>CM044008.1:43333615-43933615 GCA_024085815.1 Flaveria linearis | reverse complement strand
GAAGTATCCACAACTGTTCAACGATCAAATTTCCAATTCCTAAGATACAGTTGTAAGATATATTTTCCTTCAATTTCGGGGCGAAATTCCCTTCAACATGGGGATAATGTCACAACTCTCACGAAACCTTAAGAACCTTATGTTCCTTTATTTTGGATTTATTTCCTAATCTCTTGGACACCTTAGCACGTCTACGTGCTGGATAAGTAAATAGTTTGCTCCCAATGCTTCGTTTACTCACTATGTACGTTGACCCAGTGTTCCAATTTTCAGGACGAAAATTCTTTCAACATGGGGATAATATGACACCCGAAAATTTCACGTTACCAAACTTCGTCAGTCTCGTTGAGTCTTGCATACATGTGTCTTGAGCACACTCTGGTTGTCGTTTAACGTTGGTGACCTAATGATAATTAATAATGTTAGATTAATGATAATTTAACTGATTATGTGATTATTGCGTTACGTTTATGTGCTTGTGTGTATTACATGTAAATTGAGAATTAATCGCGTAACGTGGAAACGTGTGCATAGATTCGTATGTTTCGTGTTTTATAAAGATTAAATGTGTAATTGTTACCGTGAGTTTATATTTTTATTTATTGTAGTTAAAAACCATTTAAAAAGTGTTTAAAGGGTGCCTTTTTAAAATGCAAAACACTAGGGTCTAAAGGGTAAATATGCAAAATTAAAATAAATAAAACAACCCAAACCCCAAATCTCCACCCCATTCGGCCGAACCCCTTTCTACTCACCCTTTCTCTCCTGGTTTTGATCAAAATCAAGCAAAGAAACCTTGGATTGGACTGATTTCAAGCATTAGAAGGTGTTAGAAGCGTCAATTCGTGTTCCTTTGAAAGAATCAAAGGTTAGTTTTAGTGTTTTGTGGGTTTTCTTGATATGGCCGAACCCTAATTCGTGTATAGGATTTAAAGGTTGAATTTTTCTTGAGGTTGGATGATGTTAACATGTTAGTTAGGTTGTATGTGTGTTGTTTAATGTCGATTATGCAAGAATTAAAGGTTAGTTTTAATGTTTAGTGGAGTTCTTCATGTTGGCCAAAACGCTAGAGGCAAATTGATGTTCTTGGTGTTGAGTTTTGGTTGATTATATGGAATTGATGGTTGTTTGATGATTTCATAATGTTAATTTGGCTGGATGAATGCTAGAATAAGTTGATCTTGCAAGGAATTGATGAGTTGGAAGTTTTGTTCATAGGTTACTAATAATAGTAACTTTATATTGTCAAGAATGCTGAATTATTGATGAATTGATGTTATGGGTGCGTTCATGGTGATAATTAGATGTTTGATTGTTATTATGATCATTTTAGTGAAGTGTGGTCAGAAACAAACTTTCTGACAGATTCCGAGTCTCACTTTGTATGTGCCACAAACAGGTCATAACAGGTCCAAATGATGTGTTCTGGTGCCCAAATTGTTTGTTACTGAGTATAGTTTCCAGAAAGGGTAACCACACTCCAATTGGAGGTGGTTAAGTTGGTGTTTTACTTGTTTTGGCTAGAAGGGTCAATTCTGTCCTCTTGGATAGAATGCATGTGTTGACTTGTTTGATGTGCCATTTTCATTCCATAAAAACTGAGACCAAACCCTATGGTAAAACATTTTTCCTAGGAATCCTCTGAACTCCAAAAAAAGAATTAACCCAATAGCTATTTTCAAATGGGAGTTATGCACAATTTGGCAAGCTAACTCCAGCAGCCCTCCGGTTGAGAGCTGCTGTAACATTTTTAGTTTTTCTAGTAACTCCACGCCCTTAAAACCTAAAACAACTTTTCACATACTTAATTGACTCATAGGAGAGCCTACTGGAGTTTGGCCTTGGCCTAAATCCTTGGTTGGTTATGTGTTTGACCGTATCATCCGAACATCTAGAATCTTCCGGAAAACGCAGATTCTGGAAAACGAGTACCTACAACCTGTAGCATATTTACTTGGCTTTTGCGTGTAATGTTAGTACTACTAGAATTTATTTTGATGGTATAAGTTGTGAATTGTACATGTTATTGATGTTAGGATCATGCTAGAGTATTTATTAAGGATGCCTAGTGTGATGAAATATGTTAATTGGTTTGTATGGAACTTGATGATCATGTGTGATGTTGAATGATGATTACTAATTAGGACATCATGTTTGGAACTGGAAATTGATTGTTATGATGTATATTAACCATGCTTGAGGAATGATTATGTTACTTAAAGGAATTACAACTCATAATGTCACCAACGGGTCAAACGGGTCAACTGGGTCAAACATGTCTATTTTTCTGAAACCTTGAGTTTTTGGTTGTGTGTGCTTAGGGTTCCACATGTTCTCGGTTTACACGTACTTATGCACTTACATGATCTAGATAACCTCTAAAGGTTGTTGGTTCACTTATTCTCCAAGTAAACTTTAAATAGTTGTTACGCATACCAGGTGAGTTTACAGCCCCACTTTTACTTTATACTCTTTTTGGGAGAGAGAAAATGCTGCTTTCCTAAACGTTACATTATATTGGGTTTTTGTAATACTGCATATACCTGATACTATGGTGTTATACTGTTTCCTTCGGACTGTTAATATGCAAATAGGAAGGTGATAGTTAGTAGATCTACTGGGATCGACATACCCCGCCCGGGCTAGTCGCGCTAGCTTGACTGGAGGTCAAACGGGTGAACGGTCAGCCTGTTTTATAGTGTTATGGTGGGAAATCCACAGCCGGGCATATTTTATTACTATTGATTACATGTCAGCTCGGTCGCGACTTCATACACATAGTGATTGCTATGGGCTAGCTACCCATTATATGCTTTGATTACTAAATCCGGGAATTACATTACTGATACTTACTGTTTTCTGATAAACCTATGAACTCACCAGTCTTGTACTGACTTTTTCATGTTTTCTCTCAGGACATTGAAATGGCACGTTTAGGAGCACAGCATCCACTGCAAGTCATTCCGCATTTATCCCAAACTATTTTCAAGATTTAATTTCATTTACTTAACATAAATTGGATTGGGCGCATGTTTGCGTCTTCCAAAACTGTTGTTAAATGTTTTCCTGTTTTCGCTTCCGTAATACTTAAATACAAGTTGGTTTATTTCATTATTACTAAACAACTCATATGATTTGTAATTGTCAAGTCGTTTGGTGTAACTCATGCTTATCTGAGATCCTGGTTATGTCACACGCCTGGCGGTAAAACCCCGTTTGTGGAAATTGAGGTTGTGACATTAAACCAATCTCTTTAGTAAAAATTTCTTGAATTAATGATGACAATGGTTGAGTAGCTGTTATTGGATCATGGGGCTAGTGCAACCAAAACATAGTTAGAAGAATTTTAATTGTACAGTTAAAGAAGTCTTTCGAAGCTAAAGCAACTCTTCCCAAGACAAGTTTAAGATCTTCCGTAACATAAATATGAAGAGCTTCCAAGGAAAACTAAGTCTTCCGAGACTAAGTATTTTTCCTTCCAAAGTATATAATGAACTTCCAAAGGTAGTACTAAGTCTTCTCAAGACTAAGTAGTTCTTCTTTTGAGGTATTCACACTTAGAAGATTAAAGGCAAAGTCTTCCAAAGAATGAAGTCGTGAAGTCTTGAAGAAGACTCGGAGGAAGTTGTTTTTCCAAAGTGTAAATGGCCTCGGAAGAACTTATTCTTCTGAAGCCATTTACATTCTGAAGAACCAATTATGAACCAGTGGATAAAAGTATGGGTTTTATGACATCCGCTGCCAACTCTGATATACTGCATGTCACTTTCCCACACCCTTGTAGCTGACCATACTTTATTCCACTTTTCACCTTTATCAATTAGTACAGTTACCATCTTTAGTTGGTGACAAAAGGTCTGTCATGGACTCGTCATGACTACCTAATCTAGGATAGTATTTTATCTTAGAACCTTTACTTCTAGCAATGTAGTATTTGTCTAGTTGTAAATTCCAGCTAGTCATCTAAGTATAATCGGCTACAGATAGTAGTACATATAGTTTCTTATTGTAACTCATCAAACCATGCTTGTAAGAGTCTTGTAACACTGAGTTGAGAAGAAATATATACAAGTATCTTGAAAATCATTCTTGTGTTCATTAACTTATTATATCGTTGTCAACTTAGTTAGAGATTCTTCTTCATCAACCGAGTGAGACAAATAAGGCTTGGGTTTCCAATAGTAACTAATCATATCAATAGAAGATGAGGGTAGTCTGCAACTCACCATTAACTACCTACTTTCTAAAGTCTCAAAACATAAATTCAAGGTTAGGACTTTAGAGGATAGGTCTGCCACTCAGCAACTTGAGATTGAAAATCACAAGGCTAAACTAGCTGAGACATAGAGTGAGAAGTATGTTAGGCATGTACATACTAAGGTTTCTTTAAGTTCTTCCCTAGCTCATCTACTTCTCAAGATGATGCTACCAAAAAATAGGAGAATATATAGAAACAAAGACATGAGGAACACAGCCTTGCCAGCACAACAACTTCCCTTGATATCATTTCTTCCTTTTACTCCACACAGTAACATCCTGCAACCATCTTCCCTCAACCAGCTCTAATTACAATTCAAGTGGACCCAAGGATGCTTATTGACCTTAACAGGTTTCTAACCAAATTTCTGATAAGCTCCTCCCTTGAACAATCCTCCCCTGATGTAGTTGTTGCCCACTTTGGAGCTCAAGAGCTTCAAAGGCTGAGTGCATCACCTACATCCAAAGAGGAAGTTAGATAACCTAAGGTCTCTATTGAACCTGAGATTAACTTAAAAGGGGATATACAGATTCATAACCTAGCAACCGATTTAGAAGGGACAGGTAGTGCAGTTTGAGTTTCTTCCGAAGAAGAAATTCAAGCTATGGAAGGAACATGGAATTATCTTCCATGTCCGATGACCTGTTTATCATAGAGGCCATTCTTGATCTAGCCTCTGAGGTAAACATAGAGGACTTCCCTACAACTCCTCTATCTCTGACACCACAAGTCCAATCCCACACTTCATAACCAGAACCCTCTAAGCCTGAGTCTCTAAGGATGAATCTTCCTCTGATCCTAAGTGTAAGAGGAAGTTCACTACTGAGGAGCTTCTAGAGGAGGAAAGGTTGGAAAATCTTAAAAGAAAGGGAAGAGTTGATACTGGGAAGTTGTTGGCTACAAGCAGCAAAGCAGTAGCAACCGCCCAAGAAAGTATCAACAACAAGAGGAGAGGGGAGGTGATAGACAGGTTCATCGGCTAGGGAGTTGAAAATGAAGAAATAGTTCTACTCCCACTTGATGAGCTTTTGAAGCTAGAGAAGGAATCCTTGCTGCATAATGAAAAGGAGGAAGCATGAAGGTTGGCCATAGAGGAGAAGAAAAGGAAAAAAGGAGAAGGCTATGGAAAGGGAGAGGTTGGATAGGATAGCCTTTCTCTACACTAGAGGCTATTCTCAAGAGGAGCTGGCACCTTATGATAGTGAGATGATCTTGTTTCTCTTCTTCAAAGAACAAGATCAAATCACCAAGGAGAAGAAGAGGACTGCCAGAGAAAAGCTAAGGTAAAAAAAGAAGAAGGAGAAAGAGGCATAACTTGCAGCTGCTAAAAAGGTGAGGGGTAGGGAATGGATGAAGGCCTATTGCAAAGCACATGGCTTACCGGGAGGCAAGTTGGTCCCACGTCAAAGAAGACCCACAGTGATATGTCAGTGACATCAAGGCTGACATTCGCTTAGGAAGAAGGGAAAAGACACCACAAGTACCAAGTGTTCAGAGGATGGCACCAAAACTAAGACCAACACCCAATTTATCACCCAAACCACAACTTACACCCACACCTTTTCCCTTCCCCATCAAAACTGAACAAACCACTAAGCCTTACACCCCTAAACCCACACCACTAGCCTTACTTACATCCTCACCCTCTTCTACCTAACAACCACCACTACCACCTATCCTTAAACATAAAATATAACCCCAAACCTAATCATTACCCAAACCATCTTCTGGACCTTCTAAGCCCCTGACCTTAGAAGAGTTCATAGAGATCAAGAGAAAGCTCATTAATTGCATAACCTTGAGCAACATCTCTTGTGAGGAAGAGTTAATTAAGATGAATACATTGATGGCTCTTCCAGTTCCCTCATAAGAGATGCGTTCCTTGATCTAACTTGGACGATACTGTACCAAGCTCTCTAAATTCTTTCAATTAATTAAGACAATGTGAAGAAAGAAGAGTAGAAGTTGAGAAGGAGACTGGTGACCCTACTAGATACTAGGAAAGGGGATAAGGTGCCAACACAACCCCTCAATCCTAGAAGGAAAATTGTGCAGTGGAGGTTCTATGAACCTTCTCAAACCTATGCTGTGGAATGGGAGAATGGTGAAGTAAATAGGCTTAATACTTCATCTCTGCTACACTCCAGTATATTTGACATTACTGAGTTAGTAGAGAAACCATTCTCCAATCCCTCCAACTCTCAAGTTGCTACTCACATCAGAAATCATCTGAGTAGTCTTCATTTAGCCGAACTGACAAGGAAAGCCAAGATCAAAAAGATAGTAAAGGATGAAGAAGAAGTCACAACCGTAAAAGGAAAAACATTCCTACAGATGCTTGAAGGCCCAACTTCTGATCCGATAGTTAGATGGGAATATAACTACAATTCCCATGAACTAACTCTCTTCAGAGGACCACAACAAAGAGTACATGTTATTCAAAGCGATAGAGTTGATCTTCTATCCACAAATGACCTGTATAAGCTTCTCAACACCACATCAGGGAAGAAAAAAGAGACAAACTGTCGGACCAAAAGAACCAATGAGCCAAGATCAGGAAAACCTCTAAGTCCCACATGACATCACAACAACTGCTGAAGACTCCCATCAGCTATTGTGTTCTCTTGCTTGAATGTCAGACTCGAGAGCATCTTAGCTCCAACCATTAGCTGTTCCGACAAAGTCTGAAGAACAAAGTATGAAGATCAAAGAACTGAAGAATAACAGCTGAAGAAGACTCCAAAGTACTGAAGACCAAGTACTGAAGTCTGAAGTACTGATCTTACAAGTACTGAAGAGTTCAAGTACTGAAGACAAGTACTGAAGAATCAAAAGCTGAAGAACTGAAGAACTGAAGACCTTCTACTGAAGCACAAAGTCTGAAGACAAAGACTGAAGACAACAACTGATGATATCTACTGAAGTCATCAGTTGTTATATCATCTGAAGCCAAGTCTGAAGACCAAGTACTGAAGACTCAGAGTTTGTCACAACAGCTGAAGATATCTTCTTCAGTTGTTGTGATGGTTTTTCCTTTTCAGTAGTTTATTTTGTTTCAGTAGTTGTACAACAACTGAAGAGCATGTTCTTCAGTTGTTATAGTATCAGTAGTTATAAACGACTGAAGAGCTTGTTCTTCAGTCGTTGTAGGATTTCAGTAGTTTTACTTTTGTCAGTACTTAGGAAACTTTTGTAAGAAGATGTCAGCTGTTGACATCTTCAGTAGTTTTATGTTTTGTCAGTTGTATTTTTAATATTCAGTTGATGTCAGAAAAAGGACATCAACCCATCCTTTTGCCGCCTATAAAGGGATGGGGAACCATACTGGTTTAATGGCCGAAACGTGCGAAGCAATAGAACATTTATTATTTCACAGAACTCTTTTCTCTCTCTCTATGCTTGTGCTTTTACATGCAATATCTTTTATGTTCTTGCATTAATCGCTAATTAATGTGCTTAATCCGCTGCAAACATAATCTGATTGATCAAACGAGAGGCTGAGATCCTGTCTAATGGTATCAGAGCAGGTTAATCATTGATCACTTTCACTATTGATCATTTGAAACTGCTCTTTTGATCTCTCTGTTTGATCGAATTAGCAATTTGCAAGAGTTAGCCATAGAGAGTGAGTTTCTGCTGTTTCCGGCCAAAATCTTGAGGTCTTTTGGTGGTTTTGAGTTACGTTTGTCATGTTTAAACTTGTTTTTGACTAAAACCTGAGATGACAACACCAACTAATGATCCTCACAACACTGGTTCCGCAACCAAGCCTCCGATGCTGGTAAGGAACGAGTACAACATATGGCAAAGACGTATGCTACACCAGTTGGTTGTCAACAGTGCTGGTTGTTGGAAGTCAGTGGTGCATGGGCCATACAAGCCTATGGTGAGCGTCCCGAAATCTAATAAACAGGTTGCGAAGAAACCTGAACAATATTCGGACGAAGATCTAAAGCTGTTCGAAATTGATGCTAGAGCCCATGGAATTCTAGCCATGGCTATTCCTAATGAGATATATTCAGGGCTCTTGCATCATGAGTCTGCTCATGACCTATGGGTTGCTCTAAAGGAACAATTTGGAGGAACTGATTCGGTCTTAGCAAACAATAGGGAAATCCTTGCCCAACAATATGAGACATTCTCATATAGAAAGGGTGAGACTCTGACCCAGCAGTTTGAGCGGTTCTCTTGTTTGATCTCTGAGCTGAAGATGGTTAAACAAGAGTACTCCAAAAGCCAGATGAACAACAGGTTCCTCAGGTCATTGCCTGAGAGATGGGACACATATACCATTGTCCTACGCTCCAGTGCTGACCTGGACACTCTATCTCTCACCCAACTTCATGGGAAATTGCTCACTTTTGAGAGAGAGGTAGAGCAAAAGAGGAAGTTGTCATCTTCTGACAAACTTGCTGATGACTTTGTCCAAGGTAATGCTGCCTTGATAAGTCATGAGTCAGAATATGCTTCATCAGAAAGTTCTTATGATGAGCATATTGATTTCTCTACCAACTTAGAACAAGCTTTTGTTGGTGATAGTAGTTCAGGAGGTGGTGGTGACAACTTGTCTTTTCTGATGGAGGACTTGAAGGGCATTCCAGATGATGATCTGGAAGAGATGGATATTTTGAACCAAATGGCAATGATAAATATCCGCTCTCAAAAGTTCTACAAGAGAACTGGTAGGAAATTCCCAGGACTCTCTGGCAAAACCAAAGTTTGTTTTGACAAGAGCAAGTTGAGGTGTCACAAGTGCCAAAGGCTTGGATACTTTGCAAGAGAGTGTAGATCATCTGGATCTAACTCATCTGCACCCTTTGTGACTTTTCCCAGCAATAGCTCACAGCACAAAGGGCAACCCTCCTCCAGTTCTAGCTATCCATCTCAGGCACAGGCACCACCTGCTTATTTTGTGACACAGGGTCATATGCCATATCCTTACCCCTGTTACTACATGTCTCAGCCTAGTCAAACTCAAGCACCCCCGGCTCAACCACCTCATGCTCTTCCAGAGCCTCATTCTTCCAATCTCATCACCACACACAACCTCAACAACAAAGCTTTTTCACCCCAACTGTTGTTGACTGGAGTAGTCTACCAGAAAAGCTATCTGGTCAGGATCAACTACTTCAAGGTGCTGGCCAATATGGTGGTGACCAACCTTTTGGAAATCTTGCTCTGATGGCCCTTGATTCTGCTGAAGGGTCATCATCCAATGCCTCATCTCAGGTATCCACTGAGGCAAAAGCCATGCTTTGTTCAGAATCATGCATAGCAGCATTTGCTTCTATTAGAGAAGCAAATGTAGCTTTAATAGATAAAAATATTGAGCTTGAGCAAACAATTTCCAAAAGAAAAGTTGATTTTGAGGTTGTTCTAAAAGATAAAAATGATGAGATTTACAAGCTTAAATGCCAAATCAAAGATGATAAAGCTAGGGAAGATGTACTTCTAGAAAAGTACAAAGACCTCAAGGAAACTCTTGCAACCACCCAAGTTGAGTGTGATCGATGGGTGCAATCATGCAAGGGTTTTGAAATGCTTCTTAGCAAGCAATCAACTTCCAATATGAAGTTTGGCATTGGTTATAATCACACTGCTCCTCCCACAGATTTCACTTCAAGAGTAGAAGTTGAATCTGATGGGGAGAGCAATAACCAATCCTTCTCATCATGTGACTAACTATCCTCTGAATCAGCATCATCAGAGATAGATGTCAGCATTTACTCCTGCCAAAACCAATCAGCTGATGCTACAATAGCTGATGGTTCAAATGCTGACTGTCACATGACCAAAAGGCTGATCAACTCAGGTGTTGTCACTAGAAGTACTTAAGGTACTGGAGAGCAAGTGACAACATCTGAAGTTCAAACCTCAAATACTGTTAGCACTAAAGAGAAGAAAACTAACAGTAGGAAAGGTTTGAAGATAGCTAGAGAGGATACCAGGAAAGCAGGCACTAGGAAGAAAACTGCTAGTACTGATGACAAACAGCTGAAGAACAAGTCTTCAGCAGTTAAATCCTCTTCAGCTGATGATCAGCATAAGATGAAGAAAAAGCCATGTGAGATATGTGGCTTGTTCAATCATCTTACTGATGATTGCTGGTACAAAAGGGGTTCCAAACTCAAACAGAAGGAGAAAATTGATGAAAGCATCAATAAAATGAAGAATGAGTTTGAAACTAAGTTTGTGCTAGCAACATCCATGCTTGAAATCCCTAAGCCCAAAGCTAAATCTAAAAAGAAGGTAGGGATTACTCAGGCAACAACTGAGGTTGCTCAGAAAAAGATGGTACAACATAGGAACTCATCATTAGCAAACTCCAATGTGTCTGAAGAGCTGAAGGCCTTATCACAGAATCATACATAATTGGTGATGATGGTTCAGCACCTAGTGGGAAGAGTCGACCACTTAGATGCTCCTGTGTTGAAACCATAGAAAAGGAAGTCCAAGCCAAAGGATTCCTCTTCTGTACCATCTTCTTCACCTCAAGCTGTGACACACAACACACCTGTTAGTGTTGTACTTGTAGCTGAGAACAGACCCAAAACCAAGCAGGTTTGGGTCTCCAAGACAAACTAACACATGGTTGTGTTTGCAGGGTTCTTCAACATGCCATAGAAGCATCTGGTATGTAGACAGTGGAGGATCCATGCACATGACAGGAAGCAGCTCCCTTCTTAATGACTACTCTCAAGGAAAGAAGGGATTTGTTTCATTTGGCAATGATGCAAAGGGTTACATCATTGGTAAAGGCTTTGTTTCTAATGGGGAAATAAGGTTTGATGATGTTAACCATGTGGAGAATCTCAAGTACAACCTCCTGAGTGTCAGTCAAATGTGTGACAAAGGCCATGTTGCCCTTTTCACAAGCTAGAACTGTCGGATTCTGTCATCCAAAGTTCGGAGTTTGATTGACAAGGCATTGGATGAACACACTCTCCTGAAGGCCAACAGGACAGGAAGAGTGTATGCCTTAGATCTCTCCAAAAAGACGGATCTAAAAGGCCATCCTTGCCTATTCTCCAAGGCATCTCCTCAAGAGTCTACACTATGGCATAGAAGGCTGGGTCATGTTAATTTCAAGAACATGAATCAGCTTATAAGCCATGGTTTAGTAAGAGGATTGCCTCAGAAGGAGTTCAAGTGTGAAGATGACTGCACTGCTTGTGTGAAAGGAAAACAACACAAAGTTCCATTCCCTTCAATAGAAGAACCTAAGTCCACTGCCTGCTTACAGCTTCTGCACATGGATCTCTTTGGTCCTGTCAGAGTAATGAGCATGGCAAAGAAGAAATACTGCCTGGTAATTATGGATGATTATTCCAGGTTTGTATGGACTTTCTTCTTGCACTCCAAGGATGAAGCAGCAAAGACAATAATGAACTTTGTGTTACATGTAGAAAAGAAGTATTCCCTACAGGTCAAGTGTGTGAGGAGTGACAATGGAACAGAGTTCAGAAACCACACACTTGATGACTTCTACCTGTCCAAGGGAATTAGAAGGCAGTTTAGCATTCCTAGAACTCCTGAGCAGAATGGAGTGGTGGAGAGAAAGAACAGGACCCTCATTAAAGCAGCAAGGTCAATGTTGGTTGACTCAGGGTTGCCACTGACCTTTTGGGCTGAAGCTGTCAATACAGCTTGCTATGTACAGAATAGAGCTTTAGTGAATAAGAGGTTGATGAAGACTCCATATGAAGTTTTTCATCATTTGGCCCCTCTTATTTCATTCTTTAGAGCCTTTGGGTGTCCTTGTTTTATTCTCAACACTAGCAACCCACTCCAGAAGTTTGCTAGGAAGGTGGATGCAGGGTATTTTGTTGGTTATTCATCAACTTGCAAGGCATACAGAGTCCTCAACTGTAGAACAAAGGGGGTTGAAGAAACTCTGCATGTTAAGTTCAATGAATCTCCAAAGGACAAGATTCCACAAAACCCTGTGGAGTTGTTTGATCTGGACATACTGCAATATGTTCCTTATCAACCTCCATCTGTTGAGCCTGTCAACAGATCTTCACCTGGTGGTACTGATGATGATGAAGTCAGTACTCACCTCTTCAAGTTTAGTGACAACCTGCCTAAGTCCACTGAACCTGATGCTCCTGTAGCCTCAGCAGCTCCATCCACTACAAATGCTGATGAGATTTCTGCTTGCTCTACTTCGTTTGAGCTGCCATCCTCTACATGGTTTCAGGAATCTCCATCACCATCTGTTGTTGCTGATGGGTCTACAAACACTTGCACAGATATCAAAGTCTATCAAGAGCTCAAGAATCACCCCACATCACAGATCATTGGTGATATCCATGCTGGAGTTTCAACTAGGAATCAATTGTCTAACTTCTGCTTCTATGCTCTCTTCATCAGTCAGCAAGAGCCAAAGAACTATCATATTGCTTTAAGAGACAATGGATGGGTGGAAGCTATGCAGCTTGAGCTTCTTCAATTCAAGAAACAGCAAGTGTGGGAGCTTGTTTCATTACCCAAAGATAAGTGTGCTATAGGCACTAAGTGGGTATTCAGGAACAAAACAGATGAGAAGGGCCAAATTGTCAAGAACAAGGCCAGACTGGTTGTCCAAGGGTTTGCACAGGAGGAAGGCATCGATTATGATGAGACCTTTGCACCTGTGGCCAGACTGGAAGCAATCAGACTGTTCTTAGCTTATGCTGCCTTTCACAGTCTCAAGGTTTATCAAATGGATGTCAAAAGTGCCTTCCTATATGGAAAAATAAAAGAAGAGGTTTATGTGTGTCAACCACCAGGCTTTGAGGACAATAAACATCCTGATTGGGTGTACAAGCTTGATAAGGCTCTCTATGGGCTGAAGCAAGCACCTAGAGCCTGGTATGAGACACTCTCAACCTTTCTTCTAGAGAATAAGTTCACTAGAGGCACCATTGATAAAACCTTATTCATCAAGACTGTGGGACAACATAAGCTCCTTGTTCAGATTTATGTTGATGACATCATCTTTGCATCCTCTGATCCAAAGTTGTGTGATGAATTTACAAAGCTTATGAAGCTACGATTTGAAATGAGTGCTATGGGAGAATTACAGTACTTTCTGGGTTTGCAAATCAAACAACAGGATGATGGAATCTTCATCCATCAGTCCAAGTATACCAAAGAGTTGTTGAGTAAGTTTGATTTACAAACCTGTAAGCCCTGTTCTACTCCCATGAGCAGCATCACACAACTAGATGTAGATCAGAAAGGTAAAGCGGTTGATGAAACCCTTTACAGATGTATGATTGGGTCCTTGATGTACCTTACAGCCTCTAGACCAGACATCATGTTTGCAACATGTGCTTGTGCTAGATTTCAGGCTGCACCTAAAGAATCCCATTTGATTGCAGTCAAAAGGATCTTTAGATATCTGCAAGGTACCCAATCACTAGGTCTTTGGTATTCAGCTGGCATTCTTGCAAATTAGTTGCTTTCTCTGATAGTGACTATGCAGGATGCAAAGTCACAAGAAAATCCACTTCTGGTGGTTGCCAATTCCTAGGCAATTGTTTAGTTTCTTGGCAGAGTAAGAAACAAACATCCATTGCTACATCCACTGCTGAAGCTGAGTATATTGCTGCTGCAAGCTGTACCTCTCAAATACTCTGGCTTCAGAACCAACTTCTGGATTATGGCATTACTGAGACTAAGACTCCTTATTAATGGATAGTGCTTCAGCTCTTTGTATTGTTAAGAATCCAGTCCAGCACTCTAGGACCAAACATATTGAGATCAGACATCATTTTATTAGAGATTGCTATGAGAAAGGTCTGATTGATCCTAAGTTTGTGCCTAGTGCTGATGAGCTTGCAGACATCTTTACTAAGCCTTTAGATAGTGCCACATTCCAAAATTTGGTACTAAGGCTTGGCATACTGCAGCTTGACTGATTTGACCTTTGCTGATGCTTTTACTTCACAACTACTGATGAGCATTGGGTCAAATACAAGTACTGAGGAGTAATTTAGTCTTCAGCTCTTTCACAACTACTAAAGACTAACATGACTCAGAAGTACTGATGTACATTATTTATTGAAAACTACTGAAGTAGTGAGGTGGATTACAACTACTGATGTATGATTTTCAAATAATAAGTACTGAAGAATAAATTTTGTTCACAAGTACTGATGTGTGATTTTACACAAGTACTGAAGACAAAATTTGTTCACCAGCTCTGAAGAATGTCATCAGCACCTGTGAACATCTGATCACAAAAGCTGAAGGCATAAATATTCACAAGAGCTGAAGGGTCAATGAAACATCTGAAAGTCAGCCAAAGAGCTGATGAGTGTGGAGGCTAGTATGAAACAACTGATTTGATGGAAACAGCTGATGAGTAATTTCTCATCAGCTGATGACAACAGCTGCTGTTTCATACCCAAACAACTGGACAAACCATGTCTTCAGTAGTTTCACAACTACTGATGGCTAACACCAAGTCCTCAGTTGTTTACAATAACTGAAGCAATACCATGTCTTCAGTAGTTCATAACTACTGATATCAGTAGTTCACAACTACTGAAGACTAACACCAAGTCTTCAGTTGTTACAAAGTCTGAAGAAGAATATTAGGTCATCAGTAGTTCATAACTACTGAAGACTGACAGTAACTCTTCAGACGTTTAAAACATCTGAAGGACAAAACCAAAGTCTAAGTAGTTTCAACTACTGAAGACCTACACCAAGTCCTCAGATGTTATAACCACTGAAGGTTAAAACCACGTCATCAGTTGTTACAACAACTGATAACTAACACCAAAACCTTCAGTAGTTTTCTTTCAACCTTTGACCTACCCTATAAATACCCCACTTTCAGAGCATTTACTCCTCACTTGACCTAATCCTTCCAAACCTCTGAAATTCCCATACACCATTAATGGCGACCATGCAACTGAAACCTCGACACAACTGTGTCGCCCATCTTATAAATCGCCATTATGGCCTAAGTTCCACCAAGCCGTAGATCTTATGAACGACTCACCCTACAAAACGGCTTTTCTCCTGAACCCCACTATATACACCGACTCCTTGGCGGAGTTTTGGACAAATGTAACCGTCCAAACCGGAGAGCAGGATGGCGAGGTCTCCCTCCGGTCCTCCGTCAACAGCCAGCCCGTGGTTATCACTCCAGCTACCCTACGCCAAACCCTAGAGCTGGAGGATGCCACTCACCCAACTTCCTACCCCAAAGGTACCCTGGATCTCTCATTCACATCCCATGACTAGCAGGGTAACCTCTCCGCCTCCACCTTGTTGAAGAAACACTTCCCTGACCCTCAACGATTGATCTTCCACATGGTGAACGTGTGTCTGGCTCCCAAGACCTCCTCGTGGGACCAGATGTCCACAAGGTGGCAACATGTATTGTTCTCTATCCTTGAAAAAGAACCGTTAAACTTAACTGATTTACTATTTTTGGAAATAAAGGATATGGCCACAAAACTAATTTCTAACCAATGGATCTTGTATCCTCGGTTCATTATGGCCATAATAGAGAACCAGCTTCAGACTGAGGGACTAGTTGGGACTGGGGTCCCTGCCATGGCTGTTCTAGCCGAGGTATACTCCAGGCACAACACTGACCAAACACTCAAACAGGCTGGCCGGCTGCGAAAACCCACGCAGCTGGAACCCACAACCTCCACCTCCAAATCCAAAGTCCCCACCAAACCAAAAGCCAAAAAGAAGCCCAAAAAGGCTACTTAGGGAGATGAGTCCCCTGAGGATGCCCCTGCAACACAAAGGCAGGATGTGCCTGCTGATTCGATTCTCCCAGCAGGTACCACGACTCCACCCACCACAACCGCACAGGCTTCCTCTCAACAGGAGCCTGATGCAACCAATTTGGGGCAACCACATTACTGGGGTCTTTCTCACTTGAGAAGACTGCCATTGAAGAGCACAGTCCTCCCCATGTGCACACTGCTTCGAGCCCATCTCTTGATGAGACCGCCCCACAAACCCTACATTGGTTATCGCCAAAGTGCTGACCCATCTGAGCACTCCACCCTCTCCCCAGAAACCTATTACAACTGGGGAGACTCCAACCAAAGAGGGGGTGGATACAAGTGCCGGTGGGAGCCCACAGAACAGAGAATCAGTCCAATCTCCCAGTGTGGCTAGAGAGACAGGACAATCTGGTGAGGCTGCCACTTCCCCTGCATCAACATCTGAGCAGGGTGAAGCTGGTAACATCACTAAGACCTCACCAGAGGCAACTGCCGATGATGGATCCAATCCGGAGGCTAGAAGTCCCCAGTACCATGAACAAGGGGCACATGCTATTACTGAGCCACACTCAGGGCATGTACATCCTGACATTGTCAGGAGGTCAGGTGATTCAGCTCATGTTGATGATGACCTGAGCTTCTTCTATGATGTAGTAGCTCAAAACACTATCCTAGAGGATGAGATAAGCAGACTCAAAGAGCTGCTTGCTCAAATGACTCAGGATAGAAGTCCATCTGCCACCACTACCCCACAGATAGCACCTTCACCCGAAACTCGGCCACCAGCCCCTGCTTCTGGCACTAGCTCTCAGGGTCAGAACCCCCCTGAGCAGCTGGATGCTATCCTCCAAAAATCCCTACCTCTCATCACACCCATGCTTAAAGACTTAGTCATTCAAACCCTTGATGAGAGGCTTCCCACATACATCCAACCCATGGTGGAGGTTGCCATTTCTAAGGCACTTGTTGATAGTCAAACCCCAACCAATGCACCCAAAAAGGGGGAGACATCAGTGCAAGTCAAGAGGAAGAGGGGTGAGGAGGAGGTAGAGGCAGAGAAAGAGGTGGTGGTTGAGAGGGAGTTGGTTGAGGAGACTAGGAAGGTGAGGGAGAAAGGGAAGAGGAAAGAGAGGGAGGTTGAGCAAATATAAGTGGCTGACATCCAAAAGGATTTCAGTTTCACTGATAAGAAAAAGGGAGAGGAGGGAAAGATGGTGGCTGACTCTGATCTAGCAGCCCTTGTCAAGGAGGCTGATGCTGAACACAGCAAATCAATGGATTCTGCCATTGCTCAGCTGTTCAAGCAAGGCTTTGACAAGGACACTGCCCTGCTAGATCAGGAGATCAGGAAAATGGAAACTAGGGAGATAAACTACCGATGGTCTACTTATAGCCAAGAGGATCAAAAGAAACTCGAGGCTATGAGTAGATTTATTTCGAAGTATCTGGGCAGGCCAGTCCTTGATGTAAAAGCATGGACCAGGGACAGACTCTTGGCAATAACCACCAAGATCTGTTCGGCTGGTGATTTCACTAAAGGACTGGTCGCAGAGGCCCTTTCTGAAGCAGGTGCTGGGAACAGGACACTGCTAGTAAAACAGACCAAACCAGCCCTTATCTCTAGGTTACTAGCAGTGCCTGCCAACATTCCCACACCAACAACCCAACCACAACCCACTAAACCAACCCCTTCACCACCAAAACCCGCAGCCAATGATCCACCCTTGAAGAAGAAGAGAAGGGTGTTGAGGCTGCAAGAAGAAGAAGAAGAAGAGGGGGATGAGGAGGATAGACTGCCTCTTTCAGCAGTCATTCCTCTACCAAAGGCCAAAACCCAAACCATCACCCCCACCGCACAGATGGAAACTGGAGGGTGAAGATAGAGGAAGAGGCACAGTAGCTTCATGATGCTGAGATGCTTAAGTCTATTGACCAAGCATATGCTGCCTCTACCTCTATCATGAATATGAAGAAAGAAGCTCTGAGACTCTTCACTATCAAAGAAACCTTCCAATATAACAAAGAGAGAGTGAGGACTTGGCCTGATCCTAGGGTGGCTCACAGGATCACAAAGAACAATATTCCTGTGAGGTACAAGAGCCAGATGAAGAGGATTGTAGATGAAGTAATCACTCTGGCTCTTGTAGTAACACCCTGGGAAATTATGGATGAGTTCGAAAAAGCTTATAAAGCTAAGCTACCTCCTGAAATGATGTTGGAAAACAGGATGGTTAGGAAAGGCTTAGTTTATAAGAAGCTTGAGAACTTCCGCAAAAATGAGCTCAACTTGTTGCTAGAAGGCAGACATCCAGATGAATTTGCTTACAAGCAAATCACAACAGTTGAGCTCAAAAATGGGAAACAGGTCAAGTATGTCTCAGAGACATACGGCCGTGAAGGATTGTTCGATGGTGGGGATGAGGGCATGACCAAGGAAGAACAAATGATCTTTGTCCGAGCCTACACCCGAGAATCCTACCGGCTTGTACACGGGAGGTAGATCTCATAGATGGGACAACAGCTCTGTGTCCAATTCCCCAAGACAGAGCTCCCATCCATACTTAGCCAAACAAATACTAGAGACTACCTCTCAGGCCAGTGCTTATCTGGGTCAACTTCTAATCTGATCTAGAAGGAAATAGATCAATCATTATGCCACCAATAAGTGGGACAACCAATAATTAGAGGTTTGGCTGCATTGGTTCAGGGGGAGTTTGTTGGACCAAAAGAACCAATGAGCCAAGATCAGGAAAACCTCTAAGTCCCACATGACATCACAACAACTGCTGAAGACTCCCATCAGCTATTGTGTTCTCTTGCTTGAATGTCAGACTCGAGAGCATCTTAGCTCCAACCATCAGCTGTTCCGACAAAGTCTGAAGAACAAAGTATGAAGATCAAAGAACTGAAGAATAACAGCTGAAGAAGACTCCAAAGTACTGAAGACCAAGTCCTGAAGTCTGAAGTACTGATCTTACAAGTACTGAAGACTTCAAGTACTGAAGACAAGTACTGAAGAATCAAAAGCTGAAGAACTGAAGAACTGAAGACCTTCTACTGAAGCACAAAGTCTGAAGACAAAGACTGAAGACAACAACTGATGATATCTACTGAAGTCATCAGTTGTTATATTATCTGAAGCCAAGTCTGAAGACCAAGTACTGAAGACTCAGAGTTTGTCACAACTGCTGAAGATATCTTCTTCAGTTGTTGTGATGGTTTTTCCTTTTCAGTAGTTTATTTTGTTTCAGTAGTTGTACAACAACTGAAGAGCATGTTCTTCAGTTGTTATAGTATCAGTAGTTATAAATGACTGAAGAGCTTGTTCTTCAGTCGTTGTAGGATTTCAGTAGTTTTACTTTTGTCAGTACTTAGGAAACTTTTGTAAGAAGATGTCAGCTGTTGACATCTTCAGTAGTTTTATGTTTTGTCAGTTGTATTTTTAATATTCAGTTGATGTCAGAAAAAGGACATCAACCCATCCTTTTGCCGCCTATAAAAGGATGGGGAACCATACTGTTTTAATGGCCGAAACGTGCGAAGCAATAGAACATTTATTATTTCGCAGAACTCTTTTCTCTCTCTCTATGCTTGTGCTTTTACATGCAATATCTTTTATGTTCTTGCATTAATCGCTAATTAATGTGCTAAATCCACTGCAAACATAATCTGATTGATCAAACGAGAGGCTGAGATCCTGTCTAATAATATTTGCTCTCCCTTGAGTTGAAGACCATAAGAAGAAGAAGGGAGTAAAGTTGGTAGCATCAGCCTATGGGAGTTTGTTGGATCATATGAGGCTGGTGAAACCAAAACAACACTTAGAATAATTTTTGAAGAAAAATTAAAGAAGTCTTCCGAAGCTAAATCAACTCTTTCAAAGACAAGTTGAAGGTCTTCCGAATCTTAAAGAATGAAGAGCTTTCAAAGGAAAACTAAGTCTTCCGAGACTAAGTAGTTTTTATAGGGGTTGAACCTAGTGGCTCAGGAAATCAAATCTAGATGAATATCAACATTTGAATCCATGCAAGAATATTCTCACGTGACAACTACTAGTCGCGCGAGAATTAGTACTCGCGTGAGAACTAGTACTTGCGCGAGAACTCTTAGTTTTGTATAAATATGAGTTTTGCTTTATAATTGTTAAGCTTTTGTCATTTTTCCTGATTCGAATTCTCTTGTAACACTTATCAAAATTAGAGCAATACTATATCAAAATTATTTACATTGTGTTTGAATTCTTTAATGGTTCAATCTTATCTATGATGTCTACATTCCGCATATTGATTACAAGATCGATCATTGTAATCTGTTGATCCTTACAATTAGTAATAGAGCTTGGTATGCTCTTAATCGATTGATTGGAGATTAAAGAAGTGAAATTGAAGAGTTTGTGAGGTTCAATTCATCACTATTTGAAGTAATTCTGTAACATCCGGAAAATTTTCTAAGCACGTAAATGATAATAATGGGCTTAGATAAGACCATTTAATAAAATGGGATGATTGTGGGTGTTAGACCGAGTTAACCCTTTGGGTCACGAGTTTAACGACTTTTAGGGTCACGGGAATGCCTGATATATATATAGATGGATCAGCTGAGCAACTCTCATTTACACCCAACACTCAATTTCTAGAGAAAGAAAGTGTAGAGAGAGAAAGTGTCGGATCGAGGCTCGGTTGGTCAAGGGATCGAAGGTTGGTGTTTGTGGACTTCAAAACAACAAGAATCAAGGTAAGAAACATAGTCTAATTGCTCCTTTTTGTGAAAAAACCCGGATTTAAGTTTTTGGGTTTTTAAAAGTGGCAAGAATCGCCTAAAAACGCACGTTTTTAAGTAAGAAAACATGTAATAAGCTTAGATATAGCTTCCTGGATGATAACCCAAGTGTTTGGGTGGAAAAGATTGGATTTTTGGGTTAAAATGGGCTGATTCGTAAATTTCAGCTCGTTCTGTGAATTTAAGCACTCATCCAGCGAAACTATGTAGCGAAATTAGCAGTTTCAGCGAGACTACAGTTTCGCTGCAGCGAAACTACACTTTCGCCTGGGCGAAACTATAGTTTCTATGATAACTTCACCGGTGCCCAGGTTAACCTTGGACATTGCGAAACTAGGGAATTCCAACGAAAGTTGGGCGCTTAAGGCAGCGAATCTGATCAGCGAAACTGGCGGAATGCTGCCCAGCGAAATTAGCAGCGAAACTGCTGATTCGTCTAGCGAAACTACACTTTCGCTTGGGCGAATCTATGGGCGAAACTATCAGCGAACTTAGTAGCGAATTTAGGCAGAAATTAACTCTTTTGAGTGTTAACTTATCTGCAGGCAGTGTAGTGTGACCCTCATCTTTAAAGCTTGATTGAGAAGCTGCTTGTCAAGCACAGGTGAGTTTCTAGGACCCCTCATTTACTTGTTTTAAAACGATTTTAGGGCTGGAGCACATATAAACCTGTTTATTGAAATATGAACGTTTGACCCATTTGGGGTACATTATGAGTAGTATGTTTATGGAATGATTGTGGCTTGTATGTGTTTGTATGATGTGATAGTATGAGTCCCCAAGGTTTAGAAGGGACAA
Organism: Flaveria linearis; assembly: GCA_024085815.1. Classification (NCBI taxonomy): domain Eukaryota; kingdom Viridiplantae; phylum Streptophyta; class Magnoliopsida; order Asterales; family Asteraceae; genus Flaveria; species Flaveria linearis. The sequence goes on along the minus strand of CM044008.1, from coordinate 43,912,036 downwards.
TAGAGTTGTTGCACTCGAGGAGACGCATAGTCAAGTCCTGGCTTTCGGAAAAAATAGGGGAGTAAGTCCTTAAGTGGAAGTCTCTGTAAGTGCCTGTAGATGACTGTGGATGTAGGCTATGTATCTATGATGCCATGTGTGATGATGTACGATTGATATGTGTGTGTTCCTTATGATGATGTATGTATATCTTTCACAACTCATGTATTATGACAATGAATGAAGAAAGTATTACGTAACGTAAAGTGAAAGACAAAGAAAGAGGAACATGACGATGAATGCATGTATTAATGAATGAATGAATGGGTAAAACGATGATGAATACATGCATTAACGAACGAACGAATTAAGTCTTGCAAACATTGAATAAGTCGATTGGTCCTTCTTTGTGATTGGCCATGGTCATGGTACCTCTACCGCTTACCTACTAGTACTGTGGCATACGCTTAGATTCACGGCCCAGTAGCCAAGACTGCTGTGGCATACGCTCTATTGATTCACGGCCCAGTAGCTAAGACTGAATGGGGTATAGCATATGGTATGGTACAACAGAACTCAATATGCAAGTAAGGATGAAACGGGATCCTTGTCATTCGACCACAGTAATCATAGTCGAGTGCTATGAAGTGGGTAAAGCCTGACAGGATCCATATGAGAAGTTAAAGATAATGATGGATAACGAATGATGAAGATAAAATGAATATTATCTCTGTGTACGTATGATGTATGATCATGTGAAAGAATGGCTTCTAATGGAAATTTAATATGTTTGATATAAAACTAGAACTCACTCAGGAACGCTGACTTTTTATGTGTTTCCAGTTGCCAGGTAGTGTTGCTGGGGATGGCACGAGGTGGATACTCAGCTCTTTTGGGATGGCATTCTCCTTTTGATAATGCTGCCACGCAATGTGTTGTGGGCACATAAAGCACGCAACACATTATGTTGCATGCAAGTGCAAGATTCCTTAGGGTTCCGATGTACGGAATTAGTTAAGGAATCTTCTTTATGATGAAAAATATTATGTTTTATAGTAGAGGTCACTGTATATGACCCTTTCGTAGTTAGAAATGATGAAATCTTTTGTATAATGCTTTTGTGATGTAACGCAACATTAGATGTTTTGTAATTGACGTTCGTTGTATTAAATGGCAAAAGTATTTATAGTAAAAGAAAAGTTTAACTTAGAAATTCCACTGCAATGTATGTTTAACACGTTTATAAATATATATATATATATATATATGTCAAATGTATGTTTTATGCGCGATGAATGACCAACTGTGAGGTGCCCGGGATCGGGGCCTTACAAATTCTGCTTGATTTCTGCCAAAGTTGATCATTTGAAGACCATGAAGCTGCTAGACTTGATGTTCATTGATTTGGTTATCTTTTGAGCTTAAAAATGATTAATTGAATCAATTAGAGACAATTAGTATCATAATTGAACCTAAATCACTAACTGAACACTTGATTAATCAAATTTTAATCAATTTGGTGAAAAATTAAGGGTGAAACAGTCGCAATCAAGGAGAACAGGCTAGGCAAAAACTTTTGATCATCTGTTAAAATTAAGTTTTCATGCGAGAACTTGAGTTTGTTACGAAAGTTTGTTACAGAAAGATTCTTTTCACATGAGAACTTGAACTATTCGAAATATTCAGTTACAAAACTTTTCACGTGAGAATTTGGAAGGTTTCGTGTTAGAACTTAAAAAGCTTTCGCGCGACAAGTTGACATTTCGTGTGAGAACTTTAAAGTTTGAAGTTTTTCTGAATTTTGAGAAAGATGGCCAATTTGAAACACATTACTGCACACTGAATCTCGACAATGAGATTGGTACAAGCACCAAACCACCAAGATTTCTCAATGAAGAAGACTACCTCGATTGGGGATTTAGGTTTGAGAACCATGTCATATATACAGAAAACCGCATGATGCGATCAATTAAACAAGGCCCATACATTTCGGTCATAAGAATGACTAGGGTGATTGGGATCCTAAACCTGAACCTTTATGGGATGAAGAGGATATGAAGAAGAAAGAACTTGATCATAAAGCCTATGATGCTATCACAATGGCCTTGACAACTAAGATAGCACAAAAATTTAAAGACTATACCAAGGCTATGGATTTGTAGGATGCAATGGAGGAACAGATTATGGGGAACAAGGATATGAGGGAAAAGTAGGAAAGATATGTTAAACCAAGAGTTTAACATGTTTAATCATATACTGGGAGAAACCTCAGAGGCACAGGTAAAACTGATTCATCTAGTTCATCTAACTTCCTTTTACCTTTATCAATAATAGGAGTTTCTTCAATGTTGAGTGGATTGATTTCTGATACAATCTCAATCTCATGTGAATCAACCTTTTGAGATTCTTTCAATTTTAACAAATCTTTTTTCATCATATCATTTTCTTCAGTCAGCTTTTAAACTTTTCTTCCATTATATCATAATCTCTGATCATTACATCAAAAGTATTCATGATCTCAGTTTTATCATTACCACACTTACTATCTCAGCATCCTTCATTTTAATAACTTCTTTTAGCTTCAACTTTTTTTTCTTTTAACTCAACTATTTCTTTTTTTGAGTCATGTTGATTTCTTTCAACTTTTCAATCTTATCAATATCAATGATATCATCAGTCTGTACAGACACATTTTGTGCTGCAATGACTGGAATGTCTTCAGAGTCAATAGGAGTTGAGCTTTGAAAAACAGGCTTAGACAGCATAGCTTCCATGAACTCAAAATCAAATGTTTGATTTTGCACATTAGCAACAACTTCTTCAACATCTTGAACATCAGTCATTGGCTCATCATGAGTTTCTTCACCAATCTCATGTACTTCATCAGCATGATCAGACACAGTAGCTTCACTGCTATCAGCTTGATGTGCCTTATCTGCACCATCATTACCATCATCATCACTATCATCTGATGAGCTATCAACAGCTTCATCATCATCATTGATTTCATCATCATCTTCATCACTTTCATCATCTTCAATAATCACTTCAACAACATCCTTAATCAAGTCATTTGGGTCTATTGGTTCCTCCTCAGATAAATGAAAATGTTGTTGATGAATATCAACCTCATCCATAGCAACATTCCTCATGTAATCAAAAAAGTAACATTTGGAACTCCAGTAATAACAGCCAGTCTCTTGTACACAACTCCAGACATGTGTTTAAGCTCATGTTTATCACCTTCAACTCCTTCTACATATAAATCTGGATGATCTTCATTGATGATCAATTGAAGGGATCTAGGATACATCAAGTACTTATTCCTTTTTCCTCTTTCTAGATTGTAGAAGAATCCATTCATAATCCATTTAGCTATGTTAGATCTTCTGTTTGTGGCTAAGGCTATGATAGGAGACGCAATGTCCACTAGGAATGAGTCCCATCCTGCACTTCTCTTGGACATGCACTGTTGGAATATGTAACAGAGTAATTTCTGATGGTTATACACCCTAGCACTGAAGAGTTATTTCTTAGAGAAGTGGTCAGGGTGACCAATCATCATAAACACCTCTTTACATTCATTGAATGTATACTCTGCTAGACCTCGAGGCTCATTCACTCTAAGTCTGAGAGCTACTCTGATTGCTTGCTTAGAGACCTCAATCATCCTGTCATTGGTTATGAATGCTCTAAGAACCTTGTTTCCTTCATCATCTCTTTCTATTTCAGCTGTTCTCTAGAATCTCTTTATCAATCTAGCATGAATAACTGGTCTTGCACACATGGCATACACATATTTGGTTCTTAGCAAAAATATTATAATCTCCTCATAATCAGTTGTTTCTCTAACTTCTTCATCTAAAAATGCAGCTACATTATGCTTTGGTTCAAATTTTAGTCCAGCCATCTGCACCAACAAACACACAAAGTTTAGATATCTTGATTTCTTTAAAACAATTTGATTTTATCAAACTTTGAATTAAATGTTAATGGATTATTATGTTTTAAATCCTTAGTTTTAATTTTACATCAACTTGTACTTAATCATTTTCTAGAATTTTAACATTCTGACCAAATCATATTAAATACAAATTGTCGTATGATTGTTTTAAAACACACTAACTCACTTATCATTTATCAAAGTTATTTATCAATTAAGTTTTTATGATTTTTTTATTAAAATGTTTCAAACTTTGAAACTGTTCATCTTCTTCATTTGAACTTATGAAGAACACCTTTTACTCAAAGTTCATGAAAACAACAGTTCCACATATCAACCTCTTCAAAATTCAGTGTATATGAACATTCTAAAATCAATTTAAGTTCTTAGATTCATTTTGATGGATCTAATTCATGTTTTTCAAGGTTTAGGGTTAAAAACGCCTAAACATGCTCGAACCGTCTAATCGATTATGAATCAGAAATTTGAAATGATATAATTTTAACTATGAACTTAAATTTATCAAACACTTATACACCTTTTTTATTACAAAATTTCAGAAACAGATGAAAATTTTGACTATAATGGGTGAAATGAGTATCGAGGGAGTTGTTAAGGGTTTTGGGTTGTGAATGAGTGAAAAAATCAGAAGTGTTGTTTATATACTGAGTGTAAAATTCAAGACGCATGAGCCTGTATGGGCATTTGAGGTTAGGCGCATGAGCACTGTATGGGCGTTTGAGGTTAGACACATGAGAACTGTTCAGCCGCATGAACACTATTTAGGCGCTTTTGCACTATGCAGCCGCATTAGTCTATATGAAACGTCCAACACTTGGTGAATTTACACTTTTGATACGTCTGGTACTGTGTAGGCGCAAGGGAATGTTGAACCGCCTAACACTTAACCAATTTTCTCAGACGTCTGACAACTGTTCAGGCGCATGAGGATATGAGAAACGCCTAAACACTTGTAATATTTCTGAAATCTCATGATGCACCAACTTGGACTTATGGCCATTGTTTAGGCGCATGAGTTTCCATACACTTGTATATTTTTCACATCTTTTAACTGAGTATTGTTTAGACTTATTAGCACTGTTCACATACTAATATTTAAACAAATTTTAGAATTTACATTTTTTACCCTTAATTTTCACTTTTGGCATTTTAAACCCTTTTATTTTGATTTAAATTTTCAAAATTCAATTTTCCTTCATTTTAGTCTCAAAGATAAACAATTTTATCTTATTTACAACATTTGCAAGAAGCTTTTCCACTTTAAACTGATTATAGGTTCATTTTGTCAATATCAAAATTTTACATCATCAAACACACACATACTTTGAACATGTAGCTTTATCCAATTCAACATTTTAATTTTGATTTTCTGAGAACGCCTTACTTTTATTAGTCCCCCTAAACTTTTAAGTTTAATAAACTTAGAAGTTTCCTAAGGTGACACAAGAAGATCACACTTATCATTGTTAAATTACATGCACACAGAAAACATACACAAAATCAAAATTAAATCAGAATCAAAATCTAATATTTACAATAGAATCATTGTTTGCAGTGAGATCATATCAGTGCAGATCAGTACATTAAAATTAAATAAAGTATAAAGAGTCATAACAATGAATAAATCCAGATCAAGTGTGTTGCAGGTCAGTGATTTCACAGCAATGGAGACACAAGGAACACAAGATCCAAGGATAGACAATGAGTGTTTTTGATAAAAGAATCAACTCACTTACTTTTTCAATTCTTGGATTGTTTAAGGTAGAATTAGATATGACATGATATGACTCATACAAAGACTTAGAGAGATCAACTATCCTCAAGATATGAAAGAAAGCACAAATCCTCAACTCATTACCTGACATATATGCATAACCAGAGTTCATGTTGCTAAGTTAGCAGAGAATTATCATGGATAACCATTTGATCAACTCTAACCATCCATTTGAATGGGTTGTGCACATTGGCATCTTTTGTATCAAAGGAGAATATCCAGGTTTGTTATCACTTACAACAGAGGATATCTCAGCACTTCATGTCTATGATGACTCATAACAAAGAAGTGAAATAATGCTTGTAACAGATCTCATGGTTAGTCATATCATCACCAGGTGTGAGTTTTGTAACTTTACAAACAATCAATCTAATAAGCTAATACATCTCAAAAGTACTCAAATGAACACACATACATGCATAGGTGATTTAGTTAAATCACAAGAATTTACTTTTTCAGTATAATAACATGAGATTTGCCTACACATCATATCTGATCATGTCAGACTTTATTGATACGTGAAGTATGCAACTGATCTCACTAATGTACTATCATATCTCACATGTTGCAAAAACAGATTCATTCCTAAAAATGAATTTATAAACAAAGACAGACTCTATTTGTCTAGCTTTGGTTTTTATATTTTTATCTTTAATTTTGAGTTTTCTACTTTTGTATTTGGTTTTTCTGTAAAAAGCAAACACACACACACATAAAGTAGAATCAAGCAAATAACTTTGACAGGTTCTCTTACTATAACCTTTTGAATAAGGGAGGGTTTTGATTATGTTAAGATTCAAAGAACTAAAAGAAGAACTTCAAAACCAGTTTTACACATGGTTAATAAGACCAATTGACTTTACTGAGTACTCAAACCGTCCTAGTAAGAAAGCTTTAGTAAATAGACCAGCTAACTGTTTTTTAGTTGTAATTTGAATCAAAATGATTAAACCCTTTTTAGAGTTATCTCTAAGAAAATGATTTCGAATCTCGATATGTTGTGTTTTTGAATGTTGGATTGGATTAGCTGTATTGAACATAGCAACTATGTTATCAATGTAAATCGGTGTTTTAAGAAAACTGAACCCATAATCTAGTAGTTGGTTTTGTAATCAAAGGATTTGAGAACATCCTGCTGAAGCAGCTATGTACCCAGCTTCTGCGGTTGAAACAGAGACATTCGTTTGTTTCTTTCATTGCCACGAGACTAATTGGGTCCTAAAAACTGACAACCACCCGTTGTAGATTTTCTATATTGACAACATCCACCATAATCACTATCAATATATCCATGTAGCTCAAAGTTTCCCTCGTAAGGATACCATAGCCCTAAAGCCTGTTTACCTTTAAGATACCTGAATATCCTTTTGATAACAATTAAGTGGGGTTCTTTCGGGTCTGATTGATATCTTGCATAGAAACAAACAACATACATTATGTCTGGTCTAGATGCAGTAAGATACATCAAAGAACCAATCATAGATCTGTATAAAGTTTGGTCAACTGATTTTCCTTTTGGATAAGGCTCAATCTTGGAGTTTACGGCAGCTGGAATTCTTATGGACTGACAATCTTGCAGTTTGAATTTCTTCAAGAGTTTGTGAACAAACTTCTCTTAATTTTTGAATATACCATCTGTAGATTGTTGAACTTGTAGGCCAAAGAAGAAATTGTTTTGTCCCATAGAACTCATTTAAAATCGAGATTTCATGATTTCTTCAAATTCATTGCACAGTTTTAGACTGGTAGAACCAAATATGACATCATCAACATACACTTGCACACATAAGAGATCATCAGCATCCTTCTTTATGAATAAAGTTGGATCGATTTTCCCTCTTGTGTATCCATGTTGGATTAAGTTTTGTGACAATGTCTCATACCAGATTCTAGGTGCTTGATAAACTCCATATAGAGCTTTGCTAAGCTTGTACACCCAATGTGGAAATTCTGCATCCTCAAAACCTGGAGGTTGCTTCACGTACACATCATCAGTGATTGGACCATACAAAAATGCACCTTTTATGTCCATTTGATACACTTTGAATTTCATGAATGATGCATAAGCCAGGAAGACACGAATAGATTCAAGTCTTGCAACTGGAGCAAATACTTCTTCATAGTCAATTCCTTCTTCTTGTGTGTATCCTTATGCAACTAGTCTTGCTTTGTTTCTAATGATTATTCCTCGATCATCAGTTTTATTCCTAAAAAACCATTTTGTGCCTATAGAATTTTCTCCTTCAGGTAAGTCAACCAGATTCCACACTTCTTGTTTGTGGAATTGCATTAATTCTTCTTTCATAGCCTCAATACAACCATTGTCCTTTAACACTTCGGTAACATTTTTGGGAACATTTGAGAAATAAAACAAGAGTATAAGCACAGGCTTGCTTGTTCTAATTTACTTCTTGTTGTTCTCTCATTCAATGGACCAATAATCTGAGATGTTGGATGGTTCTTGTGAATATGAGATGTCAAAATGTCATCACCTTAAACATTAACATCCAGATTTATTTGATTCAAGTTTGAGAGCTGATGCAGTAGGCTAGAAGAATGTGAATTGAAATTTGGAACTTGATTCTGTGAGTTGATAACGCAATCAAGATTACCAGTATCAACTGCATCACCAGAGATAGATGATATTCTGGACTCAAGTTTCACAAACTCATTACTATCATTAGGAATTGGTTGATAAACATCTTGAGTTTCAGACACTGAATGATCTGAATCTTGATTAGATTGATCATTTTTGATGAATCTTATCATTATATCCTTGACAAAAGAGAAGAATGGGTAATCTGGACTTTAATCATTTGGATCGTATGAATCTGAGTGATCACTTAAAGAACCAAGATCTCCTTGAGATTTCTTCTTACCTACCGAATCAAGCAAGTTAGATTGATCAAAAAAGTTAGAATGAAAAGAGTTTGACAAAGAATCTAAATCAAATAACCAAGCATGATCATTTGAAACTGATGGAAATAAGTTTTCCAAGAATTTAACATTCAATGTTTCAATTATAACATTAGACCTAGAGTTATAAACTCGATAGCTTTTGAAACTGGTGAATATCCAACGAAAAATCCATTATCAGATTTTACTTCAAATTTTCCTAGATGATCACTTGAATTAGAATTATGACTGGACAACCAAAATATTTATGAAAATCTATGTTTGGTTTCCTGCCAAACATCAACTCATATGGAGTTTTCAGTTTATCTTCACGGTTAACGTTCGATTCTGGACGAAACATGCAGTTGAGATAGCTTCTTCCCAGAAAGTTATTGGTATTTAGCATTTGCTAACATAGATCTTGCAGCCTTAATTAGTGTTCTGTCCTTGCTTTCATCAACTCCATTTTGTTGAGGAGTTCAGGGAGCACTGAACTAATGAGCTATTCCTTTCTCGGCACAAAACATATCAATGTTATCATTTTTGAATTCCGTACCATTATCACCTCTTATTATTTTCACTTTGTGATCTAGTTGATTTTCAACTTTAATGATAAATTCTTTTATAATTCAGCCATTTCAGATTTAGCATGCAAAAAGAAAACCCATGAAAATCTTGTATAGTCATCAATTATAACTAAACAATATGATTTTCTTCCAATACTCTTGACATTGGTTGGTCCAAAAAGGTCCATGTGCAACATCTGGAGTGGTTTGGAATTTGAGTTTATCGGCTTGGTCTTATAAGACGCTCTATGTCGCTTTCCCTTCAAACATGCTGAGCAGTTATCAGTTGTTGCAAACTTCTTCGATGGAAGACCAATAACATAATTTCCTGCTACAAGTTTGTTCACGTTCTTGAAGTTGGAATGGCCGAGACGTCTATGCCAAAGCTGACTTTCATCATTTGATGCTTTAGCAATAAGATAAGTTGTTTCTGTTGATGGATCAACTTGTGACATATCCAGTTTGTGTACATCTTGATCCCTTTTAGTTTTAACAGTCACCCAATCCTTGCTAATCTGAAAACCTGGCTTAAAGACATAACATAACAAATCATCAAAGAGAATAGAATATGATTTATCACATATTTGGGATACGCTTAACAGATTAAAGTTCAGCTGAGAACAAAAGTTGACTTTATCGAAGCTTATTATCCCACTAGATACCGTTCCTTCTCCTGTTATCTTTCCACCTGCATCACCACCAAAGGCGACATGCGTTCCATCTTTTAACTTAAAATCTTGCAGTAAGGCATGATTGCCTATCATGTGCCGGCTACACCAGCTATCCACATACCATGGGTTGAGTGGTCTTCTTGGGCGTACTGCACAACAAAGATATTTAAGTTGAAGTATCAACCTAAGCCGAGATGGTCTTGGGTTTTCCAGATTTATCCACAATGGTAAATTGCTTGAAATGAAGAGTATTAAAATCTGGTTTGTTCTTAATGAATTTACCAAATTTGTTATGAATTTATAGTGGATTATTCTTATAGACATTCATACCACTTGATTGACCAAATTTTGAAAAATATTAATTACCAACATTTTTATTAGTCATTCTTACAGATCTTGATATGAATTGTTCTTTTAGAACTTGTTTTGGTGTCACATAATTTTTCCTTTGGAAAGACCTTACACCTAAAGAAGGGTGGTTAGTTAATATTTGAAATCCATCAGTTTTATTTCTCAAATACTAAGGATTAACATAACCTTTGCTCAAGTATGAATTGGCAAATCCTCTCTTAGGTGAATTCTTTATAAAATAACAATTTTCAGTGTTGTGAGTCTTCTCATCATAATAGGTACAATATTTGTTAAAATAACAATATGCTATTGAATAATTCCTCATGTCACAGATGTGACAATACTTATTGAAAAAGCACTTCGTAGTATTGTGACTATACATATCACAATTTTCACAGTACCTTTGTGGAGATTTAAACAGTTGCTTATGAACTTTGATGTTGACACGATATTTGATTATTGTTTATATTTTGGCATCAAAAAGTCAAGTTGTTGTTTTTGATTTGTCAAATTTTGCTTTTTAGTTGACATTTATTCTTTGACAAATTACTTTTTATCTTTTGTTCATGAACTTCCTTCTTAGATTCCTTAGGAACAAATCTTTTAGTAACAGCGGAAGTTTTAGAATCTAAACCCGTTTTCAGATCAGAGTGAGATTTGTTCTTAGGGCTTAGCTTCACTTCTGAAAGAGAGTTCATGTTCAACAAACCAGCAGACACAAATTTTATAGGTTTGAGTTTAGTTGTCTGATTTGTTGATTTTGGTAGATTTTCTGAACTTTTGTTTTGTTTAGTTTTTGCTTTATTTGCTTTTCTTCTTCTTCATTAGTTCTTTGGTTTAGAAGAACTTGGTTTAATTTTAGATTGAACATCTTCCGTTGAAGATTCTTTTTCATTATCTTTTAGTTTCAGATCAACAGAATTTGAATCTTCTGATGTTCATTCCTCTTGTTTAGCGTTATCTTTGCTTTTAGTTGTCACTTCTTCCAACACAGAATCAGTTAGGTCAGAAGTTTTCTTATATTTCTGTTTTGGTACATATGATTTAATCTTTATGGGATGACCATTTTTGATCTTTTCATCGTCCTTTTAACAAAGATTTTGACATCAACTTTTTCTTCTTCATTGTCAGAACTTTTGTTTTTGTTCTGAAAAGCTTTGTGTTTAGCTTTGTTTTCAGGAGAATGATCATGAGTGTTAAAGTTCTCTGGTAGAGTATTGGTTATTGATTAAGGTATTGGTTCATGAGTGAAGCCTAATCCTGTTTTTCGTTTATCTTTTCTTTCACTCACCAGTTTTTCAACAATCATTTTTGAACTTTTAACCTTAGCAAGATCTACTTGAGTAGCAGCATGTGTTATCTTCTCCTGTTCTATAATTTTGGTCATTTCTTCTAATTGTTTAGAGACAATTTCTAACTCTTTTAATGTTTTGTTCCATGATGTTTGTAGAGAAATGATCTTTTGATCTGCTATTTTATGATTAGATTTTAGTTTGTTATGCATTGACTCTTCTTGTTTAAGTTTCTCATAGATTTTATATGAGTAGCTTCGATAGTATTCAACATGTTCGAAGCATGATTTGGTGCAAAGTTTCTCTCTCACTTCAGATAGTATCTCAGGGTATTTTAGAGATGAAGTGTCAGAGTTTGAGGGTGAAGTTTCAACCTTAGGTTGACCAGACTGAGCCATCAAAGAAATCTCATCTGAATCCTCTTAAGGATCCGATTTGTCACTCCAGTCATACTTATCTTCTTCATTCTCACCTTGCACTTTTGGATTACCGTTTTCTAACCAATCTTCCTCTTGGATTTCTGCAACAAGAGATAAACTTGAGGTTAGATCATTGGTAAACTGTTCAGCATAAGCAGTCCAATCATATCCATCTTTCATACTAACTACTAGAGCTTTCATAGGTTCATTAGATGATTTTGCTTCATCTTTAAGCTCAGGCATAAGAAGACTTTGATATGGCTTTTGAAATGTCTATTGAGATGATTGGAACCTCTGATTGCCAGAACTTGATTGAGCATTTCCTCCATTATTCCTAGGAGCTTTGCATTCCCTAGAAAAATGCCCATAACTGTTGCAGTTGAAACACCTTGATTTTGACTTGCCAAAACCAACAGTCTTATTAGCACTAGGCTTATATTTCCTGTTAACATATGAGTGTTTCTAGGTTCTATAAGCAATCATCACCATCGGCCAGTTAAGATCCATCTCTTCTACATCTTCCTGGATCCATTTCAAACAAATCCTGCAAAACAATATCCAATTGAGTTAGATGGCTACCTTGATATGCTTGAAACTAGCCATAAAGGCAGTGAAAGCAGTTTTAGACTCTTCATCCTATAATAGAATATTTATAACAATTTTAACTTTGCTAGATTTAGCAAAGCTAACAGATGGAGTCTCTGTTTTAACAGTAGAGCTTCGAGAAATAGGAGGAGACTGAGGTTCAGATTGAGGTTTGGTTGCATAAGCAGATGCATTAGTGAATGATGAATCAGTGAAGAATCCTGATCCTATAAATAAATCTCTCTCTTCTTCAGTTACATTTTCATTCTTTGCCATGAAAGCATTCTCAATAGTGTTTGCTAGAGATGCAACAAATTGGCACTGTGACATTGATGATGTTCTGTCATTATTTCTTGAACTCTCATCAATCTCTACAGATTCAATCTTGGCTATTAACAGATCTAGATCCATTAGAAATTTCTCTATGTGCTTTAACAATGTCACTGTTTATTTCCATGATGATGGCAAAGCATTAAGAAGTCAAATGTTTATATCTTCAAGATCATGTGTAATGCTAGCTGTTGACATCTCTATTGTAAGCTGCACTTGTCTGTTCATCATCTGGTCAATGGTCTCACCATGCAAATGTTGAAAAAGCTCTATCAGTCTCTTTAGTTTTTGCTTTTTGAGGTTTTGTATCTCTTTACCTCCTTCACAAATGTTTTAAAGCTTTGTTTGTGTAACCAGTTGGATAACCATCAAACCTGGCTAGGACTTCAAGAGGTAGTCCTTTACACATCAGTGAGTAAGCTTTAATATCATTCTTGACCTTTCTCAAATCATCACCTTGCAAACCATCTTCAAGGTAGGGTTCTGGTGAATCTTTGGTAGAAACAAAACCCCTGTCAGGCCCATCAGTGGTTATAGGAATGTATGGTCCTTTATCAGTAGATTTCCAAAGATCAGTATCAATGAAATTTAGGTGATGTTTTAATCTAAGTGACCAGTTCTTGAAGTCAGCTCTGTTCTTCAACTTTGGTACATGATTCTCAGAATCTTTAGACTTAACCATGTTCATGTTTTGAATTTAAGAAAATATACTATTTTTGTTATTTTTGGATTTAAAAAGAAATAAAGAAAAGAAAATATTTTTGGATTTTAAATTTTGAAAAATTCACTAAGTGTTGAAAGAAAAGTCTGATTCTGATACGCCTGAATAGTATAGAAGCGCCTACTTTGATTTTGAAACGCCTAAGGAATGCCTTAGTGTATTTCTGAAACTTTCAAGCTAGAAGCGCCTGAACAGTTCTAAAACGCCTGAAAAGTAGTGATGCGTCTGAACAGTTCTAAAACGCCTGAACAGTTCTAAAACACCCAAACAGTTTCAAAGCGCCTGAGACTTAGTTTATGAAAAATGTCCAAATAGTGCTAAAAGGCCTTCAAACAGTGTTAAAACGCCCAATCTGAAACGCCTACACCGTGTTAAAGTGTCTGAACAGTGTTCATGCGCCTAAACACTTAGTAATTTTCAGATGATTTTCACCACATCAGACGCCTAATTCATCCTCTTCGTAACTACCTGATCTTAACAAACTTTTAAAAACTTGATTAATTGATCTTAAGCACTTCAATCAAGTGTATAAGGTAGCAAATAACAATCTGTTGGATCATGATAAGGCTGGTGCAACCAAAACCACTTCATAGTCACTTTTGGTGCTACATTGAAGGGCTTCCGAAGCAAGCAAGAGATCTTCCGAGAGTCTGAGGAACAACAGCTGAAGATATCTACTGAAGGCAAAAGCTGAAGTCAACTGCTGAAGACAACAGCTGAAGCCAACAGCTGAAGACTATCTTCCGAAGACAAAGTCTGATGAAAGAGCTGAAGACAAAGTCAGCTTCTGAAGACAAAGTCTGATGAAAGAGCTGAAGACAAAGTCAGCTTCCGAAGACAAAGTCTGATGAAAGAGCTGAAGACAAAGTCTGAAAGCTTCCGAAGACAAAGTCTGATGAAAGAGCTGAAGACAAAGTCTGCTTCCGAAGACAAAGAAGACTACAAGCTTCGGAAGAAGCAGTCTTCCTAAGTATAAGTGCCTTCGGAAGAAGTTATACTTCCGAAGCACTTTATCCTTCGGAAGACATTGTTATGTCCAGTAGATTTAAGTATGGTCCCTGACAGTCGCTGCAGACCTCTGATACGGCATGGCATCTTCCTAAAGAGCCATGTTGTTGACCATACTTTATTCTAATGTTCACCTTTTTATGATAGTACATGTTACCAACTTTAGTTGGTGACAAAAGGTAAGTCAGGGACATGTCCTGACTACCAACTCTCAGGCAAAATGTCTGAAAGACCTCACCTAGAGTCTTGTCGTATAGATGTAAGGTTAGAGGTGTCCAGCTGGTATCAAAGTATATCCGGCTGTAGGTAGTATATATATATCTTCTCCCTGTAACTCTTTAGATAAGCGATTTGAGTCCAAGAGTCTTGTAATCCTTTGAGTTGAGAAGCAATATATAAAAGTACCTTGAAAATTTACTTGCTGTGTTAATTTTCTTACTGCTTGTTACTTGTTATATTGTGATCAACTCTTCATAGACTACTTGCTGAGTGTTGTTCACAGTGAGTTGAGAGAAAAAACCACCCATAATCGATCCTGCAATTGGTATCAGAGCTCCAGGCTCTTGATTGTGAGATCTTACCATCTAAATCAACCTGTTTTTCACTCCTCACTACAAACCACTCACTCAAATGGCTGCTCTCTCCAACGCTGATATGGAAACCGGTACCATGACCAAGTCCCCACTGATCACCCCTGAAGACTTTGACACATGGTGTATCAGAATGGAAGGCTTCATCAAGTGTCAAGATTCAAGGATGTGGGACTCCATTGTCAATGGTCCTTTCATACCAAGCACCACTTCTGCCACTGGTAATCGCATCATTCCAAAAGATGTTGATGATTACTCAGAAGAAGACAGGAAGAGAATAGAGCTGGATCAAAGGGCTATGACTTCTCTCCAAACTGCTCTCCCCAACTCCGTCTACAGACGCTTCAAGAAGTGCAAAACTGCCAAAGATTTATGGGAAGCACTGAAGCTGATGTATGAAGGATCCAAGGAAACCCAAAAGAACAAGAAGGATCTCTTGAAGCAACAGTTTGAGAACTTTACTTTCAAGGCTGGTGAGACCTTGACTCAACAATACTTCAGGTATGTTGAGCTAGTAGATACTCTGGAGGATATTGGAGTAGCTCTTGAGAACAGAGACATAGTTAGGAAGTTCATGTCTTCCCTTCCTAAACTATGGATACATTACTATGTTGTAATCAAGATAACTTCGGACGTTAAGACTCTTACTCTGACAGAGTTGTATGGTATCCTAAGTGCATTCCAGATGGAGATGAACATGCAGAACTCCTCTGGTCACTCCAATAACCAACTGAGTTCAGCCCTTCATGTGGTTGAAAGGGAAATCACGGAATCACAACATCAGTTGCTGTGTTACCCTGACAACTCACACAGCGGACCTACATTACTCTACCTGAGACTCCAAAGTCTTAAATGGTTCAACACAACTCCTCTCAGGATAGTTGTGCCTTTGTCTCTGGAAGTGGACACTCTGGTGATTTTCAATACTGCTTTGATGATCTTGAGTGCTTCAGTCCAGATGATGTAGAGTATGGATATTGTCCAGCAGATGGCTCTTTTAACTTACAGAACGAAGAAGTTCTTCAAGAGAACTGGAAGGTAATTCCCTCAAAACCCAGTCAACAGCAGGTTTGGGTTTGACAAAAGCAAAGCAAAGTGTTACAACTGCAACCAACTTGGTCACTTTGCTAGGGAATGCAAGGCTCCCAAGAACAACCCGGGAATCCCACAGGCCTCCACACATCCCACTGCTTCAAAACATGAAGAGAAGTCAACTGAAACAGCTGCTGTGGCTCAAGAAGTTGACTGGAGCTTCATGGTACAGGATGTGACTCCTGCTCAAGCACTCATGGCCGGAACAGATGATGATCAGGTATATGAACATCTTTGTACTGCTGCCTGTATTGCTAAAGTTAAACTTTATAAGGATTACATTTGGAAATCAGATCTGAGGTTGAGTCTTTAAATGTGCTAAAATCTGATTTTAAGAGAGCTGAATCTGACTATCAAAAGGAAATTGAGGAGTTAGAGAAAACTGTGTCTCTTTTAAAACATGAAAAGACTAATTATAAGACTCAAATTAAAGATCTGATATCCAAACTATCTGAGGTTCAAGCCCAGTTGGTCACAGCTGAGGCTCAGGCCAGGAAGCAAGCTATTGCTGAGCAAAGCTTCCAAACTATTCTTGCATCAACCTCTCATTCCAAAATGTTTTATCAAAACAAAGAAGGGTTGGGAAGCAATGAAATAGCTCCACCACACTCTTATAGCCTATTAGACTACCTAGATGTGGTACTGAAGAGCAAGAGGTTCCAACTACTGACCCTTCTCCATTGGAACTAAAGGATGAGGCAAAAATAATGGCCACCACAGGGGAGAAACAGGAGGATACACTCATCTCCACCTGTGAAGACCAAATCCTAACCACCATGGCAAGAAGAAGTAGAGCTAAAGCTTCTAGAAGGACTGCCAAGAAGGTTGCAGAGTCCAAGCTTAAGATCGACCCAAAGTAAAAGGGTGTCTTCATTTCTGCCGGATTTCAAGTGGTAGGTACTTCTGATCAGGAAAGGAGTGTAATACCAGCACTCCTGTCCTACTGAAGGATCAGAAGTTGAAAGGAAAAGTTGCTGATGAAGAGAAGAAACCAAGAAACAGCAACCTGCAAGTTCCCAGAAGACTAACATTGCCTGCATAATGTGTGGTCTGCACAACCACATGGCTAAAGATTGTTACTACAATCCAGCAAGCACACATTATGCAAATAATGTTAGAAAAGAAGGAGTCAGAGAAGGTTTCTCAGTTGGACCACAAAGCCAAGTTGCTTCGGAAGAAAACTACTTCTTCCGAAGGGAAAATGGCTTCGGAAGCCAAACCTTCTAAGGTTCGGAAGAACAAGAAGGCTCCCTTGAAACCATCTCAGAAGAAGACTACTTCGGAAGAAAAGATGGTGAAGGCTTCTTCCGAAAGAAAGAAGCTTCGGAAGAAGGCCATGCTGCACAAGCTTCAACAAGCTCATCTTCAAAGATCAACCAAGCGATGGATTGGAAGATCAAGGAAGATGTTGCAGCCCAAACCTCTTCTTCAACAATGACCTCTATTGAACCCCAATGCATATCTTTTGGTTCAATTATGTCACTATCGTTGGAAGAGCCCAAGACCAGCAAGGCTTGGGCTTCCGAACAAAACCAATCCATCTCATCTTATGTGCAGGGACGTCCATTTGACAAGAACAACAATGTCTGGATTGTAGATAGTGGATGCTCCAGGCACATGACAGGGAACAGATCTCTCCTTCAACAATTCTAGAACTTTGATGGAGGGCTTGTCCAATTTGGAGGTGAGGCCGGAGGATATATTTCTGGCAGAGGAAGTATATCCAATAGCAGAATAAACATTGACAAAGTTCACTTTGTCAAACAGCTTGAACACAATCTGTTAAGTGTTTCTCAATTCTATGATCAGAAGCATCAGATGCTCTTCACAGAACATGAGTGCATTATCCTCAAACCAGGGATGACAATTCCTCCGGAATTGGTGCTTCTTAGATCTCCCAGGAAAGGGGATATGTACAAGCTGGATATGAACAATGCTTCTCCTATAGGTGAAGTATCATGCTTTCTTTCCAAAGCTGATAGTGATGAGTCAACACTATGGCATAAACGCATGTGTCATGTGAATTTTAAAACAATGAATAAATTGGCTAAAAATAACTTGGTACATGGTTTGCCTAAAAAGGAATTTTTCTGCAAAGATAACTGTGTTGCATGCCTGAAAGGGAAACAACACAGATCATCTCATAAATCCGAATGTGTTAACTCTATCACTACTCCATTACACTTATTGCACATGGATCTCTTTGGACCCACAAGTATAATGAGCATTGGAAGGAAATCATACTGCCTTGTGATAGTTGATGATTTTACAAGATTTACATGGGTATTCTTTTTAAGAAGTAAAGATGAAACTGCTGAAACTTTAAAATCTTTTATTCTTAAAATAGAAAATCAAATTGATCACAAGGTTAAGATCATTAGAAGTGATCAAGGGACTGAGTTTAAGAACTTTGTTCTTGACTCATTCTGTGACTCAAAAAGGATTGCCAGACAATATAGTGCTCCCAGAACTCCTCAACAAAACGGTGTTGCTGAGAGGAGGAACAGGACACTTATTGAGGCTGCTCGGACCATGTTAGCTGATTCAAAACTGCCTCTAACATTCTGGGCAGAGGCAGTCAGCACTGCATGCTATGTGCAGAACAGGGTTCTTGTAGTTAAGCCCCATGGAAAAACCCCTTATGAGTTATGGAACAAGAGGCCACCGTTCATTGGCTTTATAAGGTCCTTTGGCTGCAGGTGTACCATACTTAACACAAAGGACAACTTAGCAAAGTTTGCTGAGAAGTCGGATGATGCTATCTTTATTGGATACTCTTCTAGCTCTAAAGCTTACAGAATATACAATATCAAGAATCAACAATTTGAGGAATCATCCAATATAGTTGTTAATGAGCACACTCCTTGTGTTAGGGGGAATGGACCTGAGTATATCTTTGATTTAGAATTATTTCCAAACTATTCTAATCCATCTTGTGAGAATGTTTCAGCTGGAACAGGTGCTCAAGAGAATCCTGATGCTGAGGCTGATGCAAGTCAACTGTTTGAGCTTCCCAGACCTCTTCCAAATTCTCCAAGAGCTGAAAGGCAACAAGCTTCAACCATTCACAGATCTGATAGTGTAACTATCTCCAGGAATAATGAAGCTTCAACAAGTCAATCACTTGATCAACCTCAAAGTTCTTCAGGTGATCTATTACAACACCAGGTTGAGGGAAGTAGTATTCTGAAGGAACAGGCAACTGTTAATCCTACTTAACAACCAACCATTGATGATGTTTCTTAATCATTCAATCAGTCCTCATTGAATGACTTTGAAACAGCAGTTGGAAAGAGTGATCCAGTTCCTGATCAGAATATGTCTAACCTAGACTTATCTCTGCAACTGGAAGTGATTCCTCGTCTTAGGATTCACAACACTCATCCAACTGAGAACATCATAGGGAATGTCTCTGAGGGTGTGAGAACAAGATGACAAACTCATCATGGGAATATCTGCTTGTACTCATGCTTCTTGTCTTAGATGGAACAAAAGAAGGTAGAAGATGCCTTAAAGGATAGTAGTTGGGTTGAATCGATGCAAGAGGAGCTGCTTCAATTCAGAAGACAAAAGGTCTGGAATCTATGCCCACTACCATCTGGTCAAGTACCCATAGGCACTAAATGGGTGTCCAGGAACAAGAAAGACGATAGAGGCTTGATTATCAAGAACAAGGCAAGACTAGTAGTTCAAGGATACACCCAGGAGGAAGGAATCGATTATACTGATGTCTCTGCACCTGTTGCAAGACTTGAGGCAGTTAGGATCTTCCTTGCTTATGCTGCATCCAAGAACTTCACAGTCTACCAACTTGATGTCAAGTATGCTTTTCTATATGGGGATATAGATAGGGAAATCTATGTATGTCAACCTCCAGGATTTGAAGACCCACAGCACCCAACTACGTGTGCAAACTGGATAAAGCTCTATATGGGCTGCACCAAGCACCTAGGCTGTGGTATGAGACCTTGTCTCAGTTTCTCCTGAAGAATGGATACACTAGAGGTACCATCGACAAGACTCTTTTCATCAGAAAGAGTGGAGAAGACATTTTGCTTGTACAAGTCTACATTGATGACATCATATTTGGTTCTTCAAACAACCAAATGTGCAAGGACTTTGAAAGCATAATGAAGCAGAAGTTTGAGATGAGTTCCATGGGAAAAATGGACTTTTTCCTTGGAATTCAGGTAAAACAGATGAAGGAAGGGTTCTTCATAAGTCAATCTTAGTAGGTCTCAGACATCTTAGATAGATTTGAAATGAAGGATTGTAAACCAGCCAAGACACCCATACCCAGAAACCATAATCTTTGCCCTGACCTTGAGGGGGAGGATACTGATCAACATTAGTATAGAGCAATCATTGGTTCTCTGATGTATATCACTGCTAGTAGACCAGATATCATGTTTGCCACATGCATTTGTGCAAGATATCAGGCTGCTCCAAAGGTGTCTCACCTAGCTGCTGCAAAGAGAATCCTCAGATACCTCAAAGGAGCACCTAAACTAGGTCTCTGGTATCCAAGAAATAGTGATTTCAATCTCTATGGATACTCTGACAGTGACTATGGTGGCTGCAACATTGACAAGAAATCAACATCAGGAGGATGTCAATTTCTTGGTGGAAGGATTATTCATGGCAATGCAAGAAACAATCCTGTGTCTCTACATCAACTGCTGAAGCTGAATACATTGTTGTGCTAGCTGCTATGCTCAACTGCTATGGATTCAAAATCAGATGTTAGACTATGGATTCAACTTCATGACTACTCCTATCCATATTCACAACAACAGTGCTATCTCCATTACTGAGAATCCGGTGAAGCACTCCAAGACAAAGCATATTGATATCAGGTATCATTTCATTAGAGATATTCATGAGAAACAGCTGATAAAGTTAATCAAAGTTGACTCAAATGAACAATATGCTGATTTGTTCACAAAGGCATTGATGAACAAAGATTTAAGTATCTCATATCAGCAATTGGGATGATAAACATTGAATAACTACCTCTTTTGAAAAGGCTTTTTAAATGTGTAATGTCTTGTGTCAATACAATTTAAGCCCTGTTACAAAAAAAATCTTTAAATTATTCTAAGTGTAAATTCCTTCCGAAGAGGAACTAACTCTCGGAAGATATTCTTGAATATCTTCCGAAGCCAAAATTCCTCAATGGAAATTGTCTTCTCGGAAGAGTTTTTGGTCTCGGAAGAAGCGATTGATCTTACATCAGATCTACTTCTGAAACTTATACAACTCTCCATTCGGAATGACAACCTTACCTTCGGAAGCACTGCCTTGCTTCGGAAGATAAAGTGCCTTCAAAGGACAATTTTACCTTCGGAAGCAATATCGTGCTTCGGAAGAGAAATTGCCTTCGGAAGAAAATTACCTTCGGAAATGTTTTACCCTCGGAAGTAAAGGTTTTTATATGTAACGGATATCTTTTGGGCCCCACTCTGTAAAAAGTAAAGATTTTGTCCATGATGGTCAGATTATTTAAAATTATCCTTGCCGCCACTATCATTTCTCCACCGTAAACCACCATACCACCCACAGTAACCCCAAACAGTTACCCTATTACCGCCACTACCACAATTCACCCCCTTTTAAATAATCTTGACTGATCAATTTCATATTCTTTTACCACTTTACAGCCCTAACTACTCCCTTCACTGTCAAACCTTCAATTTCACCCAAATTTCAAGCTTACCTTTTCTCAATGGCGCTAAACCCTCAGCACAACCAAGTCGCATTAGTTGATTCGTCAAGGGATGCCGACTTCATCCAAATCATCACATTTCTTACCGATTCCACATACCTCACTGCACTAACTGTTAACCCAACCGTATACTCCAACCACATGTCCGAATTCTGGAGCAACGGTCAAACTGCAGTTCTGAATGGGGTTCGAGTCCTGAGAACCCGCATTTGTGGCCAAGAGTTGGTCATCACTGAACAACTCATCAGGGAGCATCTTGAGCTTCATGATGATGGGGCTCCTACTGAGTTCCCCAAAGAAGACTTGGAAGGCACCTATATCCTCATGGGATATGGAGGAGATGTCAGCAGATCAACCGTGTACAAGTTCAATTTCTCTTACCATTGGAAGTTCCTGCTGCATATTATCCTGCATTGCCTCTCCAACAAATCAGGGGGTTGGGATCAAATCCCATACGAACTAGGATGCCTAGTTCATGGGTTGGTGAGAGGTCTTCGCTTCAACTACTCACGATTTGTGTTGACCAACCTTATCGGAAATCTGAGCAGGGATACATTCTTCATGTATCCCCGATTTATTCAACACATAATCAACTGTGAGATGGAACCAAGCAAGCTTGTCTGCGCAGCTGCTCTTACTGTTCCACAAGTGAGACCTACCATCTTCAAGATACTGAAGAAGATGTCCGCCAACTTCACTGGAAGGTACACTCCACTACCTCCAGAGATGACTGAGCGCATAGTTCCTGTTGACATCCCTGTTATCCCCACAGGTGATGAACCCACACCAGCAACATCCACCACAATGCCAAAACCTTCTTTACCCATCAAAGCTACATACCGTAGACGTCCGAAACGAACCCTTGTTCAATCTACTCTGATTGAACAAGCTCCTCCTGTTCATACCCAAAGGGCTAGAGTGGAATCATGGGCTCCCACTCAGTCCGAGGTCACACCATCCTTCACAATTGACCTCAATGTGGGTTTTGAGCCTCGTCAGTCTCAAACCCCTGAGCCCGAACACCAAGCCTTAAGCCCATAGGGTGAGTCTCTACACTCCCCTGTGCAGCCTTCTAGGGACAGCCCCACCATAGGCTCAATGCCTGTAGACATTGATCTAGGTCCCGGGTCAGTAGGACTAAGCACCCTATCTTTCACTGACCTTTTACTCCGCACTGATGAAGAGATTACATCTCTCCATGGCCATGAAGTTGATCTACAACACCCTCTGAAAGATCAACAGAGCCAAGAGGGATCCCTTGTCTCTAGCCCCCATCAGCAGCCAATTACTGAGGTGAGTCCCACTGATGTGGAGGGGACTCATGTAGACTCAGCTGCCACTACTCAGAGTATCTCTTTGAGCTCTCAGGACAGTGGTAACATAATTAGGACTGAGTCTACTGCAACTTTGCCCATTGACATCTCTGAAAGAGATGACTCTGAGCAAAGGAAACCAGGGTGCCAAGAAGCCACATCTGGTGGTGAGAGTGAGCATACTAGGTATGTTATCTCATCTCCCCGCGATTCTTCTCATGAAGATGAGGGAAATATGCAACTAACACTTCAGTAGTTGCTTTCTAAGGTCTCCAACCTGGAATCACATGTGAGGATCTTAGAATCAAGGACTGCCACTCAGCAACTTGAGATTAACAACCTCAAGGCTAAACTAGCTGAGAAACAGACGAAGAGGTCTATTAGGCATGTACCTATTGAGGTCTCAATGACTTCTTCCTCTAGCCCATCTAGCTCTCAAGATGATGCTACCAAAAAGGGGGAGAAAGTTCAGAGACAAATATTTGAGGAACCACAGACCCAATCCCTTACTTCCCAACTCATCACACTACCTGAGTCATCTCAATCCTTTCTAGAGATTGACTCAAAGATGCTTCAAGATCTCTACAGACTTTTCACAAAGTTTGTATTGAGATGCTCCCTAGAACAGCCCAGCCCCGACACCACACTCATATATTTTGGGGCTGAGGAGCTTCAAAGACTGACTGCACCTTCTACCACTGTGGAAGAAGTTGGTCAACCTAAGGTCCACATGGAACCCGAGATTAGCTTCGAAGGGGAAATGGGGACTGATGGCCCAGCAACTGAAACAGATGGGACAGAACTTGCAGCTGTCTTATCTTCCGAAGCTCAAGCTGAAGCTTCCGAAGCTGACATGGAAGCCTCGAAGAACAAGAAAAGTCTTCCGAGGCCGAAATAGAAGCTGCGGAAGGCTTATTTCAGATGTCCGAGGAACTGACCATCACAGATGTTATTGCTGAAATAGCATCTGAGGTGAGCAGGGAGGACATTTCTGACATTCCTCCAACCCAAACACCAGCTGAACTTCTCTCTCAATCACAACCCTCCATCCAAGAACCACCACAGTCAAGCACCGCCAAAGACAAAGGAAAAAGAAAATTGACTGCGGAAGAGCTTTAGGAGGAGGAGAGGATTAAGAAGCTCCAAAAGAAAGGTAGGTTTCCTACTGAAAAGCTGCTAGCTGCTAGTTCTAAGGCAGCTGCAGCCAATCAGGAAGAAATCAACCAAAGGAGAAAAACAGCACTCATTGACCAGCTCATCAGTCTAGGAGCTGCCAATGAGGAGATACTCCTGGTACCACTAGAGGAGTTGGTGTCTTTGGAGAGGTCAGCAGGCTAAAGCAAGAAGAACAAGCCAGGTTGACCTTGGAGAGGGAAGAAGAAGAAATAAGAGAAGTAGCCCTGAAGCTGAGAGAGGACAGGATTAAATTCCTACTCTCAAGAGGCTTCAGTCATCCTGAACTGTCTCCTCATGATGATGACATGATCCTGCTGCTCCACAACAAAGAGCAGGATCAAATGGAGAAGGAAAGGAAGAGAGATGCTAGGGAGAAGTTGAGGGAGAGGAAGAGGAGGGAGGAAGAGAAGGAGGTCACTGCCACCAAGAAGTCCAATGACAAAGCCTGGATGAAGGACTATCTCCAGGCTCATGGCTTCTCTGGTAGGCAGGTGGGACCTATGTCCGAAAGGATACTCCAACGGAGAGTCAGTGAAATCAAAGCTGACATCCGTCTAGGGAAGAGAAGGGAGATGTACAGGAGGGTACAGGGAACGGTCTCAATCCCAGCCACAAAACCACAGCCACAACCCACACCAGAACCAACCCCTTTTCCCATCAAAACCGAACCCACTGATGAAACCTTCACCCCTCAACCCACAACTCTACCCAAACCTACAACATCACCTCAACCACCCAAACTACCCATCCTAAAACCCAAGACACAACCCAAACCACTAAACCTAAGCCTACCCAACAAAAACCAAGACCATCCCCTCAGTCTCCTCAACATCTCTCCTTTGAGGATATAAAGGAGTTCAAGACGAGGCTCATCAACTGCACCACTTTAAGTAGCATCTCCTGTGAGGGAGAGCTTATCAACATCACCTATGTTGATAACTCTTCAAGCTCCCTCACCCTAGGCCAATTTCTTGAGTTGCCTAGAGACACTTTGGGCCAGGCTGCAAGACTTCTTGGTCTCAACTTCGATACCCTCAATGCTGAGGAGAAGAGACTAAGAAAGAGATTGGTGACTCTGCTGGATACAAGGAAAGAGGACAGGATTTCTGGTCAATCTCCTGGACCTAGAAATGCTATAATCCAGTGGAGGTTCGATGAACCTTCTCACAACTTTGTTGTGGAAAGGGAGAATGGTGAAACCAACAGGCTTAATGCCACTTCTCTACTGCATCTCAGCAGATGTGATCTTGCTGAGCTTGCAGAGAAGCCATTCTCCAATCCCTCCAACTCTGAGACTGCTGCACACATCAGAAACCATATCAGCGGTCTCCACTTGGCTGAACGAAGTAGAAGAGCCAAGATTGAAGAAGAGTTGAAGTTGAAAGGAGTGGAAGACAAGGAAAGACCAACCACCAAAGGCACAGCCTTTCTACAGATGGTGGAAGGTCCTGAATTGGAACCAATAGTTCGATGGGAATATGACTATACTTCCCATCAACTAACTCTTTTCAGAGGGCCATAACAGAGGGTACACATAATCCAAGGTGACAGAGTAGAGGTTCTGTCCACCAAGGATCTGTACAAGATTCTCAGCACCACAGCAGGAAAGAATGAAGACACTGATGAACACTTACTTTCCTTGGTGCTGAGAGCTTTGAGAAGAAGAGAGAAGTGAAGTTTTGGTAGCATCAGCCTAGGGGGAGTTTGTTGGATCATGATAAGGCTGGTGCAACCAAAACCACTTCATAGTCACTTTTGGTGCTACATTGAAGGGCTTCCGAAGCCAAGCAAGAGATCTTCCGAGAGTCTGAGGAACAATAGCTGAAGATATCTACTGAAGGCAAAAGCTGAAGTCAACTGCTGAAGACAACAGCTGAAGCCAACAGCTGAAGACTATCTTCCGAAGACAAAGTCTGATGAAAGAGCTGAAAACAAAGTCAGCTTCCGAAGACAAAGTCTGATGAAAGAGCTGAAGACAAAGTCAGCTTCCGAAGACAAAGTCTGATGAAAGAGCTGAAGACAAAGTCTCAAAGCTTCCAAAGACAAAGTCTGATGAAAGAGCTGAAGATAAAGTCTGCTTCCGAAGACAAGAAGACTCCAAGCTTCGGAAGAAGCATAAGTATAAGTGCCTTCGGAAGAAGTTATACTTCCGAAGCACTTTATCCTTCGGAAGACATTGTTATGTCCAGTAGATTTAAGTATGGTCCCTGACAGTCCACTGCAGACCTCTGATACAGCATGGCATCTTCCTAAAGAGCCATGTTGTTGACCATACTTTATTCTACTGTTCACCTTTTATGATAGTACATGTTACCAACTTTAGTTGGTGACAAAAGGTAAGTCAGGGACATGTCCTGACTACCAACTCTCAGGCAAAATGTCTGAAAGACCTCACCTAGAGTCTTGTAGTATAGATGTAAGGTTAGAGGTGTCCAGCTGGTATCAAAGTATATCCGGCTGTAGGTAGTATTATATATATCTTCTCCCTGTAACTCTTTAGATAAGCGATTTGAGTCCAAGAGTCTTGTAATCCTTTGAGTTGAGAAGCAATATATAAAAGTACCTTGAAAATTTACTTGCTGTGTTAATCATCTTACTGCTTGTTACTTGTTATATTGTGATCAACTCTTCATAGACTACTTGCTGAGTGTTGTTCACAGTGAGTTGAGAGAAAACCACCCATAATCGATCCTGCACAATCCTTTAGCATCATTTTGCTTTAATTAATAACAAAAGTTCATAATTTTGCTGAATTTTATGTACAAAGAACGAAGAACGGTTCGCACTCAAATCTGATGAAAATTCAGATCTGAAAGTGTCAAATCACTCAATTGTGATTCAATTCAGTTTTCAAATGATGAAACATAACTGAAATCATCAATTAATTGAACAATTGCTATCAAAACACCGATTCAAGTGATTCACAGGTGCTCAAAAGTTGTTTTTAAGCTCCAAATCACTGAACCGAAAGCTCTCATACCATTTGATAGGTTCAAATGGATCGATTAGGTATTATGATTAAGCAATTAACAATTATATGAACAAAGTAATTAACAATTGCATAGATTCAAAATAGTTTCTATTGATAGTTGCAAGGATTACAGTGTACAATTAAGAGAAAAGTTCAAACGTCTATCTCTCTACACAAATACATCTAATCCTATTGATACTAAACAAAAGAAACTATATATATATTGTATTATCATATCATCAATTAAATATATATATTGGTGTTTGCTAAGCTTGTTATTGGGTATGACCCGACTTGGATCATAACGTACTAACCACATCAATGTTCTATGTGTCTTGGGCATAAAGAATCCAACAATCTCCCACTTGGACAAGATTCATAGAAGATTGATGCTAGCAGTAAATACCGCCTAACAATTGTTTACTACCCTTAATACGCATGACTAAAAGCCATTCAATAAAATCATCCCCTTTAATTATCTAACTTGAAATGATTTAGGTGAATCAATCATTTATCCTTTTGTTACAGATGTCATGTTAAATCCAAGGACACAGAATGATCATTCCTTGTTGATTTAACTTAATCAGGCCTTAGACATCTTGCTCTCAACGAATAAGAGGAACAAATTCCATCTTGACTACATACGTTTCTCACAATCACCTTATGTTATACCTGAATATAGTCTTATGTACTGTCCATTATTTCAGAGCAGTGAAGAACTAGCTCAAGGTATAACACTTTGGTGAATATCAAAACCCAATATGTATCTCAGGTTAGAGGATACCAAATGATATTCGCCTTTACTCAAATTTACTTATGATCAATCTAGAAGATTCCATGTAGTAAAATTTGAGACGCGGGTCAGTCCAATATTCGTATCCCATAAATATTTATGAACTTTGGCAGCAACCAATTGCTCTATATTCATGCCTTATGAATATCCACCAATCCATGTTCATAATAGTCTTACGTTCATATATGTTCCCACAAACATGACTGACTACGGACATTTAGAATAATAAACATATTCATGGATGTTTACATGCTAAAAGGAACATAACTCAGAATATCACAAATATATGAAAGAGTTAAATATTACATTGTTCCAAACTTTTAATTACTAAACAGATCAATTCCAATCACTAGAATATCGAAGTCCTAAGGCACAAGTATGACTTTCATGCTTTGCCCTTTCAAGGAGCTTCGTGAGTGGATCCGCAATATTTTGATCGGTGCGAACTTTACAAATACATATCTTTCCCTTTTCAACTTCATCCCTTATGTTGTTGAATCTCCGCTCAATATGTCTAGTCTTTTGTTGTGCACGGGGTTCCTTGATTTGTGCAATCGCACCCTCGTTATCACAAAAGATTTCTAGGGGGTCTTGAATGGTAGGGACCACCCCTAGATCGGTGATATATTTCTTTATTCATGCAGCTTCCTAAGCTGCTAATGAGACGGCTATGTATTCGGATTCTGTAGTGGACAATGCTACCACGTCTTATTTTGAACTCTTCCAGGACACTGCTCCTCCATTCATAATGAAGACATACCTCGATTGTGATCGAGAATCATCTCGATCAGTTTGGAAACTTGCATCTGTGTAACCCTTTACGATGAGTTCCTCTTCATCAGATCCGTATATTAGAAACATATCCTTAGTCCTCCTAAGATATTTAAATATACTTTTAACAGCTATCCAATGGCTATTACCTGGATTCTGCTGATATCTTCTTGTCATGCTTAACGCGCATGACACGTCCGGTCTAGTGCATATCATTGCATAAATGATGGATCCTATAGCAGATGCATATGGGATGTCCTTCATTCGATCTTGCTCATCCTTTGATCTTGGACATTGAGATGTACTTAATATTGTCCCTCTTTGAATAGGTACCATACCTTTCTTAGAGTTTTCCATCTTGAACCTTTTCAAGATTTTATCAATGTATGCACTTTGGTTTAAACCTATTAACCGCCTCGATATATCCCTATAGATCTTTATTCCAAAAATATAGGCGGCTTCACCGACATCTTTTATGGAAAAACAACTTCCAAGCCAGGTTTTAACACTTTCCATGGTTGGAATATCTTTTCCAAATAGTAGCATGTCATCAACATACAATACTAAGAATGTAATTATGCTACCACTAGCCTTCCTGTATAACCTCGTCAGCGTTCTTGATGAAACCAAATTTCTTGATCTCTTCATCAAAACGTTAATTCCAACTTCTCGATGCTTGTTTCAATCCATAGATCGATCTTTTTAACTTGCATAATTTATTAGGATGTTGTGGATCGACAAAACCATCAGGCTAAACCATATGGACAGTCTCTTTGAGATGTCCATTAAGAAAAGCGGTTTTGACATCCATTTGCCAAATCTCATTGTCATAATGAGCAGCTATGGCAAACAATATCCTAATTGGCGTAAGCATTGCCACATGCGAGAAGGTTTCATCATAACCAACCCCTTTAGTTTGAGTGAAACCTTTTGCTACAAGTCTTGCTTTATAAATCTTCACTTGAAATCATCAAAGGGTTTGTGAGATTCCGCATCACAAATTTGACAAACAGCAACAATACGATTGCAATATCAATCCACACATATCGATTTTCCATAGTTGGTATCAAAGCCTTGGCTCAAATCAAACATTGATTTTGGATCCTCTCGTTCAACAAACATGATATCCGCGGTTCATTAGCTTCATAACACACATTTTGAGCTTTAAATCATCATATCTTCTTCTTCTAGATCATACATTCAACAAATGTTCAAAAACATGAAGTTATTGTCTGTTTTTGTTCATTTTGAAGAAGATTTTGTGTTTTTGTTATTAACCAAGCTGCCAATAACCAGGCAACAACAGCAAATCAAACAATGGTTGCAATCAACCAATCAACAGCAACAAATCAAACAAAAGCTACAAACAACCAAACATCAGTAACACATCAAACAATAATTCATTGTTTGACAACACAAACATACAGTTGTACATCATTCATATTGAGAAAGAACTGATGCATTTACATTTATGTGATCTTGCAAACTCAAACAATACTTTGTCTAATGATTTGATAAAATGCAGGTTAGAGATGGAACAATCTTAAAGATATTATCAAGCAGAAATCAAGACATTGAATCAACAAAACATCTGTTTAACTCAGGGGATGAACCAGTTGCAAGAAAAAATGGTTCGATAACTAATCAAACTTGAAGAGTTAACTGCTGAGCATGCAAAAGCCATAAACATCAACAACATGAACATTCCTCTATTGCCTGAAATTCCTAAAGATAGAAAGATCAATCTATGCTCATCAGCATGCATAGATGAAGTTCAGGCATATCGAAAACATTGCATCAATCTATCATACATGATAAAGAAAGAAATAGCTTCATATGTAGAAGAATTATAAACTTCTATAAAACAAATCAGGTCATTAGAGAAAGAAGTTGATAAATTGCTTAAATAATCACAAGCTAAATGCTCAATCAACTAAACTCTCTACGAAGTTATCAAACACATATCAGAAACAAATCAACAATCCTTAACATGCATAGAGGGAATAATAGGAATGAGAATCTCTGAAGACAAAAATCTTGAGATTTTGAAAGGCAATCATGCTATAACTACTCTGGTCAGTAACATTGATGTGCAAAGTCTGGACAAATCCACTTTGGAGCAACTTGTTCATCTAAGAAATATGATGAACAGATGGCTGTTGTTGACTATTTTGTAGAACATATAGTCAACTGCAGGAATGCATTAAAGATCACTCCTCTGTCTGGGTAAGTCAAAGAAGCTCAACAAGATCAAGCAACTGAAAAAGATGTGGAAGAGTCTCTAAAAGCATCTGAAGAAATTCAGAAGAATGCAGAAGAAGCTGGACCTTCTCACTCATAAGACGTTTCTAACATACAAAACAAACAATCAAACATGTCTAACCAAACAAACAAGTATGAGAAATATAGTCAAAGCAAACATTCAAGTAGATCTGAATAGATACATGTAATTAGCAAAACATACATGTTATCATACATACATATACACATGTAATTAACAAAACATACATGTTATCATACATAAATACATATAATTAACAAAACATACATGTTATCAAACAAACATACATGAAGTAAAACATAACATACGTGTTATCATACAAACATAAATGAAATAAAACAAAACGTACATGTTATCATACAATCAGTTAGAAAATCAGAACAAACAGTAAATCATACAATCATATATAACATACAAACTTGCAATCAAACATTATAAGGCAAACACACAACCATAATAGTCAGTTAGATCAAACACAAACAAACACACACACACACACAGTCTCATTAACAAATAAAATATTTACAAACAAACTCACAGATATGGCAGGATCATCCTTAGGGGGATTATTGTTAGACTCAACAAGTGCATTAAAGGCACGATGCACATAAGGGATAATGCTTGCTATAATGAAACGTTCAAATGTGTTCTAACAATAAAACAATCATTAACTAACATATTAGCATCATTAACAATCATAACATACACTAATTATTATTTAAATTTCATTTTCAAGATTGTAGATAAAAGAAATTTTGACAAGTGTCTATAGCGGATGAGGTGCTACCCATAACGGATGAATAAGATGGTGCAACGGATGAAGATGAAGTCCAAGTGTCCACAGCGTATGAAGACATCCCACAGTGGATGATCAACGCACAACGGATGCCACGTCCCAGCTGATGAACTATCCACAGCGTATATTCATCCCTAGCGGATGAACATTTCACAGCAGACAACATGCAAACAACAAGTGTTCACAGCGGACAGTATCTAAGACATAGTGGATAAGTTATCTGACTCCACAGTGGAGAACCTTATCATCCACAGTGGACACCTAATCATCCACAGCGGACAGCTTGTAGACTTAGGATTTTTATGTAATTTTCATTTACATAAGCGTATTTTTGTAATTGTATATAGATATCTGTATAGCTATAAATAGCATAATACCCTAGTCCTTTATAATCTTTTGAACAATCAATACTAACGAGCAGTTTTTTTGTTATCATTTATTCACTAGCAATCATACACACACAATCACAATGACACAATGAAATCATAAGCATTGATCGTGGGTTTCCTCACAATGATTAATGTTTGTTGAAGTTGATGTAACAATCTGTTGTTATATCCATTGAGAGATTAGAAAAGACCCTTGGAGAAATCATCATCATTATCAACCACAACATCATTATTCATATATGTTAATGTCTATGTTTAATCAATGAATTAATGATATCATCAGGTGGTATCAGAGCACTAGAACTCGTTGAAAGATCCAGAAACAACAACACTATCAAACATGTGGAAGCATACAAGTTCAAAAAACTTCAACAAACAAACAGTGTATTTTTGACATGCACTGGAGAAGATAAAGATGAAGAATTCCTAGATACCAGTGAGACTTCATTCTTCTCTTCTCCTAAATCATCCACCAATAAACAAAAGTCCAAGAAGACTGGTGTTCATGCCTCTCATGAAACAACACCATAAAGCAAACAAAATCAACATCATCATGCTTCAAGCTCAAGCAAGCAACAACAACCAAAGTCATAAAACATACATAAAGTTGATAAACCTATTGATGTTCTCACTATCATTTTGCAAAGTGAAGAGCTGAAGGAAGCTTATGCAGCCTTCTCCACAAGCTTTGAAGCTTATCTGGGGGCTAACCTCACACTACAACAAGACTTGGATGAATTACCACCAAACATGGTTAAAGAAATGGATATTCAGTGGTCTATGGCAATGATTTCCTATAGATCAAAAAGGTTTCTACAGAGAAACAAAGGGTTGAGCATGGACAAGAAAACAAAGAATGGTTTTGATAAAACCCAGGTCAGACGCCATAATTGTCAACTATATGGATATTTTTCAAGAAAATGCCAACAACCAAGAGTTAACAAAAACAACAATCAAACACAAGCATCAAGTAGCTTCCATTCAAGTAGACAGATCCCACCACAAATCAGTATCCCTTCTACACCAACCCCACCTCAAATCACTCAATATAGCCAAAATCAGCACTCTCAATCTTCAGTAATGATTATTAAAAAGGATGGTGAGTATGACTGGAGCATGTATGAAGCTAAGATTCAATATCCAAATCATGCTCTCATGGCAGACATTGAAGATAAAATTTTAGAAATCCCAAAAGAGGTTAAAGAAAACCTCTGCACACAAGCATGCATAGATGAAGTCAATAGATACAGAGAACATGCAGACAAGCTTTCAAAGAAAGTAATTGAAACAGACATTTTTAATAAAAGTCTATAAACAAAACAAAAACAATATGGACTCAAATTCTTTCATTAGAAAATAATTTAGACAAGTTGATGTCTGAAAAATTAACACTTGCAGCTCAAGTAGAGTAACTCTCTGTATCTTTGACTGAGTCTAAAACACTACCGCCTGAAACTGAAGTGAAACTTTAGAAGTTTCAAGTAAGCAACAAGAAGTTTGAAGAACTTCTTGCACAACAAAGAGCTTTCAAAGACCCTTCAGGTTTAGGATATAATAAAGTTTATCAACTATACAATGATAATTATATTCCTTTACTTGATTTTATGACTAAGAAACAGGGTGATTCTCTTGACCCACATGACAGAACAGATGATTCAAAACCATCATCATCATCATCAGAGTCATAATTAATAGCAAAAACACCTTTGATAAAATTTGTTAAAAGTCAGGCATCACCACAAATTAAATCAACAGATTTTTATCAAGGAGAGAACAATGAATTTGATGAACTGACATCTAATGAAGATGATGTTTACTTATTAGATGATGAGTCAATTCAACCAATTACTGAAACTCACAAAGTTTCAAGTGTGGTTAATGTACCAACCAAACAAACAAAGCACACTCAAGGGCTTGATATCTGCTCTAGTGGAAGAAAAGCTGAATCTTCCACTATCTCTCCTAAACAAACAAATAATAGGAAAGGCAAACACCAATTCAGCATAAAAAAGTAACTTTTGATCTTCCTTTGAAATCAAATTTAAAATCAAAAGTTATAGACAAACAAGGCAATACAAATTTACCATACTGTGAGTTGTGTGATCAATACACTCACAGTACTGAAAAAATGCAAGTATGATAAATATTGCAAGTACTGTCACATGAATAATCACAAACTGAATCTTGCCATTTTCAAAATTATTATTCAATTTATAATAGAAACAATCATAGCACTTTAAAGTATTTTTTAACAAGAAAAGAAAAAAACAAAAAAACAAAACACAAAGTCTCAGATTGACAAACCAAAAGAGAAACATGCATTTGTTCATAATAAAAATATACTAGGAGTACCAAGACAAAATCCTCATAAAAAGGTAGTTTTAAACGATGACAAAACATTCTATGACACATTTAAACAATCACATAGGAGACACAAGTCTCAGAATAGACAATAAACAGACATTAGTACTTATAGGAGAAGAGCTCAAAGTACTTTTCCTGACAGAGCTAAAACTAGACATTAGCACTTATAGGAGAAGAGCTCAAAGTACTTCTCCCGATAGAGCTAAAATTAATCAAAGGAAATCTAGTGTACCTAGAATTCCTAAACCACCAGAAAATGCCACTTTTGAAGAAATTTTCATTTTAGGAAAAGGCGGAAAACCCACGACCATCTTGGCTTGGGTTGCACATTCCAACTAATACATTTGGTCTTACAGGGACATCAAAGAAGGCCTGACAACATCTATATATTGACAGTGGATGTTCCCAACATATGACAGAAATTATTTCCTCTTTCGGGATTTCAAAATCAGACATGGAGGACACGTAACTTTTGGAGGTGATAAGACAAGTGGAAAGATAATAGGTGAAGGCACAATATCAAATAGGATGATCAACTTTCAGGATGATCAACTTTGAGAATGTCAGCTACTACTTCAACCTTCAGTTCAATCTTGTAAGTGTATCCCAAATCTGTGATAAGGGATATTCCACTTTATTTGACTCCAAAAAATGCTACATCCTCAAGAAAAGTTTTCAAATACCTAAAGAGTGTATCCTTTTGAAAACACCACGTCATACCAACACATACATTATTGATATGAATAATGTTTCAACATCAACTCCTGAAACATGTTTACTATCAAAAGCATCTGAGGATGTTTCCCAATTATGGCACAGACATTTGGGACACGTTAATTATAACAGAATGAATCAACATGTAAAAGGTGATCTAGTCATAGGTTTATTTAAGGCCCCGTTCCCGGAACGCTTACAGTTGGTCATTCATTGCACATCAAACATATAGTTTACATTTACTAAGTAAAATAATGCAGCGGAATTGATAAAAAGGGTCATTCTCATTTCATCATAAAAGCTTTTACAATGCATTACATCATGATTTAAATACAAAATACAAGCGTTCTTTACAATGCCTAACTTTTACTATGATTGTTGCTGAAGCATATGAAACCGAGGATTTCTTAAGTAATCCCGTTTATGTGAATTCTCAACAATCATAGGGTCATATACAGTGACCTCTAGTATAAAAATATAAAATTTCTCATCATGAAGAAGATTCCTTAAGTAATCCCGTACATCGGAACCCTAAGGAATCTTGCACTTGCATGCAACATAATGTGTTGCGTGCTTTATGTGCCCACAACACATTGCGTGGCAGCATTATCAAAAGGAGAATGCCATCTCAAAAGAGCTGAGTAGCCGCCTCTTGCCATCCCCAGCAACACTACCTGCCAACTGGAAACACATAAAAGTCAGCGTTGCTGAGTGAGTTCTAGTTTTTTATTAAACATACTTTATTTACATCATAAACCATTCTTTTCTTTCACATATTCATACATCATACGTACACAGAGATAATATTCATTATTATCTTCATCATTCATTATACATCATTATCTTTAACTTTTCATATGGATCCTGTCAGGCTTTACCCACTTCATAGCACTCGACTATGATTACTGTGGTCGAATGACAAGGATCCCGTTTCATTCTTACTTGCACATTGAATTCTGATATACCAATACCATATGCTATACCCCGATCAGTCTTAGCTACTGGGCCGTGAATCAATAGAGCGTATGCCACAGTAGCCTTAGCTACTGGGCCGTGAATCTAAGCGTATGCCACAGTACTAGTAGGTAAGCGGTAGAGGTACCATGACCATGGCCAATCACAAAGAAGGACCAATCGACTTATTCAATGTTTGCAAGACTTAATTCATTCGTTCGTTAATGCATGTATTCATCATCATTTTACCCATTCATTTGTTCATTAATACATGCATTCATCGTCATGTTCCTTTTTCTTTATCTTTCACTTTACGTTACATAATACTTCGTTTATTCATTGTCATAGTACATGAGTCGTGAAAGATATACATACATCATCATAAGGAACACACACATATATCAATCGTACATCATCATACATGGCATCATACATACATAGCCTACATCAACAGTCATCTACAGGCACTTACAGAAACGTCCATGTAAGGACTTACTCCCGCATTTATCTCGAAAGCCAGGACTTGACTATGCATCTCCTCGGTGCAACAGCTCTAATTGGCCCTCCTAAACCTTGGGGACTCTTACTAACACATCATACAAACACATACAGGCCACAATCGTACCTTAAGCATACTACTCGTGATTATACCTCAATAGGTCATACATACATAATTCCATAAACAGGTTTATATGTGTTCCAGCCCCAAAATCATTTAAAACAAGTAAATGAGGGGTCCTAGAAAACTCAACTGTGCTTGACAAGCAGCTTCTCAATCAAGCTTTAAAGATGAGGGTCACCCTACACTGTATGCAGATACGTTAACACTCAAAAGAGTTAATTTCTGCCTAAATTCGCTAATAGTTTCGCCCATAGTTTCGCCCAAGCGAAAGTGTAGTTTCGCTAGGCGAATCAGCAGTTTCGCTGCTAATTTCGCTGGGCAGCATTCCGCCAGTTTCGCTGAACAGATTCGTTGCCTTAAGCGCCCAACTTTCGTTGGAATTCCCTAGTTTCGCAATGTCTAAGGGTTAACCTGGGCACCGGCGAAGTTATCATAGAAACTATAGTTTCGCCCAGGCGAAAGTGTAGTTTCGTTGTAGCGAAACTGTAGTTTCGCTGAAACTACTAATTTCGCTGCATAGTTTCGCTGGATGAGTGCTTAAATTCGCAGAACGAGCTGAAATTTATGAATCAGCCCATTTTAACCCAAAAATCCAATCTTTTCCACCCAAACCCTTGGGTTATCATCCAGGAAGCTATATCTGAGCTTATTACATGTTTTCTTACCTAAAAACGTACGTTTTTGGGCAATTCTTGCCACTTTTAAAACCCCAAAAACTTAAATCCGGATTTTTCACAATAAGAAGCAATTACACTACGTTTCTTACCTTGATTCTTGTTGTTTAGGAGTCCAC
The DNA here is from genome assembly GCA_024085815.1 of Flaveria linearis. NCBI lineage: Eukaryota > Viridiplantae > Streptophyta > Magnoliopsida > Asterales > Asteraceae > Flaveria > Flaveria linearis. The sequence goes on along the minus strand of CM044008.1, from coordinate 43,874,137 downwards.
GAACACCAGCCTTCGATCTCCGACCAACCGAGCCTCGATCCGACACTTTCTCTCTCTACACTCTCTCTCTAGAACTGGATGTTTGAGTGTAAATGAGAGTTACTCAGCTAATCCATCTATATATATATATCAGGCGTTCCCGCGACCCCAAACTCGTTAAACTCGTGACCCGAAGGGTTAACTTGGTTTAACACCCACAATCATCCCATTTTATATAATTGATCCCATCTAAGCCCATAATTATTATTTAACCTGCTTGGAAAATCTTCCGGGTGTTACAAGTCCACCCCCCTTATATAGATTTCGTCCCCGAAACCTATTATTTCTCAAACAGATGTGGGTAATGTTATCTCATCTCCTCTTCAGTCTCCCACGTAGACTCGGATCCCTTCCTGTGCTTCCACTGTACACGCACAAGAGGAACCACTTTATTTCTTAACTTCTTTTCCTTACGGTCAATGATTGCCACTGGTTGCTCTACATAATTGAGCCCTTCGTCTACTTCAATATCCTCCAGTGGAACACTCATGTCTTCGTCGGCTAAGCACTTTCTCAGATGAGATACATGGAATGTGGGATGAATTCCACTTAACTCATCTGGTAGTTCAAGTCGATAGGCTACCTCTCCTACTCGTGCGATGATTCGGAAAGGTCCTATATATCTCGGGCTTAGCTTGCCTCGTTTCTTGAATCGGATCATGCCTTTCTAGGGCGAGACCTTCAACATGACTCGGTCACCAACCTTGAACTCTATCGGCCTTCGCCTTTTGTCAGCATATGACTTTTTCCTATCTTTCGCCGCCTTCATGAAGCTTTGATCTTTTCTAACTTCTCAGTCGTTGCTTAAACCACTTCGACACCTCCCAGTTCCTTCTGCCCAATGTCTCCCCAACATACGAGCGTCCTACATTTCCTACCGTACAACATCTCGTAAGGTGGCATGCCGATGCTGGCATGATAACTGTTATTGTACGAGAATTCTGCTAACGGTAAGTGATCATCCCAACTTCCTCCAAAATCAATCACGCACGCCCGAAGCATGTCTTCGAGTGTCTGGATCGTCCTCTCAGACTGACCGTCCGTCTGAGGGTGATATAGTGTACTGATGTGTAGCCTCGTCCCCATTGCATCATGAAATCTCTTCCAAAACTTGGAGGTAAACCGGGTGTCGCGATCAGACACAATCGACACCGGCACACCATGACGAGCTATGATTTCCTTGATGAACAAATCCGCCAATCTTTCGGACGAGTACTTTTCGCGGATCGGTAGGAAGTGAGCACTCTTCGTTAATCGGTCGACGATCACCCATATAGCATCATACCCTTTCGGGGTACGTGGTAACTTCGTGATGAAATACATGGTGATGTGCTCCCACTTCCACTCGGGTATATCCAACGGTTGGATCTTCCCGCAGGTTTTCTGGTGCTCGGCCTTTACTTGTAAACAAGTCAGGCACTTACTCACGTACTCCGCCACATCACGCTTCATACCCGGCCACCAATAATATTTCTTCATGTCTTGGTACATCTTGGTGGCACCGGGGTGAATGGAGTATCGAGTCTTATAGGCCTCATCCATGATCCTTCCACGTAGATCCCCGTACCGAGGAATCCACATTCGCCCAAATCGGGTCTTAACACCAAGGGTGTTCTCACCCAGTTCTGTAACTAGACCTCTCATCCTTTCTGAGTTAAGACATTCTTCTTTCAAGGCCTCGTCTTGGAACTCCTTAACCTGTGTCATCACATCAGAGGTCATGATCAACTGATAAGCCTTCACCCGAATCGGCTCGGGCCTTTCCTTTCGGCTAAGGGCGTCCGCCACCACGTTGGCTTTGCCCGGATGGTAGTGGATTTTACAATCATAGTCTTTTATAAGTTCCAACCATCGCCTCTGCCTCATATTCAAATCTTTTTGCTCGAAGAAGTACTTCAAGCTCTTGTGGTCGGTAAAGATGGTGCACTTCGTCCCGTAGAGATAGTGCCTCCAAATCTTCAATGCAAAGACCATGGCTGCTAGCTCCAGGTCATGAGTAGGGTAATTAACCTCATGAACTTTCAGCTATCGGGATGCATAGGATATCACCTTCCCCCTTTGCATTAATATGCACCCCAACCCCGAGTAGGAAGCATCAGAATAAACCACTATGTCTTCGCTTCCGTTGGGTAATGCCAATGTCGGAGCTTGGGTCAACTTCTCCTTTAGTTCTTCAAACGCCTTTTCCTGAGCCTGACCCCATACAAACTTCACATCTTTCCGGGTCAACTTGGTTAGTGGGGAAGCAATCTTAGAGAAGTCTTGAATGAATCTTCTGTAGTAGCCCGCCAAACCCAAGAAACTACGGATCTCGGATGGCGTCTTTGGAGACTTCCATTGCATTACTGCTTCCACCTTCGCCGGATCGACCATAATCCCCTTCGGAATAACCACGTGACCCAAAAATTGAACCTCGCGCAGCCAGAATGCGCACTTGGAGAACTTGGCGTACAATTTCTCCCTTCTCAACGTTTCTAGCACTTCTCGAATGTGACTGGCATGCTCCGTTTCGCTTCTTGAATAAATCAGGATATCGTCAATAAATACAATCACTGATTTATCCAACATCGGCCGACACACTCGATTCATCAAATCCATAAAAGCAGCTGGCGCATTAGTCAAACCAAATGACATGACAAGAAACTCGTAGTGACCGTAACGCGTACGAAAAGCTGTTTTAGGGATGTCTTGTTCCTTCACCTTCAGCTGATGATAGCCCGATCGAAGATCTATTCGTGAAAACAAACTAGCACCCTGAAGTTTATCAAAAAAGTCATCGATTCTCGGCAAGGGGTATCTGTTCTTCACCGTCAGCTTATTCAGCTCGCGGTAGTCGATGCACATCATCATACTACCATCCTTCTTCTGTACGAACAGAACCGGAGCACCCCAAGGAGATACTCGGCCTAATGAACCCCTTATCTAGCAGTTCTTGCAACTGCTCCATCAATTCTTTCATTTCCGTCGGAGCCAATCGGTATGGTGCTTTGGCAACAGGTTGAGCACTCGGTATCAGGTCGATCTGAAACACGATCTCTCGGTCAGGAGGCAATCCCGATAGGTCTTCCGGGAACACGTCTGGAAATTCACACACTACCGGAACATCAGATAGTTGTGGTGTTGGCATTTCCACGTCTTTCACATAAAATAAGTAGGCGTTGCACCCACGCCTCATACATTTTCCCGCCACCGCCATTGAGATCACCTTCGGAATCGTAGTAACCCGATCACCATAAACTGTCACTGGACTCCCGTCAGCCTCCGTCAGTCTAATCATCTTCTTTCGGCACACGATATTCGCTTTGTAGGTTGCTAACCAATCCATCCCTAATACTACATCAAATCCTCCTAGGGGCATCACGTGTAACTTGGCAGCAAACCTATGACCTTCTAATTCTACGGCACAATCCTATATCACATCCGTAACCCTAGTGGACTTACCAATAGCAGTTTCTACTTCAAAGGACTCATCGAGGCATTTACTTCTAACAGGCAGTTTAGCACAGAAAGTAGTAGAAATAAAACTCATACTGGCACCCGAATCAAATAATACAGAGGCTAAAGTTTGGTTTATCAGGAACGTACAGGACACAACGTCAGGGTCCGTCCTAGCCTCCTCTTGTGTCATCGTGAATGCCCTGGCCTTTGCCCTCGGTTCTTCTCCTCCCGTCTTCTTCACCCCTGAGCCCTCAGCCCTCGGCTTCTTGCAGTCTCTGCTCATTATGACCACTTTCCCCATAGTTAAAACATTTGCCTGCCCGGCAATCCTTGGCCATATGCCCTGTCTTCCCATATTTAAAGCAAATATTTGATCCCCACTTGCACTCCCCCGAGTGCTCTCTTCCACATTGGCCACACTTCCTCATCCCAGCTCTAGACATGACCACACGGCGGTCATCCACCCTTTCCTTCTTGTTACTCGTCGAGGTATCACCTCGACCAAACCTCTTCCCCTGCCAGTTTCTCTCACCACCTCCCTTCTTACTGCCCTCAGCCTTCACCACCACCACAGCCCGCTCATCATATAGCCTACCAGCCAAATCCACTGCCGACCTAAAGGTGCTCGGTCGAGCAGTAATCAAATGCCTACGGATGTCAGCTGGCAGCCCCTGAATATACCGGTTGATCTTTCGAGACACCGGCGTCACCTGATCCGGCACCATTCTCACCATCTCATTGAATTTGGTGGGTACTGTTGGTGGGTCATTGTCCCCGCCTCTAACTGCAGGAACTCTCTCTCGACTTTGTCCATTTCCCGACGAGGACTGAACTCCTCGATCACCATCCTTTTCAACTCGGACCACTTCATTCTTCTGATGGCCCTGCTACCCTCGGCCTGGACTATGTTGTCCCACCAGCATAAGGCCGACCCCGTGAAAGAGTGGGTAGCAAATTTCACCTTATTGTCCTCCTAACAATCACTAATATTGAGGACAGCTTCCATTTCCCTCACCCATTGGTGAGCATCAGCCGCAGTGCCAGAACCGTCAAAAGTAGGGGGCTTGCACCTCATGAATGCCCCGTAATTACAACCCCGTGTTGTCTCTCGTACCGGCTCCTCCTCCTCTTCCTCTTCATTATCAGATAGAACCGTTTCCGGCTCTTGTTGCTCCTGTCTTCCTGAGGACCTGCTCCTCTCTTTTCTTTCACCTTCCCTGACAGCCTTAATTACCTCGGTCACCACAGACGGTAAGATCGTCTGCATGACCTGATGTACCTCCTCAACCACTGCCTCTTTTACCGAGGCTCTCAAGTTAGCGCTCTCATCTACCCCCTCCTAATGAGGAGTATCGGGTTCTTCATGAACCACTTTCTCCACCCTAGGTCTTCCTCTTGTGGCTTGTGGTTCAGCACCACGTCCGCCACCGCCTCCACCCCGGGAAGCTTTGGAAGATCTACCACCAGCCATTTTCTACCTCACACTGAAAGGTTCAAATACTAACACGGTCATTCAAGGAAATAGCTTAGTTTATGTCAAGCATAGTAAGTCCCTAATTATAGTGGCCAGTTGTGATTAGCCACTTACTTTACTCTTCGCACCCTGAGCACCACCCGTCCTGACTACACTAGCAACTAAACCTAACAGTACACGTATACCATATACATACACACATAATACCGGTTAATCTTTAAGAAAATACCTGATGGCACGCAACTACTCAGATGGCATTCCCTTCCTTTCTGTCCCATTTTCAGTTTAAGTTTAGGTTTATTTGGAAAATTTACCCATTTCACTTAAATTTTGGCTCTGATACCAACTTGTAAGGCCCCGTTCCCGGAACGCTTACAGTTGGTCATTCATTGCACATCAAACATATAGTTTACATTTACTAAGTAAAATAATGCAGCGGAATTGATAAAAAGGGTCATTCTCATTTCATCATAAAAGCTTTTACAATGCATTACATCGTGATTTAAATACAAAATACAAGCCTTCTTTACAATGCCTAACATTTACTATGATTGTTGCTGAAGCATATGAAACCGAGGATTTCTTAAGTAATCCCGTTTATGTGAATCCTCAACAATCATAGGGTCATATACAGTGACCTCTAGTATAAAAATATAAAATTTTTCATCATGAAGAAGATTACTTAAGTAATCCCGTACATCAGAACCCTAAGGAATCTTGCACTTGCATGCAACATAATGTGTTGCGTGCTTTATGTGCCCACAACACATTGCATGGCAGCATTATCAAAAGGAGAATGTCATCCCAAAAGAGCTTAGTAGCCGCCTCATGCCATCCCCAGCAAGACTACCTGCCAACTGGAAACACATAAAAGTCAGCGTTGCTGAGTGAGTTCTAGTTTTGTAATAAACATACTTTATTTACATCATAAACCATTCTTTTCTTTCACATATTCATACATCATACGTAAACAGATATAATATTCATTATTATCTTCATCATTCATTATACATCATTATCTTTAACTTCTCATATGGATCCTGTAAGGCTTTACCCACTTCATAGCACTCGGCTATGATTACTGTGGTCGAATGACAAGGATCCCGTTTCATTCTTACTTGCACACTGAATTCTGATATACCAATACCATATGCTATACCCCGATCAGTCTTAGCTACTGGGCCGTGAATCAATAGGGCGTATGCCACAGTAGCCTTAGCTACTGGGCCGTGAATCTAAGCGTATGCCACAGTACTAGTAGGTAAGCGGTAGAGGTATCATGACCATGGCCAATCACAAAGAAGGACCAATCGACTTATTTAATGTTTGCAAGACTTAATTCGTTCGTTCGTTAATGCATGTATTCATCATCATTTTACCCATTCATTCATTCATTAATACATGCATTCATCGTCATGTTCCTCCTTCTTTATCTTTCACTTTACGTTACATAATACTTCGTTTATTCATTGTCATAGTACATGAGTCGTGAAAGATATACATACATCATCATAAGGAACACACACATATATCAATCGTACATCATCATACATGGCATCATACATACATAGCCTACATCAACAGTCATCTACAGGCACTTACAGAAACGTCCACGTAAGGACTTACTCCCGCATTTATCTCGAAAGCCGGGACTTGACTATGCATCTCCTCGGTGCAACAGCTCTAATTGGCCCTCCTAAACCTTGGGGACTCATACTAACACATCATACAAACACATACAGGCGACAATCGTACCTTAAGCATACTACTGGTGATTATACCTCAAATAGGTCATACATACATAATTCCATAAACAGGTTTATATGTGTTCCAGCCCCAAAATCGTTTAAAACAAGTAAATGAGGGGTCCTAGAAACTCACCTGTGCTTGACAAGCAGCTTCTCAATCAAGCTTTAAAGATGAGGGTCACCCTACACTGTATGCAGATACGTTAACACTCAAAAGAGTTAATTTCTTCCTAAATTCGCTAATAGTTTCGCCCATAGTTTCGCCCAAGCGAAAGTGTAGTTTCGCTAGGCGAATCAGCAGTTTCGCGGCTAATTTCGCTGGGCAGCATTCCGCCAGTTTCGTTGAACAGATTCGCTGCCTTAAGCGCCCAACTTTCGTTGGAATTCCCTAATTTCGCAATGTCTAAGGGTTAACCTGGGCACCGGCGAAGTTATCATAGAAACTATAGTTTCGCCCAGGCGAAAGTGTAGTTTCGTTGTAGCGAAACTGTAGTTTCGCTGAAACTACTAATTTCGCTGCATAGTTTCGCTGGATGAGTGCTTAAATTCGCAGAACGAGCTGAAATTTACGAATAAGCCCATTTTAACCCAAAAATCCAATCTTTTCCACCCAAACCCTTGGGTTATCATCCAGGAAGCTATATCTAAGCTTATTACATGTTTTCTTACCTAAAAACGTGCGTTTTTGGGCGATTCTTGCCACTTTTAAAACCCCAAAAACTTAAATCTGGGTTTTTCAAAAAAAGAAGCAATTACACTACGTTTCTTACCTTGATTCTTGTTGTTTAGGAGTCCACGAACACCAGCCTTCGATCTCCGACCAACCGAGCCTCGATCCAACACTTTCTCTCTCTACACTCTCTCTCTAGAACTGGATGTTTGAGTGTAAATGAGAGTTACTCAGCTGATCCATCTATATATATATCCGGTGTTCCCACGACCCCAAACTCGTTAAACTCGTGACCCGAAGGGTTAACTTGGTTTAACACTCACAATCATCCCATTTTATATAATTGGTCCCACCTAAGCCCATAATTATTATTTAACTTGCTTGGAAAATCTTTCGAGTGTTACAGTTTATTACAAAAAGAATTTTTCTGTACTGACCACTTCATTGCATGTCTGAAAGGCAAACAAAATAGAGTGTCTCATAAGTCTAAATTAGTAAACTCCAATAAAACATCACTCAAATTGCTTCACATGAACCTTTTTGGTCCAAGAAACATCCTAAGCATAGGAAGGAAGGAATACTGTCTTGTTACAGTAGAGGACTACTCAAGATTCATATGGGGTTTCTTTCTTCTACACAAGTCAGAATCATCAAAAATTATTAAAACATTTATCACTAAGATTAAGAATCAATTAGATTTTAAAGTTAAACCTTTAGGAAGTGATAATGGAACTGAATTCAAAAATGACTATTTCTTCTTTTTGTGTAGAGAAAGGAATCAGTCATCAATTCAGTGTAGCAAGAACTCCTCAACAAAATGGAGTAGCTAAACGGAGAAATAAAACATTGATAGAAGCAGCCAGATCTATGCTAACTGACTCTCTATTGGCCATATCCTTTTGGGCTAAAGCAATCGATATAGCTTGTTACATTCAAACAGAACTTTAATCATCACAGAACATTCCAAAACTCCATATGAATTAATGTTTAAAAGAAAACCATAAAGCATTTGGCTGTTCTATTTCAATATTAAACACAAGAGAACAATTATCCAAATTTGCTCCAAAACCAGATGAAAGATTCTTTGTTGGATACTCTGGAAGCTCAAAATCTTATAGAGTATACAAACTAAGACTTAATATCATGGAAGAAACAATAGATGTTGTTTTTAATAAATGTTTTTTTACAAAGAAAGTCATTGGATCAAACTGATTGTTTGATATTGATTCACTCAAATCATTTGACACATCTTACTTTGTTGTTTTAGGTACACAAGAAGATATTGAATATCCAATGGTACCTCCTTCAACAACCATTGATGTTCCACTAATTGTTGATCCTCCAGGGAGAACAAACATCACTTCTTCAAGTACTACAGTTACACCTCCTTAAGAATAAACAAATACATCTAAAGGAACATCATTAGACACACCAACATCAATACAAGTGAACATACAATCACAACTAACTACTCCAAGTAAGTCACATCAACCAACCATGGTTAAGGAAGATGAAGATTATCATTCACTACAAGACACACTTCATGAAGATGAAAGCCTAGATTTCTTTCACGATTCACCACAAACATTCCATGAACCTACACAACCAGATAATCAAACCCCCTCAAAACCCTTGCTCATCATACAACAACTCTCCAACATCACAACACAGAAGAGGTCAAAATCATATCATACATCAGAGTCATACTCACCAAGATCAGAGCATGAGTACTACAACAGACATCATAGCTACTCTTCTCCTCGATCACATCAACATGGGTATGATTTTAAACATTATGATATTCATGATTATTGGGCACCAAGATATTATCCTAGATCATACACATAACATAAGAATGATAGATATAGGAATAATGATTGGTATAATGGCTATCATAGAATATTACATCCATCAAATTATTATAATCATGATTATTATTCTTATGATGAATATGATCAAATGCCTAGAAGAAACAAACATAATCAAGGACAAAGATCCTTTGCTAGACCTCCACAAAATGTTCAAAAGCAAAATAGATTTTCTAAACCAACCAAAAGATTTTCAAAAACCAAAGAAACTCGTTTTGATAGACAAACTAAAGTTGAGTCAGTTAGTTTAAAATAAAAAAATTTTGGAGAAAGAAAACAATACACATGTGAGCAAGTTACATATAAATATGCTAATGGATAGCTTAGGATAGTAATGGCCTGGGTTGAAATATCTAACTGATTTTCTAGTATGATAGTGATAGTCATGGAGGCCTGCCAACCCAAGAAAAATTAGCAATGGTTGATCCCTTCCCATGACAGGAATGTTCTTCCTGCTCATGAAGTTTATGATGCAACTAAGCCAAATAGAGCAAAAATTAACCATGATTCAATGCAGGATATCAATCATTCATAGAAACTATGATGGCAATGCAAGAAACAACCGATGTTTCATTCTATCTGCTTAGTCTGATTACTATACTAAATGAACTAACTGTTTATGATCTCTATTGATTGATAACACATATGACATTTCCTTATTTTCTGAAAACCAAAAAAATCCTAAAAATTAGAAAATCAAAAAATTCCAAAAATATTATTTTTGAATCTTCCTCCATTTACATGAGAAATGATAGTACACTCATCTACATCTATTTTTCAAAAAGAAACAAAGACTGACAAGACTTTGTTTGATATGTCAGAAGGCTCAGCTTGGATTGAAGATAATAATATTTTGGATGATTTAAATCAATATGCATTGTGGACCAAAACCATTTTAAGGTATTGGTAAGCAATGATTTTTCCAAGTGTTTGCTTGTCTGGTTACCTAAACACACATGTGAAAACGGTTTATAAATTTCTCAGTGATAAAACCATCTATTTCTCCTTTGTTTTATGTAAATACAGACCTAGAGTAAACATGAGGACAACTTCTGTTGTGCTGAGCACAGACCTAGTTGACCTTGCACTAAAAGTGTTGATGCTAAAAAGAATCCTAATGTTGATCAAAGCTAAAAAATCCCAATAAGGATCAACTTCCAATGTGAAGTATAAAAGAATCTCAATGTGGATTAAACATAAAAGAATCCCAAAGTGGATCAAATCATGAGAACTTATACTCTAAGTAGTCTTGTTCAAGTTGTGATAAAGTGCCACCTCGCATTTCATGAGGAGGGTTATGCTTCCATGCTTCTGAGTGTAGGGTACTCAATTAGCATATCTAATCAAACCTAAACATGATAAATATTACAAAGTGTTAAAAAATAGATCCTTGCATGAATTTAAGTGGACAAACATGCTTACAATCAACTCTGTTCTTTGTGTATGTCAATTTCAAACTTTAAACGTTCTTAGATTTAGAGGATTTTGGAATAGTATGATCTCATTACAGTTGAAGGATTCATGCTTGTAAATATCTTAATTTGAAAAGTCTAAAATACCAAAAAGATTTGTCATTTTTAGTATTTTTCTTAGTTTTGGCAGATTTACATGTGTTATTGTGAAGTCGCTGGATCGTTAAACATCCGAGCGTGTTCTTGACGGAAGGATAAACAACCAAAAGACAAACAATAGTACAAACAATAATCGAATGATTTCATTGATAAAACCTAATGATTTTAAGCTCGTTACAACTTAAGAATCAAGACTCTTGACAAGGGGAGATCGAGCATGATCTCCCCTCTCATCCGACAGCACCTAGGCCCTGGGCAGACTCCCTCTCAAAAACCTTTCCTATCTACACATTGAAACTGGTATATATAGGCCTCGGCCCATATTAGATGTGACTGGGCCCATTCGTGCGATTGGACCATGCGTATGGTTCAATCGTACGACTGGACCATGCGTATGGTTCAATCGTACGATTGGACCATTCTTATGGTTCAGTCTTACGAATTCCCCAATCGCATCTCTCAGTCGCACGACTGGTCCATTAGCTTGGCTCAGTCGTACGACTGAGTCTCATTTGCATATGCTCCTGCGAATGACCCAGTTTCATGTGTTTACAGAATATCATGTGTAATACATTAAGCCTAGGCTATTCATCAAGCGATGGACACACTATATATGACAATATATGCTCCAACAAATTTCCACTTGGACGTTGCTTGCGAATAGTATTACAATCTTCAGTCAATCTTTGCTCTAGTTTCCAATAGAATCAAACGAAAAACCATATTAGCCAACGTTGCCGATCCGTCAGGTTGCTACAGTATCCCTGAAAATGAATTTAGGCACAATAGCTTTCGTTTACTTTGCAGAACACCATCATAGCAGCAAGATTCACCATATGACTGATGTTTCCAGATAATGACATGAACAGTTTTCCATTGCTTCAATCTTCACACAGTCTAACCTGATTAACATTAAAGACATTAGAAATTCCCCCTCACAATCAACATATCCCAATATATAAACATTGTGCTCTCCTGGCGTCTTCATACGGTGTATTGGGCAAAAGGTTGAAGGTTCCAATCCACAGCTGACAATATCAAACAAATCAGCATGCATGTAGGTTCATCATCAGAAACCTGCTCACATCATCACTTTCTGATTGCGTCTTCAATTTCTCTATACATGGATTCCCCCTAAGAATGAGAATCCTCTCTGTGCGGATAAATATAACTTGATTGGCCCATAAATAGTCAGATGCTCCTGACTACCCCACAAAATCAGCACCGATAGCTGATATCTTCTCTTCTCTCTTTCATGTTATAACAACATTCACCTATTCTGGAAGTCCAACGAATAATGGGGTATCCATTGAACTTGTTTGACCTAAGAACCTCAGGGTGAATGTATTTTGCTCATCCTCCACTCTTGCATAGACTCTCCAGGAAAATCTTCACTATTGACCCGAACATAAACCGAAAAATGACCCGATAGTTTTCCCAAAAAAAATTTATTTTGCCAAACTTTTTCAGAAGGCTTCCCGAGTGATAAAAATGGTTTAGGAAAAAATTCATACAAGAAGCTGTTCCAGCTCATTCGTGCACAGCTCATTCGTGCGATTGAAACAGAAGAATGAAGACATACGTCCGAATGGGTGATTCGTGCGAATGGATACTCCGAATGGGTCAGTCGTGCGAATGAAAATGAGGGTTCATTCGTACGAATGGACATACGAATGGTTCAGTCATACGAATGGTTCAGTTGTACGAATGGACCATACGAATGGTTCAGTCGTGCGAATGAGGCCCAGACACATGGCCCAATCGCATGAACGGGTCTGAACACAGAAAACCAGATCTGCAGCCACCACAAGGCTGAAAAACCCTAATCCGATGATTTGGACGAGACACCACACAAAATTTGTATCACTATATTCATTTTTATGATCTGAAGAAGATTTCAGGTCTAATTTTAACAAACAAACAACACATGCAACGAGATTTGAGCAAAACAAGAAGAACACGAAGTGGGTTTTACGTCAAAGAACAAGATTTCGATCCAGAAATCAAGAGATCAGGTTACTAGAATGATTGTTAGATCATTCTAGCAGTAACCTGGCTCTGATACCAATTGTGAAGTCGCTGGATCGTTAAACATCCGAGTGTGTTCTTGACGGAAGGATAAACAGCCAAAAGACAAACAATAGTACGAACAATAATCAAATGATTTCATTGATAAAACCTAACGATTTTAAGCTCGTTACAACTTAAGAATCAAGACTCTTGGCAAGGAGAGATCATGCTCAATCTCACCTCACCAAGAGTCTTGATTCTTAAGTTGTAACGAGCTTAAAATCGTTAGGTTTTATCAATGAAATCATTCGATTATTGTTCGTACTATTGTTTGTCTTTTGGTTGTTTATCCTTCCGTCAAGAACACGCTCAGATGTTTAACGATCCAACGACTTCACAAGAAAGTTCTAATGTGAGCATTAAGATGTCACGACTTGTATGTCTTGGATATGTCAGAAGCCTCCACAACTGAGTCTGCTACTCAGTGTTTCTTGTCTAAAGCCACCGAGAGGGAAGATGAATCACTTGGTTCAAAATAATCTGGTTGAAGGCGTTACAGTCAAGAACTTTCAACTTCCAGATTTCTGTATATCATGCAAGAAAGGGAAACAAACCAAGAAATCTCACAAAACAAAGAAAGTTCATTCTATTAAGATACCACTGGAGCTTCTGTATATGGATTTGTTTGGCCCTGTCAGTACTAAGAGCATAGCTGGAGACTGGTATTATTATGTGGTCACAGATGATTATTCAAGATTTTTATGGGTTATGTTTCCAAAAACAAAGTTAGAGACTTTTGAGTCATTCAAGAATTTGGTTACTACTCAAGAGTCTCAGTACAAGTTGAAAGTGAGGAAGATTCATTCAGATAATGGCACAAAATTCAAGAATCAGTGGATGGAGGCTTTCTGTCGAGAAAAAGGGATTGTTCATCAATTCTCTTCTGCCTATACTCCACAGATGAACGGAGTTGCTGAACGCAAAAATCGAAGTTTGATTGAAACAGTAAGGACGATGTTGGCAGATTCAAAACTGCCGGTTCAATTCTTGAATAGGGCAGTTGCTAATGCATGCTACACTCTCAATCGTGTACTAGTTGTCAAGCGTCATGGTAAAACTTGTTATGAGTTGATTCAAAGGCGTAAACCGAACTTGGAGTATCTAGAACCATTTGGATCTCCTTAACATGTTTCTAAAGAAAACTCAGATTGGGACGTTCAGTGAGAAGGCAGATGAAGGAATTTTTCTTGGATACAATATACCTGACAAACGAGTTTACAATAATTCTACAAGTCAAGTTGAAGTATGGTGTAACGTAGATGTGAAAAGATACACCACCCCCTTGCTAGAAAAAGTCCATCATTTTTCTTTGATTATGATGGATTTTTCAAGTACTTCAATCTTCCTCCTGCTTATTCCGATGACGAAGTGGTTGCTCAAATGATGTATGACGTTCTGAACACTCCTACTCTAGACTCGAGCACTACTGCTCCAATCGATGTATTCATGGGTCTTCAGGGGTAGATTTACAACTCAGTGATCACTCCTCAGACGATGAGGAGGCTGCAAATGAAAATGCAAGCAATGATGAACATGTCAGCCTCGATGAAAGTACACTTGCAGATGATGATGAATTAGCTAAAAACTCCGGGGCAAATCACCAACCAGCCACAGATGAACCAGGAATTCCAAATTTGGAAAATGAAGTGGTCATTCCTACAACTCCAGTGACAAGGATTAGTATGAATCACCGCCCGAACAACATCATCGAGGATCTTCTCTCTGGGGTACAAACAATAAATCAGTTGTACACAGCTGACTATGCAGCTGTGATGGAAAAGGGATACATTCATGATGGGGCATATAAGTGTTTTGTTTCTCAAGTCGAGCCCAAGTATGTAAGTGATGCCTTGAAAGATAAGGCATGGGTTAATGCAATGTAAGAAGAACTTCTGCAGTTTAAGAAGCTAGGTGTTTGGATACTAGTGGACAGACCTAAGGGTGCTAAGGTAATTGGTACTAACTGGGTTCTTTGGTGCAAGAAAGATGAGCAGGGGGTCATTATTAGAAACAAGGCACGGTTAGTAGTTCAAGGGTTCAGACAAGTCGAGGGTGTGGACTACAATAAGGTATTTGCACCAGTGGAAAGGATGGAGGCAATTAGGATCTTCCTAGCCTATGCATCATACATGAACATCAAAGTATATCAATTAGATGTGAAGAGTGCATTTCTACGTGGTGATATCCATGCGACAGTATACGTCAGTCAACCCGAAGGATTTGAAGATCCTTATTATCGGGACAGAGTTTATAAGTTGGACAAGGCTTTGTATGGGCTACATCAAGCCCCTCAAGCCTGGTATGAGAAACCCTCCACACATTTGCTGAAACATGGCTTTTATAGGAGAGTGATTGACTAGACGTTGTTTATCAAAGAAAAGGATGGTCATTTACTGATGGTTCAAATATATGTGGATGACATAATCTTCGGTTCCAAAAACGAAGCCTTATGTAAAGAATTTGAATCTGTGATGAAAGATGAATTTGAAATGAGTGCCATGGGAGAAATAAAGTTCTTTATGGGATTACAGGTGGATCAGAGACCTACTAGAATCCTTCTACATCAGACTAAATACGTGGGGGACATTCTGAGTCGATTTGATATAGAGAATGTAACGATTACTGGTACCCCTCTTGCCATGAACCACGATGTGGCTCCTGATAAAAATGGGGATCTGGTAGCTACCACCATGTATTGAAGAATGATCGAATCTATAATGTATCTCACAGCTTCTCGTCCTGATATCATGTATGCCACATGTCTCTATCCTAGATATCAGTCAAAATTGAAAGTAAATCATCTAATTGGGGTGAAACGGATCTTTTGTTATCTGAAGTGTACTCCAATACTCGGGTTGTGGTATCCTCATGATGATGAATTTGAACTTACAGCGTATAGTGACTCAGACTATGGTGGATGCAAGATGAACTGCAAGTCAACATCTTTGGGGTGTTAATTTTTTGGAATGCGGTTAGTCACCTGGTAATGTAAGAAGCAGACGTCTGTTGCTCTATCAACATGTGAAGCTGAATATGTTGATGCTGCAAGTTGCCATTCTCAAATCATCTGGATTCAACAGCAAATATGGAACTATGGTTTGCAATTTACTAACACTTCTATTTTTGTTGATAATTATGCTGCCATTGCTATAACTAAAAATCCAGTACAACATCTCAAAACCAAAGACATCGCATTAAATATCACTTCAGAAGTGATTGTTTTGAAAAGCATTTAATCAATGTGATTAAAATCAACATGGATTTTCAGCGTGCCGACCTCTATAGGAAACCTTTTGACTAACCGAGATTTTATTATCTATTAGAGGTCAATGACGTCAAAAAGAAAGACGTGTGATGCCGGAGGAGTCGAGTTCATAGTCCATCCATTTGTGTCTTAGTTTTAATTTTTTCTGTCAAATTTATTTTATTTTATTTTCTATCTTAAAAATATTGAAAAACACAAAAAGATTTTTTGTTTTAGAATTTTAGGGGGAGAACAATTTCAGTTTCAGTATTTATTACTTAAAAAAGGACGGGCAGGTAAGCTGAAAAGCAAAGAAATCAAATCTGAGAAATTGATTCAGTATAGTGGAAAATGATAGTACACATGCATCGAATCGTTTGGGACACCAAAAAGATTTTCATTTCATTTTTGAAATATTATATTGGAAGTCACACAAAGTTATAAGTATGAAAAGTCAAAGCCTAATAAGTTGAAAAATGATAGTAAGCTAGTCTGCTACTTTGGTTACATGGAGAAAGTAGATCTATGGGTTGCAAGTCCATTATATGATGTGTCGGTAGATTCAACACAATAGACTAGTAGACATCATTGGTGAATCATGTAAATTAAATCAATCAACATGTTATGGGTTCCCATCTTATCCCCAGTCTGCACAATCAATAAATTTCCAATAAGGGGTGAGGAGCAAATAGAAAGCCACTAATGTGTGCGAATGACCAAAACCATGAGCAAAGCATATGAAAAATGCTAAATGCAATCAATTTAATGACACATGTCATCGCTACGTTAAATGTATGACAAAATTGCTCTAACAAGAAGATAGGAAGTGTGCCTCTCTGCTGTACGATGGCAATGACCTAAGGATAAGCATAAGCTATATATTCTAAGAATTCATTGTTGTTTATGCCTCTCTACTTTGCAATGGCACTGACCTGAGGCTTGGCATCTCTTTGAAAGCTCTTATCATAGTTTCTTCTGGACAAAGACCCATAGACCGCTCAAATATCTCCTGAGGAAGGTTGATTACCATATAAGCGTGGGATCCATAAATACCTGTTGAACTAATACACCTAAATAATCACCAATGTGTGTCAAAAAATCTATGTATGGATTTAAGTGGACAAATATACTGACAATCATCGTGGCTGCATCTCTCGATGTTCAAAATCAATGTGTGCTATACAACAGCTCTTGCATGATTTCCTGTTAGTGCTTTTGACTCTTAGATGACTGAGATTCTGTGAATTGTATATATAATGTTCTCTGTTATTGATATAAATACAAACTGTCCCAAATGATTGTGTTTTCTGCCTGTCTGATTCCATTTGAACCTTTCTAGAAATGATGATAAGGTTTGAAGCTATTCTGCTCTAGGGGAGAAATCTTTTAAGTAATGTTAAAATGCTTTCAAACCTTCTCAAATGAAAAATACAAAAATATGACTTATTTAAGTTTTAGTTTAAGTTTTCCTGCAGTACTTACGTTTGTATTGTGTCGGTGTCAGACTATGTAACAAGACTAAACTCTATGAATGTCATAAAATAAACCGAACGTTAAAAGGCAGTTTCTGATTGATAAAAGGATCACGTCTTAAGTGATCAAACGATTTCTAGTGAAAAGAATCACGTCTGAGATGATCAAATTGTTTTCATTTAAAAGGATCACGTCTAAGGTGATCAAGTGGTTTTCAGTTAAAAGGATCATGTCTGAGATGATAAATGGTCATAATGTCATTTATCAAAGATAAGTATGTGAAATAGTGGGCCAAACAAAGTCAAATTCACTAGTATGGCCCAATCACATGACTGGACCATAAATATGGGCCAATCGCACGACTAGACCACAAGTATAGACCAGTCGCACGATTGGACAATAAGTATGGGCCAATCACACAACTGGACTACAAGTATGGCTTAATCGTATGAATGGACCATGAGGTTGGCCAAATCGCATGATTGGAAACCTCAGTATGAACCAATCATACGATTGGTTGGATGCGTGTAGGTCAGTCGTACGATTAAACCTCAGTCGCACGTATGAACCACGCGAATGGGGCCAGTCGCACGACTGAAATTCAAAACATTATAAAAAGGGGGTTCAGTTGGTCGTAACCCTACACTTGGTTTCAAACTCTTTCAAATACTCGACTATCTATAGGACCCTTTTTCAAAATTTTCTTGTGATTTCCCTTGATCTCTCGTTGGCTAACTGTTCCACATTGATCTACAAATACTTTCAAGATAAGAACATGATGTCATGTACCCAAAATAGATTGAAAATCAGATTGAACAATAACCAAACTAAACCAAACTGAAAAACACCAAATAGGACCTTTAAATGAAATTAAAAGTGAATCTAAGATATAGCTGGTGTTATAACATGTCATGGCACATCTAACGAATGTAATCCTGACATGGATATTTCTGATTCGAAGAAAATTCAAATTTTTAGTTTCGCATAATTCGTATGTGACTGGACCGTCTGATGAACTTCAATCGCACGATTGAACCAGACGCATGATTCAATCGCACGATTCACTCAATCGATGTGTCATTCGTACGACTGACTTAATCGTATGTCATGACATGCGACTAAGCTCAGTCGGATGATTAATTGTACGATTGAGTTCATTCGTATGGTTCAATTGTACGATTGAACCAGTATGATAAGACCTGTTCAAACTCAAATGTTTCTTCCATATGAATTGGTCTAACTTGTTATTCAAATGGTTGTTGTGTGTGTTACAGTGAAATGGCGGAAAGGTGGACCATGAGTACTAAGCACAATATTTGTGTTTACCTCAACACTACTACGAGGAATGCCGCCAAGTTTGTAGGAATTATTGAGTTCCTAATCCGATCTAGGATATACCGAGCTATCTCTACTCCCTGCACACCATACCGATCACTACAGCAGGCATTCTGGGAAAATGTGGTAGTTGATAGATCAGTTGAGACCTACATGATCAGGAGTTCTATTTTTGGCGAGGCTATAGATATTGGTGAGGATGACCTAAGGAGAGTGATGGATTTGGGAGACGACAGGGATCATCCGACCAAACTTCATCCCATGACTGTTAGGGGCTACTTTCTGAGTATTAAGTAAGCCGGTGACATCAATGTCGGTGTGCTTAATAAGAGCAACATGTGCCCTCCTTTCAAGTATCGAGCACATGTGATTCTGAAGTGCATAGCCTCTCGACGAGGTGCTTTTGATGAGATGAGCGATCAGATACAAAACACATTTTTGGAATTAGTGTTGAACCATCCGTTCAGCTTCTCCAAGATGTTCTTCAGCTATATGAGGGAGAACATAGAGGCCAAGGGGAAGGAGGGCTTCTGCATGTATCCACGATTCCTCAAGATGATCATTAACAAGAAGCTACCCAACCTGCCAAAGAACAAAGATGATGAGGTGTCATTGGAGGTGATGGATGACACAACATTGGGCAGGACGAAAATATATAGGGGAAAGCCGACCAAGTCCCTAGTGAGACGGCTGTTTGGCCATCTTACCAATGTAGACTACGTAGCACCACCTAGGAACAAATGGCGACATGATGATAGTGACTCTGATGTGGAGCCCATTTTGATTCCTGGTGTTGAGGAGGATGATGATGATGATAATGACCCGGATATAGGTCACGAAGGTGGTTCATCAGCTGCTGGTGGCTCTAGCCAGCCTACAGTTCACCTAGATCTTCCCCCTATGGAAGATTTAGGTAATTTTGACTTGGGAGAGGAATCAAAGCACTCTAAGGAAGAGCCTCTTGCTAGACAGGTCGGTAGCAAGTGGGTTGCTACAGATAGAGGGAAGGAGGTGGTTGGTGCCCGCCAGGCTAGTTCGAAGGGTGTCGATACTGAGAAAGCTAATACAACCTATACACCCGAACATCCTAGCAGCACAGGGGCAGCATCGATGGATAAGGGGACATGGAAGAAGAGGATGGCCCAACCCTATGGGAAGAAGGGGAAATACCAAAGGATCATTTTGATGAGTTCTTCTACCACCACTACCACTACCCCTACCACTACCACCATTACAACCAATACCACTGGCACACCCACTACCACACAAATACCCACATCAGCCTCACCCTCAATACTCAAAACTACATCTAAGCAGTCTTCAGATCATCAGCTGCCAGTAGCTTGAGCACTAGCCTGTTAAGGCTCGCTAGCTGTTCCGTTAACACAACTATGGGTAGTGTAGTGCTTTGGAAGGTGGGACGGCTTGTGTAATGGTAGGCTCGGTGGTTGAGGTAGTGAACATGGGTGTGGGGATAGGAATGGTTTGTGGAGGCTTTAAAGACGGAATACCACACGAGATGGGTCAACTTCAAACCTCAACAACCGAGGAGGCTTCTTCACAAATCTAAAGTTGACTCAATCTCTGGGAGGCGAAAAGTGGTGTTGAAGTGGAGTCCTCCGAGAACGATGTCTAAGATCCCATTAATGGAAATGCCACAGGACTTCATACCACATTTCAAATGGTGGTATTATGATTGGAGAATGGGAGAAGCGATTCTAGTGCTTAACCGAGATGGAAAGATTTAGATGATCAAGGTATTTGACCTAAAGTGTCTTACCAACTTTTCGGCAGACTATGTCTATACTCTATACAAGCGGCCACTATTCTATAAACTCAAGACATTGTACAAGCTCTCTAGTTCCAGCACGTTATGAGACTCTGTTTTGCATTTGAGATTCATACTGGAGTCATAAAAGAGGAGAAGTACAAGAAGTTTCAAGAGCATGTGAACAACATTAGATGATAGAGTAAACTACAAGGGGGAGTTTGTTGATACATGATGTCCCTAGTTTATTGTACTTAAACGTTTATGTCTTTCATTTCTTACATATGTGTAATACAAGGGTATTATTGTAATATGATATATGTTTGGATGTCTATTTACTATTGATCATAATGTATTCTTATAACGTTTATTACCACATGCTTAACCAAACATTATATATAGGTTTGTAGTACTTATTCATAGTTCTAAGTTAGTAATGATTTAGAAATATGCTTGACTTAGTCATGTGGTCATTCATGCTCATGGACCAGACGCATGAATGGACCATGCTTATGGACAAGTCGCATGACTGAACCAAGTGACTGGATCAGTCGCACGTGTTGGTACATATGTCCCTAGTTCTATTAATGTTTGATATATGTAATGAAAACTTTTCTTTGAATGTTTATTGGTTATTGAATGTTATATTTATTCATATGATTGATTATTACACGCTTATGTAAACATGTTATATAGTTTACAGTTGTTAGACATAGTTCTGTATCATTAAAGGTTCAGGAACATGTTTAACTAAGTCTCATAATTTAGTCGCACGATTGGACCATGCGAATGGGCCAGTCGCACGACTGAACTAGGTGATTGAGCCATACGCAGTCGTACGAATGAATCAATCGTATGACTCAGTCGCACGACTGAGCCATACGCATGGCTCAGTCGTACGAATGAAAACTGTAACCTATAAATACCACTTAATTCATGGAAAAACGTAACACTTCTTGAATTCTTAACCCTAGCCATCCCTGTTCGTCCAGAGAGTCCCTTCCAACTTCATAGAACATTTCTGATCACTTCTAATCAATTCTTAACGTATTCTAATCATTAGATTTGATCAGATTAACATTCTCCCTTATTGGATCGCCAATCAAACATGATTCCGCACTATTTGATCTAGTTTCACGTTGAATCAGTTAGTACTCCGTACGTACACGGTCCTAACAGCACGACTGAACCATTCGTAGAGTTCAATCGTGCATATGAATCAATCGCATGACTCAGTCGCACGACTGAACCATGCTAATGGCTCAGTCGTATGACTTTACGCTGAAACCTATAAATAACACGTAATTCATGGAAAAACACAACACTTTGAATATTATCAGACCCTAGCCATCCAGACGACCTTGTTTATCCATCCAACTTCAAAGTTCATTCTTGATCGATTTCTACTCGTTCTTAACGTTTGTTTAATCGTTAGATCAATCAGGTTGTCGTTCTCACTAATTGGATCGCCAATCAAGTAGGATTCCGCACTATTAGATCTGGCTTCACATTAAATCAGTTACTACTCTGTACGTACACGGTCCTAACAACATGCTTGAGTTTCTTATTCAGTTCAAGATGTCAAGAGAACACTCCTGCTTCCTTCAAAGGTCTCCTGCCAGTTGTTGAGAACTAAGAATACTCCTCTTGTATCTCATACCCAAAAGTTCCTCACCCTCCAAAGCTTTAATCGAGGAAGAGTATATGTTAAGTCTGAAGAATTTCTGATGCTTCTCCTTCTCTTCTAAAGTTGAGATAAAGCTGATGATATTGCTATCTATGCAATCCACAGTGTATGCAAATCTTTAAGTTTTCAAAATGATACTAGAAGATCAAGCTGATGAAACATACATCAAGTGTCGAACCAATTTCTTTATGTGTCGAAACAAAGTCATTTTTCTTAGTGTATTTTATGAAGCTTCTAAGAAGATGCTACCAAAAAGGGGGAGAAGACTGCACTTCAAGACTGCACGTCAATCAACATCCAAGGTTTTGTAATCATGAGGTTTTGGCAGCATCATCTTGGGGGAGTATTGTTGGACTATTTGAAGACGATACTTACAAAAACCTAAGTGCCAAACCTCATGATAATTACCAAAACCGAAACGTGAAGATTTCCTAGAGATATGATAAAAACGAAGAAAATTGACCAAAGTCAAACTTGGTCAAACTTGGTCAACCGTGGTCAAAGTCGACCGTCAACATCAGCGTCGTCCCGAATGACGTCCGCACCCAGCCGTCATCCATCAGCAACATAGAATTTACCAGACTTAGAACAATTTTTGTGTAATCATTTTGTTCTTAAATATAATTTTTCTTATTATTGTAAAGAGTATAAATGTTTAAGTGTAGTCATTTATACTCAAGAAGTTTGAGAACACTAACATACACAAAATAGGTGTATCACTAACAATTCAGAGAATTCAATATTGAGTGTGTGTGAGAGAAAGTGTTTTTCTTACAAACTCCTTTCTAATTCTCTTGAATATCATACATATGAATGAATGAAATTTATATGAATATATCATCTAGAATTTGTTCATCATTCATTCATCATCATACATGTTCATCTTGCATATAGATCTTCACTTGAAATCGTCAACGGGACTGTGAGATTCCGCATCACAAATTTGACAAATGACAACAATATGATTCCAATATCGATCCAGGCATATCAATTTTCCATAAGTTCTCAGGATGCTGAACGCTCGAATATGGATGAGGTGAAGACGTGGTTCACTAGAAGTGGTAGTGAGATGGATGGTGATCAAATCAGGACGTTCCTTTTGTTCTATAAGATCATCCTAGAGTGCGTGAAACACCTGCCAAACGCATTGCTGAGGAACATGACGCTGATTTTGTTCCTGAGGAGATACCAGTTACTAAACGTGGAAGGAGGAAGACTAGCAAGGAGAGCCATGAGAGTCCATATGGTAGGGGTAGAGGACGAGGCGTGTTGAGGAAACGTCATACCCCGATGACCATTGTGTCGACTTAGGATGTTCCAGTACCGGATATTCCTGTTACAGTTAGTGAGGCTAGACCTACAGTGATTGTCACAGAATCAACAACTATGACATCTACTCCTAGGGAACAACATATGATGATATTTTTAAAGATACTGATTATCTAAACACTACTCCTGAGCCCAGACCTCATACTGAGTCTTCTACTATGTCCCAATGAGAGTTACTCTTAGATAGAGAGTTAGTGTGTTGGAGAAGGAGGTGATAGAGAAAACACAACTCATAGATGATTTGTACAGGAATATGACAGAGAGAGATGAACAGATAAGGGGTTTGGAGAGCCAACAACTGTTCATGATTAGTTATGTTCAGATCATTGTACAGAACCTCAGAGATCTCACTTCACGTGTTTATTCATCTTTCACACCACATACCACTGAGGTTGGAGAATCAAGTGGACAACAAGTTGTTAGTCCCGAGAATGTTATTGAGCCAGTTATAGCTACAGAGCATGTTGATAAGCATGTGGTTGACACAGAGCATGGTGTAGATCCTGCTGATGCTGAAAGGACTACAGACATAGTTATTGCTGATCAAGAGTTTATATTATATGTTCTTATTTAGGCTACAGAGGATTAGCCTGTACCATTTACTGGAGAGGCATTTGTTGAGCCTGAGCATATGTTGCCTATTCCTAATCTAGCTGATGATGATTTAGATCATATTGATTTTGACTTTGAAGTTGATGATGATGATGAGGATGATGATGATGATGATGATGATGATGATGATGATGATGATGATGATGATCAGGGAGATGATGGTAATGGTGTTGATAAAAAGGGAGATGATGATGATCAAGGAGGTCACACGAGTGCTCCTACTAGTACTACTGGATCATCAAGGTCTACTAATGTCTCTGGATCAAGTCCTGATGATGCAGCAGGCTACACACCCTTGGATCCTACTATTGAAGAAGCATATAAGAAGGTGTTTTATACATTCCAGCAGAAATTGATTGGTAATTTATTTGAGGATTTAGAGGAGATTGTTGTAGATTACACTTATGTATTCGAAAACAGTCTCAAAGACTTGTTTTCTGATATTTTGATTGAAGAGGAAGAGATAGTAGGGGAGTCAAGTGTTGAACCGACTGACAAGATTGCAGATCAAACTAGCCAAAGTGATGTACGTCAAGTTGGTAATCTAACTTTTGCTGCTCCGCCACCACCAACATACGTACACACGATGAGAGATTCCAAAACTTTCACAAGGTATGGAAACTCAGAACCAATCATTAGTTGGGCGTATGATGCAGAGAAGTTATATATCGTTAAAGGGTGGGAGGGTGCTATTGAGTACTATCAAGATGAACACGACTTCCGTACGCTCAGAGCATCAGATTTATATGCTATGGGTCGTGTCCCATTCATTAATCCAAGAAATTTTAAGAAGGGTAATTGGATAAGGAACCTGACATACAAACACAATAAATCCAACTTTATGGACTTTAAAACTGCCAAATCTAAGGTCATTGAAGAAGAGCCCGTGTAGATCCAAATACAAATAAGCCAATGAAGATCAGGGTTTACAAGCATCCAAGATATGTATGAAAGATACCTATCCACGCTCATGTTCCAGTTAACAACTTGTCCAAGCTAATATGGTGGAGTTGTGAGAAGGAAACCGTGTTGGTACACATGTCCCTAGTTCTAGTTCAAGTGAGCTTAAATGTAATTGACTTTCATTTTGTAACACTGATGTAATGTTTGAAATATGTAATGAAAACTCTTCGTTGAATGTTTATTGGTTCCCGATGACCATTGTGTCGACTTAGGACGTTCCAGTACCGGATATTCCTGCTACAGTTAGTGAGGCTAGACCTACAGTGATTGTCACAGAATCAACAACTGTGACATCTACTCCTAGGGAACAACATATGATGATATTTTTAGAGATACTGATTATCTAAACACTACTCCTGAGCCCAGACCTCATACTGAGTCTTCTACTATGTCCCAATGAGAGTTACTCTTAGATAGAGAGTTAGTGTGTTGGAGAAGGAGGTGATAGAGAAAACACAACTCATAGATTATTTGCACAGGAATATGACTGAGAGAGATGAACAGATAAAGGGTTTGGAGAGCCAACAACTGTTCATGATCAGTTATGTTCAGATCATGGAACAGAACCTCAGAGATCTTACTTCACGTGTTTATTCATCTTTCACACCACATACCACTGAGGTTGGAGAATCAAGTAGACAACAAGTTGTTAGTCCTGAGAATGTTATTGAGCCAGTTATAGCTGCAGAGCATATTGATAAGCATGTGGTTGACACAGAGCATGGTGTAGATCATGTTGATGCTGAAAGGACTACAGACATAGTTATTGCTGATCAAGAGCCTATATTATATGTTCTTATTTAGGCTACAGAGGATTAGCCTGTACCATTTACTGGAGAGGCATTTGTTGAGCTTGAGCATATGTTGCCTATTCCTAATCTAGCTGATGATGATTTAGATCATATTGATTTTGACTTTGATGTTGATGATGATGATGAGGATGATGATGATGATGATGATGATGATGATGGTGATGATCAGGGAGATGATGGTAATGGTGTTGATAAAAGGGAGATGATGATGATCAAGGAGGTGACACGAGTGCTCCTACTAGTACTACTGGATCATCAAGGTCTACTAATGTCTCTAGATCAAGTCCTGATGATGCAGCAGGCTACACACCCTTGGATCCTACTATTGAAGAAGCATATAAGAAGGTGTTTATACATTCCAGCAGAAATTGATTGGTAATTCATTTGAGGATTTAGAGGAGATTGTTGTAGATTACACTTATGTATTCGAAAACAGTCTCAAATACTTGTTTTCTGATATTTTGATTGAAGAGGGAGAGATAGTAGGGGAGTTAAGTGTTGAACCGACTGACAAGATTGCAGATCAAACTAGCCAAAGTGATGTACGTCAAGTTGGTAATCTAACTTTTGCTGCTCCGCCACCACCAACATACGTACACATGATGAGAGATTCCAAAACTTTCACAAGGTATGGAAACTCAGAACCAATCATTAGTTGGGCGTATGATGCAGAGAAGTTATATATGGTTAAAGGGTGGGAGGGTGCTATTGAGTACTATCATGATGAACACGACTTCCATACGCTCAGAGCATCAGATTTATATGCTATGGGTCGTGTCCCATTCATTAATCCAAGAAATTTTAAGAAGGGTAATTGGATAAGGAACCTGACATACAAACACAATAAATCCAACTTTATCGACTTTAAAACTGCCAAATCTAAGGTCATTGAAGAAGAGCCCATGTAGATCCAAATACAAATAAGCCAATGAAGATCAGGGTTTACAAGCATCAGAGATATGTATGAAAGATACCTATCCACGCTCATGTTCCAGTTAACAACTTGTCCAAGCTAATATGGTGGAGTTATGAGAAGGAAACCATGTTGATACACATGTCCCTAGTTCTAGTTCAAGTAAGCTTAAATTTAATTGACTTTCATTTTGTAACACTGATGTAATGTTTGAAATATGTAATGAAAACTCTTCGTTGAATGTTTATTGGTTATTGAATGTTATATCTATTCATATGAGTGATTATTACACGCTTATGTGAACATGTTATATAGGTTTACAGCAGTTAGACATAGTTCATTATTGCTAAAGGTTCAGGAATATGTTTAACGAAGCCTCATGATTCAGTCGCACGATTGGACCATGCGAATGGGCCAGTCGCACGACTGAACCAGGTGATTGAGCCATACGCACGATTGAGTCATAAGACTGACTCAATCGTACGAATGAATCAATCGTACAAATGAATCAATCGTACGACTCAGTCGCACGACTGAGCCATACGCATGGCTCAGTTGTACGAATGAAAACTGTAACCTATAAATATCACTTTATTCGTGGAAAAACATAACACTTCGAGAATTTTTAACCCTAGCCGTGCTTGTTCGTCCAGAGAGTCCCTTCCAACTTCATAGAATGTTTCCGATCTCTTCTAATCAATTCTTAACGTATTATAATCGTTAGTTTTGATCGGATTAACGTTCTCCCTAATTGGATCACCAATCAAATAGGATTCCGCACTATTTGATTTGGTTTCATGTTGAATCAGTTCGTACTCCGTACATACGTGGTCCTAACAAGTGGTATCAACGGCGTGAAAAAGAAAAGTGATGTCATTCTAGAAGATACAAATGCTTAGTCCGACACTTGTTTAAATTTCTTTTTCTTTTTCTTTTTATTTTCTTTATTTATCTTATTTCAGTTTCCTGTGTTAAAAAATCAAAAACACAAAAATATTTTCGGTTTTAGAATTTTAGGGGAGATTAGTTTAGTTTCAGTATCTATTTACTTAAACAAAAAAAAGGGGAGGGCGGATAAGCTAAAATGACAAAAACAACATATTTAAGAATGTGATTCAACACTTTGGAAAGTGATAGTACACAGGCGTCGTGCTGCTTGGAACACCAAAAAAATTTTCTATTATTTGTAATGTTTAATTTAAATCATAGAAAATCGTAAGTCTGACTATCCTAAGTCTAACATATTGGAAAAATGATAGTACGCTTACCAGTTACTATAATTACACAGAGAAAGTAGATCTAGGGTGGTGCTAGTCCATTATACGATATGTCAATAGGTTCAACACAAAGACTAGTAGACATCATTGGTGAATCACTTAAATCTGAATCTATCAACAAGTTGTGGGTTCCCAAGGTATCCCTGGTTTGCACAATCAATCAATTTCTAATAAGGGGTGAGGAGCAATTGAATGCCACAAATGTGTGCAAAGACCTGAAAAACTGAGCAAAAGATGACAAAAGTCACTGCTTAAATGTATATTATAGTATATTGCTCTAAGAAGAATGTTGGACCAAAAGAACCAATGAGCCAAGATCAGGAAAACCTCTAAGTCCCACATGACGTCACAACAACAGCTAAGACTCCCATCAGCTGTTCTGACAAAGTCTGAAGAATCAACAGCTGAAGTTCAAAGAACTGAAGTACAACAGCTGAAGATCCCAAATACTGAAGACAAGTACTGAAGTCTAAAGTACTGATAAACACAAGTACTGAAGACTTCAAGTACTGAAGACAAGTGCTGAAGATCAAAGTCTGAAGAACTGAAGAACTGATGAACAACTGCTGATGCACAAAGTCTGAAGACAACGACTGAAGACATCAGCTGATGACAACTACTGAAGTCATCAGCTGATGAAACATCTGAAGACCAAAGTCTGAAGACCAAGTGCTGAAGTTTCAGAGTTTGTCACAACAGTTGAAGAAGTCTTCTTCAGTTGTTGTGATGGTTTTTCCTTTTCAGTAGTTTATTTACTTTCAGTAGTTGTACAACAACTGAAGAGCATGTTCTTCAGTTGTTATAGTATCAGTAGTTATAAACGACTGAAGAGTTTGTTCTTCAGTCGTTGTAGGATTTCAGTAGTTTACTTTTGTCAGCACTTAGGAACTTTTGTAAAGAAGATGTCAGTTGTTGACATCTTCAGTAGTTTTATGTTTTGTCAGTTGTAATTTGAATATTCAGTGATGTCAGAAAAAGGACATCACGCCCATCCTTTTGCCGCCTATAAAAGGATGGGTGACCATACTGTTTTAATTGCCGAAACGTGCGACCAATAGAACATTTATTGTTTCGCAGAACTCCTCTCTCTCTATGTTTATGCTTTAATTGCAATATCTTTTATGTTCTTGCTTTAATTGCTAATTAATGTGCTAAATCCGCTGCAAACATAATCTAATTGATCAACACGAGAGGCTGAGATCCTGTCAAATGGTATCAGAGCAGGTTAATCATTGATCGATCTTACCATTGATCATTTGAAACTGCTCTTTTGATCTCTCAGTTTGATCGAATTAGCAATTTGCAAGAGTTAGTCATAGAGAGTGAGTTTCTGCTGTTTCCGGCCAAAATCTTGAGGTCTTTTGGTGGTTTTGAGTTACGATTGTCGTGTTTAAACTTGTTCTTGACCAAACCCTGAGATGACAACACCAACCAATGATCCTCACAATACTGGTTCCGCAACCAAGCCTCCGATGCTGGTTAGGAACGAGTATAACATATGGCAAAGACGTATGCTGCACCACTTGGCTGTCAACAGTGCTGGTTGTTGGAAGTCAGTGGTGCATGGGCCATACAAGCCTATGGTGAACGTCCCGGAATCTAATGAACAGGTTGCGAAGAAACCTGAACAGTATTCGGACGAAGATCTAAAGCTGTTTGAAATTGATGCTAGAGCCCATGGAATTTTAGCCATGGCCATTCCAAACGAGATATATTAAGGGCTCTTGCATCATGAGTCTGCTCATGACCTATGGGTTGCTCTAAAGGAACAATTTGGAGGAACTGATTCGGTCTTAGCAAACAATAGGGAAATCCTTGCCCAACAATATGAGACTTTCTCATATAGAAAGGGTGAGACTCTGACTCAGCAGTTTGAGCGGTTCTCTTGTTTAATCTCTGAGCTGAAGATGGTTAAACAAGAGTACTCCAAAAGCCAGATGAACAACAGGTTCCTCAGGTCATTGCCTGAGAGATGGGACACATATACCATTGTCCTACGCTCTAGTGCTGACCTTGACACTCTATCTCTCACCCAACTTCATGAGAAACTACTCACTTTTGAGAGAGAGGTAGAGCAAAAGAGGAAGTTGTCATCTTCTGGCAAACTTGCTGATGACTTTGTCCAAGGTAATGCTGCCTTGATAAGTCATGAGTCAGAATATGCTTCATCAGAAAGTTCTTATGATGAGCATATCGATTTCTCTACCAACTCAGAACAAGCTTTTGTTGGTGTTAGTAGTTCAGGAGGTGGTGGTGACAACTTGTGTTTTCTGATGGAGGATTTGAAGGGCATTCCAGATGATGATCTGGAAGAGATGGATATTTTGAACCAAATGGCAATGATAAATATCCGCTCTCAGAAGTTCTACAAAAGAACTGGTAGGAAATTCCCAGGACTCTCTGGCAAAACCAAAGTTGGTTTTGACAAGAGCAAGTTGAGGTGTCACAAGTGCCAAAGGCTTGGACACTTTGCAAGAGAGTGTAGATCATCTGGATCTAACTCATCTGCACCCTTTGTGACTTTTCCCAGCAATAGCTCACAGCACAAAGGGCAACCTTCCTACAGTTCTCCCCATCCATCTCAAGCACAAGCACCACCTGCTTATTTTGTGCCACAGGGTCATATGCCTTATTCTTACCCCTGTTACTACATGCCTCAGCCTGGTCAACCACAAGCACCCCCGGCTCAACCACCTCATGCTCTTCCAGAGCCTCATTCTTCCCAATCTCATCACCACACACAACCTCAACAACAAAGCTTTTTCACCCCAACTGCTGTTGACTGGAGTAGTCTACCAGAAGAGCTATCTGGTCAGGAACCACTACTCCAAGGTGCTGGTCAACATGGTGGTGATCAACCTTTTGGAAATCTTGCTCTAATGGCCCTTGATTCTGCTGAAGGGTCATCATCCAATGCCTCATCTCAGGTATCCACTGAGGCAAAAGCCAAGCTTTGTTCAGAGTCATGCATAGCAACATTTGCTTCTATTAGAGAAGCAAATGTAGCTTTAATAGATAAAAATCTTGAGCTTGAGCACACTATTTCCAAAAGAAAAGCTGATTTTGAGGTTGTCCTAAAAGATAAAAATGATGAGATTTACAAGCTCAACTGCCAAATCAAAGATAGTAAAGCTAGGGAAGATGTACTTCTAGAGAAGTACAAGGACCTCAAGGAAACTCTTGCAACCACCCAAGTTGAGTGTGATCGATGGGTGCAATCTTGCAAGGGTTTGAAATGCTTCTTAGCAAGCAAACAGCTTCCAATGTGAAGTTTGGCATTGGTTATAATCACACTGCTCCTCCCACAGATTTCATTTCAAGAGCAGAAGTTGAATCTGATGGGGAGAGCAATAACCAATCCTTCTCATCATGTGACTTACTATCCTCTGAATCAGCATCATCAGAGATAGACTATCACATGACCAAAAGGCTGATCAACTCAGAAGTTGTCACTAGAAGTACTGAAGGTACTGGAGAGCAAGTGACAACATCTGAAGTTCAAACCTCAAATACTGTTAGCACTAAAGAGAAGAAAACTAACAGTAGGAAAGGTTTGAAGACAGCTAAAGAGGATACCAGGAAAGCAGGCACTAGGAAGAAAACTGCTAGTACTGATGACAAACAGCTAAAGAACAAGTCTTCAGCAGTTAAATCCTCTTCAGCTGATGATCAGCATAAGATGAAGAAAAAGCCATGTGAGATATGTGGCTTGTTCAATCATCTTACTGATGATTGCTGGTACAAAAGGGGTTCCAAACTCAAACAGAAGGAGCAAATTACTGAGAGCATCAATAAAATGAAGAATGAGTTTGAAACCAAGTTTGTACTGGCGACATCCAAGCCTGAAATCCCTAGGGCCAAAGTTAAATCCAAGAAGGTAGGGATTACTCAGGCAACAGCTGAGGTTGCTCAGAAAAAGATGGTACAACATAGGAACTCATCATCAGCAAACTCCAATATGTCTGAAGAGCTGAAAGCTTTATCACAAAATCAGACACAGTTGGTGATGATGGTTCAGCAGCTAGTGGGAAGAGTCAACCACTTAGATGCTCCTATGTTGAAACCACAGAAAAGGAAGTCCAAGCCAAAGGGTTCCTCTTCTGTACCATCTTCTTCACCTCAAGCTGTCACTTACAACACACCTGTTAGTGCTACACCTGTAGCTGAGAACAGACCCAAAGCCAAGCAGGTTTGGGTCTCCAAGACTAACTAACACAAGGTTGTGTTTGCAGGGTTCTTCAACATGCCATAGAAGCATCTGGTATGTAGACAGTGGAGGATCCATGCATATGACTGGAAGCAGCTCCCTTCTTAATGACTACTCTCAAGGAAAGAAGGGATTTGTTTCTTTTGGCAATGATGCAAAGGGTTACATCGTCGGAAAAGGCTTTGTTTCCAACGGGGAAATAAGGTTTGATGATGTTAACCATGTGGAGAATCTCAAGTACAACCTCTTGAGTGTCAGTCAAATGTGTGACAAAGGCCATGTTGCCCTTTTCACAAGCAAGAACTGTAGGATTCTGTCATCCAAAGTTCTGAGTTTGATTGACAAGGCATTGGATGAACACACTCTCCTGAAGGCCAACAGGACAGGAAGAGTGTATGCCTTAGATCTTTCCAAAAAGATGGATCTAAAAGGCCATCCTTGCCTATTCTCCAAGGCATCTCCTCAAGAGTCTACACTTTGGCATAGAAGGCTGGGTCATGTTAATTTCAAGAACATGAATCAGCTTATAAGCCATGGTTTAGTAAGAGGATTGCCTCTGAAGGAGTTCAAGTGTGAAGATGACTGCACTGCTTGCTTGAAAGGAAAACAACACAAAGTTTCATTCCCTTCAATAGAAGAACCTAAGTCCACTGCCTGCTTACAACTTCTGCACATGGATCTCTTTGGTCCTGTCAGAGTAATGAGCATGGCAAAGAAGAAATACTGCCTGGTAATTGTGGATGATTACTCCAGGTTTGTATGGACTTTCTTCTTGCACTCCAAGGATGAAGCAGCAAAGACAATAATGAACTTTGTGTTACAAGTAGAAAAGCAGTATTCCCTACAGGTC
This sequence comes from Flaveria linearis, assembly GCA_024085815.1. Taxonomy (NCBI): domain Eukaryota; kingdom Viridiplantae; phylum Streptophyta; class Magnoliopsida; order Asterales; family Asteraceae; genus Flaveria; species Flaveria linearis. Next base: position 43,840,789 of record CM044008.1, on the reverse strand, counting down.
AAGTGTGTGAGGAGTGACAATGGAACAGAATTTAGAAACCACACACTTGATGACTTCTACCTGTCCAAGGGAATTAGAAGGCAGTTTAGCATTCCAAGAACTCCTGAACAGAATGGAGTGGTGGAGAGAAAGAACAGGACCCTCATTGAAGCAGCAAGGTCAATGTTGGCTGACTCAGGGCTGCCACTGACCTTTTGGGCTGAAGCTGTCAATACAGCTTGCTATGTACAGAATAGAGCCTTAGTAAATAAGAGGTTGATGAAGACTCCCTATGAAGTTCTTCATCATTGGCCCCTCTTATTTCATTCTTTAGAGCCTTTGGGTGTCCTTGTTTCATTCTCAACACTAGCAACCCACTCCATAAGTTTGCTAGTAAGGTGGATGCAGGGTACTTTGTTGGTTATTCATCAACTTGCAAAGCATACAGAGTCTTCAACTGTAGAACCAAAGGGGTTGAAGAAACTTTGCATGTTAAGTTCAATGAATCTCCAAAGGACAAGATTCCACAAAACCCTGTGGAGCTGTTTGATCTGGACATACTGCAATATGTTCCTTATCAACCTCCATCTGTTGAGCCTGTCAACAGATCTCCACCTGGTGGTACTGAAGATGATGAAGTCAGTACTCACCTCTTCAAGTTCAGTGACAACCTGCCTAATTCCACTGAACCTGATGCTCCTGTAGCCTCAGCAGCTCCATCCACTACAAATGCTGATGAGATTTCTGCTTGCTCTACTTCATTTGAGCTGCCATCCTCTACATGGTTTCAGGAATCTCCATCACCATCTGTTGCTGCTGATGGGTCTACAAACACTTGCACAGATATCATAGTGTATCAAGAGCTCAAGAATCACCCCACTTCACAAATCATTGGTGATATTCATGCTGGAGTTTCAACCAGGAATCAATTGTCCAATTTCTGCTTCTATGCTCTCTTCATCAGTCAGCAAGAACCAAAGAACTATCATATTGCTTTAAGAGACAATGGATGGGTGGAAGCTATGCAGCTTGAGCTACTTCAATTCAAGAAACAGCAAGTGTGGGAGCTTGTTCCATTACCCAAAGGTAAGTGTGCTATAGGCACCAAGTGGGTATTCAGGAACAAAACAGATGAGAAGGGCCAAATCGTCAAGAACAAGGCCAGACTGGTTGTTCAAGGGTTTGCACAGGAGGAAGGAATCGATTATGATGAGACCTTTGCACCTGTGGCCAGACTAGAAGCAATTAGACTGTTCTTAGCCTATGCTGCCTTTCACAGTCTCAAGGTTTATCAAATGGATGTCAAAAGTGCCTTCCTATATGGAAAAATCAAAGAAGAGGTTTATGTGTGTCAACCACCAGGCTTTGAGGACAATAAACATCCTGATTGGGTGTACAAGCTTGATAAGGCTCTTTATGGGCTGAAGCAAGCACCTAGAGCCTGGTATGAGACACTCTCAACCTTTCTTCTAGAGAACAAGTTCACTAGAGGCACCATTGATAAAACCTTATTCATCAAGACTGTGGGACAACATAAGCTCCTTGTTCAGATTTATGTTGATGATATCATCTTTGCATCCTCTGATCCAAAGTTGTGTGATGAATTTACAAAGCTTATGAAGCTGAGATTTGAAATGAGTGCTATGGGAGAATTACAGTACTTTCTGGGCTTGCAAATCAAACAACTGGATGATGGAATCTTCATCCATCAGTCCAAGTATACCAAAGAGTTGCTGAATAAGTTTGATTTACAATCCTGTAAGCCCTGTTCTACTCCCATGAGCAGCATCACACAACTAGATGTTGATCAGAAAGGTAAAGCGGTTGATGAAACCCTTTACAGATGTATGATTGGGTCCTTGATGTACCTTACAGCTTCTAGACCAGACATCATGTTGTCAACATGTGCTTGTGCTAGATTTCAGGCTGCACCTAAAGAATCCCATTTGATTGCAGTCAAAAGGATCTTTAGATATCTGCAAGGTACCCAATCACTAGGACTTTGGTATTCAGCTGGGCATTCATGCAAACTAGTTGCTTTCTCTGATAGTGACTATGCAGGATGCAAAGTCACCAGAAAATCCACTTCTGGTGGTTGCCAATTCCTAGGCAATTGTTTAGTTTCTTGGCAGAGTAAGAAACAAACATCAATTGCTACATCCACTGCTGAAGCTGAGTATATTGCTGCTGCAAGTTGTACCTCTCAAATACTCTGGCTTCAGAACCAACTTCTGGATTATGGCATTACCGAGACTAAGACTCCATTATTAATGGATAGTGCTTCAGCTCTTTGTATTGTTAAGAATCCAGTCCAGCACTCTAGGACCAAGCATATTGAGATCAGACATCATTTTATCAGGGATTGCTATGAGAAAGGTCTGATTGATCCTAAGTTTGTGCCTAGTGCTGATGAGCTTGCAGACATTTTTACTAAGCCTTTAGATAGTGCCACATTCCAAAATTTGGTACTAAGGCTTGGTATGCTGCAGCTTGAATGATTTGACCTATGCTGGTACTCTTAGTTCACAACTACTGAAGAGCAAAGGTCAAATATAAGTACTGATGAGTAATTTAGTCTTCAGCTCTTTCACAACTACTGAAGACTAAACTGACTCAAAGTACTGATGTACATTATTTATTGAAAAACAACTGATGTAGTGAAGTGGATTACAACTACTGATGTATGATTTTCAATAAATAAGTACTGAAGAACAAATTTTGGTAAAGTACTGATGTGTAATCTTACACAAATACTGAAGACCAAATTTGTTCACCAGCTCTGAAGGATATTTCTTCAGCACTTGTGAACATCTGATCACAAGAGCTGAAGGCATAAATATTCACAAGAACTGAAGGGTCAATGAAACATCTGAAAGTCAGCCAAAGAGCTGATGAGTAAATGTGGAGGCTAGTATGAAACAACTGATTTGACGGAAACAGCTGATGAGTAATTTCTCAATGATAACGACAGCTGATGTTTCATACACAAACAACTGAAGGACAAAACCATGTCTTCAGTAGTTCACAACTACTGACATCAGTAGTTCACAACTACTGAAGGCTAACACCAAGTCCTCAGTTGTTTACAACTGAAGCAATACCATGTCTTCAGTAGTTCATAACTACTGATCTCAGTAGTTCACAACTACTGAAGGCTAAAACCAAGTCTTCAGTTGTTACAACGTCTGAAGAAGAATACTAGGTCATCAGTAGTTTATAACTACTGAAGACTGACAGTAACTCTTCAGACGTTCACAACATCTGAAGGACAAAACCAAGGTCTCAGTAGTTTCAACTACTGAAGGCTAACACCAAGTCCTCAGATGTTACAACCACTGAAGGTTAAAACCACGTCATCAGCTGTTACAACAACTGATCACTAACACCAAAACCTTCAGTAGTTTTATTCAACCTTTGCCCTACCCTATAAATACCCCATGTTAAGAGCATTTACTCCTCACTTGACCTAATCCTTACAAACCTCTGAAATTCCCATACACCATTAATGGCGAACATGCAACTGAAACCTCGACACAACTGTGTCGCCCATCTCACCAAGTCGCCATTATGGCCCAAATTTCACCAAGCCGTCGACCTTATGTATGACTCACCTTACAAAACGGCTTTTCTTTGAACCCCACCTTATACACCGACTCCTTGACGGAGTTTTGGACCAATGTAACATCCAAACCGGAGAGCAGAATGCCGAGGTCTCTCCGGTCCTCCGTCAACGGCTAACCGGTGGTTATCACTCCAGCTACTCTACGCCAAACCCTAGAGCTGGATGATGCCACTCACCCAACTTCCTACCCCAAAGGTACCCTTGATCTCTCCTTCACATCTCATGACTATCAGGGTAACCTCTCCGCCTCCACCTTGTTGAAGAAACACCTTCCTGACCCCCAACGACTGATTTTTCACATGGTGAATGTATGTCTGGCTCCCAAGACCTCTTCATGGGACCAGATGTCCATAAGGTGGCAACAGGTATTGTATTCTATCCTTGAGAAACAACCACTAAATTTTACTGATATTTTATTTTTGGAACTCAAGGACATGGCCACAAAATCTTTTTCTAACCGTTGGAACTTGTATCCACGGTTCATAATGGCCATGATCGAATACCAGCTTCAGGCTGAGGGACTAGTTGGCACTGGGGTCCCTGCCATGGCTGTTCAAGCCGAGGTATACTCCAGGCACAACACGACCAAACACTCAAACAGGCTGGCCGGCTGCGAAAACCCACGCAGCTGGAACCCACAGCCTCCACCTCCAAATCCAAAGTCCCACCAAGCCAAAAGCCAAAAAGAAGCCCACAAAGGCTACTCAGGGAGATGAGTCCCCTGAGGATGCCCCTGCCACACAAAGGCAGGATGTGCCTGCTGGTTCGATTCTCCCAGCAGGTACCACGACTCCACCCACCACAACCGCACAGGCTTCCTCTCAACAGGAGCTGATGTAACCAATTTTGGGGCAACCACATTACTGGGGTCTTCCTCACTTGAGGAGACTGCCATTGAAGAGCACAGTCCTCCCCATGTGCATACTGCTTCTAGCCCACATACTGAGGAGACTGCCCCACTAAGCCCAACACTGGTAATAGCCAGAGTGCTGACTGATCTGAGCACTCCACCCTCTCCCCAGAAACCTATTACAACTGGGGAGACTCCAACCAAAGAGGGTGGGCACAAGTGCTGATCAGAGCCCACAGCACAGAGAATCAGTTCACTCTCCCAGTGTGGCTAGGGAGAGAGAACAATCTGGTGAGGCTGCCACTTCCCCTGCATCAACATCTGAGCAGGGTGAAGCTGGTAACATCTCTAAGACCTCACCAGAGGCAATGGCCGATGATGGATCCAATCCTGAGGCCAGAAGTCCCCAGTACCATGAACAAGGGGCACATGTCATTACTGAGCCACACTCAGGATGTTCATCCTGACAATGTCAGGAGGTCAGGTGATTCAGCTTATGCTGATGATGACCTGAGCTTCTTCTTTGATGTAGTTGCTCAAAACACTATCCTTGAGGATGAGATAAGCAGACTCAAAGAGCTGCTTGCTCAGATGACTCAGGATAGAAGTCCATCTGCCACCACTACCCCACAGATGGCACCTTCACCTGAAGGTCTCACATACACTGAGCCACTTCCACAAACTCAGCCACCAGCCCCTGCTTCTGGCACTAGCTCTCAGGACAGAACCCCCCTGAGCAGCTGGATGCTATCCTCCAAATCCCTACCTCTCATCACACCCATGCTTAAAGATATAGTTAACCAAACCCTTGATGAGAGGCTTCCCACATACATACAACCCATGGTGGAGGTTGCCATATCTAAGGCTCTTGCTGATAGTCAAACCCCAACCAATGCACCCAAAAAGGGGGAGACATCAGTGCAAGACAAGAGGAAGAGGGGTGAGGAGGAGAAAGAGGCAGAGAAAGAGGTGGTGGTAGAGAGGGAGTTGGCTGAGGAGACCAGTAGGGTGAGGGAGAAGGGGAAGAGGAAAGTGAGGGAGGTAGAGCAGATAGGAGTGGCTGAAATCCAAAAGGATTTCAGTTTCACTGATAAGAATAAGGGAGAGGGAAAGAAGGTGGCTGATCCTGATCTAGCAGCCCTTGTCAAGGAGGCTGATGCTGAACATAACCGTTCAATGAACAAAGTCATTGAACAGCTGTTCAGGCAAGGCTTTGACAAGGACACTGCTTGCTAGATCAAGAGATCAGGAACATGGAGAGGAAGAGATTGAATACCGATGGACTACTCATAGCCAAGAAGAAAGACAAAAACTTGAGGCTATGAGTAGGTTCACTTCGAAGTATCTGGGCAGACCAGTCCTTGATGTTAAGGCATGGACCAGGGACAAACTCTTGGCAATAACCACCAAGATTTGTTCAGCTGGTGATTTTACAAAGGGACTGGTCGTAGAGCCCTATCTGAAGCCGGTGCTGGGAACAGGACACTGCTAGTCAAGCTAACCAAACCAGCCCTTATCTCTAGGCTGCTAGCAGTGCCTGCCAACATTCCCACACCCAACAACCAAACCACAACCCACAAAACCAACCCCTTCACCATCAAAACCCGCAGCCAATGATCCACCCTCGGTGAAGAAGAGAAGGGTGTTGAGGCTGCAAGAAGAAGAAGATGAGGGGATGAGGAGGATAGTCTGCCACTTTCAGCAGTTATACCTCTACCCAAAGCTAAACCACAAACCATCACTCCCACCTCACAGCAGGACACTGTGAGGGTTAAGTTAGAAGAGGAGGAGCAGCAAAAGAAACATGATGAGGAAATGCTGAAAAGCATTGACAAATGTTATGCTGCTTCGACCTCTATAATAAACATGCAGAAAGAGGCTATGAGATTATTCACCTTGAAACAACTTTTCAATATGAAAAGGATAAGGTGAGAACTTGGCCTGACCCAAGGGTGGCTCACAGGATAGTCAAGAAGGACATGCCTGTGAGGTACAAGAGCCAATTAAAGAGAATTGTAGATGAAGAGATCTCTGTGGCTCTTGTAATACCACCCTGGGAAATAGTAGAGGAATTCGAGAAAGCTTATAGAGCCGGCCAATCACCCTTTTCAATGCTAGATAATAGGGTGATTAGGAAGGGTCTGGTCTATAAGAAGCTTGAGAATTTCCAGAAAAATGAGCTCAACCTGTTGTTGGAGGGTAAACATCCTGATGAGTTTGCATATAGGCAAATCACAACAATTGAGCTCAAAAATGGAAAACAGGTCAAGTTCATCTCAGAGCTGTACGGTCGGGAGGGATATTTGATGGTGTGCCTGAAGACCTGTCCAAAGAAGAACAATTGATCTTTCTTCAGGCCTACACCCGAGAATCCTCCGACTTGTACATGGGAGGTAGATCTCATGGATGGGGTAACAGCTCTGTGTCCAATTCCCCAAGACAGAGCTCCCATCCATACTTAGCCAAACAAACACTTGAGACTACCTCTCCGGCCAGTGCTAATCTGGGTCAACTCCTAATCTGATCTAGGAGGAAATAGACCAATCTTTATGCCACCAATAGTGGGACATCCAATAATTAGAGGTTTTGGCTGCATTGGTTCAGCGGGAGTTTGTTGGACCAAAAGAACCAATGAGCCAAGATCAAGAAAACCTCTAAGTCCCACATGACATCACAACAACAGCTGAAGACTCCCATCAGCTGTTCTGACAAAGTCTAAAGAATCAACAGCTGAAGTTCAAAGAACTGAAGTACAACAGCTGAAGATCCCAAAGTACTGAAGACAAGTACTGAAGTCTAAAGTACTGATAAACACAAGTACTGAAGACTTCAAGTACTGAAGACAAGTGCTGAAGATCAAAGTCTGAAGAACTGAAGAACTGATGAACAACTGCTGATGCACAAAGTCTGAAGACAACGACTGAAGACATCAGCTGATGACAACTACTGAAGTCATCAGCTGATGAAACATCTGAAGACCAAAGTCTGAAGACCAAGTGCTGAAGTTTCAGAGTTTGTCACAACAGCTGAAGAAGTCTTCTTCAGTTGTTGTGATGGTTTTTCCTTTTCAGTAGTTTATTTACTTTCAGTAGTTGTACAACAACTGAAGAGCATGTTCTTCAGTTGTTATAGTATCAGTAGTTATAAACGACTGAAGAGTTTGTTCTTCAGTCGTTGTAGGATTTCAGTAGTTTACTTTTGTCAGCACTTAGGAACTTTTGTAAAGAAGATGTCAGTTGTTGACATCTTCAGTAGTTTTATGTTTTGTCAGTTGTAATTTGAATATTCAGTGATGTCAGAAAAAGGACATCACGCCCATCCTTTTGCCGCCTATAAAAGGATGGGTGACCATACTGTTTTAATTGCCGAAACGTGCGACCAATAGAACATTTATTGTTTCGCAGAACTCCTCTCTCTCTATGTTTATGCTTTAATTGCAATATCTTTTATGTTCTTGCTTTAATTGCTAATTAATGTGCTAAATCCGCTGCAAACATAATCTATTGATCAACACAAGAGGCTGAGATCCTGTCAAAGAAGATAGATCATGTGCCTCTCTGCTGTGCGATGGCACTAACCTGAGGCTTAGCATAATCTATCCGTTCTAAGAATTCATTGTTGTTTGCGCCTCTCTGCTGTGTGATGGCACTGACCTGAGGCTTAGCATCTCTTTGATAGTTCTTAGAACCAAATCTTCTTATTCCCTGGACCGCTCAAAAATCTCCTGAGAAAGATTGATTACCATATACCTGTGCGACACACAAATACTTGTTGATCTAATTCACCTAGTTAATCACAAGTGTATGTCAAAATCTGTGTTACATATCAGATCAAGCATGATTTCCAGTTGGCACTTAGAAGTCGTAGATGGAAAACTCTGATCTGTAAATATGTAGTTTTCTTTTAAATATATTACCAAAAGTTCCGAGAAATTACGTTTATACCTATCTGATTCCATATGAATCTATCTTAGAAATGATGTTAATGCTAATAGGCTATTCTACCCTACCCTAACAAAATCACAAAAACATGTTTATTTTGTTACTTAGTTTAGTTTTCAAGTTATTTGTAAAGTGTGTCAGTGTCGGACTGGGCTATCTTATTCATCTTTGAATAGGTCACACAATGAACTTAACATTAATCTTGAATCACTTGTTTCTGAAAAAGTAAAAGGATCTCGTCTGAGGTGATCAGGTGGATAAATGGATCACGTCTGAGGTGATTAGTTGGATAAATGGATCACGTCTGAGGTGATCAAAGGCTCTTTAATTTAAAATGGTCATGTCTGAGATGATCAAGTGATCAAAATGTTTTATCTACTGTTATAAGGGGCTATGTGTCAAAGGGTCAAAAAGGCAAAATTTCACAAGTGTGACCCATTCGCACGACTGTACCATGAGTATGGACCAGTCGTACGATTGGACCATACGAATGAACCCAATAGCATGATTGAAGGTGACCGACTATGACAGTCGCACGAATGACCCTCAATCGTACGATTGGAGGTGACCGTATGGGCGAGTCGCATGACTGAAGCTCAGTCGCATGAATAAATCATGCGACTAGGCTCAGTCGCACGACTGAATGTTGTCCTAGTATAAATAGAGAGGGAGTCGGTCACAGTCGTTTCATTCACCCAAATCGCCTCTCAGACGCACGACACAAACCCATATTGCCAAAAATTCATTTGATCATTAAAGACCATTGTTTGACACTCTCTGGCATTTTGTTTCGATTATATAGGTACTGCGCGACAATATTAGTATGAAAAATCAGTTACTACAATGTCTAAAAGATCGAAATAATGACATATTGTTAACCGAACCAAATGTGACTAATAAACCACTAAAACTAAGCATTTTGACTAAAAGATCGAAAAATTATTTATGGCGAGTCGGTGGACGATGAGCACTAAGCACAACATATGTGCTCATCTTGATCTCTCATCCCGCAATGCTGCGGAGTTTGCCGGCATTATCTCTTTTCTACGTCGATCGAGGATATTCCGAGATATCTCGACACAATGCACACCTTACAGATCAGTACAGCAGGCTTTATGGGAAAGCGTTGTGGTTGACAGGTCCTCTGAGCCCCATCGTATCCGGAGTTCCATATTTGGGGAGGCCATAGACATTTCAGAGGAAGATATCAGGATAGTGTTAGAGTTCGTGGATGATGCGGACTGCCCCACTCGATTACATCCCCTCACTATTCGAGGTTGCTTCATGAAGGCTAAGTACTCGGGGGACATCAATGCAAGTATGCTTAACAAGAGCAACTTGTGCCCCCAGTTCAAATACTTAGCCCATGTTCTACTAAGATGCATCGCCTCCAGGAAGGGTGGCTTCGACGAGCTCTCCGACCAAATGCAAAACTCCTATGTGGCGTTGGTGCTGAATCATCCATTCAACTTTTCTAGGATGATCTCACCTATATGGTGGAGAACATTGAGGCGAAGGGGAATGAAAGCTTCTACATGTACCCACGCTTTCTGTAGATGATTATAGATCAGAAGCTCCCCTCGCTGCCCAAGGAGAAGGAGGATGTTGTTGTCCTCCAGGTGATGGATGACACCACCCTTGGGAGGATGAGGGTGTACCGGGGTAAGCAGGTAAAGCCCCCGGTAAGGAGTATGTTTGGGCATCTAGCCCGTGAAGAGTATGTGGCGCCAGCTAGGCGAAAGTGGTGCCACGATGACAGTGAGTCTGATACAGAGCAGATAGCTTTACCTGATGATGACACTGATGATGATGATAGTGGTGATGGTTGAGATACAGGTCCTTCTCACACTCAGACCACTACTGCTGATGTTACATCTCCATAAGGTGATTTAGAGACTGTGGGGTTCCATCAGGACTTCCAGCCTGATGAAGAGGAGGAGTCGGATAAGGAGCCGTTGACTCGGACGGTGGGCAGCCGGGTGGTTGCCACCGAGAGGGGGATGAGGAAGGTTGGTGGATGTCCCGGCGGGTCTGGGAGGCTATTTTAGATCCATCATACACCCCAGACCAACCCAGCAGCCTAGAGGAGCCTCTGGGTCCAAGGGGACTCGAAAGAAGAGGATGGCTCAGCCCTACAGTAAGAAGGGGAAGCGGTCGAGGTCCATACTTCATACCACCACCTCTACCACTACACCACCCACTACCACTACACCACCCACTACCACTACACCTCCCACCACTGCTACCCCACCTTCCACAACCACACCTCATACCTCTCCACCCATCCATTCACCACCACCCATATTTACCACCGCCGCTACTACAAACACCAGTCACCAAGCAGGACCATCATCCCACACAACATTCCGCACCGGATCATCCCTCCCTCGCATTGGAGTGAAGGAACAGCTAGCAGCACTGAACAGAATGGTGCTGAAGCTGTTAGACGCTGATGAAGAAAAGACTGCTCAGTTACGTCAGCTTAAGGAGCTCAATGCTTCTCAAGCTCAGCAGATTTCTCAGCAGACACAGCAGATTGCTTAACTCCAAGAGGATAAGGAGGAGTCTGCCAAGAAGCTAGAGGAGTTAGAGGCTGCAAATAAGAAGATCATGCTCCAACTAAAATGATCTAAGGAGGAGCCTCTGAAGCTTGATGAAGGAGATGATGGTGGAGATGATGATGAGGATGATGATAAAGAGGATGACAGTGATGATGATGATGTGGAGGGTGATGGAGAAGCAAGAGGGAGGCAGGATGATGATGAGGACGATGAAGGAGATGCAGCTGCATCTGCCTCTACTCATGGTCAAGAGCAAAGAACTAAGAAGAGACAAGACCAAGGAGCATCGTCGTCTGCCCCACCTACCTCTCCATCTGCAGAAGACCCGACTATGATTCAAGGCAAAACTAAAGCTTAGATGTCTATATGTTATTAAACTTTTGTTCTTGAAATCATGTGACAATGTTTATTTAAATACATAAATGAAAAGTTGAACTGCCATTTATCATGTGCATCATGTATGCTAACTCTTATTGTGTTTGTTATTTCTTTAACAGGTTCATCTAAACAGGCTGATGAGCATGATGTGGTGCCCCTTCGACAAATCAAGACTCAATTGACAATGATTCTTGATTTGCAAAGGATAGTGCATCGCTCTGTCAGCTACACTCCTAAAGAGGGAGAGATAATCCATTATATGACAGATGAACAGATTTCCAAACTGTTCAGTCTGAATCCAGATGAGTTGGTGAAGGGTGCTCCAGAAGTCGACGTAGTTAGTGATGAGTAACTACAAGATGTCGATGAGGTGGAGATCGAGTATGTGACTGCTGACCATTATCCCCAGTATACTAACGCCGAAGGTGAAGTACTACCTGATCTGGGAGAAACATTGGCAGGGTGCGTTCGATAAAGTGGAGGAAAGATAGCTGGAAAAGAAGCGGCAGAAGAAGTTCCTCAGGAGGATGATGCTGAACTAGCATCCAAAAAGACTGAGTGGGCAGCCTGCCTGGAGGAAATGAAGAAACAGGGAGAGCCCATAAAGTCAAACGCTTACACCAAGCTCTATAAGGTAAAGAAGCATCAGAAGGTGTCTTGTAAGATCATAAGCTGGGCATATTTTTAGGACCTTAAGGTATATGCTGTCAAGAGAGAGAACAACATAGAGTATTTCAGATTCCCACACGATCTGAAAAATCTCCCTGGATTTGAGCTTAACCGTTTAGCCAACTTGAACCTCCTTTATGCTGTTTCCGGAAAGATATCGGGATGGTTCGATAAGGCAATGAAAAAGGAATACCATACGAGGTGGGTCAATTTCAAACCTCAACAGCCCAAAAGGTTCATTCATAAGACAGAGGTTGACCCTACCTCAGGAAGACTAAAGGTTGTCTTGAAATGGCACCCTCCACGCATAATGTCTCGTCTTCTATTGAGGGAGATGCCACAAGACTTTACACCCCATTTCAAATGGTGGTATTATGACTGGCGCACTGGAGAAGCCGTCATAGTTTTGGATCGGGAGGGGACAGTAGAGACAATAAGGGTATTTGACCCAATGTGGCTCATAAAATTGTCTGCAGCTGATGTTTACACATTGTACAAGTGGCCACTATTTTTTGATACGCAGGATATCGTGCAAGCACTTCAGTTTCAACATGTTATTCGTTTATGCTTTGCACTTGATATTCATGCTGGGGTTTCAAGAGAAGAACGAGTTAAGAGATACGAAGAGTTTAAAACGGAGGTCAAAGATTAGATAGAACTAGGTCCAAGGGGGAGTTTGTTGGTACACATGTCCCTAGTTCTAGTTCTAGTGAGCTTAAATGTAATTGACTTTCATTTTGTAACACTGATGTAATGTTTGAAATATGTAATGAAAACTCTTCGTTGAATGTTTATTGGTTATTGAATGTTATATCTATTCATGTGATTGATTATTACATGCTTATGTGAACATGTTATATAGGTTTACAGTTGTTAGAAATAGTTCTGTATTGTTAAATGTTCAGGAATATGTTTAACTAAGTCTCATGATTCAGTCGCACGATTGGACCATGCGAATGGGCCAGTCGCACGACTGAACCAGTTGATTGAACCATTTGCACGATTGAGTCATAAGACTGACTCAATCGTACGACTCAGTCACACGACTGAGCCATACGCATGGCTCAGTCGTACGAATGAAAACTGTAACTTATAAATATCACTTAATTCGTGGAAAAACATAACACTTCGAGAATTCTTAACCCTAGCCATGCTTGTTCGTCCAGAGAGTCCCTTCCAACTTTATAGAACGTTTCTGATCACTTTTAATCAATCCTTAACGTATTCTAATCGTTAGTTTTGATAGGATTAACGTTCTCCCTGATTGGATCACCAATCAAATAGGATTCTGCACTATTTGATCTGGTTTCACGTTGAATTAGTTAGTACTCCGTACGTACACGGTCCTAACAAACCGGTCATGCTATTATACCCTGTGTGGATAGAGAATACCGTATCATCAACCCTGTTGACTTGCTCAAATTTGGAAGAGAGGATTTAATGAGGCTGCAGGCTTGCCCTATTACAACTAATAAATATGTTCATCTATTAGCGGTGCAGTTTGGTTGGTTGATCATAAAGGCCTTGGATAACAAGATGTATACTTATGGTGGTAGTTACAAGATTACAGACGTGACTTCTAAATAGCATTGATTTACCAAGCCTAGAGGGAGATTGTAGAGGTTGAACCTAGAGGCTCGAGAAATCAAATCAAGATGAAGATCAAGATCTGAAGGCATGCAAGAAGTAAAGTTACTGTGCGTGAACTAGTACTCGTGAGAGAACTCTTAGTTTTGTATAAATAGGAGTTTTTCTTTGCAATTGTTAAGCTTTTGTCATTCTTCCTGATTTGAATTTTCTTTTAGTTACCAAATCATAGAGAAATACTATATCAAAGTGATTTACATTGTGCTTGAATTCTTCAATTGTTCTATCTTATCCGTGATGTCTACATTCCGCATATTCATTACGAGATCGATCATTGTAATTTGTTGATCCTTACAGTTTTCCTTCCAAAGTATATGAAGAACTTCCAAAAGTAGAACTAAGTCTTCTGAAGACTAAGTAGTTCTTCTTCTAAAGTATTCACACTTATAAGATTCAAGGCAAAGTCTTCTGAAAAATGAAGTCATGAAGACTTGTTGAAGACTTGAAAGAAGTTATTTCTTCCAAAGTATAAATGACCTTGGAAGGACTTATTCTTCCGAAGCCATTTACCTTCAGAAGAACCAGCTATGAACCAGTGGAAAAAGTATGGGTTGTCATATAACCACTGCCAACTCTGATATATTTTATGGCGCTTTCCCACGCCCATGTAGTTGAGTATACTTTATTCGACTATTCACCTTTATCAATTTGTATAGTTACCATCTTTAGTTAGTGACAAAAGGTAAGTCATGGACCTGTCATGAATACCTAATCTAGGATAGTATTTTATCTTAGATGCTTTACTTCTAGCAATGAGTATTTGTCTAGTTGTAAATTCCAACTGGTCATCTAAGTATAACCGGTTATAGACAATAGAATATATAGTTTCTCATTGTAACCAATCAAACCATGCTTGTAAGAGTCTTGTAACACTGAATTAAGAAGTAATATATACAAGTATCTTGAAAACAATACTTGTGTTTATTAAATTATTATATTATTGTCAACTTAGTTAGAGATTCTTCTTCATCAACTGAGTAAGACATAGTGAGTTTTTGTGGTAAATCTTACGTTGAGAGACTAACATCGATCCTGTAGCTGTATACAAATCAGAAGAATGATTAAAAGTGTCAAATAATGAAGCATAGTCATATACCCAAGAAGGAGCAGAACATGTATCTATTTTATTAGATTCATGCTAATCAATATCAAATGACTTAATAATTGGTTTAGATCTTTTATTATAAACCCTATATGCGACTTTGTTGGCTGAATATCCAACAAACTAAAATTGATCAGCTTTTTCATCAAATTTTGATTATGAATGAGATTTATGTAACAAGGTACAACAACATCCAAATGTTTTGAAATATTTGACTTTGGGTTTATGTTTGAAAAAAGATTTCATAAGGAGTCAAGTTTTGTTGTTTATTGATTAAAACATGATTTTGAACATAACATGCGGTGTTAACAGCTTCATCCCAAAAGAATAATACTAATTTCGCTACTGATAACATTGTTTTGGTAGCTTCAATTAAAGTTTTGTTTCACCCTTAGTAACTTCATTTTGTTGTGGAGTTTCAGTTTAACTAACTTGTCTAGCTATCCCCTTTGAGTCACAAAATTCACTTAGAGTATGATTGCAAAACTCTGTTCCAATACCACTACGAATGCACATGATCGTTTTGTCAGTCTGATTCTCCACTAGGGTCATGAATTTGATTAGTAGATAATAAGTATCATCCTTTGTTGCTCAAAATAAGATCCAAGTAAATCTAGAAAAATCATCAGTATTAACCAAACAATATGCATGACGTCCTAAACTCAAAACAATTGCTGGACCAAATAAATCTATGTGTAACAGTTGAAGAATAGCATCAATTTTGTCATGAGCAACTGGTTTATAAGGAAGATTATGTTGTTTACCTTTTGAACATGACAGACAATGGTCAATAAGTTGAAATTCTTTCAATGGTAACCCACAACATGATTTCTTTAACCAATTTGTTCACGTTTTTAATATTTACATGACCAAGATGATGATGCCATAACATTGCATCGTTATCTGAGGCTTTAGACAATAAACAAGACGCAGTTACAAGTGAATAGGAACCATTCATATCAAGTAAGTATGTGTCCTTGTCTCTCGTCGTTCTTAACAAAATCCATTCATCAGGATTTACAAATCCAGGTTTTAGAGTGAGACATTCTTTATCAGTGAAATACGTTGAATACTTCTTGTCACAAATTTAAGAAACACTTATCAAATCATGTTTTAGTTCTTTAACAAAATTGACATCTTTAAAGCTTAATACACCCTTAGAAACTATACCTTTCTTTGTAATTTTACCTCCTTTATCTCCAAAAAAGATTGTGAATCCAAGGATCGAACATGAATTATCAGGTTAGATATCACCAATAGTGATTGCGGAATTATCACTACTCGTTGTTTATTGATGATGAAACAACAATTGTAATATGAGTCAATGTAGAACAAATCAGATAAATGTAAAGCAGATAAACATAATAGATGAACAAACAAATTTGTTTCAAATGTTTTCCATTAATATTGAATAAAAATTACAATTGAACAAATGATGATTGATTCATTGCTATTATTGATTGCTAGGATTCTGATGATGTATTGGTGTGTATTGTTATGATTACTATTAGGGTTGCTAGGGTTTGTTTGTTGATTTATTAGGTTATGATCAATGCCTAAAAGTGTGCTCCTGTGCCTTGTATTTATAGGCTCGGGGATTTACTCTTAGGGTAACCGTAACTTTCTTATCATGTTAAGAAAGTTACTCAAAGAATATTCTTAATGTGATGATTTTTGAATAAAGTGAAGTTGTCTGTAGATGTTGACTTTATGACATCACTTTAGTGAGATTGACTTGTTGACTTGATATGCTTGGTTGGTGTAGTACATGCAAGTGTATTGTTCTTCCATAGGACTTGAGCCTTCCATAGGACTTTGATCTTTCGTAGGAGTTTAGCCTTTCATAAGACATGAGCCTTCAGTAGGACTTTGGTCTTCCGTAGGAGTTTAGCCTTCTGTAGGACTTTGGTCTTCCGTAAAGGATCCTCGGATGCATAATTCCTTGTCGTTCCAGCAGAACATCTATGGAAGCATAGATTGTTCTTACACTTAGTCAATTTTCAAAATTGACTAAGTATGATGTTCTTCCTGCAATCATATATATAAATCAACACATAATTATTTAGGTTAACCCATACATATATTGCATACAAAAAGATAAATATGTACAAGTGTTTATTGCATGAGATGATTAAAGTTCTAAGCCTATACAATGAATCTAGACCTATTGAATCTTGATCTAATAATACTCCCCCTTAGGCTTAGCAACTTATAATCAACTCCTCAGACTTGATAGCTCCTTTACTCTTGACACAATCTTCTTGTTAAAGTAGGAGACTGCTTCTTTTTTATCATCATATTTGTATTTAATCTCCATTCTATTGATTTTCTATTAAGTGTCAAAACTAAGACCAAGCATATCTTCTTCTATTGTCGGTGTAGCCATTTCACTGTTATTGGACAACCTCCAGCTCATCTTGTTCTGTAATTGTTAATTCAATGATAGATGGGATTTTAAATCCCAGGAGCTGACCAGCCTCATATCTTCTTTGTTTGTAGGCCTTAGCATGCAATTTGTCTATCACTTGAATCATGTGCACATATAAGCATATGTCTCTTTGAGTATGTTCATTATTTATATTTGGGAAATATTTGTCATGAAGGTATGAAGTATATCTTGGATAAAGAAGTTTCATCCCTATTGGATCACAAATTCTTATACTTTGAGCTTTCTTCTTTACTTTATTTCTTAGCAGCACAAGCTCTTTTGTTCTTTCCACATAACCCCTTTTAGTAATTGGATATCTATATTGATTTCCATCAATACTCTTGATTAAAGTTGTGCTCCTGTTTGCATATCCAAATCTTCTTAAGAATTCATCATCTACAAGATTAGAAGAGCTAGATTGTGACCTTCTATGTTTTTGTTCCTTCTTTTGTGCTCATTATCTTCTCTTCTAGCTTCCATCAACACATCAACTTTATATTTTGCTTTTAACTTTCCAACAATCTCTGAGAAGTCTCTTCCTCTTGAACTGATTAGATAGTTGGTGATAGGAATGCTTTGAAGATCAAATATATCAGCATCTAGAAGTGAGATGATTGATTCAATCAATAGGAAATATTGTATTATCCTAGATGCTCTCTTTATTACTACATATCCCAGTCTGGATCATATTTCCAAGTTATTTTCTTGTTTTCCTCAATAGATCCAGGAATTGTGAATTGATCATAATCAATATTTTGTTAGGAATCACATCCCTTGGCTCTCTTATTAGTTGTTCTTTACCCATGTGCCTATCTTTGCTTTTTACTACAATTGGCACAGCTGGAGTAGATTTTGCTTGATGAGCATAGGCAGGGTTTGATGCCTCTGTTATGAATTTTAGTCATGTTTCCAACTCCAACTTCATGACATACTCCATCATTTTCCTGAGTTCAATCACTAATCTTCCTCTTAATTCATGTAGCTTGTAATTGTGGCTTTGTAACCAGCAAATCTTGCTTGGTCATTTAAATTGATTGGAATTTGGTGAAGGTATCAGAGTTGCATACATGGAGCATGAATCTTGTTATCTCAAATTCTTTTAGTACTTTCTTCTTCTCAAACATGTTCATCTTTTCCACCATATCATATGGAAATCCATTATTGATCAAGGTCATGAACATTGAGGATTGAGGTATTGCTTCAAGAATATCTTCAATAGATATTAGTTCATCAGATTTTTATTCTTTTTCATCCTTGGGAGATTCAATCTTTGTTAGTTCTTCCCACTCAGTATCACTCTCAGACTTATTATGTTGAATTGGCTTCAACGAAGTTACATCTACTGAATGAGTGTGCTCGGGAAATACTATTTTAGCTTTCTTAGGAGAGTCTGCAACCTCAATGATCTTACTTTCAATCTTCCCCAAGTATTTCTATTTTCTGCTATAATGCATTATTTGTTTTGAACTTTGAGCAGTTTCTTTTGTTGGTTCTTGATGAGCAGCTGATTCGATAGTAGATATCTTTATTTTCAAGGCTCTAATCTCCTAATTTTTTGTTTTCATTAGATCAGCTTATTTAGAGATAGTATACTTGGCTTTGTTTATCTCTAAAACAAGTTGTTCTTTTTCATTTCTTTCCTTTCAACTGATTCATTTAACTCAACCACCAACTGATGTAGTGCATAAACCACTTCATTATTTGTTTTTCCATCTTCTCTAAACCGTTTGATTGTAGCTTCTTGTTGGCCAGTATAACTACCTTTTCTTTTAATAACCCCTTCAATTCTCTCAGTATTTCTAATCTTTTGTTTGTTTTGATGATGAGATTCTTGTACTTAGCAACAAGAAAGCTTTTACTCACATCAATCTCTTCTTCTTTCAGATCATCCTCATTGTAGGCTATTATATCGACAAAGTCATCTCCACCCTCAGCTTTATGTTCAGCATGAGTTAAATCCTGTTCAACATCCTTATCTTTCTCCACCTCAGCTTCTAAGCATATTTCTTCAATTACACTAACTTTCACATCATCATGATCATCTTCAAAAAATTGATCAGTTAAGTGGGTGCCAGGCTTTCTGTGATTGAGTTTGATTCAATAAATGGGGAAATTAGGATTTGTTGTGGTTCTTGTTGAGGAGATGATTGATTGATATATTATGAAAGAGGTTCTGTGGTAGCAGTTTTAAGAGATGATTGAGATTGGGAAAGTTAAAGATGTTGGGTATGTTCACTTGCTGGTGAGAATGGTTCAGTTGTAGCAGTGTTTACCGATGTTTATGACTGGGAAGGAGAGATGGGTTGTGTATGTTCACTCGATGGTGATAATGATTGGAGTGGTGGTGATAATGGTTGATTGATCAAAGGAGATGGTGATAGAGAGTATGATGTTTGTTATGTTGGTTCAAGGGAATCAACATGTTGTTCTTCTTCTTGTTGTTGATCAATGAAGATTAGTTATTGTGGGATGTCAGCATTTTCTTCAAGTACATGTGCAAACATTTGCATATCTGCTCCTTCATACTTCCCACTTAACTTGTTTAGTACTGATTTCCCCAAATGAGCTTGCATAAAAACATCTCCTTTTCTTTCTATGCTTAGCAAGACATCATTTACGATCAGTTGTATGAATCTAGGGTACACGTACATCTTGTCTACTTTATGTATCCTGATTTGATCACATAAATATCCAAAGATGTATTTAGCATAGTTGTACCTTCTCCCCTCAAATATACCAATGATCCCAGATGATATATGCCTAGAAAATCTGTCTAACCCGTATTTTCTGTTGGATATACACTTAAGTACGCGTGGCATAGAAATCAGTAGGGTTTGCACAATGTTCCATTTTTTATTTCTCCACTTTAAGTACGTGTATCTTCCCTTCATGTTCTCCCAGTTCAAGTACTCTCCTTATTGTACTTTCATCAATTCTCAATCCTTTATTTCTAATAGTCGAGTTAATCACCAAATCATTTCCCTCCTCTTCTATGCTTGCTATATTCCAAAAACTACTATCTGAGACTGATAGATGATTGGATCAGTAGATAATGCATAGAAAATCCTTGACCACTATAAATAATTGATGATGTCTCTACATCCTCCAGCTATAAGGTCTTCAGGGTTAAGGAAGGCACACACGTTGTGTTCCTTGGCAAATCTATTTGCCATCTGCACAAAAGATAAGAAGATTAGGGCACAATGAAGATTCAAACTTCAAAATAAACATAAGAATTTGAAGGGTTTAGGTGATATTTAAGGAATCAATTAGTTGATTTTTAATGTTTTATCATATGATTTACCTTGACAATGTTCTTCGAATGATGAACAGAAGTCAAGTATAAATATGATTTGTTGTTAAGAGATGGTAATTTGAATGTTGGTGGAAAGAGGGTTTAAGGTATGAGAGCTTTTTTCTAGGTCTGAAAAAGCGTTCTGAAAAAGTGAATAAAAATGACAATGGTCAAGCTTAATTATTTATACACTCTCAGAATATTTAAAAACCTTTTTAATGTTATGGGACCCTCAATCCTCATTACCCTTCCGTGGTTGTTTATTTTTCCGCAGACATTAATTCTTTCATAGGAAGTTAATTCTTCAGTAGAACATCTACGGAAGACTAATATTAAATTTCTGAACTAAATCTACAAAATTTTAATTTGTTTTTCCATAGGGTATCAATCTATGGAAGGTCAAATTTTAACCTTGTTGTTTTAAGTTTCACACTATAGCTTCTTATGGAAAATTTACACAGTAACTTCTACTAAAAGGCAAAATTTTACACTGTAACTTCTACTGAAATGCAAAATCTACACTGTAACTTCTCCTGAAAGGTAAAATTTTACACTGTAACTTTTGCTGAAAGACAAAATTTGAAACTTATTTGTTGTATGATTCTAACATATTGTTAGGATCATTTATTGTTGTTGGACCTTGTTAACTTTGTTTCATGACAACTATGCAAGAAATTGATTTGATTAAACTTTCATATATCCTTCAACCATGTTAGTGCTCAAGTTCCAATTTTCTTTATTTAAATTTGATAAACTCAATTTTCATGTTGATTATTACTCCCCCTAAATTTGTGAGGAATCAAGAACTTATGAATTTATTAGAAATTTATGTAGAGGATAGCATGAAAGGCAATAATCTATCCATCTTATTTGGAATAACATAACTTAAAGATATTTACAAGCATTTGAATCATAACATGGGATCATACTACGACACTAAGCAATTTCCTGATGCATTTTGTTTAATGTTCGTAGACATAGATCTAATGTTGATTACAAGTATGATGATCCACTTAAATTCTGACAAGACTATATGTTCAACACGGCATGCTAATTATCATGTTTTGATGTTGATTAAAGATAGACAAACATGGGCTCCACATTCAAATCACATTAGAGTTTGTCCTCCGTTAATGAATCAACTCATCACTTTTTCACACTTGAAAACTATATGCCTTATATCATAAACATTATCTTAAGATTTCTTTGAATCTTATTAATGTTGATTGATGGATAAGCTCTTTAAGATTATATACATTTGATATCATTGGATTCTTTTAGATTATATATATGATCAGCATCAGATCATCAGGTCTTTACTTCAGTAAAACAGAGGTGCCTTTTGTTGGATCTTATATGCCCAAGACACATACAAGATTGATGTGGTTAGTACGTTATGATCCAAGTCAGGTCATACCTAATAACAAGTTATACAAACACCAACAAATATTTGTTTATTGATAGGATCACACAACAAATATAGACACCTAATTTAGATAATTGGTTTTCTAAATATTGCTTTTGTGTTAAAACAAAATCATATGGATGATTTTGTTCAAGAGAGATTTATTTGTTTCATTATTTAAAATGGTTAGATAATAAATTATAAAAGAGTGTTGTGTTATAAAATTACAACTAGGCTTTAAATTTATAACATGAATGTATAAAAGAGTGTAGCTAAAACAAAAGATAAAAAATGGGTGGGAAACCCATTTCAAACACCAAACTACGGCCGCCCCTTATGTCTTGGAGAACCCACTTTTCTTGTTTTCTTACAACAAGATAACTAATGCTACACTCTTCCATTATTCATTCATTCCAACACTCTTTCTCTCTCACACATGCAATAGAGTTCTCTCTTCTTCTACTCTTCCAAAAGCTCGAAAATTTGGACTGATTTTCTAAGGGTTTTGGCTGAACTTGAAGCTAAATGTTGGCTGAAATTTCGTGTTCAAGAAGAGGTTCAAGGTTTGGTGTAACACTACCTAGCAAGTAGGTGTTTGGAAGACTTGTGGGTATCGAGATTTGAGGTCCTCCACCTTGAAGGATTGCTGCTCAAAAACATCATCATCTTCAAAGTTTTCCACGGTTTTGAAGGCTGCTGAAAGGTAGATATGGCAGCCCATTGTGGCTGTCATATTGTGTTGTTTTTATGCATATATAGCATGCTAATTCACATAAAATGATCCTTTGTTATTTGGGTTTGTTTACATCTTAAAACTTCATCTAAAACTTAAGAATTTCAGCTTATAAAGAAGTTTATAAAGCTACACTTCCGCTGCGTTTTCAGAAAGTTTAAAAGGTTAAACTATGTTCTTGTATTCTAACAAACCCTACAATGGCATCTAGAGCCGGTTATGTGGATAGCTACCTTATTTGGTCTTTTAAAATGTGTTTTATGGACTTTAAAACCCCTTTTAGGGGCTTCTATGTTTTATAGGATTGAATCCCCAAACTTTCAAGGTCATATCACACATGCTAGTGATTAAACCTTGAAAGATATATATTATGATATGTATATTGTTTGGACAATGTTTAAAACCCGAAATTTCAGTTTATGTTGGCTGAAATTTCGTGGTTTTAAGTGGGGTTTCATTATATGTTTGGATGATATGATCATTGGTTGTTAGAGTGCATAACCTAGCTTTCGGCGTTGTGTTGTTTGGATGTTTGCAATGTTTGGTTTTGGTTTATTCAATGGGCTTGTATATTAATTTGGGCTTTGTTTAAAATGTAATTTGTCTATTTATTCATTGGGATGTAATAATAGATTAGGAGTATTTTCTTTTACTAGAAAATATGTATTAGGATATATATATTTTGTACAAGAGATGCTCGGGTAGGAAGCACAAGAGGAAGACACAAAAGAAGGACTTGAAGCATATGGATGCAAGTTCAAGTGGGGGTCTATGTAGACCTCAATTTTGTGTTGTATTCAACCCTTAGGAAAGACCAAATGACCACACTTGTGATGACAAACAAGTGTGGTCACAATAGTAGCTATGGTTATGCACATTGTGGTTGTTTATATTATGCTTGTTTGATTGTGATTTTATGAATGATTGTATGATATTTGGATATGATAAACAATCTTAATAAAAATGATCTTAACAAGCTAATATAAAATGGTTCTTAATCATTAAGTGTTAATAAATTGTTATTAAAAGGATTAATGGTTTTATAATAAAAATGGGTTTTATTAGAAGAACCATAGGGTATCTTGTATTTGAAAGCATGCAAATACAAGTACATAGAGTTTTCTAAACTAGAATTATGAAAACTTTAAATACTTAACAAACAAGTTTAACACCGTCCTTATGCACAACACTTAAGTCATTTGGAAACTCTTAATGGAATAAAGGTCACCTAACCATTTTGATGGAACTTGTGACTTAAGGTGGGGATACCACATTGGTGGGATAAAGGTCACCTAACCACTTATGTTAGTAAACTCACATGTGTGTGCAAGTAGGGTAACTTGATTTGCAAACCATGTTAAATGGATCACCTACAATATGGTTTCCAAATGGTGTTGATGGGATTAACATGCCGACTTTACATATGATGTTTAAGTCGATCCATACCTCTAGAAGTTGCAAATGGTTGCAACCGTCAATCGTTGACCACCTTATTAATTTAAATCGTGGGATAAAGGTCACCTAACCACAATTTAAATGTAATGTTGGGTTCTAGATTTTAATATAAAAATGACCTTAAAAGGCATTAATTATTAAAATTGGCAATATCGAAAATACTAAAATAGATCTTTGTTAAATTTTGTAGATGGCCACCAATAATGACAATCATGATAACTCATTCGTGTCCACCCAATCATTACGAACGATCCTCCAAAAGGAACGTCTAAATCATAACAACTTTATTGATTGGTATCGAAACTTGAGAATCGTTCTCAAGCAAGAGAGAAGATCATATGTTTTAGACGACCCTATCCCCGATCAACCTACTGAGGATGATGAGCAGGCCTATAACGATTGGCTGAAGTACACTGAGGACTCCGTCCAAGTGTCTAGTCTCATGCTAGCGAGCATGACTCCGGATCTCCAAAAGGAGTATGAACATCACGGAGCTTATGACATGATAACCCAACTGAAGGAAACGTTCCAACAGCAAGCAAGGGTTGAGCGCTTCGGAACGGTTCGAGCACTCCATGCACGTCGTATGGACGAAAACCAATCTGTTTCATCTAATGTACTTAAGATGAAAAGTCATATTGACCGCCTCGAGAGGCTTAATTGTCCCGTCTCGAAGGAATTGGCCACGGATTTGATCCTTAATGGCCTTACCAAGAAGTTCGAGACATTCGTGTTGAACTACAACATGAATGCTTGGGACAAGAGCATTGGTGAGCTTCACTCAATGCTTAAAACGGCCAAGGCGGCCATGGGTAAAACGGTTTTACCCATTCTCACCATCAATGAAGGTGGGAATAAGAAAAGGCCTTATCCAGCACCCAAGGTAAAGGTTGCCAAGGGTAAGGACCCGTATGGGGAAAAGGGAAAGGGGTGGCAAGGGTGCCACCCAAACCTCAAGAGAAGAAGCAAAAGGTTGCCACTAATGACCCATGCTTCAAGTGTGGGGAGATTGGACATTGGGCAAGGAATTGTCCTGTCCATCTCCAAGAGTTGAAAGCAAAGAGGGATGTTGAGCAGACCTCAAGTACAATATACATGATTCATATTGATCTTAATGTTACATCTTCTAACACATGGGTATTGGATACCGGATGTGGAACTCATATTTGCAATTTGTTGCAGGGGTTCACAAGAAGTAGGGACTTCAATCAAGGGGATGTTAGCCTCTTCATGGGCAATGGAACTAAAGTCTTAGTTGAAGCTCGTGGGGACTACATCCTAAAACTTCCAAGTGGCATGGATGTTATTTTGAAGAATGTTTTGTATGCTCCTAGTTTGACTAAGAACATTATTTTTGTATCCCAATTAAGACATTATGATTATGTATTATCTTTTGTTGAAAATGATATTCAGGTTTCTTTAAATGATATGTTCTATTTTAAAGCTATTCCCATTAATGGTATTTATGAATTGTTTCATGAAAATGCTTTAAATAGTTCATTGTACCATACTGACACCAAGAAACTCAAGTTGGATTTGAGTGACACCTATCTTTGGCATTGTCGTCTTGGTCATATAAACAAGAAACGTATACAAACACTTCAAAAGAATGGTCTTTTAAAAACAAATGAATGTGATTCATTTGATGTATGTGAATCTTGTTTACAAGGAAAAATGACTAAGGCACCCTTTAGTAGAACTAACGAAAGGGCAAACGATTTTTTAGGAATCATACATTCGGATGTATGTGGTCCTTTTAAACCAATGACTAGGAATGGTGAAAGATACTTCATTACCTTTACCGACGATTATAGTCGCTATGGGTATGTGTACTTATTAAGACACAAAGATGAAGCTTTTGAAATGTTCAAAATTTTCAAGAATGAAGTAGAAAATCAACTCAACAAGTCAATCAAAATTCTCCGTACCGATAAAGGAGGTGAATACCTAAGTGATGCTTTTCAAGATTATCTTAGGAGTTGTGGGATTGTCTCACAACTCACTCCACCTGGAACACCATAACATAATGGTGTGTCTGAGAGGAGGAATCGAACCTTATTGGATATGGTTTGATCTATGATGGCTAGAAGCATACTGCCTCTATCATTTTGGGGTTTCGCTTTGCTCTCCGCAGCCCGTATTCTAAATAAGGCCCCAACCAAAAAGGTAGAAAGGACATCTTTTGAGATATGGCATGGAAGAGTTCCATCCCTATCATACTTAAGGGTCTGGGGTTGTGAGGCTTATGTTAAGACTCCCACCCCAAACAAATTGGAAGTCCAATCCACTAAGTGTATCTTTGTTGGATATCCTAGAGATTCTATAGGATATTATTTCTATGATCCACTGGAACAAAAGGTGTTTGTTGCCAGAAAGGGTGATTTCTTAGAAGAAAAGTTCCTTATGGAAGAAAATAGCAGTAGAACAGTGGATCTTGATGAAGATCAAGAACCACAACCCAATGCACGTTTGGTTGTAACTAGCACTCAACATGAGGATGTTGAGGATGATCAAGCGGTTGATCAATACACACAAAACGTTCGCAGAAGTGGTAGAACTAGTAATCCACCTGAAAGACACGGATTTTTTATGGATGGATGCTATGTGGTAGATCCAGATGAACCAACCACATACCATGATGCAGTGTCCAATTCGGATTGTGACAAATGGCTTGAAGCCATGAACGTTGAGATGCAATCCATGTATGACAATCAAGTTTGGGAACTTGTTGTACCAGCTCTTAATTCCAAGGTAGTTAGAAGTAAGCGGGTTTTCAAGAAGAAAACCGATATGCATGGAAACTTGGATACTTATAAGGCTAGACTTGTAGCAAAAGGTTTCACTCAAACTCAAGGGGTTGATTATGATGAAACTTTCTCACCTGTTGCGATGCTAAAGTCTATAAGAATATTGTTTGCCATAGCTGCTCATTATGATTATGAGATTTGGCAAATGGATGTCAAAACCGCTTTCCTAAGTGGATATCTTGAGGAAGATGTCTATATGGTTCAGCCTGAAGGTTTTGTCGATCCAAAACATCCTAATAAAGTATGCAAGTTAAAGAAATCAATCTATGGATTGAAACAAGCATCGAGAAGCTGGAATCACTGCTTTGATAAGGAGGTAAAGAAATTTGGCTTCATCAAAAACACTGATGAGGCTTGTGTATATAAGAAGGCTAGTGGGAGCACAATAACTTTAATAGTATTGTATGTTGATGACATACTACTATTTGGAAATGACATTCAAACCTTGGAAGGTGTAAAAACCTGGCTTGGAAGTTGTTTTTCCATTAAGGATCTTGGTGAAGCCGCCTATATTTTGGGAATAAAGATCTATAGGTATAGATCAAGGAGGTTGATTGGTTTAAATCAAAGTGCATACATTGATAAAATCTTGAAAAGGTTCAAGATGGAGAACTCTAAGAAAGGTACCGTACCTATTCAAAGAGGAATGATATTGAGCTCAACTCAATGTCCTAGCTCAAAGGATGAGCAGGATAAAATGAAGGCAATCCCATACGCATCTGCTATTGGATCCATCATGTATGTGATGATATGCACACGACCGGACGTGTCATGCGCCTTAAGCATGACAAGCTGATACCAGCAAAATCCTGGAAACAGTCATTGGATGGCTGTTAAGAACATACTTAAGTACCTAAGGAGGATAAGAGATATGTTCCTAATCTATGGATCTAGAGATGAGGAACTCGTTGTAAAAGGTTACACGGATGTGAGTTTCCAAACTGATCGTGATGATTCACGATCACAATCGGGATACATTTT
Source organism: Flaveria linearis (assembly GCA_024085815.1). Lineage (NCBI taxonomy): Eukaryota > Viridiplantae > Streptophyta > Magnoliopsida > Asterales > Asteraceae > Flaveria > Flaveria linearis. The sequence goes on along the minus strand of CM044008.1, from coordinate 43,812,936 downwards.
GATTCTGAATGGAGGAGCGGTCTCTTAGAAGAGCTACAAGCAGGATGTGGTGGCTCTATCAACTACAGAATCAGAATACGTCGCCGCCTCATTGGCAGCTCAAGAAGCTGCATGGTTGAAGAAATTCATTGCCGATCTAGGGGTTGTCCCTTCCATTCAGGAACCCCAAGAGATCTTTTGTGATAACGAGGGTACGATTGCTCAAATCAAGGAACCCCGTACTCATCAAAAGACTAGGCACATTGAGCGGAGATTCAACTACATACGAGATGAAGTTGAAAAGGGAAAGATATGTATTCGCAAAGTTCACACGGATCAAAACATTGCGGATCCTCTCACGAAGCTCCTTGAAAAGGCAAAGCATGAAGGTCATACTTGTGCCATGGGACTTCGATATTCTAGTGATTGGATTTGATCCGTAAATTATGTATTTGGTTATGTGGAACTCTTTATTATTTGAATAAAATTATTTGGTTATAATGTTTCAATTAATGTTCCAATATAGCATATTTAATCCATGAGTAAATAGTTTACTCTAAATGTCCGTAGTCGTTCAGACTTGTGGGAACAAGTGTGAGGGTAATATTATTATGAACTTGTATTGGTTGATATTCATAAGGATGAATATAGAGCAATGGGTTGCTACCAAGGTTCATAGATATTTGTGGGATGCAAATATTGGACTGACCTACATCTAAAAAATTACTACATGGAATCTTCCTGATTGATCATAAGTAATTTTGAGTAAAGGCGAACATCATTTGGTATCCTCTGACCTAAGATACATATTGGGTCTTGATATTTACCAAATAATATACCTTGGCTCAGTTCTTCGCTGTTCTGAAATATGGCAGTACATAAGTCTGAGTTCAGGTTTGATATAAGGTATTTATGACAGACGTATGTAGTTAAAATGGAATTTGTCCCTCCTATTCGTTGAGAGTAAGATGTCTAAGGCCTGATAAAGTTAAATCAACGGAGAATGGTCATTCCGTGTCTCTAGGATTTTACATGACATCTGCGACAAAAGGATAGATGATTGATTCACCTAAAACATTTCATGTGTGGTACTTGAAGAGGATGATGTTATTGAATGGCACTTAGTCATACGTATTAAAGGTAGTAAACCGTTGCTAGGTGGTATTTACTGCTTGCATCAATCTTCTATAATCTTGTACAAATGGGAGATTGTTGGATCTTATATGCCCAAGACACATACAAGATTGATGTGGTTAGTACGTTATGATCCAGTTAGGTCATACCCAATAACAAGTTATACAAACACCAACAAATATTTGTTTATTGATAGGATCACACAAAAAATATAGACACCTAATTTAGAAAATTGGTTTTCTAAATATTGCTTTTGTGTTAAAACAAAATCATATGGTTGATTTTATTCAAGAGAGATTTATTTTTTTCATTATTTAAAATGGTTAGATAATGACTTATAAAAGAGTGTTGTGTTATAAAATTACAACTAGGCTTTAATTTTATAACATGAATGTATAAAAGAGTGTAGCTAAAACAAAAGATAAAAAAATAGGTGGGAAACCCATTTCAAACACCAACCTACGGCCGCCCCTTATGTCTTGGAGAACCCACTTTTCTTGTTTTCTTACACAAGATAAACTAATGATACACTCTTCCATTATTCATTCATTCCAACACTCTTTCTCTCTCACACATGCAATAGAGTTCTCTCTTCTTCTACTCTTCCAAAAACTCGAAAATTTGGGCTGATTTTCTAAGGGTTTTGGCTGAACTTGAAGCTAATTGTTGGCTGAAATCTCGGGTTCAAGAAGAGGTTCAAGGTTTGGTGTAACACTACCTAGCAAGTAGGTGTTTGGAAGACTTGTGGGTATCGAGATTTGAGGTCCTCCACCTTGAAGGATTGCTGCTCAAAAACATCATCATCTTCAAAGTTTTCCACGGTTTTGAAGGCTGCTGAATGGTAGATATGGCAGCCCATTGTGATTGTCATATTGTGTTGTTTTTATGCATACATAGCATGCTAATTCACATAAAATGATCCTTTGTTATTTGGGTTTGTTTACATCTTAAAACTTCATCTAAAACTTAAGAATTTCAGCTTATAAAGAAGTTTATAAAGCTACACTTCTGCTACGTTTTTCAGAAAGTTTAAAAGGTTAAACTATGTTCTTGTATTCTAACAAACCCTACACCTTTAACCCAAGTCTTTGTTTACACAACACAGAGGGATGATGATGATCATCATCAAATCACTAGGTCTTGACTTTTGTAAGACAAAGGTGATCATAAATTGAGGTCTTTGCTCACGCAAAACAAAGGATATATGATATGAAAAGATAGAGGTTATAAGATGTCAGAGCATAGTGTGTTTGGGTGAGTAAGTTGATCATATCAGGTTAAGACTTACTTGCTTGCTCTTCAAAGTGGAATTGCCCACACTTAGTCATCTAGTCATTATGATAATCATGAATTTGTTTATTTTCTACTCAAGCAGAACCTACTCACATATCAAATAACATCTGATCAGTCTTTATTATAACTTAAAATCAAGAAAGTAAGCAAAAGTATAGTGTACTATCATTTCCCATGATATAAAAGCTATATGAACTAAAAACTGTAAGGCCCCGTACCCGGGCACCTCACAGTTGGACTATCATTGCACATAACGCATAAATATACATTTATTTAAAACATCACAGTGGAATAACTTAAAACCATTTCATATATTAATGTTAGCTTTTGTAAAATAATACAATGTAGTAACTGTTACAAAATATCATAATTGCATTATATCACAAAAACATCATTGTTATACAAATGGGTGCCATCCCAAAAATACCAAGTAGCTGCACCATGCCATCCTCAGCAACAATCACCTGCCAACTAGAAAATAATAAAAGTTAGCGTTCCTGAGTGAGTTCTACTTTTATAAATAAAATACTTTACTCCCTTTAAAACCTTTCTTTACTTTCATACGCGATCATGCATCATACGTACAAATAGATAATATTATTATTATCTTCCATTATCATTCATTTTCTTTCATCATCGTATTCATACTTTCATTCCATTTCATTTACATTCTCTTTCATATACATTCTTTCGTTTCGTACGTTTCATCATTTCTTACTTTCATTCTCGTACTTTCGTATAGTACTTCACATCATTCTTTTACTTTCATACTTTCTTTTCATACGTTACATCATTCTTTTACTTTCATACGGATCGATGAACAATACCCCGAATATTGTGCACGAAGATGATGTTTGGCCTGTGGTAATTAAATCATGAACATTGTTCACAAAGCTGACCCAGTCAGCTATGGCAAGTCATCTCTCCCTTTCATTCAGACCAATTGGAAATACCCCGAACATTGTGCACGAAGCTGATGTTGAGCCTGTGGTAATTAACTCACGAACATTGTGCACGAAGCTGACCCAGTCACCTAGGGCATACCATAAAGGTCTTGTCAATCTAAATGATTGACCCTGCATGCATCCTTCAGGTTATTAAAATCACACACAGTTGAGCTAACGACAACAAGGTCGTGCACCTCCTTTCTATTTGCTTGCAAGCCATTCTTTATTTTATTACGTTTCATTTCACATCTTTGTTATCTTTCATTTTATTACGTTATACTTTACGTTCTTTCATTCGTTTGCCATACTACGTAAAGTAATGACATAATACTTATCGTATATTACTTTATAATATATACGCTATGAAAATTATTAAAAGATAACACATCATATATATATTCATATCATACATTCTTCATGCATAACACATCACACCCATCACATCACACATAACCACATAAAGTCAACTTACATCACCCCCGGGAACATCCCAAGTCAAACCTACACTTTACATTTTTCAAAAAATTCAGAAAAATATTCTAAGTCTTAGGCGCATGGGCACTATGCAGGCGCATGGCCTTCTAGGCACATGAGAACACTTAGGCGCATGGAAAAGTTCTGGGCGCATGGGCACTATTGGGGAGCATGGCCCAAACTTAGTCATTTAGGGCAACATTCTAGGCTCATGGGCACTATTCTAGCGCATGAGTGCCTAGGCGCATGGACACTTAGCCAAATTCAGCCTAATTCTAGGCGCATGGTTACTATTTTGGCGCATGGGATTTTGGGCGCATGGGACACTTAGGCGCATGGGACTATTTCAGGTGCATGACAACTAACTTTAACTACCATCATCACAATTCTGTCCTAACTCTAATTCTAACATGTTCTAAGCTTAGATCTTACATTTTAAGCAATAGAAACACATTCACAACATAATCATAACACCAAATTAACCCAAATCATACCCCACCCATGAATACATACACATACACATACGGGTAACATACCCACTTTTATAAAAACATACATACATGTATTTTCAGCCCCAAAATCAGTTAAAACATGTAAAAAGAGGGTTCTAGAACTCATCTTAGCTGCTCTCAAGTTTAAACTCTTCAACTTGAGCTTCTCAGATGATTCTAACACCTAAACATGTTCAAAAACACGTACTCGAACACATACAGACACATGAGAACATGTAGAAACCAGTTTTATGGCTAGAAATCCATAAAAACCAAACCAATTATACTAAATTTACTTACCTTAACTGAAGTTGGCTGCCCTCTCTCTCTAGAACCGGATATCTCCTTCTTTCTTTCTCTATAAATGTCGAGAGCTTTAATAGCAGAAGGTGTGGGCGGCCATACTTGCTTTATACAAAATAATAATATTACTTTTGTCCTATTTACACTCTAGCCCCTCCTCTTTGGCCTCGTTTTCTTTTCTTACAAAATACTCTTCTTTTCTTTTCTTTTTCTTTAAATGATAAAATTTCCGGGTGTTACAAGTCCACCCCCTTATATTGGTTTCATCCTCGAAACCTGTTATTCCCCAAATAGATGAGGGTAATGCTGCCTCATCTCTTCTTTGGTCTCCCATGTAGACTCGGAACCCCTCCTGTGCCCCCACTGTACATGCACAAGAGGTACCTTTTATTCCTTAACCTTTTCTCCTTACGATCAATGATCGCCACTGGTGCTCCACATAGTTGAGCCATTCATCTACTTCAATATCTTCCAGTGGTACAACCAAACACTTCCGAAAATAAGATACATGGAATGTCGGGTGAATTCCACTTAACTAATCGGGTAGTTCCAACCTATAGGACACCTCTCCCACTCGAGCAATGATTTGGAAAGGCCCTATGTATCTCGGGCTCAACTTGCTCCACTTTCTAAACCGAATGATACCCTTCTAAGGCGAGACTTTTAACATTACACTATCGCCCACCTGGAACTCAATCGGTCGACCTCTCTTATTGGCATACGACTTCTATCTATCCCTAGCTGCCTTCATAAAGGCTTTGATCTTTTCTAACTTCTCGGTCGTAGCCTCGATCACCTTAATACGTCCCAACTCCTTCTGACCAATATCACCCTAACAAACTGGTGTTCTACATCTTCTACCGTATAACATCTCATAAGGGGGCATACCAATGATGGCTTGGTAACTGTTGTTGTATGAGAATTCAGCTAACGGTAAGTGGTCATCCCAACTTCCTCCAAAATCGATCACAAATGCTCGGAGCATATCCTCGAGTGTCTGGATCGTCCGCTCAGACTTACCATCCTTCTGAGGATGATAAGCCATGCTAATGTGTAGCCTCATCCCTATCGTTTCATGGAATCTCTTCCAAAACTAAAATGTAAACCGAGTGTCATGATCAGATACAATAGACACCGGTATGCCATGACGAGTTAGAATCTCCTTGATGAATAAATCCGCTAATCTCTCAGAGGAATACGTCTCTCAGATCGGTTGGAAGTGAGCACTCCTCGTCAAACGATCACCTATCACCCAGATGGTATTGCACCCCTTGCCATGTGGGGTAGCTTAGTGATAAAGTCCATGGTGATGTGCTCCCACTTCCACTCGGGTATATCTAAAGGTTTGACCTTCCCGTATGGTTTCTGGTGTTCTACTTTCACTCGCAAGCAAGTAAGGCACTTACGCACATACTCCACTACATCACCCTTCATACCCGGCCACCAGTAGTCCTTCTTCATGTCCTGATACATCTTGGTAGCACCGGGATGAATGAAGTACCGAGTCTTATGAGCCTCATCCATGATCTTTTCACATAAGTCCCTATAACAAGGAATCCACATTCGTCTGAAACCGGTTCTAACACCAAGAGTGTTCTTTCCCAGTTCCGTGGCTAGACCCTTCGTCCTTTCAGAGTTAAGATGATCTTCTTTCAAAGCCTCGTCTTGAAACTCCTTGACCTGTGTCATCACGTCGTAGGTCATAATCAACTTATATGCCTTCACCCGAATCGGCTCGGGTCTTTCCTTTCGGCTTAGGTAGTCTGCCACCACGTTGGCCTTGCTCGGATGGTAGTGGATCTCGCAATCATAATCCTTAATGAGCTCCAACCATCGCTTCTACCTTATGTTCAAATCTTTCTGCTCGAAGAAGTACTTCAAGCTCTTGTGGTTAGTGCAGATTGTGCACTTCGTCCCGTATAAGTAGTGCCGCCAAATCTTCAAGGCAAAAATCACAGCTGCTAGCTCCAAGTCATGAGTAGGGTAATTAACCTCATGAACTTTCAACTGTCGGGATGCATAGGCTATAACCTTCCCTCGTTGTTGATACATGTGTACCTAGATTCTGAGTTAAATGTAATATCTTTGTAATGTCTTACGTATATGTAATTGAAAGTTGACTAATGAAATGCAAATGGTTGTGGATGCTTATAATGTTTAAATGTTTTATTAATGGGTTGTGCAATGAATGGTTGATAGTTTATATAGGTAGATGGTTGTTTGAATTGATAGGCTTAATGTTATGATAACTAACACATTCAAACCTAACATGGTGAAGTTATCATGCGAATGGGCCATGCCAATGGACCATACGCATGAATAACTTCATGCGAATGGTTCAGTCGCACGATTGAACCAGGAGACTGGATCAGTCGTAAGACTAAAGCATGAGGTTGAACCAGTCGTACGACTGAAGGCTCAGTCGTGCGTATGGATCAAACGCATAGCTCAATCTCATGACTGAACCATGCGAATGGTTCAGTCGCACGAATGAGAAACCCTTACCTATAAATACCACCTAATTCGTGGAAAACGTAACACTTCGAATACTTGAAACCCTAGTTGACCCAGAGCGTCCTGTTCGTCAATTCCAAGTTCATAGAACGTCTGAGATCATTCCTAGTCCATTCTTAACATTTTCTAATCGTTAGGATTGATCTTGATTGCGTTCTCCCTGATTGGATCACCAATCAAATAGGATTCCGCACTATTTGATCCGGTATAACGAAGAATAAGTTAGTACTCCGTACGTACACGGTCCTAACAAGTGGTATCAGAGCCAGGTTCTTGATTCTTCGTGGGTTCAATCAAGTTTTTGGTAAAGTCAACGTTTTTACGCGAAAAGATCCAATCTTTCTACTAAAAATCAAGTCTTTACGTGTGCATGTTCTGAAAAATCAATATTTTTCGACTTTCAGTCGTCTAGGGTGTCAAAACTTGCGTTTTAGGTCAAAAGTTGCGAAAAACCTCGTTTTCAGCAGTGTCAGTCGCACGATTATCTCAATCGTACGACTGAAGTCCAACCGCCTGTTCATTCATCCGATTGAATCAGTCGTCTAGTCCAATCGTCCGATTGAGTCAGTCGCCCAGTTCAGTCGCCCAGTTGAGTCAGTCGGTCTGTTCAGTCACCCAAGTGCCTCAGTCACCTGTTCAATCGCACGTTTGAGTTCAATCGCATACTGTTAGTGTCAATCGCATCCCAGTCGTACTCCCCAATCGCATTAACAGTTTGTTTTCAAGGTTAAGTCAACATTCATTATGGACTCCGAAAATTTTGCGTTCTCAGCAGGGAAAGACTCAAGGATCCAGAACTTACTGCTTCTGGAGAATGAGATTGGTAACCACAATAAGCCACCTAAGCTTCTGTCTATTGATGAATTCCCGCAGTGGAAGCAGAGGTTTGAGATTCATCTCAATGGTGTGGACACTAATCTTTGGAATGCCATTGAAACTGGTTACACCATGCCAGTTGGTGCTGATGGTTTGCCATTAACATTGAGTGGAATGACTGATGCTCAAAAGACTGCCTACAATATTGAAAAGAAAGCTTACGCAATGCTCACCCAGTCTATTCCTAAAGAGATCTTCCATCAGTATTCTGATCATAAACAAAGCAAGAAAGTCTGGAAAGCTCTCGAGAAAAGATATGAAGGTAGCTCAACCCTGAAGTCTTTGAAAGCCAAAGCACTTAAGAAAGAATTTGATAATTTTTCAGCTATTGGGAATGAGAGTTTGGACGACATAATTGACCGATTCTATCATCTGATGAGTGAACTTCACACTCATGGGGTAACCACGTCTAAAGAATAAAAGGTCTCCAGATTGGCTGATGGACTTCCTGAAAAGTGGGATTCATTTATTTCCACCTTGAGACACAATTCAGTTCTTGAGACATTGGATATAAATGACTTTATCCTGAAACTGCGAGAGGAAGAAGTCAGACACAAGTACAAGGCTGTCAGGACCGTGTACGAACGGAGTACTAACTAATTCTTCATTATACCAGATCAAATAGTGTGGAATCCTATTTGATTGGTGATCCAATCAGGGAGAACGTAATCAAGATCAAACCTAACGATTAGACAACGTTAAGAATGGACTAGGATTGATCTCAGATGTTCTATGAAGTTGGAATTGACGAACAGGACGTGCTAGGTTGACTAGGGTTATGAATATTCGAAGTGTTACATTTTTCCACGAATTAGGTGGTATTTATAGGTAAGGGTTTCTCATTCGTGTGACTGAACCATTCGCATGGTTCAGTCATGCGATTGAGCTATGCGGTTGATCCATACGCACGACTGAGCCTTCAGTCGTACGACTGGTTCAATCTCATGCTTCAGTCTTACGACTGATCCAATCTCATGGTTCAGTCGTGCGACTGAGCCATTCGCATGAAGTTATTCATGCGTATGGTCCATTGGCATGACCCATTCGCATGATAACTTCATCATGTTAAGTTTGAATGTGTTAATCATTACAACATTATGCATACCAATTCAAACAACCACAAACCTATATAATTAATCATTACACAACCCATTAATGAAATATATAAACATTATAACATAAACAACCAAATGTATTTCATTAATCAAAGTTCAATTACATATAATCAAGACATTACAAAGATATTACATTCAGCTCAGAATCTAGGGACACATGTATCAACAAACTCCCCCTTGGACCTAGATTCCTCTAATGTCTTGCTTTACTCATAACCTCTTCGTACTTCTTGAATTTCTCCTATATGGTTACGCCTGCATGTATTTCAAATACAAAGCAGATGCGTATGACGTTCTGATACTGGAGAGCTTGTACGATATCCTGCGAGTTATAGAACAGTGGCCACTTGTAGAGTGTATAAACATCATTAGCTGACAAGTTAGTAAGCCACATTGGTTCAAATACCTGGATGACATCCATCTATCCATCTCTGTTCAACACTATGACTGCTTCAGCCGTTCGCCAATCGTAGTACCACCACTTGAAGTGTGGAGTGATGTCCTGAGGCATTTCCCTTAGAGGGATCTTCGACATGGTGCGCGGAGGACGCCACTTCAACACATCCGAGCACGTTCTTGACGGATTCTTGACGGAAGGATACAAACCAAAAGATAAACAATAGTACGAACAATAATCGAATGATTTTATTGATAAAACATAACGATTTTAAGCTCGTTACAACTTAAGAATCAAGACTTTTGGCAAGGGGAGATCGAGCATGATCTCCCCTCTCATCCGGCAGCGCCTGGGCGCGGGGCACACTCTCTAAAACCCTTAGGTTTCTACACATTAAAACTGGTATATATAGGCCTCGGCCCATATTAGATGCGACTGGGCCCATTCGTGCGATTGGACCATGCGTATGGTTCAATCGTATGACTGGACCATGCGTATGGTTCAATCGTACGACTGGACCATTCTTATGGTTCAGTCTTACGAATGCCCCAATCGCATCTCTCAGTCGCACGACTGGTCCATTAGCATGGCTCAGTCGTACGACTGAGTCTCATTCGCATATGCTCCTGCGAATGACCCAGTTTCATGCGTTTACAAGGTGTATAACATTAATCCTAGACTATTCGTCAAGCGACGGACACACTATATATGACTATATATGCTCCAACAAAGGCAAAGAAGGGTTCTTATGCTCAGGATCCGACACTCTACAACGTGACTCCAACTCCTATTGCCAAGTCTTCAAATGCTCCTCTGCAAACTGCTTTTGTTACTAATACATCTGCATCTGGACAAAGCTCATCATCTATTGGTGAGTCAATGGTCTCATCAGGGGTTCAACACAGTGTTACTGAAGCTCAATCGACAAAGTTAGTAACAGAGAACTTGGGTAAGGTAACTGTGGAAGTGGCCAAGGAACACATGGACCTGCTTGCTGCTGTGGTCCATTCCTATGATGGTTTGGTTACTGGGAAGATAGGAAACTGCCACTTGGCTGATGAAGATTACGAGCAGGTGGATGAGAATGAGTTGGAGAGGATGGATATTATGTGGGCTCTCACACGTGCTGTGCGACGAGCAAAGAAATTTGTGAAGAAAACAGGTCAGAATTTGGTGGCTACAAAAGATACTACTTTTGGTTTCGACAAGTCAAAAGTCACCTGTTTCAACTGTGGGGAGAAAGGACACTTCAAGAGGGAATGTGTAAAGCCTAAAAAGACTGGGAATGGAAATCCATTCTCCTCGTTCAACAGACAAGATAAGGATAAGAAGCCAGCTTCAACCAGCAGTGACTCAAAAGCTATGGTGGCACAAGGTGATGAAGGACAGGACTGGTCCTTTCGATTTTTAACTGATAGTGAAGCCAACATAGCATCCGTTGATGATCTAAATGAAGACTCAGCGAGTGAGGGGAGAACTCAGCTGAGCCTGATACTGCTGAATTGGATGATGACATATCTGCTGTTGATCAAATTGTTGAGGATGAACTGTATGCTGAATCTGAAGCACATTCTGAACCCCAAAATGCTTTCATGGCTGGAACGTCTACATCAGCACAGGTAGAATCAAAGGATGACTTATTTATTAAACATGCGTGTGTTGAATGTGAAAAGTTTAGAGAAAGCATTGACCTGAAATTTGATAGGTTATTAGATCACAATAATAACTTAGTAAATGATTTAAAAATGTGCACTGAGGCTAACAGAATCTTAAAACAAAATGAAAACAGCTATAAAGAAAAGGTTGAAGCATTAAAGAAACAGTTAAAAGAAACTGAGGTTGTTGCATTTAATCAAGAAAATGATATCAAGTTTTACTTAAAGACAATCGAAGAAACTAAGAAGGAACGAGCGGTCTTACAAGTTGAAAATGAGTCTTTGAAACAAAAACTCCACAGTCCAGCTAGTTCCTCACATATTTTGAAAAACTTGGTTAAAGAACGCAACAACGGGGAAGGTTTGGGATACCAAGTTATGCCTCCACCACATGAGATCCTTTTGAACACCAAACAACGTCCAATTAATAATAACCCAATAAAGGATCATGTGGTGACTACTCCTCTGTTCAGCGATCCGGACACAGCAGTTAAATCTGCCCCTCCGGCTACTGACCAGAAAGCATCTACATCAGGCACAACTGGCACAAGCAGCACTGGAAACCGGGTGGACGAGAATGTTCAAGCATCTCTTAGGTTGGGTCCAAAATCGACTACCACACAACCTAAGATTTCCAAAACCACTCAATGTAAATCAGTGAAACAAGAAATCCATCATCTTTCAAGACAAAACACAAATAATGTTAAACAAGTTAAATTTGTCAAGGGAGGTGAAAGCCTTAAAAGTGAGAACAAGAAGAAAGAACCAGAAGTTTATTCACCGCCCCACAAGAGATCTCCTAGCCCCGATGAATGGAGATCCTGCTATACTTGTGGACAGCGCGGTCATGTTTCGACAAATTGTCCTCGCTATCAGACTCCAAGAATTAAGGTTGAGCTGAACAACAAAGTTACTTTAGATTCAAAACAGCGATCTAAGACTCCTGTTAGATCGAAAACACCTATTCGGTCTAAAACACCTTCTAGGTCTTTTTCGTCTCCTCCACGCCAAAGGCAACACAGACAAGTCACTGACAAGTCTGTGATGCCAGCGGCGAAATCTGTTTCTGAATCTAAACCATATGCTCAAACTGTTAATCAGTCTAAGGTTTACCACAAACAATCCTTTCATAGGGATGGTCTGTGGAAAGCCAAAACGACTGATGAGTCTGAAAGCAAGGACAAGTTGAACGTTGAGATTCCACCCACTGATAAAGGACAGTGGGTCGAATTCATGATGGTTGATTCCTCTGAAAAACCCAAGCCAGTCAAGGCTTGGGTCCCCCTCCTTAACTGATTATTTTCTCTTATGTGCAGGTTGTCCGCTATAGTGCGTCTACAAATACATGGATCGTAGATAGCGGAGCTTCCAGGCACATGACAGGAAATAAGTCTCTCCTTTTCAATGTCAAACAAATTAAGGGGGACACGTTTCCTTTGCTGGTAACAAAGGAGGTTACATCACTGCTCAAGGCAAAGTAGGTAATGAAAAGGTAAGGTTCGACAAAGTCAACTTCGTTCAACAATTAGAAAACAATCTGCTTTCTGTGTCTCAGATTTGTGACAAAGGCTTCAAAGTCATGTCTGACAATCGTAAATGTTACATTCTGAAGAAAGAGATGGAGATTCCGGAGAAGCAGGTCTTAATGTCAGCATCTAGGTACAATGATCTATATGTATTGGATACGTCTAATGCTTCTTCCTCTGATTCTACAGTTCAGTGTTTCTTATCCAAAGCAACAGAGAAAGAATCCATCTCATGGCACAGAAGAATGGGACACATTAATCACCGGAAGATGAATCATCTGATTCATAACAACTTAGTTGATGGAGTTCCTGTCAAGAACTTCAAGCTTCCTGATTTCTGTGTCTCATGCAAGAAAGGAAAGCAAACCAGGTAATCTCACAAGACCAAGAATGTCAATTCTATCAAGATGCCCCTGGAGCTACTGCACATGGATCTATTCGATCTAGTTAGCACAAAGAGTATCGCTGGAAACTGGTACTGCTTCGTAGTCACTGATGACTACTCACAATTCTCGTGGGTGATGTTTTTGAAAGCAAAGTCAGAAACCTTTGAGTCATTCAAAGTATTGGTCACCACTCTAGAATCACTCTACAAACTGAAGGTGAGAAAGATTCGCTCAGATAATAGAACCGAGTTTAAGAATTAGTGGATGGATGCTTTCTGTAAAGAAAAGGGAATTGTTCATCAATTCACCTCAGCATACACACCACAGATGAATGGATTTGCTGAGCGAAAGAACAGGAGCCTGATCGAGACCGCCAGGACTATGTTGGCAGACTCAAAACTGCCAGTGCAGTTCTGGAATGAAGCTGTAGCCAATGCCTGCTACACACTCAATCGTGTGTCAGTAGTGAAAAGGCATGGAAAGACTTGCTATGAGTTACTACAGAAGCGTAAACCAAACTTGGAGTATTTGGAACCTTTCGGTGCTCCTTGTACACTTCTGAAGAAAACTCAAGAAGTCAAGTTTAATGAAAAGGCAGATCAGGGGATCTTTCTGGGATACAGTATACCAGACAAACGAGTTTACAACAACTCTACTGGTCAGGTAGAAGTATGGTGCAATGTTGAAGTTCAACGTTTCACTATCCCCCCTGCTGGAAAAGGTCCATCGTCATTCTTTGACTACGATGGCTTTTTCAAATCATTCAATCTTCTTCAGATAGATTCAGATGATGATATTGCTACTCAGATGATACACGATGTTCTCAACTCACCGAATCTAGATACTAGCAATACAACACCTGCAAGTGGTTCATCGGGATCTGCCACAGCTGATCAGGATGACAGTGAGGACTCCTCTGATGATGAAGAAGCAACTGAAACCAGTAATGCTCCAAATGTTGATCAAGAAGGAAGCTCTTCAGCTGTTGAACCTGCATCTGGAAATACAGATACTGAACCTCCAGTCACAACTTTGGACTCTGAAGTTGTTGTTCCTACAACTCCTTTGACTAGGATCAGTACGAGTCATCCGCCAGATGCTATCATTGGTGATCTCCACTCCGGCGTGCAGACTAGAAGTCGATTGTACACTGCTGATTACGCTGAGGTAATGGAAAAGGGCTACGTGAATGATGGAGCTTACAGATGTTTTGTCTCTCAAATTGAACCCAAACACGTAAGTGATGCCCTTAAGGATGAAGCCTGGGTCAATGCTATATAAGAGGAGTTGCTACAGTTCAAGAAACTTGGAGTGTGGACTCTTGTTGACAGACCCAAAGGAGTCAAAGTAATTGGTACCAAATGGGTACTTAAGTGCAAGAAGGATGACCAGGGTGTTGTCATCAGAAACAAGGCACGGTTGGTTGTTCAGGGCTTCAGACAGGTCGAAGGAATCGACTACAATGAAGTCTTTGCTCCAGTAGCTAGAATGGAAGCTATTCGCATCTTTCTAGCCTACGCCTCTTACATGAAGATCAAAGTCTATCAACTAGATGTTAAGAGTGCATCCTTGCATGGGGAAATCCGTGAAGAGGTATATGTCAGTCGACCCGAAAGATTCGAAGATCCTTATCATCGGGACAGAGTCTACAAGCTAGACAAGGCTCTGTATAGGCTACATCAGGCTCCTCGAGCTTGGTATGAAAAGCTTTCCACCCATCTGTTGAAGCACGGCTTTCGTAGGGGTGTGATTGACTGTACATTGTTCATCAAAGAAAAGGATGGTGATTTGCTTTTGGTGCAAATATATGTGGATGACATAATCTTCGGTTCACAAAACGAAGAGCTATGTAAAGAATTTGAATCTGTGATGAAGGCTGAGTTTGAGATGAGTGCCATGGGAGAAATGAAGTTCTTCCTAGGATTACAGGTGGATCAAACACCTACCGGCATCTTTTTGCATCAAACTAAGTATGTCGGTGACATTCTTAGTCGCTTTGATATGGAAAATGTCACTGCACCCGGTACCCCACTCGCCACAAATCATGATGTGGCTCCTGATGAGAATGGGGATTTGGTGGATGCCACCATGTATCGTGGGATGATCGGATCTCTCATGTATCTCACTGCCTTGCGTCCAGATATCATGTATGCCACATGTTTGTGTTCCCGATATCAAGCGAAACCAAAAGTAAATCATCTGATTGGAGTCAAGAGGATTTTTCGTTATCTGAAGGGTACTCCAACACTAGGGTTGTGGTATCCTCATGATGATGACTTTGAGCTAACGGCGTATAGTGACTCGGATTATGGAGGCTGCAAAATGAATTACAAGTCTACGTCAGCAGGATGTCAATTTTTCGGGAGGAGATTGGTAACTTGGCAATGCAAGAAGCAGACATCAGTTGCTCTATCTACCAGTGAAGCTGAATATGTTGCTGCCGCCAGCTGCTGCTCTCAAATCATTTGGATACAACAGCAAATGCGGGACTACGGTTTGCATTTCACTTCTACTCCTATATATGTTGATAATTCTGCTGCAATTGCAGTAACTAAAAATCCGGTTCAACTTCCTAAGACCAAACACATAGGCATAAAGTATCACTTCATACGCGACTACTATGAAAAACACTTAATTGGTGTGGTCAAAATAAACATGGACTTTCAACGCGCTGACCTTTATACCAAACCATTTGATAAACCAAGATTTTTCGATCTGCTAGAGGTCAACGGGGTTAAAAAGAAAAGTGATATTATATTAGAAGAAACAGATACATAGTCCGACATCATTTTTTTAATTTTTTCGTATTTCTTTTATTTTAATTTTTTTAATTTCCTTGTCGTATAAAAATCCAAAAACACAAAAAGATTTTTTGTTTTAGAATTTTAGGGGGAGATTATTTATTTCAGTATTCAATTACTTAAACAAAAAGGGGGGGAAGGTAAGTAAAGCTGAAAAGACATAGACAAAAAGACAGGAAATGTGACTCAACAAAATGGAAAGTGATAGTACACAGGCATCGGGTTACTTGGAACACCAAAAGGATTTCCGGTTCTGCAAGGTTAATTAAATCACAGAAAAATTATAAATCCGAGAAGTCTAAGTCTAACAAAATGGGAAAATGATAGTACGCTTGGTTGGTAGTGTAATTACACGGAGAAAGTTGATCTAGGGAGGTGCTAGCTCACTATACGATGTGTCGGTAGATTCAACACAATAGACGAGTAGACTTCATTGGAAAACTCAATCTAAACTAAATGGTTCAATCAACTGTGGACTCTCATCTTATCACTGATTAACACAATCAGCCATTTCCGATAAGGGACAACGAGCAAATAAACGCCACCAAAGGTGTGCGCGTGACTACAAAAAGAGCAAAAGAAAAAAAGAATACAAGCGCAATCATGCTGATCACAAAATGTTGTTGGTGCGCTATGTGAAAAAGAAAATAAGAAATGCTCTAACAAGGAGATAGGTTGTGTGCCTCTCTGCTGTACGATGGCACTGACCTGAGGATAAGCATAACCTACATATTCTAGAATTCATTGTTGTTTGCCGCCTCTCTGCTGTGCGATGGCACTGACCTGAGGCTTGGCTTCTCTTTGAAAGCTCTAAGAATAGTCTCTTCTTGTCAAAATACCTATAGACCGCTCGAAAGTCCTTAAAGGAATATTGATTACCATATAAGCTTGGGATCCACAAAAGTTGGTTGAAAGAATATAACTTAATTCTTCACCAATGCATGTCAAAAGTCTGTGTATGGATTTAAATGGATAAGTATACTGACAATCGTCATGTATGCACCGACTGAAGTTGATAATCAAAGTACGTTACGTATCATATCAAGCATGATTTCCAGTTAGATCTTAGAAGTCTTAGATGAGTGAGAAAACTATGATATGAAATTTATTCAAATGTTTAAAGTTAAATACAAATCAAAGGTTCCAAGTAATGTTGTTTATGCCTGTCTGATTCCATATGAGCCTGTCCTTGATATGATGTCAATGTTAATAGGCTACACTAACCTGACCTAACAAAAATCACAAAAAGATGTTTTTCTTGTGTTCGTAGTTTAACACTTTCAAGTTATCTGTAAAATGTGTCAATGTCGGACTGTGCAAAATGTTCTCTGTTAACGTCACCAAATGAGCTTAACGTTTACTTAAACAAATTGTTTCTGAAAGGATAAAAGGATCACGTCTGAGGTGATCGGGTGGATAAATGGGTCATGTCTGAGGTGATCAGGTGGATAAATGGGTCATGTCTGAGATGATCAGGTGGATAAATGGGTCATGTCTGAGATGATCGGGTGGATAAATGGATCACGTCTGAGGTGATCAAACTGTTTTATTAAAATGGTCATGTCTGAGATGATCAATTTGTTCATAACGTTTTATCTACTATTAAATGGAACTAAATGTCGTTATGGTAAAATGGTCAAAAGATGATAAGGTTGGCCCAGTCGAACGACTGAACCATAAATATGGTCCAGTCGTCCGATTGGAACACACTAATTAGCCAAATCGTACGAATGGACAGTGCGAATGAATCCAATCGAACGATTGGAGGTGACAGACTGTAACAGTCATTTGGATGAACCTCAATCGCCCGATTGGAGATGAACGATTGGGTTAATCACACGACTGAGACTCAGTCGCAAGACTGACCTATACGACTAAGCTCAGTCGCCCGACTGACTAAAGCGACTAGGCTCAGTCGCCCGACTAGGATTTGCCCTAGTATAAATACAGGCCGAATCAACACCAGTCGCTCATTCACCCAAATCGCCCCCTCTATACGCACGACCTAACAAACCACAGCCAAAATTTCATTCGATTCATATTTGCCTTCGATTTGTGTGTTCTAATATTCATTGGTGCTTATACAGGTAATATTCGAGGTGTTTCATCGATAAAACCGATAAATGACGTCTAGAATCACTCGAATTCTGACCCAACAGTAACTGAGAACTTAACGAACAAATAGACCATCAAAACTAATCTAAATGTTCAAACAGAAGTTAAAATACGCTTAATCGGTCGTTTCTGAGTGTAATGAGCCTATTTTCGACGTTTAAAATCAAGTATAGCTCAAAACAAGAATTTGAATGGACAAACCGTCGAGTAGGCGACTGGACACACTGATGAACTTCAATCGCCCGACTGAGAAGACGACTAGTCTCAGACGCACGACTGAGAGGAACGAATGGTTCAATCGCCCGACTATGTCCATTCGCTTGACTTAGTCGCACGTATGAACCAATTCACACATATAAAGCTCAGTCGTCTTACTCAGTCGCACGACTATGTTCATTCGTTTGCTCAGTAGCCCGACTTAACCAAGGTGTAAAGTTCATTGACTGTAATTTGCTATCTTCAACATGCACTAACGTTTACTTACATTGTGTGACAGATGGCAAGTCACTGGGTAATAAGCACGAAGCGCAACATCTGTGCTCATGTGGATCTGACATCCAGGAATGCAGCAGAGTTCTCTGGCATTATCGCTTTCTTGAGGAGATCTAGGATATTCAAAGCCATATCTTCTTCCTGCACTCCCTATCGCTCGGTACAGCAGGCATTCTGGGAGAATGCGGATGTAGGCAGATCTGTCGAGCCCTACCGCATCAGGAGCTCTATCTTTGGCCAGGCCATCAAGATCATAGAGGAAGATCTGAGGACAGTCCTGGAGTTTGGGGACGATAGTGACTGTCCAACTCGGCTACACCCGCTGACTGTTAGAGGGTGTTTTCTATGGGCTAAGTATTCTGGGGACATCAACTCAGGTATGCTCAACAAGAGCAATCTGTGCCCCCAGTTCAAGTATCTAGCCCACGTGCTTCTAAGGTGCATTGCCTCAAGGAAGGGAGGTTTTGATGAGCTTTCTGAGCAGATGCAGAGCGCATATTTTGCACTGGTGCTGAACCTTCCATTCAGCTTTTCACGGATGATCTTCACTTATCTAGTGGAGAACCTTGAAATGAAAGGGAAGGAAAGCTTCTGCATGTACCCGAGGTTTATACAGATGATTATTGATCAGAAGCTTCCCCAGATTCCGAAGGAGAAGGAGGATGCAGTGGTGCTTGAGGTGATGGATGATACCACCTTAGGCAGGATGAAGGTATACAGGGGGAAGCAGGTGAAACCCCCTGTCAGGCGATTATTTGGGCATCTGGCCCGTGATGACTACGTGGCGCCGGCGAAGAGGAAGTGGCGCCACGATGACAGTGATTATGATGTAGAGCAGGTGGCTCTACCCTCCGATGACTCCGATGACGATCATGACTCGGATCAGGGAGGAGATGGTCAGGAAGAACCTGAACCAGCTCCGATACACCCTGACTTTCATATGCAAGAGGAGGAGGAATCTGATGAAGAACCACTTACCCGGACTGTGGGAAGTCGGGTAGTGGCAACTGAGCAAGGGATAAGGGCAGTAGGTGGACGCCCAGTGGATTACAGGGATGCTGCAACGACATCTGATCCCTCATACACCCTGGATCCGATCAGTAGCCAAGGGGGAGCCTCTGCATCTAAAGGATCCAGGATAAAGCGAATGGCTCAGGCCCAAGGGAAGAGGCACAAACGCCGAAGGCTTACTCTGCTCACTACCACCACCACAGCCACTACCTCTACACCACCCACTACCACTACACCACCCACTACCTCTACACCACCCACCACCACCATTCCACCTTTCATAACCACTACACCACCCACCACCACCATTCCACCTTTCACAACCACTACTCAAACACCACCACCAATCTTCACCACAGCCACCACAACCACTACTACTCACCAAACCGGACCCTCATCTTCTCCAACTAGCTCATTCATACCACATGTCTCAGTGGTAGAGCAGCTTGCAGCACTCAACAGCATGGTGGTCAAGCTGCTAGCCTCTGATGAGGCCAAGACTGCTCAGATTTAGCAGTTAAGAGAGCAGTGTTCCTCCCAGACAGCTGAGATTCATCTGTTAAGGGAGTTGACTTCATCTCAAGCTCAGCTGATCGCTGCACAGATTGATCAGATCACTGGTCTATTAGAGCACGTGATTGAGACGGATAGGAAGTTGGAGGAGTTAAAGGCTGCAAACAAGACTATCTTGCTAAAGCTGAAAGGAACTCAGAGTGAGCCCCTCAAGATTGGTGAAGGGGACGATGATGAGGAGGATGATGATGATGAGGATGACAATGATGAGGATGATGAAAGTGAGGAAGGTGATGATAGTGATGACAAGAAAGACGATGATGATGATGAAGGAGGAGAGGCTGCGGGAGAACAAAGTGATGAAGCAGCAGACGAGAGGCGTTCTAAACACCGTCAAGACCAAGGAACCTCTACGTCTGCCCCACCTGAAGATACTCCTGAGATTCAAGACAAAAGTACTGATTAGTTATTTATGTTTCTGTATTTAAAAAGCTTTTGTACTTGGAAAAATTGTGTAACACTTATGTAATTAATGTTTATATCTTTTGTCTTAATAATGATTGTGTTTGATTACTTACTAACAAGTACTGTGTTGCATGTTTAAATCAAGCAGATCCAAACTTTCAAAGAGATGAATACGATGTCGAACCCCTATAACAGGTCAGGAGTCAGTTAACAATGATTCTTGATCTGTAGGGTATCGTAAAGAGATCGGTTGAGTATACCCCTGAAGAGGGAGAGATTATTCACAGCTTCACTAAGGAACAGTTGGCAGAAATGTTCAAACTCAACGCCGACGACATAGTGAAAGACGCTCCCGAAGTCCAAGTTAATAGTGATGAAGAACTACATGACATAGATGAGATTGAGATAGAGGATATAACATACCAATGCTATCCAGAGTACACTGACACTGAAGGTCATGTCATTCCAAATCTAGATGACAATCTGGTCACCGAGACTTTTGATACTCTGGATAAGATGGAAGAAGAGTCCGACAAACAAGAAGATACAGCCAGAGCTACTGAGGAGGAAGTCAAAGAGAGAAAGGCTAAATGGGCTGCTTGTTTTGCGGATCTTCGTGCTCAACGAAGTGCTTCAACGTCTGATGCCTACACCAAGCTCTACAGAGTGAAGAAACATCAAAAGGTGTCTGGCAAGATTATATCGTGGGCGTATTTTGATGACCTTAACGCTTATGCGGTTAAGAGAGAGAAAGGTATCGAGTATTTTAGATTCCTACACGATCTAAAAACTCTACCAGGTTTTGAGCTCAACCAACTGGCAAAGCTGAAGCTACTTTATGCTGATCCCAGAAAGATGTCAGGTTGGTTCGAAGCTGCGTTAAAGAAAGAGTACCACACCCGGTGGGTAAACTTCAGGCCTCAACAACCTACGAGGTACATTCGAAGGTCTGAAGTGGATTCACGAACCGGGAAGCCGAAGATTTTGTTGAAGTGGCATCCTCCATGTACTGTGTCGAAGATCCCTCTTAGGGAAATGCCTCAGGACATCACTCCACACTTCAAGTGGTGGTACTATGATTGGTGAACAGCAGAAGCAGTCATAGTTTTGAACAGAGATGGACAGATGGATGTCATCAGGGTATTTGACCCAATGTGGCTTAAGAACTTGTCAGCGAATGATATTTATACTCTCTACAAGTGGCCACTGTTCTATGACTCGCAAGACATCGTACAAGCTCTCCAGTTCCAGAATGTCATACGCATCTGTTTTGTATTTGAAATACATGCAGGTGCAACCAGAGAGGAGAAGTTCAAGAAGTACGAGGAGATAATGGGTAAAGCAAGACATTAGAGGAATCTAGGTCCAAGGGGGAGTTTGTTGATATATGTGTACCTAGATTCTGAGCTAAATGTAATATCTTTGTAATGTCTTACTTATATGTAATTGAAAGTTGACTAATGAAATGCAAAGGGTTGTGGATGCTTATAATGTTTAAATGTTTTATTAATGGGTTGTGCAATGAATGGTTGATAGTTTATATAGGTAGATGGTTGTTTGAATTGATAGGCTTAATGTTATGATAATTAACACATTCAAACCTAACATGGTGAAGTTATCATGCGAATGGGCCATGCCAATGGACCATACGCATGAATAACTTCATGCGAATGGCTCAGTCGCACGATTGAACCAGGAGACCGGATCAGTCGTAAGACTGAAGCATGAGGTTGAACCAGTCGTACGACTGAGGGCTCAGTCGTGCGTATGGATCAAACGCATAGCTCAATCGCACGACTGAACCATGCGAATGGTTCAGTCGCACGAATGAGAAACCCTTACCTATAAATACCACCTAATTCGTGGAAAAACGTAACACTTCGAATACTTGAAACCCTAGTTGACCCAGAGCATCCTGTTCGTCAATTCCAAGTTCATAGAACGTCTGAGATCATTCCTAGTCCATTCTTAACGTTTTCTAATCGTTAGGATTGATCTTGATTGCGTTCTCCCTGATTGGATCACCAATTAAATAGGATTCCGCACTATTTGATCGGGTATAACGAAGAATCAGTTAGTACTCCGTACGTACACGGTCCTAACACTCGTTGCATCAACACGCAACCCAACCCCGCGTAAGAAGCATTCGAATAGACTACCAAGTCCTCGCTTCTTTCGGGTAGTGATAAAACAGGAGCTTGAGTTAACCTTATCTTTAACTCTTCAAAAGCCTTCTCTTGATCTTGACCCCATACAAACTTCACATCCTTACGGTTTAGCTTAGTCAACGGAGGATGTAACACCCGGATATTTTTAGTAGACAAGAACGGAAGAATAAACGCTAATAAAAGGAGAAAATGTAAGTTAACCCAAGTGGAGGGGTTAAAAGTGTAAAAATGAAAAAATATCAAAAAGTTGGTACAAAAGTGGGCATGGTCGCCCACTCTTGTCTGCAAACTTTTCTCATTTTGTTCTAGAGAGAGAGAAAGAGTAGAAAACTCTCGGAAGTTGTAGAAGAAGAAGGAGAATTCGAAGTTTTAGGTAAGAATTATTGGTTAGTGATGTTATAAATAGTCCTAGTCTCGGTCATATGCTTAAAGGTGTTATTGTATGTTCAGGTGGTGTATGTGTGTGGGTTTTAGGTGTTAAACACGACTGAGAAAGCTCAAGAGAAGGGTTCACACTCAGAAGCAGCTAAGCTTAGTTCTAGAACCCCCTTTTAACATGTTTTTAACAAACTTTGGGGCTAGAAAAGCATGTGAACTTATTTTTATGAAAAAAGTTTTTACCCGTTTGTGTTTGTGTGTGAGTGTGTGTGGGTGGCTGTCAATTTAGGATGCATATATGTGTCTGTACATGTTATAATGCTTAGGATGCTAATACTAGGATTAGATCATGATTTAAGATGAAATGGGATTGATTTATGTTGTTTATGTCAAAGTTAGTTGCTCATGCGCCTAAATAGTGCCCCATGCGTCCAACGGTCGAATTGCCTAAGTGTGCCTAAATGCCCAGAAACCCATACGTCTAAATAGTGCCTAGCCGCCTAAGTGCCCATGCGTCTAAGTCAGGGCCATGCGTCTAAGTCAGGCCCATGCGTCTGAATAGTGTCCAACCATCTGGAATATTGTTCAGAATGACTAAGTGTTAGGCCTAAACGCCTGAATAGTGCCCATGCGCCTAAATAGGGCCATGCGTCAAAGTGAAAAGTGACTAAGTATAAGTCCAGACGTCTGCATAGTGGCAAAACGTCTGAACAGGGCAGAAGCACCCAAATAGTGCCATGCGTCTAGACACTTGGAATATTTTCTGAAATTTCAGGAAAAAGAAGAAAGTCAAGGGTTTGACCAAAGTTGACTTATGGGTAATGATTACCCAATTTAAGCATAATTATGGGATGTTTTAGGTTTATGGAATGTATGAATGATGTTTGGCATGTATAGAGTGTTATCTTTAATGGCATGAAAACGTATTTATTTTATGTTATGAAATACGTTAAATATTATGTTATTACTTTACGTAGTATGACGAATGAATGAATGAACGTAGAGAATAACGTAACGAAATGAAAGATAACAATGATGAAAAGTAAGATGTAATGAACGAACGAATGGCTTGCAAGCAAATGAATGGAGGTGCACAACCATGTTGTCGTTAGCTCAACTGTGATGCGGGTTAGCTACCGCAAAGGATGCACACAGGGTCAATCATTGAGATTGACAAGGCCCTTTGGTATGCCCTAGGTGACTGGAGTAGCTTCATGCACAATGTTCGTGGTTTAATTATCATAGGTCCAGCATCAACTTCGTGCACAATTTTTAGGGTAGGACCAAACCGTTTGAATGAATGGGAGAGATGACTTGCCCTAGGTGACTGGATCAGCTCCGTGCACAATATTCGTGGTTTAATTACCACAGGTCTAGCATCAGCTTCATGCACAATGTTCGGGGTATTGTTCATCAATCCATATGAATGTAAAAGAATGACGTAACGTACTAAAGAAAGAAAAAAAGAAAGTAAACAAGTATGAAAGTAAAAGAATGATAATGAGTACGTAACGAAAGAATGAGAACGAAAGTAAGAGAATATTAAAGAAAAGCATGAAATGAAAACATGCTATGAATATGATGATGAATGAGGAATGTTAATGAAAGTTAAAAGTAATACTCTCTATCTGTACGTATGATGCATGACCGCGTATGAAAGTAAAGAAAGGTTATAATGAAAGTAAAGTATTTTATTTAGAAACTTGGACTCACTCAGCAACGCTGACTTTTATTAGTTTTACAGTTGGCAGGTAATAGTTGCTGAGGATGGCACGGGGCAGCTACTTGGTATTTTTGGGATGGCAACCATTAGTATAACAATGACATTTTTGTGATGTAATGCAATTACAGTATTTTTATAATAGTTAAACTTATTGTATTACTTTGCAAAAGTTGTCATTAAAATATAAGAAATGGTTTTAATTAATTTCCGCTACGATGTTTTAAATAATTGTATGTTTTATGTGCGATGAATGACCAACTGTGAGGTGCCAGGAAACGGGGCCTTATAAGTTGGTATCAGAGCCGAAGTTTAAGTGAAATGGGTATATATTTTCAAAAGAAACCTAAACTTAAACTGAGAAGAGGACAAAAGGGAAGGGATGCCTGTCCAAGTAGCTACGTGCCATCATGTATTTTCTTTAATGTTAACCGGTATTATGTGTGCATGTTATTTGATCTATTTGCCCTTAGTAGATTTAGATACTGATGTAGTCAGGATAGAAAATGCTTGGGGTATGAAGAGTAAAGTAAGTGGCTAATCACAACTGGCCACTGTAATTAGGGACTTACTATACTTGACATAAACTGAGCTATTACCTTGAATGATCGTATTAATGTTTGAATCTTATAGTGATTGGAAATGGCTGGAGGTAGATCTTTTAAGGCTTCACAAGGCGGAGTACAGGGTGGACGTAGTGCTGACCCACGGGTCAGAAGAGGGAGGCCCATGGTTGAGAAGGTGACCCTGAGGCGCCTAAGACCCCTCATCCGGAGGGTGGTGATGAGAGTGCTAACTTGAGAGCCTCGGTGAAGGAGTCCGTGGTGGAGGAGTTTCATTAGTTCATGCAGACGATCATGCCATCTTTAGTAACCGAAGTGATTAAGGTGGTTAGAGAAGGAGAGAGGAAGGATAGGAATAGGTCCTCTGGAGGGGGAGACCAACCTGAGACCGAGACGATTATCCCTTCTGATGAGGAAGAGGAGGAAGAGGAGCCTGTACTGGAGGCAGCACGAGGTTGTAACTATGGGGCATTCCAAAGGTGTAAGCCCCTTACCTTTGATGGTAATGGTACTGCTGCTGCTGCTCACTGGTGGGTGAGGGAGATGGAGGCTGTTCTGCAAATCAGCAAGTGCCGGGAGGACCAGAAGGTGAAGTTTACCACCCATTCTTTTATGGACTCGGCCTTATGCTGGTAGGACAGCATTGTCCAAGCAGAGGGTAGCAGGGCGATTGGTGGGATCAGGTGGAGCGAGCTGAAGAAGATGGTGATTGAGGAGTTCTGTCCTCATCGGGAGTTGGATAAGGTAGAGAGGGAGTTCCTACAGCTCCAGGCAGGAATCATGACACATCAGCAGTACACCACCAAGTTCAACAAGATGGCATGGCTGGTGCCAGATCAGGTGACGCCCCTGTCACGAAAGATCAAAAGATATATTCAGGGCTTTCCGGCGGATATCCGCAGGCACATGATCGTTGCCCGACCAAGTACATTTAGGTCGACGGTTGACTTGGCTGGGAGGTTGTATGATGAGAGGGAGGTGATGGTGGTCAAGGGGAAGAAGACGGGTGGTGATGACCGGAATCGAAAACGGTTTGGGCGTGGTGGCTTCACCCCGAATAACAAGAAGGCGAGGATGGACGATCGACGAGTGATTGCCGTAGGCTCGGGAGTGAAGATATGCGGGAAGTGTGGAAAGGAGCAAGCTGGGGAGTGCAGGCTGGGGTTTAATGTTTGTCCTAAGTGCGGGAAGCCCAGCCGCACCTCTGGAGATTGCAGAGCAGCGAGGTGCTTCAACTGTGGTAAAGTAGGCCACATAAGTAGGGAGTGCAAGAAGCCGAGGGAAGAGAGTTTTGGAGTGGGAAAGAAGACCGGGACTATGGGGTAAAGGACGAGAGCCAGAACATTCATGATGACCAGAGAGGAGGCTAGGACGGACCCTGATGTTGTGTCAGGTACGTTTCTCATAAATCAAACTCTTGCTTCTGTGTTATTTGATTCTGGTGCTAGTAGGAGTTTAATTTCTGCTGCTTTCTGTGCTAAATTGCATGTTAGTAGTAGACGTATTGATGAGCCCTTTGATGTAGAAACTGCTATTGGTAAGTCCACTAGAGTTGCTGATATTGTAGAGGACTGTGCCATACAATTAGAGGGTCATAGGTTTGCTACTAAGTTACATGTGATGCCCCTATGTGGATTCGATGTGGTACTAGGGATGGATTGGTTAGCAACCTATGAAGCAAACATCGTATGTCGCAAGAAGATGATTCGACTAGTTGCGCCCGATGGAAGTTTGGTGACGGTTTATGGAGACCGCGTTACTACAATCCCGAAGGTGATTTTGATGACGGTGGTGGGAAAATGCATGAGACGTCGATG
Organism: Flaveria linearis; assembly: GCA_024085815.1. Lineage (NCBI taxonomy): Eukaryota > Viridiplantae > Streptophyta > Magnoliopsida > Asterales > Asteraceae > Flaveria > Flaveria linearis. The sequence continues at coordinate 43,785,803 of CM044008.1, read as the reverse complement.
TAGTGTCTATCTGGCCTACGTAAAGGATGTGGACACGTCAACACCACAACTATCCGATGTACCAGTGGTGCATGACTTTCTGGATGTATTCCCGGAAGATTTACCCGCCATGCCACCGGATCGCGAAATTGAGTTTGAAATTAACTTGATACCCGGTGGTTAGCCTGTCACTAAGACACCGTATCAGTTGGCTCCGACTGAGATAAAGGAATTGATGGAGCAACAACAAGAGTTGCTTGATAAGGGTTTCATTAGACCGGGTATATCTCGTTGGGGTGCTCCGGTCTTATTCGTGAAGAAGAAGGACGGTAGTATGAAGATGTGTATTGACTACCATGAGTTGAACAAGTTGACGGTGAAGAATCAGTATTCATTACCGAGGATTGATGACTTGTTTGATCAGCTCCAAGGTGCCAGTTGGTTCTCAAGGATAGATCTTCGATCTGGTTACCATCAATTAAAAGTGAAGGAGCAAGACATTCCTAAAACAACGTTTCACACGCGTTACGAGCACTACGAGTTTCTTGTTATGTCATTTGGTTTAACCAACGCGCCAGCTGCTTTTATGGATTTGATGAATCGTGTCGGTCGATGCTGGATAAATCAATGATTATGTTTATCGATGATATACTGATTTATTCAAGGAGCAAAGAAGAGCATGTCGGTCACATTCGAGAGGTGTTGGAGACATTGAGAAATGAGAAGTTGTATGCTAAGTTCTCTAAGTGCGTGTTCTAGTTGCACAAAGTTCAGTTCTTGGGTCACGTGGTAAATCCCGAGGGAATTATGGTAGACCCGGTAAAGGTTGAGGCGGTGATGCAATGGAAGTCTCCAAAGATGCCATCCGAGATTTGTAGCTTCTTGGGATTGGCGGGCTACTATAGGAGATTTATTCAAGACTTTTCCAAGGTAGCCTCACCTTTGACTAAACTGACTCATAAGGATGTAAAGTTCATGTGGGGTCGAGAACATGAGAATGCTTTCGAGGAGCTAAAGGCGAGATTAACACAAGCTCCTGTCTTCACATTACCCGAAGGGAGTGAAGACTTAGTGGTGTATTCGGATGCTTCTTATTCCGGGCTAGGTTACGTGTTAATGCAATGTGGAAGGGTGATAGCCTATGCATCCCGACAGTTGAAAACCCACGAAGTCAACTATCCCATGCACGATCTAGAACTAGCTGCTGTGGTTTTTGCGTTGAAGATTTGGCGGCACTACTTATACGGGAAGAAGTGCACAATTTTCACTGACCACAAAAGCTTGAAGTACTTCTTCGAGCATAAAAGATTTGAACATGAGGCAGAGGATATGGTTAGAGCTCATCAAAGATTATGATTGTGAGTTCCACTACCATCCGGGCAAGGCCAACTTGGTGGTCGATGCCCTCAGCCGAAAAGAGAGACCCGAGCCGATTCGGGTGAAGGAGTACCAGTTAGTAATGACCTCGGACGTGATGACGCAAGTGAAAGAATTTCAAGATGAGGCGTTGAAGGAAGATCGCCTCAACTCTGAACGAATGAGAGGTCTAGTCCCGAAACTGGGAGAAAACACCCACGGGGTTAAGACCCGCTTTGGACGAATGTGGATCCCTCGTTATGGAAATCTATGAGGGCAAATCATGGATGAAGCTCACAAGACTTGATACTCCATTCATCCTGGTGCCACCAAGATGTATCAACACATGAAGAAAGACTACTGGTGGCCGGGTATGAAACGTGACGTGGTGGAGTATGTGAGTAAGTGCCTTACTTGCTTGCAAGTGAAGGCAGAGCATCAGAAGCCCTACAACAAGATCCAACCATTGGATATACCCGAGTGGAAGTGGGAGCACATCACCATGAACTTCATTATGAAGTTACCCTGCACGACGAGGGGGTATGATGCGATCTGGGTGATTGTTGATCGTCTAACCAAGAGTGCTCACTTCTTACCGATCCGAAAGACGTATTCGTCTAAGAGACTCACGCATCTGTTTATCATAGAGATTGTAGCTCATCATGGTGTGCCGGTATCTATCATATCGAATGGTGAAACCTGATTCACATCGAAGTTTTTGAAGAAATTCCATGATGCGATGGGGACGAAGCTACATATCAGCACGACTTATCATCCTTAGATTGATGGTCAGTCTGGTAGGACGATCCAGATACTTGAGGACATGCTTCGAGCGTGCGTGATTGATTTTGGAGGAAGTTGGGATAACCATCTGCCGTTAGTAGAATTCTCGTACAACAACAGTTATCATGCCAGCATTGGCATGCCACCATACGAGATGCTATATGCTAGGAGATGCAGGACACCCGTCTGTTAGGGTGACATTGGTTAGAAAGAGTTGGGAAGTATTGAGGTGATCGAGGCTACGACTGAAATGCTCGAAAAGATCAAATCCTTTATGAAGGCAGCTAAAGACAGACAAAAGTCGTACGCTGATAAGAGACGTACACCGATTGAGTTCCAGGTGCGTGATAGGGTTATGTTAAAAGTCTCACCTTGGAAATGTATCATTCGGTTTAGAAAGCGGGGCAAGTTGAGCCCAAGGTATATAAGACCTTTCTGAATCATTGCTCGAGTAGGAGAGGTGTCCTATAGGTTGGAACTACCAGATGAGTTAAGTGGAATTTATCGGACATTCCATGTATCTCATCTACGAAAGTGTTTAGCATATGAGGATATTGATTGTACCACTGGAAGATATCGAAATGGATGAACGGCTCAATTATGTGGAGCAACCAGTGGCGATCATTAAGGAGAAAAGGCTAAGGAATAAAGTGGTTCCTCTTGTGCGTGTACGGTGGAAGCACAGGAAGGGATCCGAGTCTACATGGGACGTTGAAGGAGAGATGAGGCAGCATTACCCTCATCTGTTTGTGGAATAACAGGTTTCGGGGACGAAACCTATATAAGGGGGGTGCACTTGTAGAGGGGTTAGAAGGAGAATATAAACGCTAATAAAAGGAGAAAATGTAAGTTAACCCAAGTAGAGGGTTTAAAAGTGTCAAAATGACAAAATATCAAAAAGTTGGTACAAAAGTGGGCATGGCCGCCCACTCTTGTCTTCACACTTTTCTCATTTTGTTCTAGAGAGAGAGAGAGCAAAAAACTCTTGGAAGTTGTAGAAGACGAAGGAGAATTCGAAGTTTTTGGTAAGAATTCTTGGTTTGTCATGTTATAAATAGTCCTAGTCTCGATCATATGCTTAAAGGTGTTATTGTATGTTCGGGTGGTGATGTGTGTGGGTTTTAGGTGTTAAACACGACTGAGAAAGCTCAAGAGAAGGGTTCACTCTCGGAAGCAGCTAAGGTGAGTTCTAGAACCCCTTTTTTAACATGTTTTTAACAAACTTTGGGGCTGGAAAACGCATGTGAACTTGTTTTTATGAAAAATATTTTTTACCCGTATGTGTGTGTGTGTGAATATGTATGCGGGTGGGTGTAAATTTAGGATGCATATGTGTGTATGTACATGTTACGATGCTTAGGATGTTAATACTACGCTTAAATCATGATTTAAGATGGAATGGGACTAATTTATGTTGTTTATGTGAAAGTTAGTTGCTCATGCGCCTAAATAGTGGCCCATGCGTCCAACGGTCAAATTGCCTAAGTGTGCCCAAACGCCCAGAACAGTGCCCAACCACCTAAGTGCCCATGCGTCTAAGTCAGGCCCATGCGCCTGAATAGTGCCCAACCGTCTGGAATACTGTTCAGAGTGAGTAAGTGTTAGGCCCAAACGCCTAAATAGTGCCCATGAGCCTAAATAGGCCCATGCGTCTAAGTGAAAAGTGACTAAGCATAAGTCCAGACGTCTGCATAGTAGCAAAACGTCTGAACAGGGCAAAAGCGCCCAAATAGTGCCTATGCGTCTAGGCACTTAGAATATTTTCTGAAATTTCAGGAAAAAGCAGAAAGTCTAGGGTTTGACCAAAGTTGACTTGTGGGTAATGATTACCCAATTTAAGCATAATTATAGGATGTTTTAGGGTTATCGAATGTATGAATGATGTATGGCATTTATAATGTGTTATCTTTAATGGTACGAAAACATATTTATTTTATGTTATGAAATACGTTAAATATTATGTTATTACATTACGTAGTATGATGAATGAATGAATGAACGTAAAGAATAACGTAACGAAATGAAAGATAACAACGATGAAAAGTAAGATGTAATGAACAAACGAAACGAACGAATGGCTTGCAAGCAAATGAAAGGAGGTGCACGACCATGTTGTCGTTAGCTCAACTGTGATGCGGGTTAGCTACCCTAAAGGATGCACACAGGGTCAATCATTAAGATTGACAAGGCCCTTTGGTATGCCCTATGTGACTGGATCAGCTTCGTGCACAATGTTCGTGGTTTAATTACCATAGGTCCAGCATCAGCTTCGCGCATAATGTTCGGGGTAAGACCAAACGGTTTGAATGAATGGGAGAGATGACTTGCCCTAGGTGACTGGATCAGCTTCATGCACAATGTTCGTGGTTTAATTACCATAGGTCCAGTATCAGCTTCGCGCATAATGTTCGAGGTATTTTTATCAATCCATATGAATGTGAAAAAATGACGTAACGTACTAAAGAAAGAAAGAAAGTAAGTAAACAAGTACAAAAGTAAAAGAATGATAATGAGTATGTTACGAAAGAATGAGAACGAAAGTAAGAAAATGTTAACGAAAAGCATGAAATGAAAACATGCTATGAATATGATGATGAATGAGGAATGTTAGTGAAAGTTAAAAGTAATTCATTCTATCTGTACGTATGATGCATGACCGCGTATGAAAGTAAAGAAAGGTTATATTTGACAGGATCTCAGCCTCTCGGTTGATCAATTAGATTATGTTTGCAGCAGATTTAGCACATTAATTAGCAATTAAAGCAAGAACATAAAAGATATTTCAATTTAAAAGCATAAACATAGATAGAAGAGAGTTCTGCGAAACAATAAATGTTCTATTGGTCGCACGTTTCGGCAATTAAAACAGTATGGTTACCCATCCTTTTATAGGCGGCAAAAGGATGGGTTGATGTCCTTTTTCTGACATCAACTGAATATTAAAAATACAACTGACAAAACATAAAACTACTGAAGATGTCAACAACTGACATCTTCTTACAAAGTTTCCTAAGTACTGACAAAAGTAAACTACAGAAATCCTACAACGACTGAAGAACAAACTCTTCAGTCGTTTATAACTACTGATACTATAACAATTAAAGAACATGCTCTTCAGTTGTTGTACAACTACTGAAACGAAATAAACTACTGAAAAGGAAAAACCATCACAACAACTGAAGAAGATATCTTCAGCTGTTGTGACAAACTTTGAGTCTTCAGTACTTGGTCTTCAGACTTGGCTTCAGATGATATAACAACTGATGACTTCAGTAGATATCATCAGTTGTTGTCTTCAGTCTTTGTCTTCAGACTTTGTGCTTCAGTAGAAGGTCTTCAGTTCTTCAGTTCTTCAGCTTTTGATTCTTCAGTACTTGTCTTCAGTACTTGAAGTCTTCAGTACTTGTAAGATCAGTACTTCAGACTTCAGTACTTGGTCTTCAGTACTTTGGAGTCTTCTTCAGCTGTTATTCTTCAGTTCTTTGATCTTCATACTTTGTTCTTCAGAATTTGTCAGAACAGCTGATGGTTGGAGCTAAGATGCTCTCCAGTCTGACATTCAAGCAAGAGAACACAATAGCTGATAGGGGTCTTCAGCAGTTGTTGTGATGTCATGTGGGACTTAGAGGTTTTCCTGATCTTGGCTCATTGGTTCTTTTGGTCCAACAAACTCCCCCTGAACCAATGCAGCCAAAACCTCTAATTATTGGTTGTCCCACTTATTAGTGGCATAATGATTGGTCTATTTCCTTCTAGATCAGATTAGAAGTTGACCCAGATAAGCACTGGCCTGAGAGGTAGTCTCAAGTGTTTGTTTGGCTAAGTATGGATGGGAGCTCTGTCTTAGGGAATTGGACACAGAGCTGTTGCCCCATCCATGAGATCTACCTCCCACGTACAAGCCGGTAGGATTCTCGGGTGTAGGCCTGAAGAAAGATCATTTGTTCTTCTTTGGACAGGTCTTCAGGCACACCTTCGAACAATCCCTCCCGACCGTACAGCTCTGAGATGTACTTGGCCTGTCTACCATTTTTGAGCTCAACTGTTGTGATTTGCCTGTATGCAAATTCATCAGGGTGTTTACCCTCCAACAGCAGGTTGAGCTCATCCCTATGGAAATTCTCAAGCTTCTTATAGACCAGACCCTTCCTAACCACCCTATTATCTAGCATTGAGAAGGGTGATTGGCCGGCTCTATAAGCTTTCTCGAATTCCTCTACAATTTCCCAGGGTGTTATTACAATAGCCACAGAGATCTCTTCATCTACGATTCTCTTTAGTTGGCTCTTGTATCTCACAGGCATGTCCTTCTTGACTATCCTGTGAGACACCCTTGGGTCAGGCCAAGTTCTCACCCTCTCCTTTTCATATTGAAAGGTTTGTTTGAGGGTGAATAATCTCAGAGCTTCTTTCTGCATGTTCATTATAGAGGTCGAAGCAGCATAACATTTGTCAATGCTTTTCAGCATTTCCTCATCATGTCGCTTTTGCTGCTCCTCCTCTTCTAACTTTACCCTCACAGTGTCCTGCTATGAGGTGGGAGTGATGGTTTGTGGTTTGGCTTTGGGTAGAGGTATAACTGCTGAAAGTGGCAAGCTATCCTCCTCATCCTCCTCTTCTTCATCTTGCAGCCTCAGCACCCTTCTCTTCTTCTTCAAGGGTGGATCATTGGCTGCGGGTTTTGGTGGTAAAGGAGTTGGTTTTGTGGGTTGTGATTGGGTTGTTGGTGTGGGAATGTTGGCAGGCACTGCTAGTAGCCTAGAGATAAGGGCTGGTTTGGTCAGTTTTACTAGCAGTGTCCTGTTCCCAGCACCGGCTTCAGATAGGGCCTCAGCGACCAGTCCCTTAGTAAAATCACCAGCCGAACAGATCTTGGTGGTTATTGCCAAGAGTCTGTCCCTGGTCCATGCCTTGACATCAAGGACTGGTCTGCCCAGGTACTTCGAAGTGAACCTACTCATAGCCTCAAGTTTCTTTCTTTCCTCTTGGCTATGAGTAGTCCATCGGTACTCAATCTCTCTTCCCTCCATATTCCTGGTCTCTTGATCTAGCAAGGCAGTGTCCTTGTCAAAGCCTTGCCTGAACAGCTGTTCAATGACAGAGTCCATTGAACGGCTATGCTCAGCATCAGCCTCCTTGACAAGGGCTGCTAGATCAGGATCAACCACCTTCTTTCCCTCCTCTCCCTTTTTCTTATCAGTGACACTGAAATCCTTTTGGATTTCAGCCACTTCTATTTGCTCTACCTCCCTCTCTTTCCTCTTCCCTTTCTCCCTCACCTTCCTAGTCTCCTCAACCAACTCCCTCTCTACCACCACCTCTTTCTCTGCCTCTTTCTCCTCCTCTCCCCTCTTCCTCTTGGCTTGCAATGATGTCTCCCCCTTTTTGGGTGCATTGGTTGGGGTTTGACTATCAGCAAGCACCTTAGTAATGGCAACCTCCACCATGGGTTGTATATAAGTGGGAAGCCTCTCATCAAGGGTTTGAATGATTATATCTTTAAGGATGGGTGTGATGAGAGGCAGGGATTTCTGGAGGATAGCATCCAGCTGCTCAGGGGGGTTCTGACCTTGAGAGCTAGTGCCAGAAGCAGGGGCTGGTGGCCGAGTTTGTGGGACTGGCTCAGTGTTTTTGAGACCTTCGGGGAAGGTGCCATCTGTGGGGTCATGGTGGCAGATGGACTTCTATCTTGAGTCATTTGAGCAAGCAGCTCTTTGAGTCTGCTTATCTCATCTTCTAAGATAGTGTTTTGAGCTACTACATCGTAGAAGAAGCTCAGGTCATCATCAGTGGGAGCTGAATCACCTGACCTCCTGACTGTGTCAGGATATACATGCTCTGAGTGTGGCTCAGTAGTAGCATGTGCCCCTTGTTCATGGTACTGGGGACTTCCAGCCTCCGGATTGGATCCATCATCGGCAGTTGCCTCTGGTGAGGTCTTACTGATGTTACCAGCTTCACCCTGCTCAGATGTTGATGCAGGGGAAGTGGCAGCCTCACCAGATTGTTCTATCTCCCTAGCCACACTGGGAGATTGAACTGATTCTCTGTGCTGTGGGCTCCCACCGGCACTTGTATCCACCCCCTCTTCGGTTGGAGTCTCCCCAGTTGTAATAGGTTTCTGGGGAGAGGGTGGATTGCTCAGATGGGTCAGCACTTTGGCGATAACCAATGTAGGGCTTTGTGGGGCGGTCTCATCAAGAGATGGGCTCGAAGCAGTGTGCACATGGGGAGGACTGTGCTCTTCAATGGCAGTCTTCTCAAGTGAGAAAGACCCCAGTAATGTGGTTGCCCCAAAATTGGTTGCATCAGGCTCCTGTTGAGAGGAAGCCTGTGCGGTTGTGGTGGGTGGAGTCGTGGTACCTGCTGGGAGAATCGAACCAGCAGGCACATCCTGCCTTTGTGTGGTAGGGGCATCCTCAGGGGACTCATCTCCCTGAGTAGCCTTTTTGGGCTTCTTTTTGGCTTTTGGCTTGGTGGGGACTTTGGATTTGGAGGTGGAGGCTGTGGGTTCCAGCTGCGTGGGTTTTCGCAGCCGGCCAGCCTGTTTGAGTGTGTGGTCAGTGTTGTGCCTGGAGTATACCTCGGCTTGAACAGCCATGGCAGGGACCCCAGTCCCAACTAGTCCCTCAGCCTGAAGCTGGTTCTCTATTAAGGCCATAATGAACCGAGGATACAAGATCCATCGGTTAGAAATTGGTTTTGTGGCCATATCCTTTATTTCCAAAAATAGTAAATCAGTTAAGTTTAACGATTGTTTTTCAAGGATAGAGAATAATACCTGTTGCCACCTTGTGGACATCTGGTCCCACGAAGAGGTCTTGGGAGCCAGACACACGTTCACCATGTGGAAGATCAATCGTTGAGGGTCAGGGAAGTGTTTCTTCAACAAGGTGGAGGCGGAGAGGTTACCCTGGTAGTCATGGGATGTGAATGAGAGATCCAGGGTACCTTTGGGGTAGGAAGTTGGGTGAGTGGCATCCTCCAGCTCTAGGGTTTGGCGTAGGGTAGCTGGAGTGATAACCACGGGGTGGTTGTTGACGGAGGACCGGAGAGAGACCTCGCCATCCTGCTCTCCGGTTTGGACGGTTATGTTTGTCCAAAACTCCGTCAAGGAGTCGGTGTATATAGTGGGGTTCAAGAGAAAAGCCGTTTTGTATGGTGAGTCGTGCATAAGATCGACGGCTTGGTGAAATTTGGGCCATAATGGTGATTTGGTGAGATGGGCGACACAGTTGTGTCGAGGTTTCAGTTGCATGCTCGCCATTAATGGTGTATGGGAATTTCAGAGGTTTTGAAAGATTAGGTCAAGTGAGGAGTAAATGCTCTGAAGGCGGGGTATTTATAGGGTAGGGCAAAGGCTGGAAAGAAAACTACTGAAGGTTTTGGCGTTAGTTATCAGTTGTTGTAACAACTGATGACGTGGTTTTAACCTTCAGTGGTTGTAACATCTGAGGACTTGGTGTTGGTCTTCAGTAGTTGAAACTACTGAGACCTTGGTTTTGTCCTTCAGATGTTTGTGAACGTCTGAAGAGTTACTGTCAGTCGTCAGTAGTTATGAACTACTGATGACCTAGTATTCTTCTTCAGACGTTGGAACAACTGAAGACTTGGTGTTAGCCTGCAGTAGTTGTAAACTACTGAGATCAGTAGTTGTGAACTACTGAAGACATGGTATTGCTTCAATTGTTGTAAACAACTGAGGACTTGGTGTTAGCCTTCAGTAGTTGTGAACTATTGATGTTAGTAGTTGTGAACTACTGAAGACATGGTTTTGTCCTTCAGTTGTTTGTGTATGAAATAGCAGCTGTTGTTATCAGCTGATGAGAAATTACTCATCAGCTGTTTCCGTCAAATCAGTTGTTTCATACTAGCCTCCGCACTTACTCATCAGCTCTTTGGCTGACTTTCAGATGTTTCATCGACCCTTCAGCTCTTGTGAATATTTATGCCTTCAGCTCTTGTGATCAGATGTTCACAAGTGCTGATGAAATCTTCTTCAGAGCTGGTGAACAAATTTTGTCTTCAGTATTTGTGTAAGATTACACATCGGTACTTATGAGCAAAATTTGTTCTTCAGTACTTATTTATTTGAAAATCATACATCAGTAGTTGTAATCCACCTCACTACATCAGTTGTTTTTTAATAAATAATGTACATCAGTACTTTGAGTCATTTTAGTCTTTGTGAAAGAGCTGAAGACTAAATGACTCATCAGTACTTGTATTTGACCTAATGCTCATCAGTAGTTGTGAAGTAAAAACAGCAGCAAAGGTCAAATCAGTCAAGCTGCAGCATGCCAAGCCTTAGTACCAAATTTTGGAATGTGGCACTATCTAAAGGCTTAGTAAAGATGTCTGCAAGCTCATCAGCACTAGGTACAAACTTAGGATCAATCAGACCTTTCTCATAGCAATCCCTGATAAAATGATGTCTGATCTCAATATGTTTGGTCCTAGAGTGCTGGACTGGATTCTTAACAATACAAAGAGCTGAAGCACTATCCATTAATAATGGAGTCTTAGTCTCAGTAATGCCATAATCCAGAAGTTGGTTCTGAAGCCAGAGTATTTGAGAGGTACAGCTTGCAGCAGCAATATACTCAGCTTCAGCAGTGGATGTAGCAATGGATGTTTGTTTCTTACTCTGCCAAGAAACTAAACAATTGCCTAGGAATTGGCAACCACCAGAAGTGGATTTTCTGGTGACTTTGCATCCTGCATAGTCACTATCAAAGAAAGCAACTAATTTGCAAGAATGCCCAGCTGAATACCAAAGACCTAGTGATTGGGTACCTTGCAGATATCTAAAGATCCTTTTGACTGCAATCAAATGGGATTCTTTAGGTGCAGCCTGAAATCTAGCACAAGCACATGTTGCAAACATGATGTCTGATCTAGAGGCTGTAAGGTACATCAAGGACCCAATCATACATCTGTAAAGGGTTTCATCAACCGCTTTACCTTTCTGATCTACATCTAGTTGTGTGATGCTGCTCATGGGAGTAGAACAGGGCTTACAGGTTTGTAAATCAAACTTACTCAACAACTCTTTGGTATACTTGGACTGATGGATGAAGATTCCATCATCCTGTTGTTTGATTTGCAAACCCAGAAAGTACTGTAATTCACCCATAGCACTCATTTCAAATCGTAGCTTCATAAGCTTTGTAAATTCGTCACACAACTTTGGATCAGAGGATGCAAAGATGATGTCATCAACATAAATCTGAACAAGGAGCTTATGTTGTCCCACAGTCTTGATGAATAAGGTTTTATCAATGGTGCCTCTAGTGAATTTATTCTCTAGAAGAAAGGTTGAGAGTGTCTCATACCAGGCTCTAGGTGCTTGCTTCAGCCCATAAAGAGCCTTATCAAGCTTGTACACCCAATCAGGATGTTTATTGTTCTCAAAGCCTGGTGGTTGACACACATAAACCTCTTCTTTTATTTTTCCATATAGGAAGGCACTTTTGACATCCATTTGATAAACCTTGAGACTGTGAAAGGCAGCATAAGCTAAGAACAGTCTGATTGCTTCTAGTCTGGCCACAGGTGCAAAGGTCTCATCATAATCGATGCCTTCCTCCTGTGCAAACCCTTGGACAACCAGTCTGGCCTTGTTCTTGACAATTTGGCCCTTCTCATCTGTTTTGTTCCTGAATACCCACTTGGTGCCTATAGCACACTTATCTTTGGGTAAAGGAACAAGCTCCCACACTTGCTGTTTCTTGAATTAAAGAAGCTCAAGCTGCATAGCTTCCACCCATCCATTGTCTCTTAAAGCAATATGATAGTTCTTTGGCTCTTGCTGACTGATGAAGAGAGCATAGAAGCAGAAGTTGGACAATTGATTCCTGGTTGAAACTCCAGCATGGATATCACCAATGATTTGTGAAGTGGGGTGATTCTTGAGCTCTTGATAAACTATAATATCTGTGCAAGTGTTTGTAGACCCATCAGCAGCAACAGATGGTGATGGAGATTCCTGAAACCATGTAGAGGATGGCAGCTCAAACGAAGTAGAGCAAGCAGAAATCTCATCAGCATTTGTAGTGGATGGAGCTGCTGAGGCTACAGGAGCATCAGGTTCAGTGATCTTTGGCAGATTGTCACTAAACCTGAAGAGGTGAGTACTGACTTCATCATCATCAGTACCACCAGGTGGAGATCTGCTGACAGGCTCAACAGATGGAGGTTGATAAGGAACATATTGCAGTATGTCCAGATCAAACAACTCCACAGGGTTTTGTGGAATCTTGTCCTTTGGAGATTCATTGAACTTAACATGCAGAGTTTCTTCAACCCCCTTGGTTCTACAGTTGAAGACTCTGTATGCTTTGCAAGTTGATGAATAACCAACAAAGTACCGTGCATCCACCTTACTAGCAAACTTATGGAGTGGGTTGCTAGTGTTGAGAATAAAACAAGGACACCCAAAGGCTCTAAAGAATGAAATAAGAGGAGCCAAATGATGAAGAACTTCATATGGAGTCTTCATCAACCTCTTATTTACTAAATCTCTATTTTGTACATAGCAAGCTGTATTGACAGCTTCAGCCCAAAAGGTCAGTGGCAACCCAGAGTCAGCCAACATTGACCTTGCTGCTTCAATGAGGGTCCTGTTCTTTCTCTCCACCACTCCATTCTGCTCAGGAGTTCTAGGAATGCTAAACTGCCTTCTAATTCCCTTGGACAGGTAGAAGTCATCAAGTGTGTGGTTTCTAAATTCTGTTCCATTGTCACTCCTCACACATTTGACCTGTAGGGAATACTGCTTTTCTACTTGTAACACAAAGTTCATTATTGTCTTTGCTGCTTCATCCTTGGAGTGCAAGAAGAAAGTCCATACAAACCTGGAGTAATCATCCACAATTACCAGGCAGTATTTCTTCTTTGCCATGCTCATTACTCTGACAGGACCAAAGAGATCCATGTGTAGAAGTTGTAAGCAGGCAGTGGACTTTGGTTCTTCTATTGAAGGGAATGAAACTTTGTGTTGTTTTCCTTTCAAGCAAGCAGTGCAGTCATCTTCACACTTGAACTCCTTCAGAGGCAATCCTCTTACTAAACCATGGCTTATAAGCTGATTCATGTTCTTGAAATTAACATGACCCAGCCTTCTATGCCATAGTGTAGACTCTTGAGGAGAAGCCTTGGAGAATAGGCAAGGACGGCCTTTTAGATCCATCGTTTTGGAAAGATCTAAGGCATACACTCTTCCTGTCCTGTTGGCCTTCAGGAGAGTGTGTTCATCCAATGCCTTGTCAATCAAACTCAGAACGTTGGATGACAGAATCCGACAGTTCTGGCTTGTGAAAAGGGCAACATGGCCTTTGTCACACATTTGACTGACACTCAAGAGGTTGTACTTGAGATTCTCCACATGGTTAACATCATCAAACCTTATTTCCCCGTTAGAAACAAAGCCTTTTCCGATGATGTAACCCTTTGCATCATTGCCAAAAGAAACAAATCCCTTCTTTCCTTGAGAGTAGTCATTAAGAAGGGAGCTGCTTCCTGTCATGTGCATGGATCCTCCACTGTCTACATACCAGATGCTTCTATGGCATGTTGAAGAACCCTGCAAACACAACCATGTGTTAGTTTGTCTTGGAGACCCAAACCTGCTTGGTTTTGGGTCTGTTCTCAGCTAGAGGTGCAGCACTAACAGTTGTGTTGTGTGTGACAGCCTGAGGTGAAGAAGATGGTACAGAAGAGGAACCCTTTGGCTTGGACTTCCTTTTCTGTGGTTTCAACACAGGAGCATCTAAGTGGTTGACTCTTCCCACTAGCTGCTGAACCATCATCACCAATTGTGTCTGATTCTGTGATAAGGCTTTCAGTTCTTCAGACACATTGGAGTTTGCTGATGATGAGTTCTTATATTGTACCATCTTTTTCTGAGCAACCTCAGCTGTTGCCTGAGTTATCCCTACCTTCTTTTTAGATTTAGCTTTGGGCTTAGGGATTTCAGGCTTGGATGTTGCTAATACAAACTTGGTTTCAAACTCATTCTTCATTTTATTGATGCTCTCAGTAATTTTCTCCTTCTGTTTGAGTTTGGAACCCCTTTTGTACCAGCAATCATCAGTAAGATGATTGAACAAGCCACATATCTCACATGGCTTTTTCTTCATCTTATGCTGATCATCAGCTGAAGAGGATTTAACTGCTAAAGACTTGTTCTTTAGCTGTTTGTCATCAGTACTAGCAGTTTTCTTCCTAGTGCCTGCTTTCCTGGTATCCTCTCTAGCTGTCTTCAAACCTTTCCTACTGTTAGTTTTCTTCTCTTTAGTGCTAACAGTATTTGAGGTTTGAACTTCAGATGTTGTCACTTGCTCTCCAGTACCTTCAGTACTTCTAGTGACAACTCCTGAGTTGATCAGCCTTTTGGTCATGTGACAGTCTATCTCTGATGATGCTGATTCAGAGGATAGTAAGTCACATGATGAGAAGGATTGGTTATTGCTCTCCCCATCAGATTCCACTTCTGCTCTTGAAATGAAGTCTGTGGGAGGAGCAGTGTGATTATAACCAATGCCAAACTTCACATTGGAAGCTGATTGCTTGCTAAGAAGCATTTCAAAACCCTTGCATGATTGCACCCATCGATCACACTCAACTTGGGTGGTTGCAAGAGTTTCCTTGAGGTCTTTATACTTCTCTAGAAGTACATCTTCCCTAGCTTTAGCATCTTTGATTTGGCATTAAGCTTGTAAATCTCATCATTTTTATCTTTTAGAACAACCTCAAAATCAGCTTTTCTTTTGGAAATAGTGTGCTCAAGCTCAAGATTTTTATCTATTAAAGCTACATTTGCTTCTCTAATAGAAGCAAATGCTGCTATGCATGACTCTGAACAAAACTTGGCTTTTGCCTCAGTGGATACCTGAGATGAGGCATTGGATGATGACCCTTCAGCAGAATCAAGGGCCATCAGAGCAAGATTTCCAAAAGGTTGATCACCACCATGTTGACCAGCACCTTGGAGTAGTGGTTCCTGACCAGATAGCTCTTCTGGTAGACTACTCCAGTCAATAGCAGTTGGGGTGAAAAAGCTTTGTTGTTGAGGTTGTGTGTGGTGATGAGATTGGGAAGAATGAGGCTCTGGAAGAGCATGAGGTGGTTGAGCCGGGGGTGCTTGAGTTTGACCAGGCTGAGGCATGTAGTAACAGGGGTAAGGATAAGGCATATGACCCTGTGGCACAAAATAAGCAGGTGGTGCCTGTGCCTGAGATGGATGGGTAGAACTGTAAGATGGTTGCCCTTTGTGCTGTGAGCTATTGTTGGGAAAAGTCACAAAGGGTGCAGATGAGTTAGATCCAGATGATCTACACTCTCTTGCAAAGTGTCCAAGCCTTTGGCACTTGTGACACCTCAACTTGCTCTTGTCAAAACCAACTTTGGTTTTGCCAGAGAGTCCTGGGAATTTCCTACCAGTTCTTTTGTAGAACTTCTGAGAGCGGATATTTATCATTGCCATTTGGTTCAAAATATCCATCTCTTCCAGATCATCATCTGGAATGCCCTTCAAATCCTCCATCAGAAAACACAAGTTGTCACCACCACCTCCTGAACTACTAACACCAACAAAAGCTTGTTCTGAGTTTGTAGAGAAATCAATATGCTCATCATAAGAACTTTCTGATGAAGCATATTCTGACTCATGACTTATCAAGGCAGCATTACCTTGGACAAAGTCATCAGCAAGTTTGCCAGAAGATGACAACTTCCTCTTTTGCTCTACCTCTCTCTCAAAAGTGAGTAATTTCCCATGAAGTTGGGTGAGAGATAGAGTGTCCAGGTCAGCACTGGAGCGTAGGACAATGGTATATGTGTCCCATCTCTCAGGCAATGACCTGAGGAACCTGTTGTTCATCTGGCTTTTGGAGTACTCTTGTTTAACCATCTTCAGCTCAGAGATCAAACAAGAGAACCGCTCAAACTGCTGGGTCAGAGTCTTACCCTTTCTATATGAGAAAGTCTCATATTGTTGGGCGAGGATTTCCCTATTGTTTGCTAAGACCGAATCAGTTCCTCCAAATTGTTCCTTTAGAGCAACCCATAGGTCATGAGCAGACTCATGATGCAAGAGCCCTGAATATATCTCGTTTGGAATGGCCATGACTAAAATTCCATGGGCTCTAGCATCAATTTCGAACAGCTTTAGATCTTCATCCGAATATTGTTCAGGTTTCTTTGCAACCTGTTCATTAGATTCCGGAACGCTCACCATAGGCTTGTATGGCCCATGCACCACTGACTTCCAGCAACCAGCACTGTTGACAGCCAAGTGGTGTAGCATACGTCTTTGCCATATGTTATACTCGTTCCTAACCAGCATCGGAGGCTTGGTTGTGGAACCAGTATTGTGAGGATCATTGGTTGGTGTTGTCATCTCAGGTTTTGGTCAAAAACAAGTTTAAACACGACAAGCGTAACTCAAAACCACCAAAAGACCTCAAGATTTTGGCCGGAAACAGCAGAAACTCACTCTCTATGGCTAATTCTTGCAAATTGCTAATTCGATCAAACTGAGAGATCAAAAGAGCAGTTTCAAATGATCAATAGTGAAATCGATCAATGATTAACCTGCTCTGATACCATTTGACAGGATCTCAGCCTCTCGGTTGATCAATTAGATTATGTTTGCAGCAGATTTAGCACATTAATTAGCAATTAAAGCAAGAACATAAAAGATATTTCAATTTAAAAGCATAAACATAGAGAGAAGAGAGTTCTGCGAAACAATAAATGTTCTATTGGTCGCACGTTTCGGCAATTAAAACAGTATGGTTACACATCCTTTTATAGGCGGCAAAAGGATGGGTTGATGTCCTTTTTCTGACATCAACTGAATATTAAAAATACAACTGACAAAACATAAAACTACTAAAGATGTCAACAACAGACATCTTCTTACAAAAGTTTCCTAAGTACTGACAAAAGTAAACTACTGAAATCCTACAACGACTGAAGAACAAACTCTTCAGTCGTTTATAACTACTGATACTATAACAACTGAAGAACATGCTCTTCAGTTGTTGTACAACTACTGAAACAAAATAAACTACTGAAAAGGAAAAACCATCACAACAACTGAAGAAGATATCTTCAGCTGTTGTGACAAACTCTGAGTCTTCAGTACTTGGTCTTCAGACTTGGCTTCAGATGATATAACAACTGATGACTTCAGTAGATATCATCAGTTGTTGTCTTCAGTCTTTGTCTTCAGACTTTGTGCTTCAGTAGAAGGTCTTCAGTTCTTCAGTTCTTCAGCTTTTGATTCTTCAGTACTTGTCTTCAGTACTTGAAGTCTTCAGTACTTGTAAGATCAGTACTTCAGACTTCAGTACTTGGTCTTCATTACTTTGTAGTCTTCTTCAGCTGTTATTCTTTAGTTCTTTGATCTTCATACTTTGTTCTTCAGACTTTGTCAGAACAGCTGATGGTTGGAGCTAAGATGCTCTCGAGTCTGACATTCAAGCAAGAGAACACAATAGCTGATTGGGGTCTTCAGCAGTTGTTGTGATGTCATGTGGGACTTAGAGGTTTTCCTGATCTTGGCTCATTGGTTCTTTTGGTCCAACAATATTGAAAGTAAAGTATTTTATTTATAAACTAGAACTCACTCAGCAACCCTGACTTTTATGTGTTTTCCAGTTGGTAGGTAATAGTTGTTGAGATGGCACGGGGCAGCTACTTGGCATTTTTCGGATGGCAAACATTAGTATAACAATGACAATTTTATGATGTAATGCAATTATAGTATTTTGTAATAGTTAAACATATTGTATTATTTTGCAAAAGTTGTCATTAAAATATAAGAAATGGTTTTAATTAATTTCCGCTGCGATGTTTTAAATAATTGTATGTTTTATGTGCGATGAATGACCAACTGTGAGATGCCCGAAAACGGGGCCTGATAGAGAAGCTATCTTGGAGAAGTCTTGGATGAATCTTCGATAATATCCCGCCAATTCTAAGAAACTACGGATCTTGGATGGTGTCTTTCGAGACTTCCATTGCGTCACCGCCTCCACCTTTGCCGGGTCTACCATAATCCCCTTGGGATTTGCCACGTGACCCAAGAACTAAATTTCGTGCAACCAAAAAGCACACTTGGAGAATTTGGCATACAACTTCTCTCTCCTAAGTGTCTCCAATACCTAGCGTATGTAGCCGGCAAGTTCTTCCTCATTTCTCGAATAAATTAGGATATCATCAATAAAAACAATTACTGATTTATCTAACATTGGCCGACACACCCGGTTCATCAAGTCTATAAAAGCAGCTGGCGTGTTAGTTAGACCAAAGACACCACGAGAAACTCATAGTGTTCGTAACGTGTGCGAAAAGCTGTCTTAGAAATGTGTTGCTCCTACACATTAATTGATGGTACAGATCGAAGATCTATCCTCGAAAACTAACTGGCACCCCGGAGCTGATCGAATAAGTCATCAATCCTCGGTAATGGATACCGATTCTTCACCGTCAACTTATTCAACTCCCAGTAGTCGATACACATCCTCATGCTACCGTCCTTCTTCTTTACGAACGACACGGAGCACCCCAAGGAGAGATACTCGGTCTGATGAAACCCTTAACAAGCAACTCTTGCAGTTGCTCCATCAATTCCTTCATCTCAGTCGGAGTCAACCAATACGGTGCCTTAGCTACGGGCTGAGCACCGGGTATCATGTCAATTTGAAACTCGATCTCGCGGTCCGATGGCACACCTGGTAAATATTATGGAAACACATCTGGAAAATTACACACCACCGGTACATCGGACAATTATGGTGTTGACGTGTTCTCATCCTTTACGTAGGCCAGATAGGCATTACATCCACGCCTCGTGCATTTTCCCGCCAACGTCATCGAAATAACTTTCGGAATCATCCTAACTCGATCACCATTGTCACCAAACTCCCATCAGGCACTATCAATCTAATCATCTTCTTGCGACACATAATGTTCGCCTCGTAGTCTGCTAACCAATCCATTCCTAGGACTACATCGAATCCGCCTAAGGTCATCACGAATAGTCTAGTAAGGAACTTATGACCTTCTAGTTCTATGTCATAACCCTCAATCAAGTCAGAAATCCTTGTAGACTTACCTATGGTAGTTTCTATATCGAAGGGCTCATCAATACATTTACTCCTAATGGGCAGCTTAGCATAAAAGGCAGCAGAAATAAAACTTCTACTAGCACCTGAATCAAATAGCACAGAAGCAAGAGTTGTTGGTTTACTAGAAACGTACCTGCCACCACATCTGGGTCCGTCCTAGCCTCCTCCCTGAATGCCCTGGCACTTGCCCTTTGCCCTTCAGTTCCGGTCTTCTTCCCTGCTCTGGAACTCTCCGCCCTCTGCTTCTTGCACTCCCTGCTCAGACGGCCTACTTTACCACAGTTGTAGCACCTCGCTACTCCACAATCTCTAGAGATGCGGTCGGGCTTCCCGCACTTGAAACAAACATTTAGCCCATCCTTCACTCACCAGCATGCTCCTTCCCACACTTACTGCACTTCTTCGTTCCCGAGCCTGTTACAACCACCCGTCGATCATCCACCCTTGCTTTGTTGTTATTTGGCATAAAGCCGCCACGCCCAAACCGGTTCCTGTTCCAGTTCCGGTCATCACCACCAGTCTTCTTCCCCTTAACCACCATCACCTCCCTCTTATCATACAATCTTCCATCCAAATCAACCATTGACCTAAACGTACTAGGTCGGGCGGAGATCATGTGCCTGCGGATGTCCTCCGGCAAGCCTTGAATGTATCTTTTGATCTTCCGTGATAGGGGCGCCACCTGATCCGACACCAGCCATTCCATTTTGTTGAAATTGGTGGTGTACTGTTGATGTGTCATGGTTCCATCCTCCAGCTGCAGGAACTCTCTCTCTCCATCTTGTCCAACTCCTGATTAGGACAGAACTCCTTGATCACCAACTTCTTCAACTCACTCCACCTCATCCTGCCAATCGCTCTACCACCCTCAGCCTCGATAATATTGTCCCACCAGCATAAGGCCAAGTCCACAAATGAGTGAGTGGAAAACTTCACCATCTGGTCTTCTCTGCACTTGCTAATGTCGAGCACAACTTCCATCTCTCTTACCCATCGATGTGCAGTAGCAGCAGTGTCGTTGTCATCGAAAGTTGGGGGCTTGCATCTTTGAAATGCCCCATAGTTACAGCCTCATGCTGCCTCCAGCACATGCTCTTCTTTCTCCTCCTTATCAATAGGGACAACCATCTCAGTCTCTAGTTGCTCCCTCCCTCCTGAGGACCTGTTCCTCTCCTTCCTTTCTCCTTCTCTTACAGCCTATATTACCTCAGTCACCACAGATGGTAAGATCGTCTGCACGACCTAATGAACCTCCTCCACCACAGCCTCCTTCACTCAGGCCCTCAAATTAGCACTCTCATCACCACCTTTCAGATGAGGAGTCTCAGGCTCTTCATGAGCCACTTTTTCAGCTCTGGGCCTTCCTCTCGTGACCCGTTGTCTAGCACCACGTCCACCACGACCTCCACCTCGAGAAGCCTTCGAACACCAACACGGTCATTCAAGGTAATAACGCAGTCTATGTCAAGTATAGTAAGCCCCTAATTATAATGGCCAATTGTGATTAGCCACTTACTTTACTCTTCATACCCCAAGCATTTCCTATCCTGACTACATCAGTATCTAAATCTACTATGGGCAAACAGATCAAATAACATACGCACATAATACTTGTTAACATTAAAGAAAATACATGATGGCACGTAGCTACTCGGACTGGCATCCCTTCCCTTTAGTCCCATTCTCAGTTTAAGATTACGTTTCGTTTGAAAATATTTACCCATTTCACTTAAACTTTAGCTCTGATACCAACTTGTAAAACCCCATTCCCAGGCACCTCGCAGTTGGACTATCATTGCACATAACACATAAATATACATTTATTTAAAACATCGTAGCAGAATAACTTAAAACCATTTCATATATTAATGACAGCTTTTGCAAAATAATACAATTTAATAACTGTTACAAAATATCATAATAGCATTATATCAAGAAAACATCATTGTTATACAAATGGATGCCATCCCAAGAATACCAAGTAGCTGCCTCGTGCCATCCTCAGCAACAATCACCTGCCGACTGGAAAATACATAAAAGTCAGCATTGCTAAGTGAGTTCTAGTTTTATAAATAAAACACTTTACTCCCGTTAAAACCTTTCTTTACTTTCATACGCGATCATGCATCATACGTACAAATAGATAATATTATTATTATCTTCTATTATCATTCGTTTTCTTTCATCATCATATTCATACTTTCATTCCATTTCATTTATATTTTCTTTCATATACATTCCTTCATTTCATACGTTTTGTCATTTCTTATTTTCATTCTCGTACTTTCGTATCGTACTTCACATCGTTCTTTTACTTTCATACTTTCTTTTCGTACGTTACGTCATTCATTTACTTTCATATGGACCGATGAACAATACCCCGAACATTGTGCACGAAGCTGATGTTGGGCCTGTGGTAATTAAATCACGAACATTGAGCACGAAGCTGACTCAGTCACCTAGGGCAAGTCATCTATCCCTTTCATTCAGACCAATTGGCAATACCCCGAACATTGTGCACGATGCTGATGTTAGGCCTGTGGTAACTAACTCACGAACATTTTGCACGAAGCTGGCCCAGTCACCTAGGGCATACCAAAAAGGTCTTGTAAATCTTAATGATTGACCATGCATGCATCCTTCAGTTTATTAAAACCACACACAGTTGAACTAATGACAACATGGTCGTGTACCTCCTTGCTATTTGCTTGCAAGTCATTCTTTCTTTCATTATGTTTCATTTCTCATCTTTGTTATCTTTCATTTCATTATGTTATACTTTATGTTCTTTCATTCGTTTTTCATACTATGTAAAGTAATAACATAATACTTATCGTATATTTCATTATAATATATATGCTTTGAAAATCATTAAAAGATAACATCATACATATATTCATATCATACATTCTTCATACATGACACATCACACCCATCACATCACACATAACCACATAACATCAACTTACATCACCCCTGGGAACATCCCAAGTCAAACCTACACTTTACATTTTTCCTAAAATTCAGAAAAATATTCTAAGTCTTAGGCACATGGGCACTATGCAGGGCCATGGCCTTCTGGGCGCATGGGAACACTTAGGTGCATGGGAAAGTTCTGGGCGCATGGGCACTATTGGGGCGCATGGGCAGTATTGGGGCACATGGCCCAACACTTAGTCATTTAGGGCAACATTCTAGGCGCATGGGCACTATGCAAGCGCATTAGGGCCTACGCGCATGGACATTTAGCCAAATTACTATTTGGGCGCATGGGGTTTTGGGCGCATGGGACACTTAGGCGCATGGGACACTTAGGCGCATGGGACTATTTCAGGTGCATGACAACTAACTTTAACTACCATCATCACAATTCTATCACAACTCTAATTCTAACATGTTTTAAGCTTAGATCTTACATTCTAAGAAACAGAAACACATTCACAACATAATCATAACACCAAAATTCACCCAATTTTACCCCACCCCTGAATACATACATAAACACATACGGGTAACATACCCACTTTTATAAAAACATACATACATGTATTTCCAGCCTTAAAATCAGATAAAACATGTAAAAAGGGGGTTGTAGAACTCACCTTAGCTTCTCTCAAAATTAAACTCTTCAACTTGAGCTTCTCAGATGATTCTAACACCTAAACATGTTCAAAAACACGTATCCGAACACATACATACACATGAGAACATGTAGAAACCAGATTTATGGCTAGAAATCCATAAAAACCAAACCACTTATACTAAATTTACTTACCTTAACTGAAGTTGGCTGCCCTCTCTCTTAGAACTGGATATCTTCTGCTTTCTCTCTCTAAAAATGTCGAGAGCTTGAATGACAGAAGGTTTAGGCGGCCATACTTTCTTTATACAAATAATAATATTACTTTTATCCTATTACACTCTAGCCCCTCCTCTTTGGCCTCTTTTCTTTTCTTACAAAATACTCTTCTTTTCTTTTCTATTTCTTTAAATGATAAAATTTCCGGGTGTTTTGATATGTTTTGTGACAAAATACTTTCTTTATACAAAATAATAATATTTCTATTTCTTTAAGAAGACAATATTTTTGTATTTTAATATGTTTTGTGAATGTTTTGACATTTTCATATTGATTATGATGAAAGACAGATCATGCTTTTCTTTATGATAATTACTAATCTAAGTTGATCATGCCTAATGATTCAGTTAAAAAATTAAATCTCACTAATTCAAAGGCTTTAGTGAATAAATCAGCAAGCTGATCTTTTATATCCACTTTGATCAACTTGATCAAACCTTTTTCTGAGTAGTCTCTCTGAAAATAATATCTTATTTTTATATATTTTTTTTACTATGTTGGACTGGATTTGTTATAAACATAGCAGGTGAGTTATCTATGTGTATTGGTGTTTAAAGTAAATTATAACCATAATCAAGTAATTAGTTTTGCAACCATAAAACTTAAGAGCAACCAGCTAAAGCAGCTTTATACTCAGCCTCAGATATGGATCTGACACATTTGTTTGCTTTTTGCACTGCCAAGAAACAAGTCTTGATCCTACAAATTGACATCCACCAGTTGTGGATTTGCTGTTTACACCCTCCAAAGTCACTATCAGAACATGAATAGAGGTTAAAGTCTCCTATTATGATACCAGAGTCCAAGAGCTAGTTTCCCTTTGAGGTATCTGAAAATCCTCTTAACTTCATTCGTATGTGACTCTTTGGGGTCTGATTGGTACCTAGCATAAACACACATAACAAACATTATATTAGGTCTGCTGGCAGTTAAGTGCATTAAAGATCTTATCATTGATCTATACAATATTTGATCAACTGACTTCCCTTTAGGATCAGGTACAATCTCATCTATTGGTGATGCTGGTGTTTTGCATGAAGAAGTGTGAGCAAGGTTGTACTTCTTCAAGATTTTATGCACATACTTCTCCTGATTGATGAATATTCCATCTGGTTTCCAATGAACTTGTAAACCAAAGAAGAATATTAGTTCTCCCATGGAACTCTTTTGAAATTTAGATTTCATCAAACTTTTAAAGCCTTTACACAATCTCTTGTTTGTTGACCCAAAAATAATGTCATCCACATAGATTTGGACAACCAAGAGGTCTTGATAATCATGTTAGAGGAAGAGAGTCTGATCAATGGTTCTCCTTTTGTAACCATGTTTGAGCAAGAAAGTAGATAATGTTCATACCACTTTTTTTGTGCTTGATGAAGACCATACAAAGCTTTGTCAAGCTTGTATACCCTGTGTGGGTAATCAAGATCTTCAAATCCTATGAATCAAAGGATCATCCAGGGAATTATAAGCATAGTTTAATTACAAAACAATGATTATGGAATCACCATTGATTGTTGTTTGATTAATTAATTGTGTAATGATGAACAAACAAATAGAATGTGAATAACAAACTCAAACTAACAAAGAACAATTGAATAAAATGAAGAACAGACACATATCTATCAAAAGTTTTTCATTAATGTTTGAATAATGATTACAATAATCAAACGATCAATGATATTGATAATGCTAGGGTTCTAATACTATATTGATGCATATGTATTGTTTTGATTGCACTTGCGGCTGCTAGGGTTTGATTGATATTTTGAACCGTAGTAGTCATAGGTAAACGGTTAACTTGATTGTTCACCTGAGCCTCGTATTTATAGGCTTAGGGATTTACTGATATAGTAACAGTAACTTCCTTATAAAGGTAAAAATGTTACTCAGAGAATGTTCTAATATGACATTATCTGACTAAAGTGAAAGTCATCCGCAGATGTTGACTTTTTACTTTAGTGTTGACTTTTGTTGACTTCATGTACTTGGTGTACATCAAGTGTTGGTCTTCTGCAGGAACTTTGTATTTCGCAGGTGATTTGCTCTTCCGCAGGAGTTCCACGAAGATGATACTTGATTTGTTCCAGAATATCTATGGAGGAACCGTTTGTTCATCCGTAAATATTTCTAGCACTTGCTCAATTTCTTAAAATTGACCAAGACTAATGATTTTCTTGCACATATACATATAGAACAATGCATAATAAATAGTTAACCTATAAACATATGTTGCATACATAATGATGGGAAAAATATAAGAATTATTACAATGATTGATTCAAGAGCTAAACCTATACAAAATTCTAGACCTAACAATACTCCCCCTTTAGGTTAGCTTCTTCTAATCAATGCTTCAGGCTTTGTAGCTCTTTAACTCTTGACACCATCTTTTTCTTGAAGTATGATACAACTTCCTTCTAATCATCATACTTGTACTTGATCTCTATTCGGCTAATCTTATTCAGAGTTTCATACTTTATCCCAAGGATGTCTTCTTCAGTTGTTAACGTTGCAATAACACTATTGTTGTTCACAACTTCCAGTTCATCCTCTTTTGCGATTCTTAGATCTGTAATATAAGAGATTTCAGATCCCATAAGCTAGCCTGCCTCATATTTTCGTCTTTCTCTTACTATGGCATTCAGCTTATCTATTACCTGAATCATATGCACATATAGAAATAAGTCAATTTATGCTTGTTAATTGTTGAGATTTGGGAAAAAATTGTCATGCAGATAAGCAGTGTAGCTTGGGTGAAGAAGTTTGATCTTTAATAGATCAAATATCCTAATATATTCAGCTTCCTTCTTATCCGCAGTTCTCTTTAGCATGAGCTCCTTTGTTTTCTCAACATACCCCCACTGAGTGATTGGGTGTAAGAACTGGTTTCCTTCAAATTTCTTGATAGATGCATTTCTTTTTATTTGCATGACCCACCCGTATCAAGAATTCACTTTCTATAGAGATTGAGGAGCTTGACTATGACCTTCTTTTCTTCTCTTTCCTTTGCATGTGCTCCTTATCTTCTTTTATAGCTTCTTGAAGGACATCATCCTTGAATATTGACAAAAACTTTCTAATCATCCCTGAGAAATCTCTTCCTCTTGGATGAATTGGATAGTTAGTAATCTGTAAGCTTTGGAGTTATTTGATATCGGCATCTGGAAGTGATATAACTAATTCAATCTAGGAGTGATATAACTAATTCAATCAAGGGAAGGTATTGAATCATCCTAGATGCCCTTTTGATTATTGCACTATCCCATTCAGCATCGTATTTCCAATTACCTGCTCATCACTGTGCTCTTGGTAAGGGGGCTGGACTGACATTCTCATGGTATTCTTTAGCTGATATGGGAGTAGTGATATGATAAAAGAGTTGGAACAGTATGGACTTCTTCTCAGTTATCTCTCTCACCGTAGTTCCAAGGGGCCATACTTTTCCTGGAATGACTCTCCTAGGCTCTCTGATCATTTTCTCCTTGCCCTGATGCATATCTTTGCTCTCCATAATGTGGGTCTCTGAAGGAGTTGTTTCATGGGCGTAGCTTGGATTTAGAGCTTCAGTTCCAAACCTAACTCCAGTTTGTAGCTCAATCGTCATCACATATTCCACCATTTGTCTCAGTTCTTTTATAGATCTGTCTCTTAGCTCATAGAACTTGTGGTTATGATTTTGCAACCAACAAACAATGTTGTTTCTATTTAGCTTCTTTATGTCATAATGACCTAATTCTTTCTTTATTTTTTCTCTTTCTTGGAATTTGATGAAGGTGGTGTGAAATCCTTAATTGCTTGCTTCATCTCATCTGAGTTAATCCTTTCTATCAAGTCATAAGGAACCCTTTGTTCATGAGTTCCATGAACATGGTAGATTTGGGTCTCTCTTCAAGTATGTCTTGAGTTATGAGCAGCACATCAGATGTGTTTGTTTTGGCTTTTTTGGAGTTTCTTCTCTAGTCAACTCCTCCCACTCAGCATCACTTTCATCATTTGGCTCACTAGGTTCTGATGTTAACAGTTTAGCTGATGGGGTGTGCTCAGGTGAAACTATTTTTGCTCTTTTTGGGGAGTCTTGCACCTCTATTATCTCCTTCTCTGTCTTCCCCAAGTACCTCCTCTTTTTGTTGTAACAGATGAGAGGGGCCTGTTGTTGTGATTGAACAGCCTTTGATGATGATTGTTCAATTGCAGGATGTAGTACTAGTAGAGAAATTTGGGTAGATTCAAGCTCACTATCTTTTTCTCAACCTCTCAATCTTATCATCTTTAGCTATCAGGAGTTCAGCTTGTTTAGAAATAGTGATTTAAGCCTTGTTCATTTCTAATACACTCTGCTCCTTCTCTAATTTCTCTTTCTCCAAATCTTCTTTTAACTCTCTTACTAATTCATATAAGGCATTTATCACTTCATGATCTATTTGGGCATCCTCTCTCAATCTTCGGATAGGTCCTTCTTGTAGAGTTAAAATAGCATCCTTCTACTTCATCTCCTCCTTCAACTCCCTCAGTCTCTCCTTTCTTTTGTTAGATTTGATGGTCAGATTGTTGTATTTAGCCACAAGAAAACTCTTACTGACATCAATCTCTTCATCATTCAGATCATCTTCATGATAAGCAATAACATCAACAAACTGATCTTTACTTTCATTCTAAGCCTCATCATGATGTACAACTTGATCTACCTCCTGTTCTTCCTCATTTTCAACCTCTAAATTCACTTCTTCAATATCCTCACCCAGTACTTCATCATAATCATCTACTATGTTCATCACTTTAGTAGGAGAATGACTTTTAGAAGCTGGTTTAGATTCAACCACTGGACAGATTGGGCTTTGAGGATATTCTTTTTGTGGTGATGGTTGGTAGGAGAGAGATATTCTTGTAGAGAAGGCTAAAAGGGTGAAATTAGTTCTGTAGCTGCAGAGATTGGTTGTGTGTGTTCACTGGCTGGTGAAACTAGTCCACTTTCAGCAATGTTAATGGAGGTTGGTGATTGATTGAGTGAGATAAGTTGGGTTTGTTCACTTTGTGGTAATGATGGTTGTACTAGTAAATGTGGTTGTGTTGGTGATGGTAGTAGGATAGGTGAAGGTGGTTGTAATGGTGATGGTGGTTGTGATGGTAGTAGAACTGGTGATGGTTATTGAGATGGTGGAAGAACTGGTGATGGTTGTTGGGAAGGTGGAGATGGTTATTGATAAGGTGGTGAATATGAATCTTGCTTAGTGTGAGCAGGGGATTCTTAAGCTTGTTCTTGGTGTTCTATGAAGATCAATTCTTATGCACTATCTGCATTCGCATCCGTAACATAATGGAATATCTCCATTTCCTCCCCTTTATATCTTCCACTGATCTAGTTCAACAGTGATCTTCCCAAATGTGCTTGAACAAATACATCACCTCCCCGTTCTACGTGAAGCATGGAATCATTGATGATGAGTTAGGGAAATCTGGGAACATGTACATCTTGTTAGCTTTTTTTACTTCTATTTGATCACAGATGCATCCAAGGATGTACTTTGAATAATTGTAAGTCCTTCCTTCAAAGATTCCAATGATCCCAGAGGATATATGTCTTGAAAATCTATCTAGACCAGACTTCCGATTTGACATACATTTTAGATGAGTATGACTAAGGAATCTATAAGGCTTGCATAGTCTCCCTTTCTTGATTTCACCATTCCTGTAATCTCCATCATATCCCATTAGATCCAAAACATGCTGAATGTATTCATGATTGAATACATCAGGGTGACCTGCTTCTTGTTCACCAAGCTCCAACACCCTTCTGATGATTTGCTCATCCACTCTCAGAACTTCATGTCTAATCGATGCATAAATCACTTGTTCACCATTCTCCTCAGCTACTCTTGCAGTATTCTAGAAATCTATCACATGAGTTTGATAGATCACTGGGTCAGCAGTTAGGGCATAGAATATCCTCAATCGGCGTAGGTATCGGGTAATCTTTATGCATCCTTCAGTCATAGGGTCATCCGGATTGAGGAAAGCACATACATTATGCTCCTTTGTGAATTGATTAGCCATCTACAATACACATGAACATCAGAAAACAATGATTTAAGAATTTAGGCTTGAAATCAAAATTTAAAAAATTTTAAGAAGTTCAATCGTTTCGACGACATTTCAGCAATGTCCTGTGATGTTGAAGTTATGATCAATGATTTACCTTAGTGATAATGTTCTAACAATGAACAGAAGTTTTGAAAACTGAATGATTTGTTGTTTTGGAGTGGTCATTTTAAAATATCAGTGGAAGAAAGGTTTAAGGTTTTACGAATGTTTTTCTAGGTCATAAAAGTGCTCTGAGAAAAGTGAATGAAAACGACAAGTTAAATGTATCTTTTATACACTTTTTTAGAAACATAACTAATAACCTTTTATTATTATGAGACCCTCAACCCTTATTACCCTTTCATGGTAAATTTTGTTTCCGGAGAAATTATATCTTCCGTAGTAATTTACAACTTCCGCAGAAGATTAATTCTTCCGAAGGAAAACAATCTTCTGAGGGAAATTAAGTCTTCCATTGCAAACTAAATTTTTTGAATGAAAATAAATCTTTCGTAGGAAAATAAATCTTCCGAAGGAGATCTACGGATGACTTGGCCTTAATTTCCTGAACTACTACGGAAGTATAATTTGAATTTCCATAGTTTACCTATCTACGGAAATCAAATATACTTTGTTAAAACATTCACATCCATAGGTTATCAATCTACGGATGGTCAAATTTTAACTTTGAAAATTTTACACTGTAGCATCTGCTGATATGTAATATTACACTTTAACTTTTACTAATAGATAAAAATTTATCCTTACTGATGTATGAATCTAATAACTATTAGATCATATATTGCTATTGAACCTTGTTGAATTTTTCCATGGCAATTATGCAGAGATTTTCACTGGGCAGATATCCAACTGCCAAAGTAGTTGCTCAAGATCTATTTTTCTTCAATACTTTTGTTAAACTCAATTTTCATGCTCATGTATTACTACTCCACCTAAATTTGTGCTTAATAATTAACTTTTTAGTATAAATTTCAGTAGAGACTAGCATGAAAAGCAATGATCTCACCACTTTATATTAAATAACAAAAACTAACGGAACTTAAATATATGTACAAGCATTTGTAAATGGGATCATACTATGACACTAAGCTACCGCCTGATGGTTTTAGTTTAAGTGAAGTAAACAATGATCTGGTGCTGATTGCAAGTGTGTTTATCCACTTAAATTCAAACCAGAGTATATGTTCAATTAGTCATGTTGATTATCATGTTTTGGTCGTGATTAGAGATAAACAGATATGGCTCCACATTCAATTCACATTAGAGTTGTCCTCCATTTATGAGTCATCTTATCACTTTTTTATACTTTAAAACTATGTTCCTTTAAGTATAATTTCTATCTTAAGATTTCTGTGAAATCTTATTAATGCAAGCTGATGTATAAGAACTTTAACTTTAATATACAGTTGATCTCATTGGACTTTTTTAGAGCTTCATATATGATCATCCTCAGGTCACCAGGTCTTTACTTACATAAAACAGAGCTACCTTTAACCCAGGTCTTTGTTTACACAAAACAGAGGGATGATGATGATGCTAATCATATCACCAATTGTTTATATGCAAGGTGGTCATAATCTCATGTCTTTGCTTACACAAAATAGAGGGAAAATGAATTGCAAAGACAGAAATTATAAGAATTCAGAACATAGTGTGTTTGGGTGAGTAAATTGATCACAAGAGGATAAGACTCACTTGCTTGCTACTCAAAGTGGAATATCCCACAATCAATCATCTAGGAATAAAGTTTGCCACGCATTTGTTTATTTTCTACTCAAGCCGAACCTACTTACACATCAAAGCACATCTTATCATTCTTTATGTAAGATTAAGATTTAGCAAAGTGAACAAAGTCATAGTGTACTATCATTTCCCATTATACAAAAACTAGAAACAGAAAAATATATCAACAATACATTCTTTTGTATTTTTTATTGGTTTTATGAATTTTTTTGGATTTTTCATTCAGGATAGATCATGCTTTTATGTAATGATAAAGAGATAGTTAATCTAAGTTTGATCATGCCTATTGATTCAATTAAGAAATGAAATCTTACTGAATCAAAGGCTTTCATGAATAAATCAGCAAGCTGATTTTTGGTATCCCATTTGATCAACTTAATCAAACCCTTTTGTAAGCAATCTCTCAGAAAATGGTATCTTAACTCTATATATTTTGTTTTACTATGTTGTACTGGATAAGCGGTGATAAACATAGAAGCTGACTTATCTATATGAATTGGTGTTTGAAGAAAATTTTACCCATAATCAATTAACTAGTTTTGCAACCATAAAACTTTAGAGCAACCAGCTGAAGCAGCTATGTACTTAGCTTCTGCTATGGATACTGAAACATTAGTATATTTATTGCACTGCCATGATACAAGCCTTGGTCCTATAAATTGACATCCACCTGTTGTGGATTTTCTGTTAATGTTGCATCCTACAAAATCACTGTCTGAATATGAGTCTAGGTTGAATTCTCCTTCTTCGGAATACCATAGTCCAAGAGCTGGTTTCCGTCTAAGATATCTGAATGTATCCTCTTCACAACATTCATTGTGATTCCTTTGGATCCGATTAGTACCTAGCGCAAACACAAACAACAAACATAATATATGGTCTGCTTACAAATAAGTACATTAATGATCCTATCATTGGTCTATATAATCTTTGATCTACAGACTTCCCTTTAGGATTAGGCATAATCTTATCTATAGTTGATGCTGGTGTTTTGCATGAAGATGTATCAGCAAGAGAGTATTTCTTCAGTATTTGATGAATATACTTTTCTTGGTTGATAAATATGTCATCTGATTTCTATTGAACTTGTAATCCAAGGAAGAATGTTAATTATCCCATAAAGCTCATCTAAAACTCAGATTTCATCAATGCTTCAAACTCCTCACACAATCTCTTGTTTGTTGATCTAAATATAATGTCATTTACATATATTTGAACCACCAAGAAATCTTGATATTCATGCTTGAGGAATAGAGTCTGACCTGTTGTTCATCTCTTGTATCCATGCTTCAGCAGAAAGGTGAGAATATCTTATACCATTTCCTTGGAGCCTAATAAAGTCCATACAAAGCTTTGTCAAGATTGTATACCCTATAAGGGTAATCAAAATCTTCAAAGCCTGGAGGTTGAGCAACATAGACCTCTCCATCAATCTTACCATATAAGAAAGCATATTTAACATCCATTTGATAAACTGTGAATTTCTTATATGAAGCATAGGATAGAAAGACTATGATAGCTTCAATCCTTGCAACAAGAGCAAAGACTTTATCATAGTATATTCCTTCTTCTAGAATATAGCCTTGGAACATCAGCCTTGCTTTGTTTCTTACAATGATGCCTCTGTCATCTAGCTTGTTTGGAAAAGCTATTTGGTACTAATTTGATATTGGACTTCAGGGAGATATAAACTAGATTCAAGACTTTTTGCTTTCTGAATTGTTGAAGCTCCTCTTGCATAGCTTCAATCCAGCTACTGTCTTTAAGTGCAGCCGTAATGCTGGGTGGAACCAGTTGAGATAGAAAACAGGAGAAAAGACAAATGTTGGTTGCTTCCCCTTGCTTTCTTGTGGTTCTTTCATGCAGATCAATAATTATGTTTTCAATTGGGTGATTCTTATGAATTCTGTTAGTTGGTATAGTCTTAACTGGAATGGAAGATTCCAAGTT
Source organism: Flaveria linearis (assembly GCA_024085815.1). Taxonomy (NCBI): domain Eukaryota; kingdom Viridiplantae; phylum Streptophyta; class Magnoliopsida; order Asterales; family Asteraceae; genus Flaveria; species Flaveria linearis. The sequence continues at coordinate 43,752,893 of CM044008.1, read as the reverse complement.
GGTCATGTGTGGTGATGGAGATTCATCCAGCTATGATTAAGAATTAACAAAGTAGTCAAATTCTTCTTCATGTTGATTTAAAGCTGAGTGATATCCATCTTCCTGATTTTATGCTTCAGCAGATGTAGTTTGACCTTCCATAGGTGTTATAGTAACATGTTCAGATGTAGATTATGGATCTGTTGATGTTGTTAATGGACTTGGTTGATGTACTGATGGGTTTAGAACTTCAGATGAAGGAACTGTAGCATCTCCAGATGTAGATGGAGTATCTACCAATGCATTGAGTAAATTTCCGGAAGCAGTATTAACGTCTGTGGAAGCCGGGTTAACACCTGTTGATACTTCATTCATTTCTTGGGTGGGAGATGTTGGATTTCTAATGGACTATCCATTACTTGATTGTGGTGATGTGCCATGATCTGCAACACTTGAAGTGTGTGGATGAGGTCTTGGTGGATTTGCAGTTAGTGGCACTTCACTAATTGTTGGAGGGACATAAGGATAACATGTAGTTGTAGAACCTGCAACATTCAAATAACCAGAGTTAAATGAATTTGTGAAAGCGTCTATGTTAAATAGCCATGATGAACCTATTACATATTTTGTTAATGATGTTTCATCAAAAGATACATTAGGTGTTTCTTCGACAATGTGTTGATATGGAATGTAAACTCTATATGATTTAGATGTTGATGAATAACCAATAAAGAAACCATCATAGGATTATTCTAGAAAACTTTTTGAATTGTTCCTTGGTGTTTAACACAGAGACATAACACCCAAAAGCTCTAAGATAGCCTATAAAAGGTTTTATTTTAAATAAAAGCTCGTAAGGTGTTTTGTTGTGTTCTTTAACAAATAATGTTTTGTTTTGAATAGTGCAAGCTGTATTCATAGCTTTAGCCCAACATGTAATGGACAGATGTGAATCAGCTAGCATTGTTCTAGCTGGTTCAATGAGAATTTTGTTTCTTCTCTCAGCAACTCCATTTTGTTATGGAGTTCTTGGAGCACTGAACTGTCTTGCTATGCCTTTGTTCTTGCAAAAGTTTTCTACAACATAGTTAACAAATTCAGACCCATTATCACTTCTAACAATTTTGACTTTTAAATCAAGTTGATTTTCAATTTTTGTGATGAAATCCTTTAATGCTTTTGATTTTTCACTCTTATGTTTTAACAAAAACACCCATAAGAATCTAGTGAAATCATCAACAATCACCAAACCATATTGCCTCTTGCCAATGCTCATCACATTGGTTGGACCAAACAAATCCATGTGAAGCAATTTGAGTGGTGTTATGTTTGTGTTGATTGTTTTGGACTTGTGAGACACCTTATGTTGTTTTCCTTTGTAACATGAAGAACAATGAGTAGAACATTGAAATTATTTCTTACAAAGACTAATGACTAAGTAATTTCTGGCCAGCCTATTTTAGAATGAACTAGCCTTCTATGCCACAGTTGAGATTCATCTTCTGATGATGTAGAAATCAGGCATGTTTCATTTGATGTTAGTGAGGTGTTGTTCATGTCAAAACCATATTTATTGCCTTTTCTTGGTGCTTTAAGAAGAATGTAATAATCTAGGATTTGCAAACTAGGTTTAAGAATGTAACAATGATTTTTATCAAATAAAGTGGTATAGTTTTGATCACAAATTTGAGATACACTGAGTAAATTAAATTATAAGTTTTCACAAAAAATTACTTTCTCAAATTTGAGCACAACTTTTGTTACAATTCCTTCACCTACAATTTTACCTCCCTTATCCCCGCCGAATGCTACATAAGAAGCATTTTTGTGTTTGAAGTTATGGAGGAGAGAACATTTTCCTGTCATATGTCGGGAACATCCATTTTCAACATACCACTTGTTGTCAGCTCTCCATGTATGTTCTTGCACGTAAAATGAAATTAATTAGAATGGGGAACCCAAGCCTTAATGAGCTTAGGCTGACCACTTATGTCTAAAATTGTTACTCCTCCATGAATAAGTCTAGATGATTCAGGTTTGACTTTAGACTTAATTGATTCATTTTGTTTTGTTTGTGGTGGTGAGGATGATCCTGTTGGAGATTGACTTGAGGCATTTTGTACTGGTTTCTCAGTCATTTCCTCTTGCACCTTCTCTTTATTTTTCTTATGTTCCTTTGATGAAGAACGTTTGTTGAGGAAAGTTTCGGTATCCTTTGATTTTGACTTTGATACTTCAATACCTTTATTAAAATAATCAAAGAATTTCTCATCAGCATTAGTTGATTTTTCATTCAAGTCCACCTTTATATGTGGTGTCCTGCTTTAAGACTGTTGTTTTTCCTTCTTCTTTGGTTGAGAATTAGTAGCAATTGATTGCATCTTAGCTTTTTCAACCTTCTGTTGTTGATCATCAGCAGCAGGTGGCTTCTTTGTCTTTTCAGCCTTTTTCTTTGGCTGCTGCTGCTTTGTTTTTGATTCTTTGATGCTATCTTCAGATTCTAAACCTGCATCATTTTTCTCAGATTGCTTCTTCTTAGGAACTTTTATTTTATTCTTTTTACTGAAGTAGCATTCTTGAGTTGAATGATTGATTTTGTTATAGATTGCACATTGCTTATTGAAATAGCAATCTGAAGTCATATGGTTGTTCATATTGCAGAGAGAACAGTAGCTGCTGAAGTGGCAATCTTCAGTGTTGTGATTAGTCATATCACACCACTTACAGTACTTATCTTCTGCTTCACTTTCTAAGTCAACCATTTTCTTCTTTTGTTTCAACTGTTTTTATGTTCTTTCAACTGTCTTTCAAATTTTGTTACTGGAGAGTCTTTTCCATTTCCTAACATAATGTCAAATGGTTCTGATGGTTAGCAGCTGTCTTTTGTTGATAAAGCACAGCCTTCACAGATTTCTTGCCTGTGCTTTTGATTATTGAAGCTTCACCTGAAGATTTCATTGCTTTGACTTGTCTTTCAGCAGAAACTTCCTTCTTTCATAGATCTTCTATAGATGACTCTTTACACAAATCAAGAGTGTTCATCCGCTGAGGATCTGCTGAAGTTTCCTAAATTTCAAAAATCTTCTTTTTCCGTAGAAGATCTACTGAAGTTGTTGACTTGGTCTTCCTGATCTTTTCTGCGAAAGTAGTTTTTAATTCTTTCGTAGACTCTACACTTGCATTAGCTTCAGACCTTTTTGTTGTTGGTTGAGTCACTTGCTTGTTGTTTAGCTCTTGAATCCCAGCATTCAACTGAGTTATCCTTTTGTAGATAGTCTTCAGCAAGTTTCTTTATTGAGGTAAATAAGGCATTTTGATTTCTTCAAGCACTTTTGGTATTAAAGGATCAAACACCAAAGAGATCATCACATCCATCAAAATCAAAATCTGACTCATCTTGTTTTGAACCTTCTGAATTAGTTGATTTAGTTTCACTCACCTCGGAATCATCATCATGTGCCACTTGATTAAATTCAATTTTAACAGTATTATTAGTGCTTGGCACAAAATGATTTGATAAGCTGCTAGTCATAGAACCAAGTAATTAGGTAAACTATTATTCACTGGCGGTTAAACATTATGAAAACCTAAACCGGATTTGTTTTATGACTCAATATAAGAATTTACAACTTCTCATATTGTTGAGATGAAAGTTGAAACTTCTGAAGTTTCACTTTAGTGGATGCATGTTCTGTCATTGATTTTGTTAAGGATGCAGGCAAATGCTCAACTTGTGCCTTCAAACTACAATTTTCTGAAACAAGTTTATCTAAATCTTTTTGCAAGGAAGTGATTTTTACCTGATAATGTCACACGCTCAAAATCCACATGCGGGATTTTACCGCGAGGCGTGTGTACAAACCAGGATCACAGTCAATAGTTACTCAGAACGACTCTATATGCCATATTTAAATAAAACAAACCAAGGTTCAAACTTTAAAATCATGCGGAAGTGTTTTGTAAATAAGACAAACCCAAAGTATAAAAATGCATAATATGGCAGAACACGCGCCATCCAAATGTTTTAAGCTCATAACTAAAAGACAAGTAAATGTGTCTATAAAATAAAGCCTTAGAATGAATGCTGGACCAATGGTGTGCTCCTACTGGCAAGCTGAGTTATCGACCTGAGAATATGTAGATACATGTGTACCTAGTTTCTGATCTTAATGTAATATGTCTGTATTGTCTTACACGTATGTAATCGTTGGGTACTTAATGAAATGCAAATGTTTGGATGTACTTATAATGTTTAATATTTCATTAATGAGGTGTTTAACACATATCGAAGTAACTACATAGGTTTGCGATTGTATGAATTAATCTTGGTAATGTAATGTTTAAGAAATGTATTCAAACTTAGTTATGTGAAGTTCTCATGCGAATGGCCCATGTGAATGGACCATACGCATGAACAACTTCATGCGAATGTCTCAGTCGCACGACTGAACCAGGAGACAGGGTCAGTCGTGTGATTGTAACATAAGATTGGCTCAGTCGCATGACTGAACACTCAGTCGTACGAATGGATCAACCGCATGGCTCAATCGCACGACTGAACCATACGAATGGTTCAGTCGCACGAATGAGAAACACTAACCTATAAATACCACTTAATTCGTGGAAAAATAGAACACTTCGAATATTATCAACCCTAGCAGTTCCTGTTCGTCCAGAGAGTCTCTTCCAACTTCATAGAACGTTTCTGATCGATTCTAATCAATTCTTAACGTATTCTCATCGTTAGTTTTGATCGGCTTAACGTTCTCCCTGATTGGATCGCCAATCAAATAGGATTCCGCACTATTTGATCTGGTTTCACGTTTAAATCAGTTAGTACTCCGTTGTACACGGTCCTAACAAGTGGTATCAGAGCTTTGCCTCTTGATTCTTCGTGGATTCAATCGTTTTTTGTGAAAAGTCAACGTTTTAAGCGAAAAGATCTGTTCTTTCTGCTCAAAATCAAGTTTTTGCGTGTGCATGTTCTGAAAATTGGGTCTTTTTCGAGTTGCAGCCGTCTAGGGTGTAAAAGATTGCCTTTTTAGGTCAAAGTGTGTGAAAAATTTCGATTTCAGCAGTCTCAGTCGCACGATTAACTCAATCGCACGACTGAACTCCATTCGCCAGTCCAATCGTATGACTGAATTCAATCGCTCGTTCAATCGCACGATTGACTCAGTCGGTCTGTCCATTAGCACAACAGCCCTAATCGCCTGCCCAGTCGTACGACTAAGCTCAATCGCACGATTTTGTTTCAGTCGTCCCCCAGTCGCACATCCCAGTCGCATAAACAGTCTGTTTGTCAAGTCTAATTCTAATTTATCATGGACTCAGAAAACTTTGCATTCTCAGCTGGTAAAGACTCAAGGATACAGAACCTACTGCTACTGGAAAATGAGATCGGAAACCATAATAAGCCACCTAAGTTGTTATCGATTGATGACTTTCCTCAATGGAAGCAAAGGTTTGAGATTCATCTCAATGGAGTGGACACTAATCTATGGAATGCTATTGAGACTGGTTACAATATGCCAGTTGGAGCTGATGGTATACCCCTAACGTTGAGTGGATTGACTGATGCACAAAAGATTGCTTACAATGCAGAAAAGAAAGCATATGCCATGTTAACACAGTCTATTCCTAGTGTGTAGATACATGTGATCTTAATCTTAGTCCAAGGGGGAGTTTGTAGATACATGTGTACCTAGTTTCTGATCTTAATGTAATATGTTTGTATTGTCTTACACGTATGTAATCGCTGGGTACTTAATGAAATGCAAATGTTTGGGTGTACTATAATGTTTAATATTTCATTAATGAGGTGTTTAACACATATCAAAGTAACTACATAGGTTTGTGATTGTTTGAATTAATCTTGGTAATGTAATGTTTAAGAAATGTATTCAAACTTAGTTATGTGAAGTTCTCATGCGAATGGCCCATGCGAATGGACCATACGCATGAACAACTTCATGCAAATGTCTCAGTCGCACGACTGAACCAGGAGACTGGGTCAGTCGTGTGATTGTAACATAAGAGTGGCTCAGTCACACGACTGAACACTCAGTCATACGAATGGATCAACCGCATGGCTCAATCGCATGACTAAACCATACGAACGGTTCAGTCGCACGAATAAGAAACACTACCTATAAATACCACTTAATTCGTGGAAAAATAGAACACTTCGAATATTATCAACTCTAGCAGTTCCTGTTCGTCCAGAGAGTCTCTTCCAACTTCATAGAACGTTTCTGATCGATTCTAATCAATTCTTAACGTATTCCCATCGTTAGTTTTGATCGGCTTAATGTTCTCCCTGATTGGATCGCCAATCAAATAGGATTTTGCACTATTTGATTTGGTTTCACGTTTGAATCAGTTAGTACTCCGTTGTACACGGTCCTAACAAGTGGTATCAGAGCTTTGGCTCTTGATTCTTTGTGGATTCAATCGTTTTTTATGAAAAAGTCAACGTTTTATGTGAAAAGATCTGTTCTTTCTGCTCAAAATCAAGTGTTTGCATGTTCATGTTATGAAAATTGAGTCTTTTTCGAGTTGCAGCCATCGAGGGTGTAAAAGATTGTGTTTTTAGGTCAAAGTGTGTGAAAAATTTCCATTTCAGCAGTCTCAGTCGCACGATTAACTCAATCGCACGACTGAACTCCATTCGCCAGTCCAATCGTATGACTGAATTCAATCGCTCGTTCAATCGCACGATTGACTCAGTCGGTCTGTCCATTAGCACAACAGCCCTAATCGCCTGCCCAGTCGTACGACTAAGCTCAATCGCACGATTTTGTTTCAGTCGTCCCCCAGTCGCACATCCCAGTCGCATAAACAGTCTGTTTGTCAAGTCTAATTCTAATTTATCATGGACTCAGAAAACTTTGCATTCTCAGCTGGTAAAGACTCAAGGATACAGAACCTACTGCTACTGGAAAATGAGATCGGAAACCATAATAAGCCACCTAAGTTGTTATCGATTGATGACTTTCCTCAATGGAAGCAAAGGTTTGAGATTCATCTCAATGGAGTGGACACTAATCTATGGAATGCTATTGAGACTGGTTACAACATGCCAGTTGGAGCTGATGGTATACCCCTAACATTGAGTGGATTGACTGATGCACAAAAGATTGCTTACAATGCAGAAAAGAAAGCATATGCCATGTTAACACAGTCTATTCCTAGTGTGTAGATACATGTGATCTTAATCTAGGTCCAAGGGGGAGTTTGTAGATACATGTGTACCTAGTTTCTGATCTTAATGTAATATGTTTGTATTGTCTTACACGTATGTAATCGCTGGGTACTTAATGAAATGCAAATGTTTGGGTGTACTATAATGTTTAATATTTCATTAATGAGGTGTTTAACACATATCAAAGTAACTACATAGGTTTGTGATTGTTTAAATTAATCTTGGTAATGTAATGTTTAAGAAATGTATTCAAACTTAGTTATGTGAAGTTCTCATGTGAATGGCCCATGCGAATGGACCATACGCATGAACAACTTCATGCGAATGTCTCAGTCGCACGACTGAACCAGGAGACTGGGTCAGTCAGGAGACTGGGTCAGTCGTGTGATTGTAACATAAGATTGGCTCCGTCGCACGACTGAACACTCAGTCGTACGAATAGATCAACCGCATGGCTCAATCGCACGACTGAACCATACGAACGGTTCAGTCGCACGAATGAGAAACACTTACCTATAAATACCACTTAATTCGTGGAAAAATAGAACACTTCGAATATTATAAACCCTAGCAGTTCCTGTTTGTCCAGAGAGTCTCTTCCAACTTCATAGAACGTTTCTGATCGATTCTAATCAATTCTTAACGTATTCTCATCGTTAGTTTTGATTGGCTTAATGTTCTCCCTGATTGGATCGCCAATCAAATAGGATTCCGCACTATTTGATCTGGTTTCACGTTTAAATCAGTTAGTACTCCGTTGTACACGGTCCTAACAAGTGGTATCAGAGCTTTGGCTCTTGATTCTTTGTGGATTCAATCGTTTTTTGCAAAAAAGTCAACGTCTTAAGTGAAAAAATCTGTTCTTTCTGCTCAAAATCAAGTTTCTGCGTGTGCATGTTCTGAAAATTGAGTCTTTTTCGAGTTTCAGCCGTCTAGGGTGTAAAAGATTGCGTTTTTAGGTCAAAGTGTGTGAAAAATTTCGATTTCAGCAGTCTCAGTCGCACGATTAACTCAATCGCACCACTGAACTCCATTCGCACAACAGCCCTAATCGCCTGCCCAGTCGTACGACTAAGCTCAATCGCACGATTGACTCAGTCGGTCTGTCCATTCACACAACAGCCCTAATCGCCTGCCCAGTCGTTCGACTAAGCTCAATCGCACGATTGTGTTTCAGTCGTCCCCCAGTCGCACATCCATGTCGCATAAACTATCTGTTTATCAAGTGTAATTCTAATTCATCATGGACTCAGAGAACTTTGCATTCTCAGCTAGTAAAGACTCAAGGATACAGAACCTACTGCTACTGGAATATGAGATTGGAAACCATAATAAGCCACCTAAGTTGTTATCGATTGATGAGTTTCCTCAATGGAAGCAAAGGTTTGAGATTCATCTCAATGGAGTGGACACTAATCTCTGGAATGCTATTGAGACTGGTTACAATATACCAGTTGGAGCTGATGGTATACCCCTAACATTGAGTGGATTGACTGATGCACAAAAGATTGCTTACAATGCAGAAAAGAAAGCATATGTCATGTTAACACAGTCTATTCCTACAGAAATCTTCTATCAGTATTCTGAGCACAAGCAAAGTAAAAAGTTCTGGAAGGCTCTAGAGAAAAGGTATGAAGGGAGCACAACTCTTAAGTCCTTAAAGGCCAAAGCACTAAAGAAAGAGTTTGATAATTTTTCTGCCATCGGAAATGAGAGTTTGGACGATATCATTGACCGCTTCTATCATCTGATGAGTGAACTTCACACTCATGGTGTTCAAACGTCTAAGGAAGAAAAAGTGTCAAGTTTGGCTGACGGGCTTCCAGAGAAGTGGGATTCGTTTATTTCCACCTTAAGATACAACTCAGTACTTGAGACCTTGGATATAAATGATTTCATCCTGAAACTGAGAGAAGAAAAAGTGAGACACATGTACAAGGATAAGAAGGGTTCATATGCTCTGGATCCGACTCTCTACAATGTGACTCCTACTCCAACTGCAAAATCTTCAAATGCTCCTCTGCAGACTCTTTTGTTTCTGATACATCTGCAACTGGTCAAAGCTCATCGTCTGGTGGTGAGTCAACTGTCTCATCAGGGGTTCAACACAGTGTTACTGAAACTCAATCGACAAAGTTAGTGACAGAAAACTTGGGAAAAGTAACTGTGGAAGTGGCTAAAGAACATAAGGATCTACTAGATGCTGTTGTTCATTCCTATGATGGCTTGGTAGCAGGAAAGATAGGTAACTGCCACTTGGCTGATGAAGACTATGAGCAGTGGATGAGAATGAGTTGGAGAGAATGGATATAATGTGGGCTCTCGATAGTGCTGTGCGACGAGCTAAGAAGTTTGTGAAGAAGACTGGTCAGAATCTGGTGGCTACCAAAGATACTACTTTTGGCTTCGACAAGTCTAAAGTCACCTGTTTCGATTGTGGTGAAAAAGGACACTTTAAGTGGGAATGTGTCAAACCAAAGAAGACTACAAATGGGAACCCGTTTTCGTCCTTCACAAAACAAGATAAAGAGAAAAAGCCAGCGTTAACAAGCAGTGATTCAAAAGCAATGGTGGCTCAAGGTGATGAAGGACAGGACTGGTCCTTCCGATTTTTATCTGATGGTGAAGCCAACATTGCATCTGTTGAAGATCTGAATGAAGATTCAGCAAGTGAGGGGGAGAACTCAGCTGAACCTGACACTGCTGACTTGGATGCAGACATAGCTGCTGTTGATCAACTTGTGGAAAATGAACTGAATGCTGAATCTGAAGCACAATCTGAACCTCAAAAGGCATTCATGGCTGGAACGTCTACATCTTCACAGGTAGAATCCAAGGATGATTTGTTTATTAAACATGCTTGTGTTGAATGTGATAAGTTTAGGGAAAGCATTGATCTGAAATTTGCTAGGTTATTAGATCACAATGATAACTTAGTAAATGACTTAAAATTGTGCACAGAGGCAAACAGAGTCTTAAAATAAAACTTAAGTAGCTATAAAGAAAAGATTGATGCATTAAAGAAACAATTAAAAGAAACTGAGGTTGTTGTGTTTAACCAAGAAAATGATATAAAGTTTTATTTAAAGACAATTGAAGAAACTAAAAAGGACAGAGCAGTTTTGCAAGTTGAAAAGGAGTCTTTGAAACAAAAACTCCACAATCTAGCTAGTTCTTCACATATTTTGAAAAACTTGGTTAAGGAACGCAACAACGGGGAAGGTTTGGGATACAAAGTTGTGCCTCCACCACATGAGATCCTTTTAAACACGAAACAACGTCCAATTAATAATAATCCAATAAAGGATCATGTGGTGACAACTCCACTGGTCAGCGATCCGGACACAGCAATTAAATCTGCTTCTTCGGCTACTGATCAGAAAGCATCTACATCAGGCACAACTGGTAAAATTATAACTGAAAACAGGGTGGAAGAGAATGTTCAAGCATCTCTCGGGTTGGGTTCAAAATCTGCTACAACATAACCTAAGATTTCCAAGACCACCCAAACTAAATTGGTTAAACAAGATAACTACCATCTTCTAAGACAAAACACCCATAATTTTAAACAAGTAAAATTTGTCAAGGAAGGTGAAAGTCCTAGAAGTGAGACCAATAAAGAAGTGCCTGAAGTTTACTCACCGCCCCACAAGAGATCTCCTAGTCCTGTTGAAAGGAGGTCATGCTATACTTGTGGCCAACGCGGTCACATCTCTTCAAATTGTCCACGCTATCAGACACCCAAAATTAAAATTGAACTAGACAACGAAGTAAAACAAGTTTCAAAACAAAGATCTAAGACACCCATTAGGTCAAAACACCTATTCGGTCTAAAACACCTTCTAGGTCGTTTACATCTCCTCCACGCCAAAGGCAACACAGACAAGTCACTGGCAAGTCTGTGATGCCTGAGGTAAAACCTGTTCTTGAAACGAAACCAAAGGTTCAAACTGTAAATCAGTCATCGGTTTACCACAAACTATCCTTTCACAGGGATGGTTTGTGGAAAGTCAAATCGACTGATGTGTCTGAAAGCAAGGACAAGTTGAAAGTTGAGGTACCACCCACTGATAAAGGACAGTGGGTCGAGTTCATGATGTGTGATGCCCCAGGGAAACCCAAGCCAGTCAAGGCTTGGGTCCCCCTCCTTAACTAATAAATTTCTATTATGTGCAGGTTGTCCGCTATAGTGCTTCTACCAATACATGGATAGTAGACAGTGGAGCTTCCGGGTACATGACGGGAAATCAGTCCCTCCTTTACAATGTCAAACAAATTAAAGGGGGACACGTTTCTTTTGCTGGAAACAAAGGAGGCTACATTACTACTCAGGGAGAAGTAGGTAATGCAAAGGTAAGATTCGATAAAGTTAATTTTGTTCAGCAATTAGAAAACAATCTTCTTTTAGTGTCTCAGATATGTGACAAGGGCTTCAAAGTTATGTTTGACAATCGGAAATGTTACATTCTGAAGAAAGAGATGGAAATTCTAGAGGAGCAGGTATTAATGTCAGCATCTAGATATAATGACTTGTATGTTCTAGATATGTCTAATGCTTCTACTGGTGCTTCTACTGTTCAATGTTTCTTGTCTAAAGCTACAGAGAAGGACTCCATTTCATGGCACAAGAGAATAGGACACATTAATCACAAGAAGATGAATCATCGGATTCATAACAACTTAGTTGATGGAGTTCCTGTAAAGAACTTCAAACTTCCTGATTTTTGTGTCACATGCAAGAAGGGAAAGCAAACCAGGAAATCTCACAAGACCAAGCAAGTCAATTCTATTGAGATGCCCCTGGAGCTATTACACATGGATCTATTCGGTCCAGTCAGCACGAAGAGTATCGCCAGAGACTGGTACTGCTTTGTAGTCACAGATAACTACTCTCGGTTCTCCTGGGTGATGTTTCTGAAAGCAAAGTCAGAAACCTTTGAGTCATTCAAGGTGCTCGTGACAACACTGGAGTCTCTCTACAAGCTGAAGGTTAGGAAGATTCGTTCAGACAATGGAACAGAGTTCAAGAATCAGCGGATGGATGCTTTCTGCTAAGAAAAGGGAATTGTTCATCAATTCACCTCTGCATACACACCACAGATGAATGGAGTTGCTGAGCGAAAGAACAGGAGCTTGATCGAGACCGCCAGGACTATGTTGGCAGATTCAAAGCTGCCAGTACAGTTCTGAAACGAAGTTGTTGCCAATGCATGCTACACACTCAATCGTGTGTCAGTAGTGAAGAGGCATGGAAAGACTTGCTATGAGTTGCTACAGAAGCGTAAACCCAACATGGAGTATCTGGAACCATTCGGTGCTCCTTGTACGCTTCTGAAGAAAACTCAAGAGGGCAAGTTCAATGAAAAGGCACATCAGGGGATCTTTCTAGGATATAGCATACCAGACAAACGAGTTTACAACAACTCTACTGGTCAGGTAGAAGTATGGTACAATGTTGACGTTCAACAATTCACCATCCCCCCTGCTGGAAAAGGTCCATCGTCATTCTTTGACTACGATGGCGTTTTCAAATCATTCAATCTTCCTCAGATAGATTTAGATGAAGATATTGCTACTCAGATGATGCATGATGTTCTAAACACACCGAATCTGGATACTAGCAATACAACACCTGCGAGTGGATCATCGGGATCTTCACCAACTGATCAGGACGGAAGTCATGACTCATCAGATGATGAGGAAGTAGCTGAGACAAGCCTTGCACCAAATATTGATCAAGTAGGTAGCTCATCAGCTGCTGAACATGCATCTGGAAATACGGATACTGACCCTCCAGTCACAAATCTAGATACTGAAGTTGTCGTCCCTACGACACCTGTGACTAGGATCAGTACGAATCATCCGTCGGAAGCTATCATCGGAGATCTACACTCCGGCGTGCAGACAAGACATCAGCTGTATTCAGCTGATTACGCTGCAATTATGGGAAAGGGCTACGTGAATGATGGGGCTTTCAGATACTTTGTCTCTCAAGTCAAACCCAAACACGTAAGCGATGCCCTGAAGGATGAGGCCTGGGTCAACGCTATTCAAGAGGAGCTGCTACAGTTCAAGAATCTTGGAGTGTGGACACTCGTTGACCGGCCCGAAGGCGTAAAGGTGATTGGAACCAAATGGGTGCTACGCTGCAAGAAGGATGAGCAAGGTGTTGTTATCAGAAACAAGGCACGGTTGGTTGTTCAAGGCTTCAGACAAATCGAGGGAGTCGACTATAATGAAGTCTTTGCACCAGTAGCTAGAATGGAAGCTATCCGCATCTTTCTAGCCTACGCCTCTTACATGAAGATAAAAGTCTAACAACTAGATGTAAAGAATGCATTCTTGCACTGGGAAATCTCTGAAGAGGTCTACGTCAGTCAACCCAAGGGATTTGAAGATCCTTATCATCGGGACAGAGTCTACAAGTTAGACAACGCTCTGTATGGGCTACATCAGGCTCCTCGAGCCTGGTATGAAAAGCTCTCCACTCACCTGCTGAAGCACGGGTTTCGCAGAGGTGTGATTGACTGCACGCTGTTTATCAAAGAACGAGACGGAGATTTACTAATGGTGCAGATTTATGTGGATGACATAATCTTCGGTTCGCGAAACGAAGATCTATGTAAAGAATTCGAATCTGTGATGAAGGCGGAATTTGAAATGAGTGCCATGGGAGAAATGAAGTTCTTCCTGGGATTACAGGTGGATCAGACACCTACCAGTATTTTTCTGCATCAGATTAAGTATGTCGGAGACATCCTTAGTCGCTTTGATAAGGAAAATGTCACTGCTGCCAGTACCCCACTCGCCACAAATCATGATGTGGCTCCTGATGAAAATGGGGATTTGGTGGATGCCACTATGTATCGTGGGATGATCGGATCTCTCATGTATCTCACTTCCTCCCGTCCAGATATATTGTACGCTACATGTTTATGCTTATTGGACGCTACATGTTTATGCTCCAGATATCAAGCAAAACCGAAAGTAAATCATCTGATCGGGGTGAAAAGAATCTTCCGTTATCTGAAGGGTACACCAACACTGGGGTTGTGGTATCCTCATGACGATGACTTTGAGCTCACTGCGTATAGTGATTCAGACTATGGTGGCTGCAAAATGAACTTCAAGTCTACATCAGCAGGGTATCAGTTTTTGGAAGGCGTTTAGTCACGTGGCAATGCAAGAAGCAGACCTCGGTTGCCTTATCAACCTGTGAAGCTGAATACATTGCTGCTGTAAGCTGCTGCTCTCAGATTATCTGTATCCAACAGCAAATGCGGGACTACGGTTTGCAATTCTCTAACATCCCTATCTATGTTGATAACTCTGCTGCCATAGCTGTAACTAAAAATCCGGTTCAACACCCTAAAACTAAACACATCGGCATAAAGTATCATTTCATACGCGACTGCTATGAAAAACAATTAATTGATGTGGTAAAAATAAACACGGATTTTCAACGCGCTGACCTCTACACTAAACCGTTTGATAAACCCAGATTTTTCTACCTGTTAGAGGTCAACGACGTGAAAAAAAAAGTGACATTATCTTTGACGACACAGATGCATAGTCCGACACTAGTTCTGTCATTCTCTTTATTTTTATTTTTATTTTAATTTCCTTGTCTTAAACAAATCCAAAAACACAAAAAGATTTTCCGTTTTAGAATTTTAGGGGGAGATTAGGTTACTTTCAGTATTTAGTAACTCAAAAAGAAGGGGGTGGGAGGGCAGATAAGCTAAAAGGCAAAAACAAAAATGATAAGACTGTGATTCTACACAAATGGAAAGTGATAGTACACAGGCATCCAGCTACTTGGAACACCAAAAGGATTTTACAGTTTTTAGAATTTAAGTTTCATTAAATCACAGAAAATGGTTAGTCAGAGGATTCTAAGTCTAACAAGATTGGGAAAATGATAGTACGCTTATGTGTTACTGTAATTACACGGAGAAAATTGATCTAGGGAGGTGCTAGTTCACTATACGATGTGTCGGTAGATTCAACACAATAGACGAGTAGACGTCATTGGTGAACTCAATCTAAACTAAATGGTTCAACCGACTGTGGGGTCCCATCTTATCACTGGTTAACACAATCAGTTATTTCTAATAAGGGATAACGAGCAAATAAATGCCACCAAAGGTGTGCGAATGACCACAAAAAGAGCAAAGCATGAAAAAATGAATACAAGCGCTATCAAGCTGATAACTTATGTTGTTGGTGCGTTATGTGAAAAAGAAAATAAAAAATGCTCTAACAAGGAGATAGGTTGTGTGCCTCTCTACTGTGCGATGGCACTGACCTGAGGATAAGCATAACCTACATATTCTAGAATTCATTGTTGTTTGCCGCCTCTCGGCTGTACGATGGCACTGACCTGAGGCTTGGATTCTCTTTGAAAATTCTAAGAATAGTCTCTTCTTGTCAAAATAACCATAGACCGCTCAAAAGTCTCCTGTGAAAGGATCTCAACCTCTAGTTTCATCAATTAGGTTGTATTCGCAGCGGATTTAGCACGAGAATTAAACATATAAGCAAGAACACAAATGATTTTTCATGTAACAGTAAAATATAGAGAGAAAGAACAATTCTGCGAAAAGGTGTTTTCTATTGAATCACCCGCTTAAGCGAGGATTACAATTAGGTCATCTCCTTTTATAGGAGAAATGACGAATGC
The DNA here is from genome assembly GCA_024085815.1 of Flaveria linearis. Classification (NCBI taxonomy): domain Eukaryota; kingdom Viridiplantae; phylum Streptophyta; class Magnoliopsida; order Asterales; family Asteraceae; genus Flaveria; species Flaveria linearis. The sequence continues at coordinate 43,737,027 of CM044008.1, read as the reverse complement.
TGATGTCACTTGATAGTGACATCAAACGGTTATTAACCAACTACTGAAAGAACATTAAACTACTGAAGATGTCAAACAGCTGACATCTTCTTACAAAAAGCTAAGTGTTCTAACTTATTACAAACTACTGAAGAAAAGAAACTACTGAAAGTATTACAACGACTGAAGAACAAGCTCTTCAGTCGTTTACAACTTCTGAACTATAACAGCTGAAGAACAAACTCTTCAGCTGTTGTACAAACTATTGAAAAGAGAAAATACAAACTACTGAAAGAGAAAAACCATCACAACAACTGAAGACAACTTCTTCAGCTGTTGTGACAAACTCTGAAGCTTCAGCACTTGGTCTTCAAACTTTGATCTTCAGATGCTTCATTAGCTGATGACTTCAGTAGTTGTCATCAACTGATGTCTTCAATCTTTGTCTTCAAACTTTGTGCATCAGTTGTTGATCTTTAGTTCTTCAGTACTTCAGCTTTTGATCTTCAGCACTTGACTTTAGTACTTGGGATCTTCAGCTGTTGTTCTTCAGATCTTTGATCTTCAGCTGTTGAAGTCTTCAGTCTTTGTCAAACTGCTGATGAAGCTTTCAGCAGTTGTTGTGATGTCTTGTGGGACTTAGAGGTTTTTCTGATCTGGCTCATTGGTTCTTTTGGTCCAACAATCTCCCCCTGAACCAATGCAGCCAAAACCTCTAAGCAATTTATTGTCCCACTTATTGATGGCAGGAAGATTGGCCTTTTTCCTTCTTGATCAGATTAGAAGATTACCCAATTAAGCACTGGCCTGGGAAGAGGTCTTAAGAATTTGTTTGGCATAGTATGGATGGGAACTCTGTTTTAGGGAACTGGACACAGAGTTGTTGTCCCATCCATAAGACCTACTTCCCAACTATGACCCTTAGGATTCTCTGGTGTAGGCCTCTAAAAATGTCACTTGTTCCTCCATGGTAAGTACTTCTGCCTCACCATCAAAGAATCCTTCAGGCCCATAGAGCTCTGAGATGTATTTGGCCTATTTACCACTTTTGAGCTTCACAGTTGTTATGGCACTATAGGCGAATTCATCTGGGTGATTACCCTCTAAGAACAACTGGAGCTCATTTCTCTGAAGTTTCTCAAACCTCTTGTAGACTAACCCCTTTTTAACAACTCTATTCTCCAACATCTTTTGTGGTGGGAGGTTAGCCTGATAGGTTTTCTTGAAATCGTCTATGATCTCCCAGGGTGATATTACAATGGCCAAGGAGATCTCTTCACCTACGATCCTTCTCACTAGGCCATTGTATCTCTTTGGTATATCTTTCTTCATAATTCTATGAGACACCCTGGGATCAGAAAGGGCTTCTATGACCAGTCCCTTGGTGAAATCTCCAGCCGAACAGATCTTGGTGGCTATAGCCAAGATGCTTTCCCTGGTCCATGACTTAATATCTACGACTGGTCTCCCCAAGTACTTCGAAATAAACCTAGTCATAGCCTCAAGTCTCTCTCTTTCCTCTTGGCTATAACTGGTCCATCGGTATTCTATTTCCTTCATCCCCAACTTCCTAATTTCCTGATCTAGCATGGCAGTATTCGTGTCAAAGCCTTGCCTGAACAGCTGATCAATGATAGAGTCCATTGATCGGCTATGCTCAGCATCAACCTCCTTGACCAGGACTGCTAGATCAGTCTCCTTTATCACCTTCTCTCCCTCCTTCTCACCTTTCTTCTTTTATAAGTGACACTGAAATCTTTTTGGATTTCAGCCACTTTTATCTGTTCAGCTCTCTCCTCCCTCTCCTTCTCCTTCCCCTTTACCCTCTCAGTCTCCTCACCCACATCCCTCTCTTTTACCACCTCTTCCACCACTTCTTGCTCCTCCTCTACCCTCTTCCTCTTTGCTTTCACTGATGTCTCCCCCTTTTTGGGTGCATTGGTTAGGGTTTGACTATCAGAAAGCGCCTTAGCTACAACAACTTCCAGCAAGGGTTGTATTTGGGAGGGAAGCCTCTCATCAAGGGTTTTTATCACAATGTCTGTGATTATTGGTGTGATGAGAGGCAGGGAATTTTGGAGGATAGCAACTAGTTGCTCAGGAGAGTTCTGGTCCTGAGAACTAGTGCCAGAAGCAATGGCTGGTGGCTGAGTTTGTGGGAGTGGCTGAGTATTTGGGAGACCTTCAGGTGAAGGTGCCATCTGTGGGTGTATGGTGGCAGATGGAGTTTGATCCTGAGACATTTTGGCAAGCATCTCTTTGAGTCTGATTACCTCATCCTCTAGGATGGTGTTTTGTGCAACGACATCATAGAAGAAGCACAGGTCATCATCAGTTTGCACTGAATCACCTGACCTCCTGACTATGTTAGGATGTACATGCACTGAGTGTGGCTCAGTAGTTACACGTGCCCCTTTGTCTTGGTTCTGGGGACTTCCAGCCTCCGAATTAGATCCATCATCGGCAGTTGCCTCTAGTGAGGTCTTATTGATGTTACCAGCTTCTTCCTGCTCATATGCTGATGCAGGGGAAGTGGCAGCCTCACCAGAATATCCTATCTCCCTAGCCACACTGGGAGATGAGACATGTGATTCTCTGTGTTGTGGGCTCCCATCAACACTTGTGTCCACCCTCTCTTCGGTTGGAGTTTGCCCAGTTAAGATTGGTTTCTGGGGAGAGGGTGGAGTGTTAAGATGGGTCAACACTTCTGCAATAATTAATGTAGGGCTTCTAGGGGTGGTTGCAGTAGGAGATGGGGTAGAAGCAGGATGCACATGGGGAGAAGTGTGCGTTTCAATGGCAACCTCCTCAATTGAGAAAGGTTCCAGACATGTGGCAGCCCCAGAAATGGTTGCATCAGGCTCCTGTAAAGATGAAGCCTGTGCGGTTGTGGTAGGTGGAGTCGTGGTTATTGCTGGGAGAATCTGGCTAGCAGTCACTTCCTGCGTTTGTTGTGCAGGGGCATCCTCAGGGGACTCATCTCCCTGAGTAGCCCTTTTGGGTTTCTTTTTGGGTTTGGGCTTGGTGGGGACTTTAGACTTGGAGGTGGAGGCTGTGGGTTCCAGCTGCGTGGGTTTTCGCAGCTTGGCAGCCTTTTTGAGTGTCTGGTCGCTGTTGTGCCTGGAGTATACCTCAGCTAAAACAGCCATGGCAGGGACTCCAGTGCCAACTAGTCCCTCAGCGTTAAGCTGGCTCTCTATCATGGCCATAATGAACCGAGGATATAAAATCCATGGGTTAGCAAAAGGTTTTGAGGCCATGTCTTTGAGTTCCAAAAATATTATTTCAGTAAAATTTAATGGTTGTTTCTCAAAGATAGAGTACAATACCTGTTGCCACCTTGTGGACATCTGGTCCCATGAAGATGTCTTTGGGGCCAGACAAACATTCACCATATGGAAGATGAGTCGTTGTGGATCAGGGAAATGTTTCTTCAGCAAGGTGGAAGCAGAGAGGTCACCCTGATAATCATTGGCGGTGAAGGAGAGATCAAGGTTCCCTTTGGGGTAGGCAGTTGGGAAGGTGGCATCCTCCAGCTTTAGGGTTTGTCGGATAATAGCTGGAGTGATGACCACTTGGTGGTTGTTCACGGACGATCGGAGAGAGACATCGCCGTCGTTCTCTCCAGTTTGAACGGTGACGTTCGTCCAGAACTCTGACAGGGAATCGGCATGAATGATCGGACTTAAGATGAATGCCGTTTGGTATGGTGAGTTGGTCATCAGATCAATGGCATTATGAAATTTTGACCAGAAGGGCGATTTAGTAAGATATGCGACACAGTTGTGTCGAGGTTTTAGTTGCATAATCGCCATTAATGGTGTATGGGAGGTTTCAGAGGTTTTTTAAAGTTAGGTCAAGTGAGAATGAAAAACTCTGAAGGTTGGGTTGGTATTTATAGGCTAAAAGAAAACGACTGAAGGTTGTCATGTTAGTCATCAGTTGTTAAAACTACTGATGACGTGGTTTTAACCTTCAGTAGTTGTAACATCTGAGGACTTGGTGTTAGTCTTCAGTAGTTGAAACTACTGAGACCTTGGTTTTGTCCTTCAGATGTTGTAAGCGGCTGAAGACTTGTTGTTAGGCTTCAGTAGTTATAAGCTACTGAAGACATGGTTTTCAACTTCAGACGTTGTAACAACTGAAGACTTGGTGTTAGTCTTCAGTAGTTGTGAAACTACTGAAGACATGGTTTTGCTTCAGTTGTTGTAAACAACTGAGGACTTGGTGTTAGTCATCAGTAGTTGTGAAACTACTGAAGACATGGTTTTGTCCTTCAGTTGTTTGGGTATGAAACAGCAGATATAGGTATCGGCTGAAGAGTAAAGTTACTCATCAGCTGTTTCCGTCAATTCAGTTGTTTCATTCTGACCTCCACATTTACTCATCAGCTCTTTGGCTGACTTTCAGATGTTTCATTAGCCCTTCTGCTCTTGTGAATATTTTATTCCTCAGCTCTTGTGATCAAATGTTCATAAGTGCTGATAAATTATTCTTCAGAGTTGGTGAACAAATTGTCTTCAGTACTTATGTGTAAGATTACACATCATTACTTGTGAACAGAATTTGTTCTTCAGTACTTATTTGTTTGAAAATTATACATTAGTTATAACCACATCAGTAGTTGTAACTATATCAGTTTTTTTCAACAAATAATGTACTTCAGTACTTTGAACCATTTTAGTCTTCAGTAGTTATGAAAAATGCTGAAGACTAACTTACTCATCAGTACTTATTTTTGACTGTTGCATACTAATGCTCATCAGTACTTGTGAGCTGAGAGCATCAGTATAAGTCAAATTATTCTAGCTGCAGCATACCAAGCCTTAGTACCAGATTTTGAAATGTGGCACAATCTAAAAGCTTAGTAAAGATATCTGCAAGCTCATCAGCACTAGGCACAAACTTTGGATCAATCAGACCTTTTTCATAGCAATCCCGAATAAAATGATGTCTGATCTCAATATGTTTGGTCCTAGAGTGTTGGACTAGATTTTTAACAATGCAAAGAGCTGAAGCACTATCCATTAATAATGGAGTCTTAGTCTCTGTAATGCCATAATCAAAAAGTTGGTTCTAAAGCCAAAGTACCTGAGATGTACAACTTGCAGCAGCAATGTACTCAGCTTTAGCAGTGGATGTAGCAATTGACGTTTGTTACTTACTCTGCCAAGAAACTAAACAATTGCCTAGGAATTGGCAACCACCAGAAGTGGATTTTCTGGTGACTTTACATCCTGCATAGTCACTATCAGAGAAAGCAACTAATTTGCAAGAATGCCCAGTTGAATACCAAAGGCCTAGTGATTGGGTACCTTGCAGATATCTAAAGATCCTTTTGACTGCAATCAAATGGGATTCTTTAGGTGCAGCCTGAAATCTAGCACAGGCACATGTTGCAAACATGATATCTGGTCTAGAAGCTGTAAGGTACATCAAGGACCCAATCATACATCTGTAAAGGGTTTCATTAACCGCTTTACCTTTCTGATCCACATACAGTTGTGTGGTGCTGCTCATGGGAGTAGAACAGGGCTTACAGTTTTGTAAATCAAACTTATTCAACAAATCCTTTGTATACTTGGACTGATGAATGAAGGTTCCATCAGCCCTTTGTTTGATTTGCAACCCTAGAAAGAACTGTAATTCTCCTATAGCACTCATTTCAAACTTTTGCTTCATGAGCTTAGTGAATTCATCACACAACTGGGGATCAGAGGATGCCAAAATTATATCATCTACATAAATTTGAACAAGGAGCTTATGTTGTCCCACATTCGTAATAAATAAAGTGTTATCAATGGTGCCTCTAGTGAACTTATTTTCCAGAAGAAAAGTTGATAATGTCTCATACCAGGCTCTAGGAGCTTGTTTCAGCCCATAAAGAGCCTTATCAAGCTTATACACCCAATCGGAATGTTTATTATCCTCAAAGCCTGGTGGTTGAGACACATAAATTTCCTCTTTTATTTTACCATATAGAAATGCACTCTTGACATCCATTTGATAAATTTTAAGACTTTGAAAGGCAGCATAAGCTAGGAACAATCTAATTGCCTCCAGTCTAGCTACAGGGGCAAAGGTTTCATCATAATCGATGCCTTCCTCTTGTGCAAACCCCTGTACAACCAACCTGGCCTTGTTCTTGACATTTTGGCCCTTTTCATCTGTTTTGTTCCTAAACACCCATTTAGTGCCTATTGCACACTTACCTAGGGGTAAAGGAACAAGCTCCCACACTTGCTGTTTTCTGAACTGAAGAAGCTCAAGCTGCATTGCTTCAACCCATCCATTGTCTCTTAAGGCAACATGATAATTCTTTGGCTCTTGCTGACTGATGAAGAGAGCATAGAAGCAGAAGTTGGACAATTCACTCCTGGTTGAAACTCCAGCATTTATATCACCCATGATCTGAGACATTGGGTGATTCTTCAGCTCTTGATAGACTATAAGATCAGTGCAAGTGTTTGGAGGACCTTCAGCAGCAACAGGTGGTGATGAAGATTTTTGAAACCATGTAGGAGATGGCAGCTCAAATGAAGTAGAGCATGCAGAAATCTCATCAGCATTTGTTGTGGATGGAGCTGCTGAAGCCATAGGAGCATCAGGTTTAGTTGACTCAGGCAGGTTGTCACTAAACCTGAAAAGGTGAGTACTGGCATCTTCATCATCAGTACCACCAGGTGGAGAGCTGTTGACAGGAATAACAGCTGGAGGTTGATAAGGAACATATTGCAGTATGTCCAGATCAAATAACTCCACAGGGTTTTGTGGAATCTTGTCCTTTGGAGATTCATTGAACTTCACATGCAGAGTCTCTTCAACCATCTTTGTCCTACAGTTGAAAACTCTGTATGCCTTGCAAGTTGATGAATAACCAACAAAATACCCTGCATCCACCTTTGATGCAAACTTCTAGAGTGGATCTCTTGTGTTGAGAATGAAGCATGGACACCCAAAGGCTGTAAAGAAGGAAATCAAAGGAGCCAAATGATGAAGTACTTCATAAGGAGTCTTCATCAACCTCGGATTCACTAATACTCTATTCTATACATAGCAAGTTGTATTAACAGCTTTAGCCCAAAAGGTCAATGGCAATCCTGAGTCAGCCAGCATTGACCTTGCAGCTTCAATGAGAGTCCTGTTCTTTCTCTCCACCACTCCATTTTGTTCAGGAGTTCTTGGAATGCTGAACTGCCTTTTGATTCCCTTTGACAAATAAAAGTCATCAAGTGTGTGATTCCTAAACTCTGTGCCATTGTCACTTCTCACACACTTGACTGGAAGGGAATACTGCTTCTCCACATATAACACAAAGTTCATTATAGCTTTTGTAGCTTCATCTTTGGAGTGCAAGAAGAAAGTCCATACATATCTGGAGTAATCATCCATAATTACTAGACAGTATTTCTTCTTTGCCATGCTCATTACCCTGACAGGACCAAAGAGATCCATGTGCAATAGTTGCAAGTAGGCAGTGGACTTAGGCTCTTCTATTGGAGGGAATGAAACTTTGTGTTGTTTTCCTTTTAACCAAGCAGTGCAGTTGTCTTCACATTTAAACTCCTTCAAAGGCAACCCTCTTACTAATCCATGGCTTATCAGCTGATTCATGTTTTTGAGATTAACATGCCCCACTCTTCTATGCCATAGAGTAGATTCTTGAGGAGAGGCCTTGGAGAATAGGCAAGGATGGCCTTTTAGATCAATTTTCTTGGAAAGATCTAAGGCATATACTCTTTCTGTCCTGTTGGCCTTCAGGAGAGTATATTCATCCAACACATTGTCAATCAAACTCAGAACTTTGGATGACAGAATCTGACAGTTCTGGCTTGTGAAAAGGGCAACATGGCCTTTATCACACATTTGACTGACACTCAAGAGATTGTACTTGAGATTCTCCACATGGTTGACATCATCAAACCTTATTTCCCCATTGGAAACAAAGCCTTTGCCGATGATGTAACCTTTTACGTCATTGCCAAAGGAAACAAATCCCTTCTTTCCTTGAGAGTAGTCATTAAGAAGGGAGATGCTCCCTGTCATGTGCATGGATCCTCCGCAAAAGCCCTGAATAAATTTCATTTGGAATTGCCATAGCCAGAATTCCATGGGCTTTAGCATCAATTTCGAACAGCTTAAGATCTTCGTCCGAATATTGTTCAGGTTTCTTCGGAACCTTCTCATTTGATTCAGGAACGCTCACCATAGGCATGTGTGGTCCATGTACCACTGACTTCCAACAACCAGAACTGTTGCCAGACAAGTGATGGAGCATACGACGTTGCCATATGTTATACTCGTTCCTCACAAGCATCGGAGGCTTTGTTGAGGAACCAGTAATGTGAGGATCATTAGTTGGTGTTGCCATTTTAGATTTCAAGTAAATTCAAGGTAAACAAAACAAATCTAGCTCAAAAACCACGAGGACCTCAAGTTTAATGGCCAGAAGCAGCAGAAACTCAATCTCTATAACTAATTATTGCAAATTGCTAATTCGATCAAACGTAGATAGCAATAGAGCAGTTTCAATGATCAATAGTTAAATCGATCAATGATTAACCTGCTCTGATACCATTTGAAAGGATCTCAGTCTCTAGTTTGATCAATTAGGTTGTATTTGCAGCGGATTTAGCACGAGAATTAAACAAATAAGCAAGAACACAAATGATTTTGCATGTAACAGTAAAATTATAGAGAGAGAGAACAATTCTGCGAAAAGGTGTTTTCTATTGAATCACCCGTTTCAGCGAGGATTACAATTAGGTCATCTCCTTTTATAGGAGAAATGATGTATGCTGATGTCACTTGATAGTGACATCAAACGGTTATTAACCAACTACTGAAAGAACACTAAACTACTGAAGATGTCAAACAGCTGACATCTTCTTACAAAAAGCTAAGTGTTCTAGCTTATTACAAACTACTAAAGAAAAGAAACTACTGAAAGTATTACAACGACTGAAGAACAAGCTCTTCAATCGTTTACAACTACTGAACTATAATAGCTGAAGAACAAACTCTTCAGCTGTTGTACAAACTACTGAAAAGAGAAAATACAAACTACTGAAAGAGAAAAACCATCACAACAACTGAAGACAACTTCTTCAGCTGTTGTGACAAACTCTGAAGCTTCAGCACTTGGTCTTCAGACTTTGATCTTCAGATGTTTTATCAGCTGATGACTTCAGTAGTTGTCATCAGCTGATGTCTTCAGTCTTTGTCTTCAGACTTTGTGCATCAGTTGTTGATCTTTAGTTCTTCAGTACTTCAGCTTTTGATCTTCAGCACTTGACTTCAGTACTTGGGATCTTCAGCTGTTGTTCTTCAGATCTTTGATCTTCAGCTGTTGAAGTCTTCAGTCTTTGTCAAACTGTTGATGAAGCTTTCAGCAGTTGTTGTGATGTCTTGTGGGACTTAGAGGTTTTACTGATCTGGCTCATTGGTTCTTTTGGTCCAACATCCTGAGGAATATTGATTACCATATAAGTGTGGGATCCACAAATGTTGGTTGAAATAATATAACGTAATTCATCACCAATGTGTGTCAAAAGTCTGTGTGTGGATTTAAGAGGACAAGAATACTGACAATCGTTGTGGATGCATCGACTGATGTTGATAATCAACGTGCGTTACGTATCATATCAAGCATGATTCCCAGTTAGAACTTAGAAGTCTCAGATGAATGAAAATTGTGATATGTAAATATGTTAGTTTTCTTTTCGATAAATATAAAAGGTTCTAAGTAATTGAGTTTATGCCTGTCTGATTCCATATGAATCTGCCTTGAAAATGTTGTTAATGCTAATAGGCTTATCTAACCAACCCTAATAAAATCACAAAAACATTTTCATTTTGTTATTTAGTTTAGTATTTTATTTTATTTGTTAAGTGTGTCAGCGTCGGACTGTGCTATGCTACTCATTGCAGAAAAAGTCACAAAATGATCTTAACGTTTAACCTATAATAAATTGTTTCTAAAAAGGTGGATAAATGGATCATGTCTGAGATGATCAGGTGGATAAATGGATCATGTCTGAGATGATCAGGTGGATAAATGGATCATGTCTGAGATGATCAGGTGGATAAATGGATCACATCTGAGGTGATCAAACTTTTTATTAAAATGGTCATGTCTGAGATGATCAAATTAATCATAATGTTTATCTATTGATTAATCGAACTAAGTGTCATATGGTAAAATGGTCAAAATGTTACAAGTATGGCCCATTCGCACGACTGAACCATAAGTATGGTCTAGTCGTACGATTGGAGAATACGAATGAGTCAAATCATATGATTGGACCATGCGAATGAGTCTAATCGCACGATTGGAGGTGACCGACTGTGTCAAACGTCTGAATGATCTCAATCGTATGATTGGAGATAAACGATTGGGTGAATCGCACGACTGAAGCTCAGTCGCATGACTCACTCATACGACTAGGTTCAGTCGCCCGACTGACTTAGGCGACAGGGCTCAGTCGCATGACTGGAGGTTACCCTAGTATAAACACTAGATGAATCTCCCTCAGTCGCTCATTCTCCCAAATCGCCCCTTCACTAGTACGATAAGACGAACCTCTACCAAATTTCCAAAAACCATATTCACCTTCGATTACTGAGTTTTGACTGTTGCATTCGGTTATACAGGCAATAATCAAGGTGCATCATCATTGAAACTGGGGATAAACATCAAGAATCACTCACAGTTTGACCTAACAGTAACCGAGACTTAAACGGACCAATAAACCATCTAAACCAAACTTTAAGTTCAAATTAATGGTAAAAGATGCTAAGTCGGCCTAATCTGAGTGTAATGAGCCTAATCTTAACGTTTAAAATCAAGTTTTGCTCAAAATCAGAATTTGAATGGACAAACTGTCGAATGAGCGACTGGACACCAGGATGAACTCCAATCGCACGACTGAGTGGACGATTGAGCCAATCGGCCGAACGACCGATACGAATGAGGTCAGTCGGTCGAATGAACCAATCGTATGACTCAGTCCCACGATTGAACTCAGTCGCATGATTCAATCATCCGAATGAGTTCAAACACATGAAAGGTCAACCGACTGAACTCAGTTGCATGGCTCAATCGCATGATTGACCAGACTGAGTTCTACCAGGTTAACTAGAGCTTATTTGTGTTGTATGGGATCTAATGTCCATATGTCTTGTGTTACAGATTGATGGCTGACAGGTGGACCATCAACCCTAAGCACAACATATGTGCACACTTAGATGCTACGTCTCGGAATGGTGCCGAGTTTGCAGGGGTCATTGCTTTTCTCCAGCGCTCCAGGATCTACAGGGCGATTTCCACACCATCCACTCCCTACAGGTCTATTCAGCAGGCCTTCTGGGAGGGTGCATCGGTTGACCGCTCACGGGAGCCCTATAGCATCAGAAGTTCCATCTTTGGTGTCGATATAGAGATTACTGCTGAAGACATCAGATGAGTACTTGGTTTGGGTGATGATTCAGACCACCCCACCAAACTTCACCCACTGATAGTTAGAGGGTGCTTCTTGAGGATGAAGTACGCTGGGGATATCAACACAGGTGTACTGAACAAGAGCCACCTGTGTCCCCAGTACAAGTACTTAGCACATGTCATCCTCAAGTGCATAGCTTCGAGGAGGGGTGGGTTTGATAACCTATCAGACTAGATTCAAAATGACTACGTGGCACTGGTTCTGAACCACCCTTTCAGCTTCTCGAACATGATCTTCTCATACCTGATAGAGAATCTAGAGGCTAAGGGTAAAGATGGATTCTGCATGTACCCTAGATTTCTCCAAATGATCTTTGATGAGAAGCTGCCAACACTGCCCAAGGAGAGCCACGACGCGGTGCAGTTGGAAATCATGGATGATACGACACTGGGTCGTATGAGAGTGTATAGATGAAAGCAGGTCAAACCCCCAGTGAAGAGACTGATCGGGCATTTGGCAAATGCTGAGTACGTGGTGCCTGAGAGGAGACAGTGGCGACACGAGGAGAGTGACTCAGATGTTGAGCAAATTGCTCTTCCATCTGACGACTCCAATGATGACGGTGATACGGGCGGAGACTCAGGGCCTGCTACTTCACAGGGCCCCACTAGACAGTTCACTCATTCACCACCTACACACCCAGATGCCTCCACTGGCAGTTTTCACCATGATTTCTGTCCGCCTGATGAGGAGGAAGAAAGTGATGAAGAGCCTCTGACGAGGACTGTGGGCAGCAAGGTTATTGCCACAGAGAGAGGCATGTGGGCGGTAGGTGGACGCCCAGTGGAGCCCGGGGATGCTGCTACTGAATCAGATCCCTCATATGCCCCGGATCCGCTCAGTAGCCAAGGGGGAGCCTCTGAATCTAAAGGCAAGAGGAAGAAGACTATAGCACACCCCTACGGCAAGAAGGAGAAGAGGTTGAGATTTACTTTGACATCATCCACCAGCACAGCCACTACCCCAGCCACACCATCCACCACTACCACCACCACTACTACTACACCTCCAGCCACCACCTCTACCACCTCACACACCACTACCACACCTACTCCACTACCAACTTCATCTATACCACCACCAATATTCACCACCGCCATAGCTACCACCACAAGCCACCGAGCCAACCCATCATCCTTCCCATCTGGATCGTCTCTACCTCCAAGTGAAGTAGAGGAACAACTTTTAGCACTAATCATATGGTGCTGAAGTTGTTAGCTGCAGATGAAGAGAAGACAGCTCGACTTAGACAGCTTGAGGAGCAAAATGCTTCTCAAGCCCATCTTATTACTCAGCAAGCTGATCAGATCTCCCAACTCCAGGAGCAACACGTCCAGTCAACAAAAAGGATAGAGGAGTTGGAGACGGCCAACAAGACCATAATGCTGAGGCTGAAAGGATCTAAGGAGGAGCCCCTAAAGATTCGAGAGGGAGATGGAGATGATGGAGATGATGATGACAGTGATGATGATGATGATGGTGATGATCAAGGAGATGGTACTGATGCTAGTAATGATTCTGATGATGATGATACATTTGCTGCGGGTGCCACATCTGCGAGTGAAAGGAGGACTAAGAAAGCACAAGATCGAGGTGCCTTCACATCCGCCCCATCAACAGAAGAGCACATGATACAAGACAAGAGTAATGTCTAGTGGTTTTATTTTATTTAAAATCATGTGTAACTGAATTTTGTATCACATTAATGTATAAAATGTTTATATATTGGTTAATGTGTTCTGTATTGATAATTTACTAATGTTTGATGTGTTACATGTCTAATTCAAGCAGATCCAAATTTTTAGAGGGACCAATACGATGCTACTCCCCTTCAGCAGGTCAAGACTCAATTAACAATGATTCTTGATCTGCAAGGGATTCTCAAGAGATCAGTGAGTTATACCCCTAAAGAAGGGGAAATAATTCATGATCTTACTGACGAGCAGTTGGCTGAAATGTTCAAGCTCAATCCCGATGAAATTGTCAAAGACGCTCCAACGTTTGAGGTAACCAGTGACGATGAGCTAAATGACATTGATGAGATAGAAATTGAAGAGGTCACTACAGAGCACTATCCAGAATATGTTGATACAGAGGGTAATGTGGTCCCCAATCTAGGTGAGTCTCTGGTTAGTGAAACATTTGAGATGCTGGATAAGATGGAGCAAGAGTACGATAAGGTTGAAGAAACAGCCCAAGCCTCAGACATAGATGTTGATATCAGAAAGGCAGAGTGGGCTGCATGTTTTGAGGAGATCAGAGCCCAACGCTCTGCTCCTAAACCGAATGTCAAAACCAAGCTCTATAAAGTGAAGAAACATCACAAGGTGTCAGGCAAGATTATCGCGTGGGCTCATTTTAATGATCTCAATGTGTACGCGGTAAAGAGAGAGAAATGTATTGAGTACTTTAGATTCCCACATGATCTAAAGTCTCTACCTGGTTTTGAGCTCAACTAGCTAGCTAAATTGAAGCTACTTTATGTTGATCCGAGAAAGATGTCTGGCTGGTTTGAGGCTACGCTGAAGAGAGAGTACCACACCAGATGGGTCAACTTCAAACCTCAACAACCTACAAGGTATATCAGACGATCTGAAGTTGATCCCATAACGGGAAAACCAAAGATAGTGCTGAAGTTGAGTCCTCCGCGCACAATGTCAAGAATCCCTCTAAGGGAAATGCCACAGGACTTCACTCCACACTTTAAGTGGTGGTACTATGATTGGAGAACAGGAGATGCGGTCATAGTTTTGAATAAAGAGGGCAAAATGGATACCATCAGGGTATCTGACCTAATGTGGCTTACCAACTTGTCGGCTGAAGATGTCTACACTCTATACAAGTGGCCACTATTCTATGATGCGTAAGATATTGTACAAGCTCTTCAATTCCTAAATGTGATAAGACTCTGCTTTGCATTTGAAATACATGTAGGAGTTACAAGAGAGGAGAAGTACATGAAATATGAAGAGGTTATGAAGAATGTAAGACAATAGATGAATCTAGGTCCAAGGGGGAGTTTGTAGATACATGTGTACCTAGTTTCTGATCTTAATGTAATATGTCTGTATTGTCTTACACGTATGTAATCGTAGGGTACTTAATGAAATGCAAATGTTTGGATGTACTTATAATGTTTAATATTTCATTAATGAGGTGTTTAACACATATCGAAGTAACTACATAGGTTTGTGATTATTTGAATTAATCTTGGTAATATAATGTTTAAGAAATGTATTCAAACTTAGTTATGTGAAGTTCTCATGCGAATGGCCCATGCGAATAGACCATACGCATGAACAACTTCATGCGAATGTCTCAGTCGCACGACTGAACCAGGAGACTGGGTCAATCGTGTGATTGTAACATAAGATTGGCTCAGTCACACGACTGAACACTCAGTCGTACGAATGGATCAACCGCATGGCTCAATCGCACGACTGAACCATACGAATGGTACAGTCGCACGAATGAGAAACACTAACTTATAAATACCACTTAATTCATGGAAAAATAGAACACTTCAAATATTATCAACCCTAGCAGTTCCTGTTCATCCAGAGAGTCTCTCCCAACTTTATAGAACGTTTCTGATCGATTCTAATCAATTCTTAACGTATTCTCATCGTTAGTTTTGATCGGCTTAACGTTCTCCCTGATTGGATCGCCAATCAAATAGGATTCCGCACTATTTGATCTGGTTTCACGTTTGAATCAGTTAGTACTCTGTTGTACACGGTCCTAATAGAATAGCATACTAAAAATGCCAACACGATGGTTGGTGAGTTCAAGAGTTGGTGTTCAAATATAAACAGTTTAACAGTTGTGATAAATAAGCAATAAATATTAATTCATAGTGATGTCGCAATTGAAGCTGACTGTAATAGTTTTTTCCTCTTGTGACGACTTACCAGGTCGTGATAAATGTTCATTAGGACAAATTTCACCCGGTTGACCTCGAGTCACACAGGTGGGGCTCGTAAGACCCAGTAGTACTACCCAAGTTTCCCCGCTATTCAATATTAACAATTCGAAAGTGTGAGGACTTTTCCATGGTTAACAACACTATATTAATAATATACACAAACTTAAATACATAAAGCGTTTATAAAGTTACCAGTATGCTATCTCCCCCAAAAGAGATTAAATAAAGAGTGGGGCATGAACTCACCTGATATGCGTAATGAATACTTAGAGTTTACTTGAAAGAAAGAGTGGACAGACAACCTTCAGAGGTTACCTAGATCACGTAAGTACATGAGTACCTGTAAACATAAAATATGTGGAACCCTAAGTACACTACAACCAAAGACTCAAGGTTTCAGAAAGATAGACATGTTTGACCCAGTTGACCCGTTTGACCCGTTGGTGACATTATGCGTTGTAAACCATTTAAGCAAACATAATCATACATCATACATGGTTAACATTAAAATGGATCACATGTGATGCTACATTACCCAGGTGTATTACTTAGATCATCGTACTACCAAATATCATACAGGCCATGCAAGTCCCTAAAAACTAACATGCTCAATGAATCTACAACACCACTAGTGCATCATACAAAGGTTAAATCATGCATAACCATCCCATATGATCCATAACCATGAATTCTCATAAACTGGCCAAAACAAATAATTAGCCAATTAAACATTCATATAAGTCAAATAACACATTCATTATGTCCATTACTTTCAACATACACCAACATGATCAATTTCCAGTCCCAAACATGATGCCCTAGCTACTAATCAACACTCAATACCATACATGATCATCAAAGTTCATCAATCCCACATGATTAACTAAGCATCCATACAACTCAAATAACACATTCTATCACATTAGATACCCACAATAAACACTCTAGCATGATCCTAACACCAAGAACATGTCCAACTCATAATATCCAACATTTATCAAAAATAAAGTTTCCCTTTTGGGAAAGTAATACCCAAAAGTGATCTACCATCCATAACAATCACAAATTCATCAATTACATACCTAATCAAGTTCATAACATAACTAGGCATGATCAACAACACCAAACTAACATAATTCATCAATTCATATCCTAAAAAGTTACTATCTTTAGTAATGTATGGATTCTAGCATGTGTTCTTGAATTCCCATAGTTCGCAACAACAATCTAGTATCTAAACATCATCATAAACATATCCATAACATCCATTCATCCCTAATTCAACATTCTTGACAAAATAAAGTTACTATTATTAGTAACCTATGAACAAACCTTCAATTCGTCAATTTCTTGCAAGATCAATGTATTCTAGCATTCATCCAACCAAACTAACATCATGAAATCATCAAACAACCATCAACTTCATATAATCAACATCAGTTTCGAATTAGGGTTCATCTTGAATCGAAGTCTATGAACAATTCAACAAAACGTATCATTCTTGCATAATCGACGTTAAACAATATGTATACTATCTAACTAACCTACTAGCATCATCAAACAACAACAACATTTGACATCTTTGAACCCAAATACGAATTAGGGTTCGGCCATAATAAGAAAACCCATAAAACTTGTAAAATCTAACCTTTTCACGTGTGCTAACTTGCAATTGATGATTCTAATGTGTTCCCTAGCTTGAAATCGACCAACCCAAGGCACAATTGCTTGCCCTATGCTTGAATTCGCAGGTTTGAGAGGAGACGGGGAAGGTCACGGTCGAACAAGGTGTGGCGGGGCTAGGGTTTGTTTTGTTTTAATTATTTTACAATAATTACCCTTTAAACCCTTGCCTTTTGTATTTTTATAAAAAGTAAGCTTTAAACTCTTTTTAAAAGTGTTTTCAACTAAATTAATAAACATATAAACTAATAATAAGTATTATATTTTATAAAAACACATAACATACGAATTAACACACACGTTTCCACGTTACGCGATTAATTTCCAAATAATATTTAAAACACACAAAAAACGTAAGCATAATACAGTAATCACGTAATTAGTTAAATTATCATTATATTAACATTATTAAATATTATTAGGTCACCAACATTAAACGATAACTAGTGTGTGCTCATGACAAATGTATGCAAAACTTAACGGAACTAACGGAGTTTTGGTAACGGAAAATTACCGGATGTCACATTATCCCCATGTTGAATGAATTTTCATCCCGAAAATTGAGTTACATGGTGAGTGTTCAATCACTGGTCTACTACTGTATTGGCACACAGAAATCAAAATCGAGTGAGTTTTGGATGAGTTGTTACATCATCCCCATGTTAAAAGAAATTTCATCCCGAAATTTAAATCAATACCTTCGTCTGCTGGCATCGTCTGTTCGAATAGGTGAGGCTATTTAAGCTTCATTTGATCTTCTCATTCCCACGTGAATTTCGGTCCACGTCAAAATTCCAACGAACTTTGACAATGGGTATCTTAATTTGCTTAAGTGTTTTCACCTTACGGTCCATCACCTTGACTGGTTCTTCAATAAAACATAATTGTTCATCCATTTGAACTTCCTCTAGCAATACAATTAGTGTCTCATCAGATAGACACTTCTTCAGATTTGAAACATGGAACACATCATAGACTCCACTCAGCGAATTAGGTAAGGCTAGTCGATAGGCCACTGGACCTATTCTTCCAATATCTCGAATGGTCCAACATACCTCGGATTTAGCTTCCCTTGCTTTCCAAACCGAACTACGCCTTTCCATGGTGAGACCTTCAATAAGACCTTGTCGCCAATCTGAAACTCTAAAGGTTTCCGTCGTTTGTCAGCATAACTTTTCTGTCGGTCTCGCACTGCAGCCATACGGTTCCGTATCTGCACAATATTCTTAGTTGTCTCATGTATTAGCTCGGGACCTGTTAGTTGACTATCACCAATTTCAGCCTAACAAACTGGCGATCTACATTTTCTCCCATACAAAGCCTCGAAAGGTGTTGCCTGTATGCTAGTGTGATAATTGTTATTATAAGAAAATTCCACCAATGGCAGGTGAACTTCCTAGTTATTCCCGAAATCAATCACACAAGCACGTAGCATATCTTCCAACGTCTGTATAGTACGCTCACTCTAGCCGTCAGTCTGTGGATGATAAGCAGTACTCATATCCAATCGTGCACCCAGAGATTTTTGCAGTGATTGCCAGAAGTGTGACATGAACCGAGCGTCGCGGTCAGAAATAATTGAGATCAGTACACCGTGTCTTGAAACGACCTCCTTAAGGTATAGTCGGGTTAATTTCTCCATCTTATCCATTTCCTTGATTGCAAGAAAGTGAGCAGACTTTGTCAACCGATCCACAATAACCCATATTGTGTCACAACCAGTATTAGTCTGGGTAACTTAGTAATAAAATCCATGGAGATTTGTTCCCATTTCCACATTGGTATCTCGGTTTGTTGTAACAGTCCGGATGGTTTTTGTTATTCTACCTTTACTTTCGAGCAGGTCAAACACTTACTCACATATGTAGCTACATTCGCCTTCATGTTAGGCCACCAGTAGTGCGCCTTTAGATCATGATACATCTTGTCAGATCCAGGATGTATAGAATACTTAGATTTGTGTGCCTCACTCATAACTAAATCCCTCAGATTTCCATAGACAAGCACCCAAAATCTATCCATGAAGTATCGAATTCCATCCTCTTTCACCACTAGTTATTTATCCATTCCCCTTAACGACTCAGAACAACATTTTCTACTTTCAAGGCTTCTATCTGTGCTTCCTTAACTTGTTCAGGCAGATGAGTACTGATTGTAAGCTGTAATGCTCACACCCGTCTGGGTTTAGTTGTTCTTTCCAGCTTAAGGCATCAGCAACCACGTTCGCCTTTCCAAGATGGTACTTGATAGCGCAATCATAATCATTCAGAAGCTCAACCCAATGGTGTAGCCTCATATTCAACTCCTTTTGCTCAAAGATGTGTTGAAGACTCTTATGATCGGTGTAAATAGTGCACTTGGTACCGTACAAGTAATGTCTCCAAATCTTTAAGGTAAAAACCACCGCACCCAATTCTAAGTCATGGGTGGTATAGTTCTTCTCGTGAACTTTTAGTTGTCTCGAGGCGTAGGCTATCACCTTATCTCGCTGCATCAGGACACAACCCAATCCTTGAATGGATGCGTCACAATACACCACAAAATCATCTGTTCCCTCTGGCAGTGCCAATATCGGTGCACTACAGAGTTTCTGTTTTAACAGTTGAAAAGCCGATTCTTGACTCTCACCCCATTTGTATGTCGCTCCTTTGTGAGTCAAGGCTATGAGAGGTTGTGCGATCTTAGAGAATCCCTCTATGAATCGTCGGTAATACCCTGCTAATCCCAGAAATTGCTTTATCTCGCTCGGCGTTTTGAGTATATCCTAATTCTTTATTGCCTCAATCTTAGCAGGATCAACATGTATCCCCTTCTCATTAACAATGTGACCTAATAATTGCACCTCTCGTATCCAAAAGTCACACTTAGAGAATTTGGCGTATAATTGATCATTCCTCAGTAGTTCAAAAATCAATCGTAAGTGTTCTTCATGTTCCTCCTTGGTTTTAGAATATATTAGTATGTCATCGATGAAGACAATACAAACTGATCGAGGTAGGGTTTGCACACGCGGTTCATGAGATCCATGAACACTGCCGGTGCATTAGTTAAACCAAAGGGCATGACCAAGAATTCGTAGTGTCTGTAACGAGCCCTGAAGGCGGTTTTTGAGATGTCATCCTCACGAACTCGCAATTGATGATACCCCGACCTTAAATCGATTTTAGAATAGTAACTGGATCCCTGGAGTTGATCGAACAGATCATCAATACGAGGTAAGGGATACCGGTTCTTTACTGTGACCTTGTTTAACTCCCTATAAACGATGCACATTTGAAACGTGCCATCCTTCTTTTAACAAAAAGGACAGGGGCTCCGTAAGGTGATGTGCTAGGTCGAATAAAGCCCTTATCTAAAAGCTCCTAAAGTTATGATGACAACTCTTGTAGTTCGTTCGATGCTAATCAATAAGGTGCCCTAGCAATCGGGGCTGCGCAGGGAGTCAGTTCGATTTGGAATTCCACTTGGCGGTGAGGTGGAAGCCCAGGAAGATCCTCTGGAAACACCTCTGGAATGTCACGCACTATGGGAATGTCCTCCATTTTCTTTTCTTTTGCTTGCTTATCGGTGACGAGTGCTAGAATAGCCAAACGACCTTTTCACAACAACTTTTGTGCTTTAATGTACGAGATGATGTCTATCACCGCACCACTCCTATCACCTCTGACTGTAAGGATCTCGCCACCAATAGGAATCCGTATGATTTTCTCGTGGCATATGACTTTCGCTTGCTTATTAGAGAGCCAATCCATGCCTATCACTACGTCAAAACTTCCTAGTGTAACAGGCATAAGATCTATAGTGAAAGTATGACCAGCAAGCTCTATCCTACAATCTCTAAGGATATGCGTTACATGGATCTGTTTACCGTCGGCCAATTCCACGGTGTATTTAGATTCTAAGGCAGAGGGTGTATCACTTTGAAGACTACAGAACTTTAAGGATGCGAAACTCCTATCGGCTCCAGTATCGAATAGTACCGTAGCAAAACATCCATTGATAGAGAACCTACCAGTAATAGTCGTAGGGTCATTTAGAGCCTCACTTGAGTCAATGACGAAGGCTCTCCCTTTGGCTCCATTGTTGTTGCCACCATTACCATTGACATTGCCATCATTATTGTTGTTGCGAGGGTTGTTGTTGTTGTGACCATTGCCACTATTGCCATTACCATTTTTCCTTAGTTGCGGGCAGTTTCGCCTGTAATGCCCCTCCTTACCACAATCAAAACAGCCTTTGGGAGTCTCCTGATGTTGTTGTGGCTTCCGTGACAGTTCACCACGATAGTCCTTGGCAGCGTGTCCCATTTTACCACAGTGCTGGAACTTAAAGTTGTCACACCTTCCCACATGGTGGTAGTTACACCGAGTGTACTTTGGTTGTCTACCACCATAACCACTGGGTCCTTGATTGTTTGAAGCCGTCTGGTTGAAGTTTCGGTTGTTATCGAACCTCCGTTGTTGTTACCGAACCGGCTGTTGTTGCTGAGGTTGATGTTGACCACTGGATGATGATGATTTGTTGCTGTTGGAGGTATCCCACTTACTCTTATTATCGGGCACGCTCGCCACAGCGCCCCGATTTGGTAAACGTCCTTGCTCCACTACTTGATCGGTCAGCTTATGAGCTAAACGAATGGCTTGCTGAATCGTAGCAGGGTTGGAAGCAGTCACCATGCTTTGAATTTCGGGTACCAACCCCCGAATGTAGTGCTCGACCCTCTTATGCATCTCGTTCACCATTCCCGGGCATAGAGTGGCCAGTTCATGAGTTCGGGTAGTGTAGGCCTCGATCTCCAAGCCCTGCATCTTAAGTTGCCAGAACTCCATCTCTAACTTTTTCACTTCATTTCGAGGACAATACTCCTCAGTCATCATCTCCTTGAATTCATTCTAGGGAAGCTCATTTACCATAGCTTGCCCTAGCATTTGTACTTGCGCGTTCCACCAGGATAAAGCGGAACCTTCCAGGGTCCCGGTGGCATATTTCACCAGATCGACAAGTGGGCAGTTGCATTTGAAGAAAACAGACTCTGTCTTCTCAAACCATCGTACCAGTCCTACAGCCCCTTTAGTCCCACTGTAGGTGTGTCGCTTACAGTCCATAAAGGACTTATAAGTACACACTGGTGGTCCTGTTTTAACACGATAAGCATTGATCATATATCCTATACGGTTAACTATGGTATTTGATTAAACTTTCTATCATCGTTTACCTGCTGGCTATCCCGGTTGGGCAGCGGCAACTGCTGCCTGAACATGTTCGTTTATCAGGCAGCTAATTTAGCAAGGGTCATGTTTATAGCACCGCTGCCATGGTCTCCGGCGCCACGTCCACGTCCGCAGCCACGCCCACGCCCACATCCATATCCATGTCCACGGGCGTCCATTTTTCACTTTACATTCACAAATACAATAATGAGTAACATCAAACACATTTATCTTATTAAAGTACAGTAAACAATAAGAAATAATGAATCATCACAACCACAACATTCATAACAAAAATGATAACCAAGATAAATAAATTCTAAATGAGTCACAATGTATTCACCAATGTTAAAATTTAAGTTTGTCGTTCGGGTGGGGAAACAACCCCTCCCACATAGGTTTCAAAAGAAAGAAACACTATATAGTCCAAGTCATATAAGAAAAATCAATCGATGACATCCGACCCATCGCTGTCACCTTCCATCTCCTCCGTTCCTCCTCCTCGGGTTCGTCCTCGGGTTCCTCCTCCTCCTCGGGGGCCTCCTCAGGATCCTTGTCCTCAGGGTCCTCGGCAGGAGCAGGAGCTATGGCGATCTGAAGCGCCGCCAATTAGGCTTCTAAGGTAGCAATTCTATTGTCGGCTGCTTCATCCTGTTGTTCCCGAGCAGTCATGTGTACTCTAAGTGCTAGATAACCTTCCTCCATGTAGTGACACTCAAGTGCATCTAGTTGATGTCGTAGTTTGTACACCTCGTGCAGCAGTGTACAAACATCACCCGTGAGTCGCCTGACTCATTGCTGCTCAGTATCCAATGCAGCCACCAATGCAGCAATCACTTGCTCATTGGACTGCACTGTCCGTGGGAGTGAAGGCATTGGCTGATCAGTGTTATTCCTAGTCCTGGGCCTCGGGACAGGTACACGCTCCCTATACATGATGTGGTCTACAAACTCAGGGTAGAAACTCCAGTCTCGTGGGGGGTCACGCTCCATTAATGCAAAAGGTTAATCCCAGTCAATCGCCCCTTGAGGATAGGCTAAACGGGGCCGGTCACGTCCATTGTCGGGTACAGGTGCGTGAGGTGGGGACTCAGATCGTGTCAGGCCCTCAAAATCCACGTGCGGAGTTTTACCGCGAGGCGTGTGTAAAAACTAGGATCACAGTCAATAGTTACTCAGAATGACTCTATATGCCATATTTAAATAAAACAAACCAAGGTTCAAACTTTAAAACCATACGGAAGCGTTTTGTAAATAAGACAAACCCGAAGTATAAAAATGCATAATATGGCAAAACACGCGCCATCCAAATGTTTTAAACTCATAATTAAAAGACAAGTAAATGTGTCTATAAAATAAAGCCTTAAAGTGCATGCTGGACCCGTGGTGTGCTCCTACTGGCAAGCTGAGTTATCGACCTGAAAATAGCATACTAAAAATGTCAACACGATGGTTGGTGAGTTCAAGAGTTGGCGTTCAAATATAAACAGTTTAACAGTTGTGATAAATAAGCAGTGTATTGCAGTAGATGGCTAATCTATTAGCAATAAATATTAATTCATAGTGATTTCGCAATTGAAGCTGACTGTGATAGTTTTTGCCTCCTGTCACGACTTACCAGGTCATGACAAATGTTCATTAGGACAAATTGCACCCGATTGACCTCGAGTCACACAGGTAGGGTCGTTAGACCCAGTAGTACTACCCAAGTTTCCCCGCTATTCAATATTAACAATTTGAAAGTGTGAGGACTTTTCCATGGTTAACAACACTATATTAATGTTATACACAAACATAAATACATAAAGCGTTTGTAAAGTTACCAATATGCTATCTCCCCCAAAAGGGATTAAATAAAGAGTGGGGCATGAACTCACCTGATATGCGTAATGAATACTTAGAGTTTACCTGAAAGAAAGAGTGGACAAACAACCTTCAGAGGTTACCTAGATCACGTAACTACATGAGTACGTGTAAACATAGAATATGTGGAACCCTAAGTACACTACAACCAAAGACTCAAGGTTTTAGAAAGATAGACATGTTTGACCCAGTTGACCCGTTTGACCCGTTGGTGACATTATACGTTGTAAACCATTTAAGCAAACATAATCATACATCATACATGGTTAACATTAAAATGGATCACATGTGATGCTACATTACCCAGGTGTATTACTTAGATCATCGTACTACCAAATATCATGCAGGCCATGCAAGTCCCTAAAAACTAGCATGCTCAATGTATCTACAACACCACTAGTGCATCATACAAAGGTTAAATCATGCATAACCATCCCATATGATCCATAACCATGAATTCTCATAAACTGGCCAAAACAAATAATTAGCCAATTAAACATTCATATAAGTCAAATAACACATTCATTATGTCCATTACATTCAACATACACCAACATGATCAATTTCCAGTCCCAAACATGATGCCCTAGCTACTAATCAACACTTAATACCATACATGATCATCAAAGTTCATCAATCCCACATGATCAACTAAGCATCCATACAACTCAAATAACACATTCTATCACATTAGATACCCACAATAAACAGTCTAGCATGATCCTAACACCAAGAACATGTCCAACTCATAATATCCAATATTCATCAAAAATAAAGTTTCCCTTTTGGGAAAGTAATACCCAAAAGTGATCTACCATCCATAACAATCACAAATTCATCAATTACATACCTAATCAAGTTCATAACATAACTAGGCATGATCAACGACACCAGCCTAACATAATTCATCAATTCATATCCTAAAAAGTTACTATCTTTAGTAATGTATGGATTCTAGCATGTGTTCTTGAATTCCCATATTTCACAACAACAATCTAGTATCTAAACATCATCATAAACATATCCATAACATCCATTCATCCCTAATTCAACATTCTTGACAAAATAAAGTTACTATTGTTAGTCACCTATGAACAAAACCTTCAATTCGTCAATTTCTTGCAAGATCAATGCATTCTAGCATTAATCCAACCAAACTAACATCATGAAATCATCAAACAACCATCAACTTCATATAATCAACATCAATTTCTAATTAGGGTTCACCTTGAATCAAAGTCTATGAACAATTCAACAAAAACGTACCATTCTTGCATAATCGACGTTAAACAATATGTATACTATCTAACTAACCTACTAGCATCATCAAACAACAACAACATTCGACATCTTTGAACCCAAATACGAATAACGGTTTGGCCATAATAAGAAAACCCATAAAACTTGTAAAATATAACCTTTTCACGTGTGCTAACTTGCAATTGATGATTCTAATGTGTTCCGTAGCTTGAAATCGACCAAACCAAGGCACAATTACTTGTTCTATGCTTGAATTCGCAGGTTTGAGAGGAGATAGGGAATGTCACGGTCGAACAAGGTGTGGGGGGGGCTAGGGTTTGTTTTGTTTTAATTATTTTACAATAATTACCCTTTAAACCCTTGCCTTTTGTATTTTTATAAAAAGTAAGCTTTAAACTCTTTTTAAAAGTGTTTTTAACTAAATTAATAAACATATAAACTAATAATAACTATTATATATTTTATCTTTATAAAAACACGTAACATACGAACTAACACACATGTTTCCACGTTACGCGATTAATTTCCAAATAATATTTAAAACACATCAAACACGTAAGCATAATATAGTAATCACGTAATTAGTTAAATTATCATTAATTTAACATCATTAAATATTATTAGGTCACCAACGTTAAACGACAATTAGTGTGTGCTCATGACACGTGTATGCAAATCTTAACGGAACTAACGGAGTTTTGGTAACGGAAAATTACCGGATGTCACGGATAAAGTTTACGTTCCCTTACATGAGATTCATTTAAAACCATTGTTTCTTTAACTTTATTGGTAAGTTGTTGAGCATGAGTTTTGTATCTTTCAACTTCCTCAATGCAGCTAGATGAACATAACCTTTCCCTTACCTCTCTAGACATTGGTGGGACTTTGTTCTCCATGTTTGCCATGAGAGCTTGATTCTTGTCCAAGACTTCCTTCTCATATAGACTCCAGTCACACGTACCATCCTATAGGATGATCAATCCCGTCTCTTGGTTCTTGTTTGAGCTGGCAGCAAATGTACTTGAAGTAGGTGGGGATGAATTGGTGAGTTGAGGCTGCTTGAATGGCCTTTGATTTGCTTGATGTTGTTGTCGTTGCTGAGGTTAAGGATGTTGATATCATTGTTAAGATATGGACTGCTGGTTGCATTCCCCTGAGAAGTGCCCATAAAAGTTACACTTGAAACATCTCACTTTTGATTTATCAACTCCTATTTTTGTTGTTCTACCTGGAGCAGATAATCCATTGTTTCTCCACAGGTACATCTTTGCCCCGTAAGCAATCATTACCATCTTCCATTGTAGATCCATTTCTTCTACTTCATTTGGATGAAGTTCTTCTAGATGTTGTTGGCAAAAATGAGCTGGGGTCAAAGTGCTACCAGGTATGCTTGAAAGCTTGAGCTGAAAGCTGCAAATGCTGATTTTTGCTCTTCAGAATCAAGTACTACTGTAATTGGTTCTGAACTGTTGTTACTTTTGTTGTTGGAGGATGATCCCTTAGCAGTTGCATTCTTTCCATCATCCTTTTTCCATTTTGTTTTGTTGCTTGAGTGACTTTGAGTTGATTTAGTTGGTATTGATGCCTAAAAACCGACTTCTTCTTCCTCATCACTCACAGCACAAGAGCTCTCATCATCTTCATTTGAAATGAAAGCACTCCCCACACTTTTTTGTTCTTTGAAGTGATATGAGCTATGGGTGCTTTCATGCGCTTGTTTATTGTTTTCTCATCAGGTTCAAGAGCTTCAACTTTAGCCACCAGAGCATCAAACCCAATGTCTTTCAAATCAAGGGTGTTTTTGAATATTGATAACATTTGAGTCCAACTCTCAGGTAGAGTATGGAACATCTTCTTGTTGAGTTCATCATTATCATACTTGAGCTCCAAAACACTCATCTCAGTCACAAGCTGCATAAACCTGTATAGTTGTAGAGGAACGGATTCACCCTCAATATGATGGAGTGTCTCATATTAGGATCTCAGTTAACTCTTTCTGATGATTCTGATTTCATCAATGCCTTCACATAGAGTGTGCAAAGTTTTCCATAGTTAATTGGCTATTTTGTATGCTTTACACCTAATAAGAAGATCTTCTGGCAAAGCCAAAGTGAGCATACTATACGCTTTGATATCGACCTTGACCTTCTTAGGATCATCTGGTGATAAATCCTTTAGACTGATTGGCTTATTGTTATCTTTATAATCAGGTCCTAATGTTGGTGGAATATATGGACCCTCTGTGATTGAAGACAAGTTTAATGTAGATTAGAGTTTATCGGGCAATGGAACAGTACCCGATTGATCGATGTAAGAAATTTAATGATCGCACCAATTTATTGATTCGAATATCTTAATTAGCTATTAATTAGCTAATTCTGATATGTGAATTGATTGTTTTGTTCAAAAACATGATCGAAGATGGGTTGTATATCCTCGAAACGTATGAACAAACCCTAAAACAATTTTAATGAAAATCAATAGATGTAATCAAAAACTTGACAGAATTAGATATATAAACAATTAATCAAACAAAAACTAATACTGATAGATCAACTGATCTAAAACAATGAGCACTTGGCTCTAATATCACTTGTGAATCCAAGCATCGTCTAGGGAATTATCAGCTTAGTTTAATTACAAAACAATGATTACGGAGTTACCATTGATTTTTGTTTGATTAATGACAATGTAATGATGAAAAAACAAATAGAACGTGAATAACAAACTCAAACTAACGAATAACAATTGAATAAAATGAAGAACAGACACAAATGTATCAAAAGTTTTTCATTAATGTTTGAATAATGATTACAGTAATCAAATGATCAATGATATTGCTAGTGCTAGGGTTCTAATGCTATATTGATACGTATGTATTGTTGTGATGGTGATTGCGGCTGCTAGGGTCTGAGTGATGTTATTACGGCTACTAGTAGTTTTAGGCAATCGGTTACCTTCATTGTTCACCTAAGCCTCGTATTTATAGGCTTAGGGATTTACTGATATGGTAACTGTAACTTCCTTATCAAGGTAAAAAAAATTTACTCAGAGAATGTTCTGATGTGAAATTCTCTGACTAAAATGAAAGTCATCTGTAGATGTTACCTTTTTACTTTAGTATTGACTTTTGTTGACTTGATGTACTTGATGTACATCAAGTGTCAGTCTTCCGTAGGAACTTTGTTTTCCGAAGGTGATTTGCTCTTTCGTAGGAGATTAGTATTCCGTAATTATTTTCCTTGTTCTTCTGCAGCAAGTTAGTCTTCCGCAGGAGATGCGTTTACTTGAAGGGTGCTATTGTAAAGCTTCCGTAAAAGTTCCACGGAGACGATACTTGATTTGTTCCAGAATATCTATGGAGGAACCATTTGATCATCCGTAGATATTTCTAGCACTTGGTCAATTTCTTGAAATTGGGCTAGACTAATAATTTTCCTGCACATATACATATAGAATAACACGTAATAAATGGTTAACCTATAAACATATGTTACATACATAATGATTGGAAAAATAAAAGAGTTATTACAACAAATGATTCAAGAGCTAAACCTATACAAAATTCTAGACCTAACATGGTGGTTGGTAGCATAGACTTCTTTATCAATTTTACCATATAAGAAGGCACATTTTACATCCATTTAGTAAACTGTGAACTTCTTATTTGAAGCATAGGCTAGGAAGACTCTAATAGCTTCAATCCTTGCAACTGGTGCAAAGACTTCATCATAGTCTATCTGTTCTTCTTGGGTATATCCTTATACTATCAGCCTTGCTTTGTTTCTGACAATGATGCTTCTATCATCTAGTTTGTTCTTGAAAAGCCACCTTGTGCCAATTGGATATTGGTCTTCAGAAAGATCAACAACATTCTAAAATTTTTGATTTCTAAATCGCTGAAGTTCTTCTTGCATAGCTTCATTCCAGCTGTTGTCTTTTAATGCAGCAGCGATGTTAGGAGGAACCACTTGTGAAAGAAAACAAGAGAAAAAACATATGTTGGCAGTTCCCCTTGCCTTCTTATGGTTCTTTCATTAATATCACCAATGATGGTGTCTATTGGATGATTCTTATGAATTTTTGATGTTGGAATTGATGCAACTGGAATGGATGATTCCAATTTGGTAATATTTATTGATAGAGATAGATCCAGCTGAGATGGAGGATCAATAAAGTAGTCAATATCTCCGTCATTATGATCTTCTAAAGCTGAATGAAAACCATCTTCATGAGTTTGTGTTTCAGCAGATGTAGGAATAGCTTTCGCAGGAGTTACAGGAACATCTAAGGATGTAGTTTGTGGATTTGCTGATGTTTGTGTATTTGAAGTATGTTCTAATGAATTAAGAACAGTTGATGGCAATGGAACATCTCTGGAAGTAGATGGAATATCTACGAATGTACAAGGACTATCTGTTGATGCCTTATTCATTCTTCTAGTTGCATGAGTAACTTCTGCGGATGCAGAGTTAACTTCTGTTGATGCTTGTATTCCTTCTCTCGAAGTTTAAATTTCATTCCATCAGACTTTTCATTACTTGTTTGAGATGAAGGGCTAGGATCAGCAACACTTGAAGTGTGAGATTGTGGTCTTCGAGGATCAGCAGTCAATGGTCACTCATACTTGGAGGTACTTAAGGATAGCATGTATTCGTAGAACCTGCAACATTCAAATAATCAGTGTTAATTGAATTTATTAATCCATCTATATCAAACAGCTATGATGATACTTTTACAAATAATGGAAATAAGGATTCATCAAAAGATACATTAGGAGTTTCATCCATAGTGTTTTGATATGGAATGTAAACTCTATATGATTTAGATGTTAAAGAGTAACCAACAAAGAAACCATCTTAGAATCTTTTAGAAAATTTTCCAAATTGATCTTTGGTGTTTAAAATAGACACTTGACACCCAAAAGCTCTAAGATATGCTATAAAAGGTTTTCTTTTAAATAAAAGCTCATATGGTGTTTTGTTATGTTCTTTGACAATTAATGTCATGTTTTGAACATTGCATGTTGTGTTCATTGCTTTAGCCTAAAATGTGACTGGTAAATGTGAATCAGCTAGCATTGTTTTTGTTGCTTCAATGAGAGTTCTGTTTCTTTTTTCAGCAACTCCATTTTGCTATGGAGTTCTTAATGCACTGAATTGTCTTGCTATGCCTTTGTTCCTGCAAAAGGAACTTAATACATTATTAACAAATTCAGGCTGATTATCACTTCTTAAGATTTTGATTTTCAAGTCAAGTTGATTTTCAAGTCAAGTTGATTTTCAATCTTAGTGATAAACTTCATTAATGTTTTTGATGTTTCACTTTTCTAGTTTTAAGAAAAAGGCCCAAGTAAATCTAGTGAAATCATCAACAATCACCAAACAATATTACCTTTTGCCAATGCTCATCACATTGGTTGGACCAAAAAGATCCATGTGAAGCATTTTAAGTGGTGTTGTATTTATATTGATTGTTTTGGACTTATGTGACACCCTATGTTGTTTTCCTATATAACATGAGGAACACTGATTCGAACAATAAAATTCTTTCTTTGGTAGGCCAAGGACAATCATTTTTTACTAGCTTGTTCATGTTCTTCATGTTGGAATGACCATCCTTCTATGCCACAGTTGAGATTTATATTTTAAAGACTTAGAAATCAGGCAGGTTTCTTTGCTTGTTATAGAGGTGTTGTTCATATCCAAAACATATGTGTTTCCTTTCCTTGATGCTTCAAAGAGGATCCAATCTGCTCAAACTTGAAAACCTGGCTTAAGAATGTAACAGTAGGTGTTATCAAATAAAATGGTATAATTTTGATTACAAATTTGAGATACATTCAGTAAATTATATTGTAAACTTTCATAATAATTTACTTTCTTAAACTTGAGTACACCATTTGTTCCTTCTCCAACAATTTTACCTCCCTTCTTATCCCCACCAAATGCTACATACGAAGCATTTTTATGTTTGAAATCATAGAGTAAAGAGTAGTTTCCTATCATATGTCTGGAACACCCACTATCAACATATCACTTGTTTTCAGCCCTCCATGGATGTTCTAGCACACATAATGAAAGCAATTAGAGTGTGGAACACAAGTTTTAAAGATCTTGGGCTTGCCACTTATGTCTAAAATTGTTACTCCCTCATGAATAAGTCTAGATGTTTCAGGTTTGATTTTAGACTCAATTGATTCCTTATATTTTGTTAGAAGTGAGGATGATTCTGTTGAAGATGGACTTGAAACACTTTGTTATGGTTTCACAATCATTTTTTCTTTCACCTCCTCTTTCTGATTCTTCTTCTTTGAACATGATGATAAACCTTGATTGGAGAAAGTGTTAATATCTTTTGATTTTGATTGTGGTATTTGAGTACCCTTTTCAAATTGGTCAAAGAAGGCTTCATCAGTAGTAGTTGTCTTCTTCTTCAAGTCTACTTTCTTGTCAGGTGTTTTGAGTTGAATCTGTTGCTTCTTCTTCTTCTTCTTTGCTTTATCATCAGTAGATGGTTACTTCTTTGTCTTTGGAATCTTTTGTTTTGGTTGATGTTTCTTCAGCTTTGAATCTTCCTGACTGTAACTTGATTGTAAGTCTGATTCAACATTCTTAGATTGTTGCTTCTTTGTGCTCTTTGTTTTATTCTTTTTTTTTTGAAATAACATTCTTGAGTAGAATGGTTATTCATGTTACAAATAGCACAGTACTTCTTAAAGTAACAATCAGAAGTCATGTGATTGTTCATGTTGCATATGGAGCAATAATTACTAAAGTAGCATTCGTCAGTGTTGTGATTATGCATGTTACACCACTTGCAATATTTCTCTTCAGTTTCAATCATAGACTCAATCACTTTCTTCTTCTTTGCCTGCTTTTGTGCCTTTAACTCTTTTTCAAATTTGGCAGCTGATGAATCCTTGCCACTCCCAGACATAATATCAAAGGGTTCTTGTTTAGTAGCAGATGATTTCTTTTGCTTAGGATTCATAGTTTTTTGTTGCTTGCTTTTCTTCTTGATGGTATTTGATTCAACTGGTGACTTCTTCTTTCGTAGATCTTCTACAGATGTTTATTGTGTTGAAAGATAACATTTTTCTTCTTCTGTAGAAGTTCTACTGAAGTTTTTGTTTTTCTACGGAAGTGATTTTTGCCTCTTGCGTAGAGTTAAGGGTAACTTCAGTTTCAGCTGTTATTTTTATTGAATGTGTTTTTAATGCTTGTTGAGCTTATGAAGTCCTTTATTCAACTTAGTTATCCTCTTATAGATGGTCTTCAGCATGTTTCTTTGCTTTGGAGGATAAGGTAGCTTTATCTCTTTAAGAACTTTGGGCATGATTGGTTCAAATGAAACATTCTTTCGCTTACCCAAACCATCATCTTTTGCTTATTATGCTCATCCAACTCATTCAAATCATCACACCCATCAAAGTCAAATTACCAATTGATTAATTTCAGATTTTGGTTCAAATTTGATGCTTGGCACAAAATGGTTTGACAAACTGTTGGTCATAGACTCGGGTAAAAGGGTATAGTTATCATTCAATAGGGGTGCAACACCATTAAAACCCAACTTATACATGTTCTTTGATTCAATATGAGAATATACCAGCTTCCCATATTGCTGAGATGATATTTAAAACATCTATAGTTTCACTTCATTTGATGCATGATAAAACAATGATTTTGTTAAAAAGTTGGTCAGAATGCTCAACTTAGGCATTAAGATTGTAATTTTCAAAAACAAGTTTATCCAAATCTTTTTGTAAGGAAGTGATTTTGATCTAATATAATTTATGTTCTCTTACATGAGATTCATTCAAAATCATTGTTTCTTTTACTCTGTTAGCCAGATCTTGAGCATGGACTCTATATCTTTCTACTTCTTCAACACAGCTAGATAAACACAATCTATCCCTTACCTCTCCTACCATGGATGGGACTTTGTTCTCCATGTTGGCCATCAAAGCTTTATTTTCTTCCAACACCTCCTTCTCATACATGCTCCAATCACAAGCTCCATCTTGCAAAATGATCAACCTAATTTCTTTGGTTTTGCATGTTCCTGCGGATGAACTTGTGGCTAGTGGGGATAAGTTTGTAAGTTGAGGCTGTTTGAAGGTTCTTTGATTTGCTGATTGTTGTTGTGGCTGGTGTTGTTGATTTTGTCTCAAGTCATTTGTTGATTACTTATTGCATTCCCTTGAGAAGTGACCATACAAATTGCATTTGTAGCATCTCACCTTTGACTTATCAACACCAATTTTGGTTGTTCTCCCTACAGCTACCAATCCTTTGTTTCTTCTTAGATACATCTTGGCTCTGTATACAATCATAGCCATTTGCCATTACAGCTCCATCTCTTCTACTTTATCAGGATGTAATTCTTTAAACTCTTGCTGGCAAATGCGTGCAGGGGTTAAAGTGCTACCCAAGTAAGTTTGAAATCTTGAACTAAATACTACAAAAGCTGCCTTCTATTCTTCTGAGTCTAGAACCACAGTGATTGGTTCAGTTTGATTGTTGTCTTTGTTAGAGAATGATCCCTTTAATGTTGCAGCATTTGGGCTTTTTCCCTCATCATGTTTCATTCTCTCTTTCCTTGTTGAGTTTGATTTAGATGGCCTAGAATCATAAAAACAAACTTCTTCTTCATCATCACTCAAAGCATAAAAGCTTCTATGATCATGATTGGAAATAAAAGCACTTCCAACACCTTTAGTTTCTTTGAACTGGTATGGAGCAATAGGTGCTTTTATACTCTTGTTTCTTGTTTTCTCATCCAATTCAAGTGCTTTCACCTTAGCTACTAAAGTATCTAGCCCTATGGCTTTTAGATCAAGGGTATTCTTGAACATGAATATTTTTTGAGTCCAAATTTCTGGTAAAGTATGGAGCATCTTTATGTTTAACTCCTCATTGATGTATTTCAACTCTACGATGTTCATCTCAGTGACCAATTGCATAAACCTGTGGAGTTATTAAGGAACAGATTCACCCTTAATATGATGGAAAGTTTCATATTGTGAACAAAGTGTATCCTTCCTTATGCTTTTGATTTCAACACTCCCACCACATAGAGTGTGAAGAATCTTCCACAAGGAGTTTGCTATTTGTATGCTTCACACCTTATTAAAAGGTCTTCAAGTAAAGCCACAATAAGCATACTATAGGCTTTAATGTCAACTTTGACCTTCTTTGCATCTTTAGGTGACAAATCCTTCAGACTTATAGGCTGATTATTATCCTTGTAATCAGGTCCAAGTGCAGGTAGAATGTAAGGACCTTCAGTGATTGATACAAATAAATCAAAATCAGTATAATTTACATGATTCCTTAATCTGATTATTCATGTTTTAAAATCAACTTTATTTTCCAACTTTGGAGGTGGGTAAGCTAATCCAAAAATTGAATTACTCATTTTAGTTAATTTGGTGATTTTTAACTAAAACAGAAATTCCTTTGTAAATGATCTAAAAACTCTTCATTATCGGTTAATTAAGAAGTTGAAGTCAAAATTAGTCCATCCTCTTTATACTTTCTTAAACGAGATGCTATTGAGGATGTTTGATGATGGGATCTGTTCAAATTCATTTGAACAACCGTTGAGTATCGATCAATAACACAAATCCACGGATCAAAACAATTTTGATGTAGATTGATGTTAATCAAGCAATGAAAGAGTACTCAAAGAACGATAAAACAGGTTATAATGATTTTTAAGTTGATTACACCAAATTGTTGTGTAGAATTCCTTTGTTACCTATCAACTAGCTTAACTCAACTTGTGTTTTGATTAATTCGTTCAACAACACACTCGAATTTGAGTTATGAACTCTCAAGCTGTTATGAACACCCTAAAGCAATTTTACTCAAAATCAACAGATCTAATCAAAAACCTGATCGATCTAATGATATAAACAACCAATTAAACAAATCTAACACTGGTAGATCAATTGATCTAGATCAATGAGCATGAGGCTCAGATACCACTTGTGAATCCAAGGATCGAACAGGAATTATCAGGTTAGATTTCATGAATAGCGATCACTGAATTATCACTACTCGTTGTTTAAATAATTGATGATGAAACAGCAATTGTAATATGAATCAATGAAGAACAAATCAGATAAATGTATAGCAGATGAATGTAATAGATGAACAAACAAATTATATTCAAATGTTTTCCATTAATACTGAATAATAATTATAATTGAACAAATGATGATTGATTCATTGCTATTGTTGATTGCTAGGATTCTAATGATGTATTGGTCTGTATTGTTATGATTGTTGTTATGGTTTCTAGGGTTTGTTGGTTGATTTGTTAGGTTATGATTAGTGCCTAAAAGTGTGCTCCTATGTCTTGTATTTATAGGCTCTGGGATTTAATTTTAGGGTAACAGGAAGTTTCTTTATCATGGTAAGAAAGTTACTGAAAGAATATTCTTGAAGTGATGATTTCTGACTAAAGTGAAATCGTCTGTAGATGTTAAATTTATGACATCACTTCAGTGAGATTGACTTGTTGACTTGATGTACTTGGTTGGTGTAGTACATGCAAGTGCATTGTTCTTCCGTAGGACTTGAGCCTCCGTTGGACTTTGATATTCCAAAGGACTTTAGCCTTCCGTAGGACTTGAGCCTTCCATAGGACTTTGGTCTTTCGTAGGAGTTTAGCCTTTCGTAGGACTTTGTTCTTCTGTAGGAGATCCTCGGATGCACAATTCCTTGTTGTCCCAGCAAAACATCTACGGAAGTATGGATTGTTCATCCGTAGATAGTTTTTACACTTAGTCAATTTTCAAAATTGACTAAGTATGATGTTCTTCCTCCAATCACATATATAAATCAACACATAATTATTTGGGTTTACCTATATATATTGCATACAAAAATATAAATATGTACAAGAGTTTATTATATGAGATGATTAAAGTACTAAGGCTATACAATGAATCTAGACCTATTGAATCTAGATCTAACAAAGATAACATATCCTTTGTTGTAAGGTTTTATAGTGTTTAACAAAGATATATTGCTCTTCATGTTCCTTGAAAAACGACTGTCAACATGCCAAACACTGTTAATACTGGGGCCTTGGTTGTTCCTCCATATAATGGATGAATTACTCAAGTTTAGAAATATTGACTTCAATGTCATATTTCTTTTATCAATGAAGATATAGTCTTCAACAATATCAATCTCAGGTTGTGTATTTTCAATTTTCCATCTATGAATTGATTTGATCAGATTTGTAACTAATTTCTTGAAAGTGCTTTTAATTGAAGGTGAATTGCCATCATCCATATGTAAAGATTTCTTGTTTGTATTTTCTTCTTGCAAATCTGTGTTTATTTGGACATTTTTTATCAATAAAAGAATTTGAATGATTTGAATTCCTTTTAAACTTGGTATTTAGAAAGAATTATTTTCTATTATTTGTAGGATTCTATATGCCCAAGACATGTAGAATATTGATGCGGTTAGTACGTTATGATCCAAGTCGGGTTATACCTAATAACAAGCTTAGCAAACACCTATTAATATTTAATTGATGACATGATCATGCAATTAAATATTTACACCAATTTAGAAAATGAGTTTTCTAAATAAGTTGCATATGAGAAAGAACAAGTTATTAGTATATTTTGTTCAATAATATTATTTGAAGTGTTATTAAAATTAGTTGTATAACATCAAATAATAATGAGAGTATACTACTTATACAATTAAATGGTTAATTGCATAAACTAGTTACAAGACTAGACAATATATGTGTGTGTTAATTTTATAAAAGGGAACTTTTTTTTAAACATATTCGGCCTTGATAAGCATGCTTGTCAAGTTCCACTAACTTGGCCTTGATAAGAACACACACATGCATACTTGTCTAGCTCCACTAACTATTCCAAGATGCTCTTCTTCTCATCATTCAATACATGCAAACAAGACTAAAACACACTCTCTCTTTCTCTCTAAGAACCTACGGGTTTCAGCAGCAGAAAAAGGGTTTTTGAGCTGTTCTTGGTGTAAAATCTTCCTAACAAGAAGGTGTTTGCAAGGAGGCTTGGGGTATACTAACTTTAGAGGTCCTATTCTTGGAGCTTTGGCCGATTTTGAGCATTCTACATCTTCTTTTCTGTCGATTTTCAACTGCTGAAAAAGGTAGAAATCACAGCTGAATGTAGCTGTGATTTTATGTACATTTACATGTCTTCATAGCTTGCTTATTCACATAAATGATCCTTTGTTATATGGGTTTGTTTTACACATATATATATCACCTAAACAACATGATTTTTCAGCTTAATAATCATGTTTTAAAGTTGTTATTCCGCTGCGTTTTCAGAAAGTTTAATGGGTTAAACTTTGATTTAGTGTTCTAACAAACCCTACAATGGCATCTAGAGCCGGTTATGTGGATAGCTAGCTTGTATGGTCTTTTAAAAATTTGTTTTTTGGACTTTAAAACCCCATTAGGGGCTGCTATGTTCTTGTATGTTGAATCCCCAAACTTTCAAGGTCATATCACACATGCTTGTGATTAAACCTTGAAAGATATATATGATGATATGTACATTGTTTAGACAATGTTTAAAACCCGAAATTTCAGTTTATGTTGGCTGAAATTTCGTGGTTTTAGTGGGGTTTCTTTAATATATTTGGATGATATGATGAATGCTCTTGTTGGTGCATAACCTCGCATTTGGCCTTGTGTTTTTTGGATGTATGCAAATGGTTGTTTTGGTTTATTCAATGGGATGGTATATTAATTTATTTGTGCTTTGTATAAAAGATGTAATTTATTTATTATTGGGTTGTAATAAATAGATTAGGTGTATTTTTCATTTTACTAGATATCATGTATTAGGACTTTATATCTTGTAATATGAAGACATATGCCTTGGAAGCACAAAGGAAAGACACAAGAGAAATATGGAGCATTATGGATGCGGTTTCAAGTGGGAGGCTTTTGGAAGCTTTCTATGTGTTTTTGTTATGACCTTAGAAAAGACCAAATGACAACACTTGTGATGGCAAACAAGTGTTGTCAACATAATGGCTATGGTTATGCACATATGGTTGTTTATGTTTATGCTTGTTTGAATGTTTGTTATTTGATTGTATGGTTGATATTTTGACATGCATTACAAACTATAAAAACAAACTTAACAAGCTAAAAATTTATGGTTCTTAATCACTAAAAGGTAATAAAAGGTTATAAAATGATTTAATTATTTTAAAGATTAAAATAGGTTTAATCAAAGGACCATAGGGTATCTTGTATTTGAAAGCATGCAAATACAAGTACATAGAGTTTTCTAAACTAAAATTATGAAATCTCTAAATATTCAAAAACAAGATCAACACCGTCCTTTTACACAACACTTAAGTCACTTGGGAACTCTTAGTGGGATAAAGGTCACCTAACCATTTTGAGAGAACTTGTGACTTAAGGTGAAAATGCCATATTCGTGGGATAAAGGTCACCTAACCACTCATTTTGGCAAACTCACACGTGTGTGTAAGTAGGATGTCTTGATTTGCAAACCATGTTAAATGGATCACCTACAATATGGTTCCAAATGGTGTTGATGGGATTAACATGCCGACTTTACATATGATGTTTAAAGTCGATCCCATACCTCTAGAAGTTGCAAATGGTTGCAACCGTCAATCGTTGACCACCTTATTAATTTAAATCATGGGATAAAGGTCACCTAACCACAATTTAAATGTAATGTTGGGTTCTAGATTTTAATATATAAATGACCTTAAAAGGCATTAATTATTAAAAATAGCAATATCGAAAATACTAAAATAGATCTTTGTTAAATTTTTTAGATGGCCACCAATAATGAAAATCATGATAACTCATCCGCGTCCACCCAATCATTACGAGCGATCCTCCAAAAGGAACGTCTAAATCATAACAATTTTATTGATTGGTATCGAAACTTGAGAATAGTTCTCAAGCAAGAGAGACGATCATATGTTTTAGACGACCCTATCCCCTATCAACCTACTGAGGATGATGAAGAGGCCTACAACGATTGGCTGAAGTACACTGAGGACTCCGTCCAAGTTTCTTGTCTCATGCTAGCGAGCATGACTCCGGATCTCCAAAAGGAGTATGAACATCACAGAGCTTATGACATGATAACCCAGCTGAAGGAAACGTTTCAACAGCAAGCAAGGGTTGAGCGCTTCGAAACGGTTCAAGCACTCCATGCATGTCGTATGGACGACAACCAATCTGTTTCATCTTATGTACTTAAGATGAAAAGTCATATTGACCGCCTCGAGAGGCTTAATTGTCCCGTCTCGAAGGAATTGGCCACGGATTTGATCCTTAATGGCCTTACCAAGAAGTTCGAGACATTCGTCTTGAACTACAACATGAATGCTTGGGACAAGAGCATTGGTGAGCTTCACTCAATGCTTAAAACGGCCGAGGTGGCCATGGGTAAAAGGGTTTTACCCGTTCTCACCATCAATGAAGGTGGGAATAAGAAAAGGCCTTATCCCACACCCAAGGCAAAGGTTGCCAAGGGTAAGGGACCCGTTTGGGGAAAGGGGAAGGGGGTGGCAAGGGTGCCACCTAAACCACAAGAGAAGAAGCAAAAGGTTGCTACTAATGACCCATGCTTCAAGTGTGGGGAGATTGGACATTGGGCAAGGAATTGTCCTGTTCATCTCCAAGAGTTGAAAGCAAAGAGGGATGCCGGGTAGACCTCAGGTATAATATACATGATTCATATTGATCTTAATATTACATCTTCTAACACATGGGTATTGGATACCGGATGTGGAACTCATATTTGCAATTTGTTGCAGGGGTTAACAAGAAGTAGGGACTTCAATCAAGGGGATGTTAGCCTCTTCATGGGCAATGGAACTAAAGTCTTAGTTGAAGCTCATGGGGACTACATTCTAAAACTTCCAAGTGGCTTGGATGTTATTTTGAAGAATGTTTTGTATGCTCCTAGTTTGACTAGGAACATTATTTCTGTATCCCAATTAAAACATTATGATTATGTATTATCTTTTGTTGACAATGATATTCATGTTTCTTTAAATGATATGTTCTATTTTAAAGCTATTCCCATTAATGGTATCTATGAATTGGTTCATGAAAATGCTTTAAATAATTCATTGTACCAAACTAAGACCAAGAAACTCAAGTTGGATTTGAGTGATACCTATCTTTGGCATTGTTGTCTTGGTCATATAAACAAGAAACGTATACAAACACTTAAAAAGAATGGTCTTTTAAAAACGAATGAATATGATTCATTTGATGTATGTGAATCTTGTTTACAAGGTAAAATGACTAAGGCACCCTTTAGTGGAACTAACGAAAGGGCAAAAGATTTACTAGGAATCATACATTCGGATGTATGTGGTCCTTTTAAACCAATGACTAGGAATGGTGAAAGATACTTCATTACCTTTACCGACGACTATAGTCGCTATGGGTATGTGTACTTATTAAGGCACAAAGATGAAGCTTTTGAAATGTTCAAAATCTTCAAGAATGAAGTAGAAAATCAACTCAACAAGTCAATTAAAGTTCTCCATACCGATAGAGGAGGTGAATACCTAAGTGATGCTTTTCAAGATCATCTTAGGAGTTGTGGGATTGTCTCACAACTCACTCCACCTGGAACACCACAACATAATGGTGTGTCTGAGAGGAGGAATCAAACCTTATTGGATATGGTTCGATCTATGATGGCTAGAAGCACATTGCCTCTATCATTTTGGGGTTTCGCTTTGCTCTCCACGGCCCGTATTCTAAATATGGCCCCAACAAAAAAGGTCGAAAGGACACCTTTTGAGATATGGCATGGAAGAGTTCCATCCCTATCATACTTAAGGGTCTGGGGTTGTGAGGCTTATGTTAAGACTCCCACCCTAAACAAATTGGAAGTCCGATCCACCAAGTGTATTTTTGTTGGATATCCTAGAAATTCTATGGGATATTATTTCTATGATCCACTGGAACAAAAGGTGTTTGTTGCCAGAAAGGGTGCATTCTTAGAAGCAAAGTTCCTTGTGGAAGGAACTAGCAGTAGAACAGTGGATCTTGAGGAGGATCAAGAACCACAACCCGATGCACGTTTGGTTGAAACTAGCACTCAACATGAGGATGTTGAGGATGATCAAGTGGTTGATCAATATACACAAAACGTTCACAGAAGTGGTAGAACTAGTAATCCACCTGAAAGATACGGATTTTTCATGGATGGATGCTATGTGGTAGATTCAAATGAACCAACCACATACCATAATGCAGTGTCTAATTCGGATTGTGACAAATGGCTTGAAGCCATGAACGTTGAGATGCAATCCATGTATGACAATCAGGTTTGGGAACTTGTTGTACCACCTCTTAATTCCAAGGTAGTTGGAAGTAAGTGGATTTTCAAGAAGAAAACCGATATGCATGGAAACTTGGATACTTATAAGGCTAGACTTGTAGCAAAGGGTTTCACTCAAACTCAAGGGGTTGACTATGATGAAACTTTCTCACCTGTTGCGATGCTAAAGTCTATAAGGATATTGTTTGTCATAGCTACTCATTATGACTATGAGATTTGGCAAATGGATGTCAAAACCGCTTTCCTAAATGGATATCTTGAGGAAGATGTCTATATGGTTCAGCTTGAAGGTTTTGTCGATCCAAAACATCCTAACAAAGTATGCAATCTAAAGAAATCAATCTATGGATTGAAACAAGCATCGAGAAGTTGGAATCACCGTTTTGATGAAGAAGTAAAGAAATTTGGCTTCGTCAAAAACGCTGATGAGGCTTGTGTGTATAAGAAGGCTAGTGGGAGCACAGTAACTTTCCTAGTATTGTATGTTGATGACATACTACTATTTGGAAATGACATTCCAACCTTGGAAGGTGTAAAAACCTGGCTTGGAAGTTGTTTTTCCATTAAGGATCTTGGTGAAGCCGCCTATATTCTGGGAATAAAGATCTATAGGGATAGATCAAGGCGGTCGATTGGTTTAAATCAAAGTGCATACATTGATAAAATCTTGAAAAGGTTCAAGATGGAGAACTCTAAGAAAGGTACTGTACCTATT
Source organism: Flaveria linearis (assembly GCA_024085815.1). NCBI lineage: Eukaryota > Viridiplantae > Streptophyta > Magnoliopsida > Asterales > Asteraceae > Flaveria > Flaveria linearis. Next base: position 43,694,501 of record CM044008.1, on the reverse strand, counting down.
CAAAGAGGAACGATATTGAGTACGACTCAATGTCCAAGCTCAAAGGATGAGCAAGATAAAATGAAGGCAATCCCATACGCATCTGCTATTGAATCCATCATGTATGCAATGATATGCACTCGACCGGACATTTCATGCGCATTAAGCATGACAAGCCGTTACCAGCAAAATCCTGGAAACAGTCATTGGATGGTTGTTAAGAACATACTTAAGTACCTAAGGAGGACAAGAGATATGTTCCTAATCTATGGATCTGGTGATAAGGAACTCGTAGTAAAAGGTTACACGGATGCGAGTTTCCAAACTGATCGTGACGACTCACGGTCACAATCGGGATACATTTTCATTCTGAATGGAGGAGCGGTCTCTTGGAAGAGCTCCAAACAGGATGTGGTGGCTCTATCAACTACAGAATTAGAATACGTCGCCGCCTCATTGGCAGCTCAAGAAGCCGCATGGTTAAAGAAATTCATTACCGATCTAGGGGTTGTCCCTTCCATTCAGGACCCCCTAGAGATCTTTTGTGATAACGAGGGTGCGATTACTCAAATCAAGGAACCTCGTGCTAATCAAAAGATAGACACATTGAGCGGAGATTCAACTACATACGAGATGAAGTTGAAAAGGGAAAGATATCTATTCGCAAAGTTCACACGGATCAAAACATTGCGGATCCTCTTACGAAGCTCCTTGAAAAGGCAAAGCATGAAGGTCATACTTGTGCCATGGGACTTCGATATTCTAGTGATAGGATTTGATCTGTAAATTTTGTATTTGGATATGTGAAACTCTTTATTATTTGAATAAAAGTATTTGATTATAATGTTCCAATTAATGTTCCAATTTAGCATGTTTAATCCATGAGTAAATTGTTTACTCTAAATGTCCGTAGTCATTCATACTTGTGTGAACAAGTGTGAGGGTAAGATTATTATGAACTTGGATTGGTTGATATTCATAAGGATGAATATAGAGCAATAGGTTGCTACCAAGGTTCATAGATATTTGTGGGATATAAATATTGGACTAACCCGCATCTCAAATTTTACTACATGAAATCTCATTGATTGATCATGAGTAAATTTGAGTAAAGGCGAATATCATTTGGTATCCTCCTACCTGAGATACATATTGGGTTTTGATATTCATCAAGTATTATACCTTGAGCTAATTCTTCACTGTCCTGAAATAGTGGACAGTACATAAGGGTATGTTCAGGTATGACACGAGGTGTTTGTGAGAAACGTATGTAGTCAAGATGGAATTTGTTCCTCTTATTTGTTGAGAGTTAGATGTTTAAGGCCTGATAAGTTAAATCAACAAGAAATGATCATTATGTGTTCTTGGATTTAACATGACATCTGTAGCAAAAGGATAAATGATTGATTCACCTAAATCATTTCAAGTAGGGTACTTGAATGGGATGATGTTATTGAATGGCTATAAGCCATGCGTATTAAGGGTAGTAAACCGTTGTTAGGCGGTATTTACTGCTTGCATCAATCTTCTATGAATCTTGGGCAAGTGGGAGATTGTAGGATTCTATATGCCAAGATACGTAGAATATTGATGCGGTTAGTATGTTATGATCCAAGTCGGGTTATACCTAATAACAAGCTTAGCAAACACCTATTAATATTTAATTGATGATATGATCATGCAATTAAATATTTACACCAATTTAGAAAATGGGTTTTCTAAATAAGTTGCATATGAGAAAGAACAACTTATTAGTATATTTTGTTCAATAATATTATTTGAAGTGTTATTTAAATTAGTTGTATAACACCAAATAATAATGAGAGTATACTACTTATACAATTAAATGGTTAATTGCATAAACTAGTTACAAGACTAGACAATATTTGTGTGTGTTAATTTTATAAAAGGGAACTTTTTTTTAAACATATTCGGCCTTGATAAGCATGCTTGTCAAGTTCCACTAACTTGGCCTTGATAAGACCACACACATGCATACTTGTCTAGCTCCACTAACTAGTCCAAGATGCTCTTCTTCTCATCATTCAATACATGCAAACAAGACTAAAAAAACACTCTCTCTTTCTCTCTAAGAACCTACGGGTTTCAGCAGCAAAAAAAAGGTTTTTGAGCTGTTCTTGGTGTAAAATCTTCCTAACAAGAAGGTGTTTGCAAGGAGGCTTGGGGTATACTAACTTGAGAGGTCCTATTCTTGGAGCTTTGGCTGATTTTGAGCATTCTACATCTTCTTTTCTGTCGATTTTCAACTGCTGAAAAAGGTAGAAATCACAGCTGAATGTAGCTGTGATTTTATGTACATTTACATGTCTTCATAGCTTGCTTATTCACATAAATGATCCTTTGTTATATGGGTTTGTTTTACACATATATATATCACCTAAACAACATGATTTTTCAGCTTAATAATCATGTTTTAAAATTGTTATTCCGCTGCGTTTTCAGAAAGTTTAATGGGTGAAACTTTGATTTAGTGTTCTAACAAACCCTACATTATTGGCAATGGATTATGAAATCTTTGTTTTCTTGTCAATTGACACTGATTATGGCAATTTTTAGTCATATGATTTGGCTTTTCACACACATAACAACAAATATTAGAATACACATTTTGCTCTCGATTCGTTCTCACAAACTATTGATGACAACTTCCGTAGTTATCATAGAATACGGCTTTAGTATTTATTTGGTGTAGAGATTCCTTAAACAGTCTCTTGTTTCCCTTTTTCATTAGGAATTGTTCTAGATGATGTAGAGAAATTTGAGGTAAGCTTCCTAATAGAATGATTCACTTCTGAGGCCTGTGAGGCATGAAATGTAGCTTTATACTTTTGAATTGAAGATACTAGAGTAGGACCAGTGTCCTTGATACCTGTTCTACACACATCTTGTTTCACAAGCAATAATAGGAGACTTATCTTTAAAGAAACTTTCATTTCTTTTTTTAAAAATATAATCTTCTTTATCAATGTTGCCTTTTGAAACAATTCTGTTCTTGAAATTTAATTAATGTTTGATGATGAATTGCATGAAGATTTCTCATTACAACTTTTAATTTTCTTAAAATCTAATTTATCATCATTTTCCTAATCTTCAACCAACCTTTCTTTCTTAACACTTTCTAAAAAAATATCATGATTAAATTTAATTTTATTTTTTATGATAGGGTCAACAGTCAATGAAACATTGACTGGAGTTATTAATTCAGACTTTGTTTGAAAACCAAATCCATAGATATCTTCATCAGATGTAGTAATAGATTAAGGTAAACAAGTATAATCATGATTAATAGATGGTGCAATGTTAGAATATCCAACACCATTTCTTTCACCATTAATTTTCTGGGTCATTTGAGATTTGATTATACCTTCAACCATATTTGAAGATAACTCAAATTTTTCAATAGTTAATTTTGCTGATAAGAGTTCACTATTGAGATTATTGATCTATAAAGAAAGCTCATTTTACGTATTTTCAAATCTTTTATGTTGCAATCTTTGTCATGCAAATTCAGTTTAGATTGATAAATTGATTTGTTCTATCTATCTATCTTTTCTTTGAAATTTTTCTCATCCTTTTTTTATTTACGAGCTTGATATTGAAGCTTTTCAACTTCTAAGATCAAGCATACATTGTGAACTCTATATCTGTTTACCTTTTCTATACAATAATTTGAACGTAGATTAGTATGTACGTCTTCATTTGCTTCTTGCTTCTTTGTCTTTTCAGGTATCATGTTTACCATGAAGGCCTTTAAGTTCTTCTTTTCTTCTACTACAAATGCCGAGGTGATCTCAACAGCATTGATAGTTTCAACACAAGCAGTTGCCGGAATTTCCTTAATAGCAATCTCTTTCTTCCTTTTTTAAACTGGAGTTAACTCAACATCTCTTACTTCATATTCTTTCTTTCTCTCTTTAGTCTTCTTTGATTGAGATGTAGTAATCTCAACAGCTTTTACTTCAACCACCTCTTTGCCACTCTGACTGTCTTCTTCTGCATATACTTATTTCAATAATCCATTAGACCCAAACTCATCAAGTAAGTTATCATCAACATTCTTATCATTGGTTTGAATCTTAGCTAACAAATTAGTTGAAATTTTATGTCTAAAATTACCATCTGGTCTGACCAATTATATTCATCATTGGTTTATGATACCAGAATTTTATTGTTAGATGAACTAGCTTTATCACCCTTAGTCTCTACCTCCATAGTGACCATTTTCTTTCAATTATCATTCTAATTTGATCTTACTTCAATACAATCCTTGGTAAAGTGACTCGATTTGTCACAATTATAACATCTCAAAGTTGATGTATCAAACCCGAATTTTCTAGAATTGTTCAAACCAAACATTTTCCAAACCATTCTTCTTTTAAAAAATTTCTCCCGATACACCACCATTGCCATCTATCTGATACTTGATATAATTTTTTTCAAAATCATCAGGATTAACTTGTTCTAAGTCATCAACTAAAATATTAGGTGCATTTAATCTTCTCGCTGTAAATGCTTCATTGTTGTTCATGAAAGTGGTGAATAGAGCCAGATTCTCTTTAGATATTTGAATTGTTTTCTTAGAAGGATTGGAGTTTACAACAAATGCTTGTTTTGTTGGCTAAGAGGCTTGACAATGTATTGGGGATTGTACTTGATAAGAAGCTTGAAATTGAGGCATGGATGATTCCTTGACAATTTGAGAATTGGCTGCTTGTTGTTGACATGACTTGGAATAACTGACATAATAATTTGAATTACTTGCCATTTTAGCATATAATGCAAATGCTTCAGCTCCCATTGTGTTGATGTAATTAGTATCTCTCTACTTGTCATCCATGTCATAAGACTTGATGGTTGAGATACGATCGCTGAGTGACAAAGTGAACAAATCCTTGGTTCTTTTGATGGTTGTGTAGTTATTATTCCAGCTATATGGCAAAGAATTCAGCAGCTTCTTGTTTAGTAAGATATTTTCCGAGGTAATTTTAGCATTCTTCATCATTATTATCAACTTCACAAAAGTTTCTCCAAGAATATGATTGAACATATTAAACTCTTGGTTTAACATATCTTTACGGATATTTCCCATATTTTGATTCCCTATAATTTGCTCCTCCATCGCATCCCATAAATCTTTCACCTTTCTGTAATCCTTAAACTTTTGAGCAATTTCATTCGTAAGTGCCACAGTGATAGTAGCATGCGCCTTATTATCAAGCTCTAATTTCTTCATATCTTTCTCATCCTAGAGGTGTTCAAGTTTGGGCACCAGCGCTCCCTTATCATTGTTATACATTGGAATGTGCAGTCCTTGTTTGATTGAACGCATCATCTAGGGTTCTATTTAAATATCATGATTTTCAAATCTATAAACTTAGTCAGGATAGTCTTCTTCGCTTAGAAGTCTGGGAGGCTTTGTGCCGGTTCCGGTCTCATTTGTAACACCCAGAAATTTTGTCGGTTGAAAGAAAAGAAAAGAAATAAGAAAAAGGAAAAGAGAAGTTTTTTTGTAAGAAAAGAAAAGAGAGCCAAAGTGGAGGGGCTAGAATGTCAAAAGAATAAAATAATAATATTATTTTGTTTAAAGTGGGCATGGCTGTCCACTTCTCTGATCACATCAACTGCTCGACATTTTAGAGAGAGAAAGCATAAAGATCTTCCGCTTTAGAAGGAGAAAGTAGTTGAATTCAGCCAAGGTAAGAAAATTTTAGCATAATTGGTTCAGTTTTTATGGAATTTTGACCATGAACCCGATTTCTACAGGTTCTTATGTGTGTACATATGTTCGGTTATGTGTTTTGACATGCATAGGTGTTAGAAACTTTTGGGGAGTTCAAGTTCAAAGAAGTTGAGCTTGGAAGCAGAAAAGCTAAGTTTCTAGACCCTAGTTTATATATGTTTTTAAGAGTTTTGGGGCTGAAATGCATGTAAAATATTTTTACAAGTGATAAGTATGTAACCGTATGTATATGTGTATGTGTTTGATGTTTTATAGTTGTTAATGCCTTGATTTATGTTTAGAACGGTTATATAAGCTTAGAACAGGTTAAATTTATGTTTGGGTCTGAAAAATGACTTGGAAACATGTAAGTAGATGGTCATGCACCCAAACAGGGCCCATGCGCCTAAGAAATTGCCTTAGAAAATATATAAGTGAGGTCATGCACCCAAACAATGGCTCATACGCCTAGAAAATGCCTTAGAAATACTAAGTGCATAATGATGCGCCTTAACAATAGTTCATGCGCCTAAGTTTTCCAAAAACGCCTAACTATTTGGGGTGATGCGCCCCAATAGTGTTCATGTACCTAAGTTTTGCTCAGGCTCCTAAGTGTAGGCTCATGCGCCTGAACAGTTCATGCGCCCAGGAGTTAGTGAAACAGCTAAGTGTAGGGCCATGTGCCCAAATAGTGATAATGTGCCTAAGCAGGGCTTATGTGCCTGCATAGTTCCTATGCGCTCAGAACACTTAGTTTATTTTCTGAAATTTTAGGAAGTTTGAGATTTTAGGGTTTTGACCCTACCTTGACTTGTGGCTTGTATATGCTTATTTTATGCATGATTATGATTTGTTCTTATGTTCTTTATTATATATTGATGTGTGACTTTACGTGGTGTGTTATGATCATAAACGTAAAGTATTATCATTAAAGAAAGAGATAAGATTAATGATAATGAAAGTTGAACTTAAAAAATGAAAGAAAGAAAATGCTTGCAAGCAGAATGAAAGGAGGAACACAACTCACGAGAGTCGTAAGCTCAACTGTGTGTATTATAGCGTGCGATTTTGACTAACCCATGAGGGTTCACACACAAGGGGATCAGTCTTGGTGACTGATCCACAGTACGAAACGGGATCCTTGTCACTCGACCCTGGAAATGATGAGGCTTTGTGCCCGAATAATGGTTTTGGGCCACGGGCTTTGTGCCAGATAGTAATGAGGCTTTGTGCCCGGAATGGTGGCTTCAGGCCGTGATGGGGGGAAAAGTTTGACAAGATCTAGAAATAGTGAAAGATTGCAGGACCGGGTGAAGGGCTTATGCACTTGTACAACATGACAACACAAAGAGGAGAGTGTATGACAACACTTAACAAATTCAAATAGGGAACTGGTAAGAATGAGTTTAGAGAACTAAGAAACACAAGATGTAAATGAGACAGAAACCAGAACAACACACAAGCAGTTAGTTTTTAAGGTTAATGTATATTGATCTTCTAGTTCCTTACAAAATGGTTTACAAAGTTCTACTCAAACTTACTAAGTTACAAGGACCAGAAAATACTTATACTATAACCTACAGCCGGCCATACTTTGAAGGCCAGCTGGATACATGAACTAGACAACAAAATCCATGTAGAGTCAAAAAGCAGATTGCCTTTTGACTAGTGACTATGACATGCCATAGCTCATATCCTAATATATTACAAAAAGGATAAAGTACATAAAGTGGAAAGTTATAGACTCAAGACCTCAATGTATAGTTTACCAAAAGCATGGACCTTTTCACCAACTCATGAAAGGTTAGTGACTTATCAGAGTGGCAGCGGAAAGTGGTTCAGCTTTAGGTAAAAAGTACATCAAATAAAGCATGTAATATAAAAGTCTTCGGAAGAAATCTGTCTTTAATGGTTGGCTTCGGAAGACTTTGTCCTTGATGCTTCGGAAGACTTCATCTTTTGGCTTCGAAGATACTGGTCTTGGCTTCGGAAGATTTCACACTTAGAATAATTTCTTAAGTCAGTGTGAAAGTTCCAAAGCATTCCACTTCAGTATACATGAGCATGCATGCAGGAAAGACTTTGAGTGTTTGGGTTGCATCAGCCTTACTAATAACCTTACAAACTCCCCCAAGGCTGATGCTACCAAAACACTTTAAGACTCTAGATATTTACAGTCCTCATTATGATGATGACCATCCCTTTCTTCATAAGATGGTCAGGATCACTCAGACTCTTATAATATCTTCTCACTACAAATGATACATTCAGTTCCAAATATGAGAGAAACCGTTAATGGTGTGTGAATAGTGAGAGATAGAGAGGCAGATGTGCTGAACTAAAATAGTATCTTTTGAAATATTCTTTTCTATTTTTTTTCTTCATTTAAAACATTTATTTCCTAATATACCTACTTTAGTTTTCCTATAAAATAATATAAAATATTGGTTAACACAAGTTATAATTGTTTAGTAAGTTCTTATCATTTAATAATTTGTTATTCTTTATTACTTTAAAATTTTTAGATTAATTTTGAACTAGTTAATTGGATTATTAACACGTCATTAGCCCACCGGATCATCTTCACTACCTGAGTATGAAACCTTATGGCATTAGGTTGGTACGTCCTTAAAGAAAAACATACATCAGTCCTCGTAAGTCTAGAATTTGAGACCACACTCAATATTAATGTGACATTATTTCACTACTCTTTAGTGTATATAGAAAACAAGAAGAAACGAAAGAAACCAGAGGATGTATAGCGATATAAATAAAGGTGTAATTGATGTTATGGGGAGATAAAAAAAAACCTTATCATGTCCATAAATAATATGAGAAAATAAGATAACCTTGATTGGAGGTATGATGTAACTTAATTATGTATTTCATTTTTGGGATCCTAGACCCTGTAGCTGAACATGACTTTGATTGGTAGTTCTTCCAAATAACCTATAAAAACTGAATCTCTATTAAGATTGCTATAAAAGGTTAATAAAACATACTGTCATCGTTCCAAAAATGAATACTAGCTTGTAATTAAATATTATGTGTATATATTATAGACGTAGACAATAGATATAAAAAAAGATTAGTTACAGTTTTTTTAATTAAATAATGAATAAGTCATATGATAAAGTTTTATAATGTTTTACTTAAGGTTTTAAAGTTTTTTTAAATATTATAAGTTTTTCTTTGGGATGTGAATGCTCTAAGTTGGCATCCTATAAAACCCATAAATGTTAAAAGAAAATAACAATACACTAATTTTAAAAACTATAAGTTTTTCTTTGTAATGTTAGTAATAACAGCAAAAAGCTACGAGTTCGTAAAAAATATTCATTTTATGTATAATAATGTTAGATAATAGTATCAAATATTATTTTTTATATAAGCAATAGTTTATTTAACAGCATCAGCCTTTTAAATAATACAACTCTATAAGTTTATTTAATAGCTTTAGTTTTTACAAAGAAACACTTTTTTTTGAACGGCTAAATTGGAATCACTCACGGATCACTGGAGTATCATCGTGTCACCAGTGTTACCACGCGATCATATTCCACCACCAAGTCACCAATTCAGGAGGAAACTCATAATTATGAGAAAACCCTCCTTTGTGAGATTCGAACCCATAACCTAATAGGCCCTAAGTCTTATCCCACCACCAAGATGTCGCTGGGCTATAATGCCATTGGCACAAAGAAAACACTTATCATCACACATCCTCATAATAAACGCTCTACTCCCCAACTAGGTGCACTAGTTTTCTATGACATAAACTAGAAAGATAAAACAAAAGCATAACAAGAAAAGTTGCAAAGGAGGGTAAAACCTAATCGAAATAAGGTTGATCTCTCACTATGTTTTCTGGAGTTTAACGGCCTTTTAATCAAGAGAGATGTAGAAGGCTTTGACTTTCTTGAATGTGCGGGGTTTAAACCTTAGCATAGACGAATGTTACTAATTTAGGGGTTGTTTCGTTGGGTCTGACTGAACCTGGTCAGACGTGAACGTCTGACTCGTCAGACTGGGGTGTTTGGTTGCTTGCCTCTTACCGAAGAAGAGGTCTGATCGAAGCTCCTACCCAGTCAGAGCTCAACCATAGTCTGACCCGCGATCAGACATGGAGGTGGAGTGACTGAAGCTCCTACCCGGTCGATACCTGCAGGTTCGCCATGGCCGGGGGGAACGATGTCGACGGATGTCGACGGGTCTGGAGGACCGAGTCGAGGTCGTTTCAAGCGTCTGGAGGAACGATTCGAGGGTCTGGGGAAGATCGGCCGGATTCCGACGGGAAAGATGCACCGGTGGCCGGGGAAGATCGGCCGGAACGTTTCGACGGGAAAGATGCACCGGTGGTCGGGGAAGATCGGCCCGATTCCGGTCAAAACCTCATCGGTGGTGGTGGATCTAGGGTTTGGGGTTGTGGGGTGAGGGAGAAGGGTGAAGAATCAGAGGTTTGGGGTTTGAGGTTTGTGAAAAATCAGAGGGTTTTTTTTTGGATTTTTTTATTTTTTCTTTTTACAACCAAGCATACTTATTGATTTAGAACTCTTACTGATTCAGACCTCTTACTGGTTCAGACCTCTTACTGGTTTATCATTTATTAAATCAGACGTTGCCAAACAGCCCGTTAGTATTACTAACTACTAACATGATGTTAAAAAAACAGTACACGGTTACTTAACCTATTTACATCTACACCCTTATAATAATTACAATTAGACCCTTACTAGTTAGGTAAACAACCCTTCATCTATCACTTTTTATAATTTAGCGCAACACATAATATGATTTGATTGCTTACAACAATAATGTTGTGGATGACAAAATGATTCTTGCTCAGACAAATTTAAGAAAATGAAAAAATATCTTCTGCAATAAAAATTTCATACTTGTGTCATATAAAAATACCGATTTTAATTTGCATGCTTTATTTAATAATAAACAAACTAAGCATCTAAGTTAATATAAATAATAAACAAACTAAGCATCTAAGTTAATATAAATGGAACCAACGATCCACTACATCCGTCTGTTGAGCTATAAAAGTTGTACTCAATGCCTTGATGGATGGAGTCATCACTTGCTTTCTTCGTTATCCTTCCACTTATTATGGTAATTATGCGTGTGTGTATGTTTGTGTTGTTCAGTTAAATATCTATATCTATGTCTATAATAAATTTTAAGGTGCGACGTGTTATGATAGTATGCTTTTTAATTTTAATTTTATCGTCCCTCTCTTCTAATAAGTAATAGTAGCATATATAAATTATATTACTTAAAATATATTCATATTAAAAAATAGATATTGTAAAAACTTCAAACCATATTTTTTATTATAAAACACACCATAAATTACAAAATTAGTCCAAAACTTCGTGTACTCTAGCACTTTTAGTCCCTGCATTAAATTCATTTAATTTTTATGTATTTTATAAAGTTTTGACTAACTTTTAAATTTAACTATAAAGACAAAAAACGCAATACCCACCTATAAGTTTGGACTAACTTTGCAATTGTAGAAATTTAAGGAGTAAACTTGCGATTAGTAATAAAAATTTGGACTAACTTTGTACTTATTAAAGTCTAGGGACAAAACATGCAATTTGATCAAACCAAAAGGACTATTTATATAATTTTCTCAAAAGAATTAAAAGATGCAAGAATTTCATTAAAAAAATATTTTAATATAAACTATTTTAAAACCGTTTTTCATGATTGTAAGGATGATTTTAAAAAAATGAAATTATTTAAAAATATTAAAAGAATTTTAAAAATGACAGTTTATAATGATATTATTGTTGTTTTACTTGAATTATCTACTTATAAGTAACTCAATCATATTTTATATAATTTTTCTTTAATTTTAAATAGTTATTACGAACTATTTAATATTCTATTATTTGAGATGTGTAATACTAGGGTACTATACCAGTAACTTATAGGAATGTCACTATATGTGACAATTAGGGTTGCTAATCATACGAATGATAGTTTGTACTTTCTATTTATAAGTTGAATTTAATAAACAAAAACACGACTTGTGTAATTCATTTATTTTTATTGAATCATGAAGGATGAATCTATCGAAAACTCAAGATTTCAGCATTGTCTATCGACTATCAAATCAAGCCAAGTGTTGAATTCACTTTCGAAGTGTATATGCTGAATGACTGCTGATCAGCATATGCCAAGCAATTTGTTGAACTACATATGTTGAATGTCTGTTGATAAGCAAATGCAGATCAACTGCCGATTAGCAGTGAAAACCATGAGTTGCTGATCGACTGCTACATAAAACAAGTATTTCTATGCCGACGGATGTTATGTTTTATCTTTTGAAGAGAATATAGTACTGAAGCTGCCAACTGTGATACACAGATTATCTGTTCTACTATAGTATCTGAACATAGAATAATTTATTTTTATTGTTTAGTATAAAAGTCATCGCACTTGCATAGTAGAGACAAGTTTTTCAAGTCATTTGATTGTATCTAACGAATTGTAACTTTTGTATAAAACGAATTTATCAAGTGAATACTTTAAAAGATCTCCTTCTACATTTATATTTTCTCAAAGTATTTATGTTATGATAGTAAGTAACCAACTTAAATTTCGCATTCGTTAGTTACTAATCTAGGAATAAGTTTTTGTTTGTCTAAACCACCTCGATTCAACTTTTTTATAAATGGGTTAAATATAACATTTTGTTTTAACTAACTCATAAATAAGAAGGTGAAATAGTGGGTTGTAACCTACTTATTATTAAATGACTTGGCGGTTAAATATAATATTTCGATTCTCTAATATTCTAATTTTAATAGGTTAACAAAGCATTCTTTTTAATTTTAGTACACCTCAATCACCTAAACACGACACATTTGATTAAACAGATAACTAGTATACCAAGAGTTTAAGTACTGGGTTAGACACATGAACAACTATGTAATTTATGTTATATCATTGCTATATTATTCTCCGAAACTCTTATTTTAATTTGTTACATATTTATCATACATTGTTTGAGCAGATTGTTACCAATATTGATGCAAGACCACATTCCGAAGAAGATTGGCAAGACTCATTTGATCGAAGCATTACTTCGTTGTCACCACAACCCATAACGAAAAGTCATTGTCACACGTTAGTAAAGGCAGAAAACCACATATCATTAGTGGATAACAAATCTAGATGAAGACTTAGGTGGTGTTTGTTTTTCTGAAAAAGAGCTTCTGAAGCTCTTTTGTCTGCGTCAAAAAGAGGCGGGCAGACGTTTATGGTCTGCAGAGTGTTTGTTTTTCTGAAGACATTTCATTAAAAAAGGTCTGCGTGACCTCTTCTCCAAGAAAAGGTGGACTAAAGTCTTCAGAAATCTTCCCACCTCTTCTTCCCACCTCCAGCCACCACCATCTCCCTTGTCATCCACCACTAAACAAACTCTCCAGCACCCATCACCATCGCTTACCACCAATCGCAACCGCCGACTAATCACACCTACACAACCCTCCATAACCCTTCAGTCGCCGACCTTTCGGAAACGCGGCTATCGAGTATAGAAAGATGTAAATCGGAGGTAGCCAGAGGTCGCGACGGTGGTGGCTGGAGGTGGCAGCAGTGGTCACATAAGAGAGCGAGAGAGATTATGGACTTTCAGTGGTTATTTGACGATGATGGAGTATGGTGGTAGCGGTGGTGAGTTGTACTTTAGCGGCGACGATGCTCTTGTCGGTGAGATGGTGGTCTGATGGCAATGGTGGTCGGCCGGTCACCGTCGGTTGGTTTGGATAGGGAAGAAACAGGGAAGAAGAAAGAGAGTTAAGGGGCGGGTTGGGGTTGGTCGTTTTTAACAATATATATATATATATATATATATATATATATATATATATATAATATTAAATTAAATTGTTAATAAAGGGTGTGAAATAAGGGTTTTAATAGTTTGCAGATTTTAAAAAACAAACAGTCTTCTTATTACAGACTGCAGACGTTTGGTCCATCTCTTCTCCTGTAGATGTCTGCAGATGTGGTCCGCAGACCGCAGACGTTTTACCTCTTCAGAAACAAACAGCACCTTAATATTTTAAGCTAAGACAATTATGTGAATCTAGACGGAGAGAATGAAAATTTTGAACCAAGACTAAACAACTTAGTTTATGATTGAGAGCTTTTGTTTCTCATTATCTATGCAAGCTTTAAACAACGTTAGTTTGATCAAATCATCATCATCTTCTTGAATTCAGAATTATCTCAGCCACATTCTTATTCTTTCCTTATTAACATTTATTTAACATCAAATCAGGTAATTACATACAATAATATACTCGTACTTATGTGTATATTAGAAGCCTTATGATTGATTTCATTATCACTACCAAATCGATGAACAATTTGGGTAAATTGCAATCTAGGATCTATCTGATTTGAGGTTTTTTTAATTATTATATAAATTTGTTTTAAATGAGCAGAATTTGGAATTTTTTTTGTAATTATTAGAAGCCTTATGATTCTTGTTTCTAATTCATATTTGGCTATTAAATCATTTTTGATGATACTATTATATTATTATAAAAGTTAGCTTTTAATTAATATTATAACCGAATATATTAATTAGTTATGAAGATTTCAAAAATCACAATTACGCATAAATTATTTTTTTAAAAGTTGTAACAATGTGCATAAATCAATGAAAAGGAATTTAAATTTATTTATAAGTTCTTGTATTTATATAATTCCTATAAAATGAAAATAGTATATTATAATTTGTTTTAAATCAAAATTTAACACAAATATATTCATTAAATAATTTATTATTATATTATTTATTTATGACCAAATTTCACACTTTATTGTTTCAATTCTTAAACTATTATAAATTAATCATTATATTGTATTGTTCAAATAAAATTTAATCATTATATCTCGTTTATTATGAACCATTATTTAAATTTTAAATCAACTTATTTAATTTTTTTATAATTTAATTATACATTAAAGTTAATTATATCATTTCAAATCATTTATGTATCACCCCAAATTACTTTTTGAAACCATAGTTCTTAAATTTTCATTACAAATTTAAAATAGTATATTCATCTAATTTAAAATACTACTCTTTAGGTTACGAAGCGAGGAAACCTTTGGTGTCTAGTCTAACATCCTAATATTCTAACACTTGTAATTACCACGTGAGTATTTATAACATTTTTTCTTTTGTTTTATAATGTGGGGAAAAATCATATCAACTATATTTAACGAATTGTTTATTCCTTTATTCATTTCAAAATCATTTCAGTTCATTTTGTTTATCACTTGCAATGTGTGTTCATAGTTAGATAAACACATCTCTAACACAATTATTAATTTATTCAAACAATGTGAATAATGATAGATCTATTGGCTTATTAAACCCACCCTATTTTATTATTCAAAGGTGGTTAGAAAACAGATTCACACATGTGCCTTATTCATTGAGACTACATCTGCGGATCGATTCAATTAGTCATTATATTTGATTGTTTATTATCCGTCTTATATGATTCATATTTACCTTATAAATCTTGACATGTCATGAGAAGTGAATTATTCCAAGCAATTTTATTCAATATTGCAGGACCATTTATAGGATGATCAATACAATCAGTTTTAAAATGAGGAGAGTGTTAGAACATTTAATAAATCAAATAGAGAACCAGGTTTAAGTAAATGATACTAAGAATACAAGTAAGTAATGAGACAAAACAAAAAACAAGAACAAGATAAGTATGGTGTTTAAGAATATTGTATATTGCTCTTAAGTTCTATTACAAGTGTTACGAATCATAAAGATAAATACAAGAACCGGAGATACTTTATACTACAACCTACAGCCGGCTATACTTTAAAAGCCAGCTGGAAACACAAATCTAGATAACAAGATCAATGTATAGTTAAAAAAGGTAGATTACCTTTTGACTTGTGATTATGACATGTCATAGTTCACATCCTAATCTATTACAAAAAGGATAAAAGATACAAAGTAGAAATGTATAGACCAATGACCATAATATACAGTTGATAAAAAGTATGGACCTTTTCACTAACTTATATAAGTTGGCGAGTCTTTAGAGTGCTAGCGAAACGTTGTTCAGCTTTCTATCAAATTATGATCAGAGAAAGCATGTCTTTGAAAGAAATCAGTCTTCAGTCTGTTAGCTTCGGAAGACTTCATCTTTAGCTTTGGAAGATTTGGTATTTGGTTTTGGATGATTTTACCTTTAGAATATTTTTTCTGAGTTGTGTAAAATTTCCAAAGTAACTTTACGCTGCATTTCATGCATGCATGCTGGAAGCTCTTTGGTTGCTTTAGTTGTATCAGCCTTTAAGTATAAACCTTATAAACTCCCCTAGGTTGATGCTACCAAAACAGAGAAGGTTACTCAGATATTGACAATCCACATCGAGATCAAGACCATTCCTTTTTTCATCATTTGGTCAAGATCCCTCAGACTCTCATAGTACCTCCTCTTGTCATAGAGATCATGCAGAGAAAGATCAAGCCTGTCTTGCAAGAAATAGACATCTTAACCTCCTTGATCTGTAATGACATACCATCTGTCTAGATTTGCAGCAAAAGTCTAGGACATGATGTGTCTCCCAGGTGCAAGAGGCTCTATTTGTGTTGGATTTTGTTGAGCAGCCTCTTCATAAGCTACCTTAGGATGCTCTAACTCAACCTGAGGTGTAGAGGTCGATGCCTTAGACTTCTTCTTCTTCTTAGTGCCCCTCTTTATGGACATCATTTTCCTCCTCTTTACACTTTAACTGAAAAGACTAGCCTTCAGCACCAGGTTGTTCTTATGTGTCTTTCTCAATTGGTGGGTCCTCTTCCCTCATAGCTTTAGAAGGAGAGGGATTAGTACCCTGCTATGGATCAGAAGATGAAGTTGACTATGGTCTAGCACTAGATCCAGATTCAACCTTGATCTCAACTTTAGGTGGAGCTTGACTTGGTGGAGAATGCAAGTTAACAAGCTCCCACATTTTAATCTTCTGCTTGATCACTCTAATATGCTCATCCATAGTGGATAGAGACATTGGACTAAGCCTCTTTCTGGAGAATCCATACAGCTTCAAGAAGCTTATCGTCCTCTGTTAGATCTAGGACTTGTAGGTCTAGATCAATTTGTATAGGCTTAGCTCTATAACCAATTCTTATAATGAATATTGTAAGTATCATTAATTATGCATGCATTTATTGTATATGCTAACCCATATATGTATGTGTTATTTTGATTAATTGCAGGTTCAAATATCATACTTAGTCAATTTCTTGAAAATTGACTAAGTGTAAGAAACATCTACGAATGAACATTTTGTTCTTCCGTAGATATATTTCTTACTGTGTAACATTACATTCGAAGATCTTCTACGGACGAACTATCCACCAGTCAAGAAATCCAAGTGTGAACTGCTGCGGATATACAAGATTGCTACTGAAGATTCATTATCTTCGAAAGAAACAAGTTATGCTTCGAAAGGATCAAGACACCTACGGAAGAACAAGATCTACGGATGACCAAGTTACCACGGAGCAATAACACTTGTATTTTTCTGAATACAAGTGTTATTAATCAACAAGTCAACAGTCAAAGTGACAGCTGTTAGTCCAATCTGACAGCTATGTGATTCCCAAGAGATCTGGTATTTCCTTAACAGAAACACGTGTGCCTATAAATATGGATCATAGGTTTCACATCAAGTAGGCTTGATACACTTGACTCGCTTGACTCGATTGAATAAAAAAAACGCTTAACAAACGTTTTCAATCAAGCATCACGTCAACAATCAAACAAACACATACGGCTGCCATCACATCACATCACATCAACCCTAGCCGCCTTAGAATCAACAACAACAACATTAGCATTGTTCATATCATTGTTTATTCTTTGTAATCATCATACAAATATTAATGAAATACATTTGAAACAATAATTGTCTGTTCATCAATATTGTGTTTGTGTTTGTAAAAATTAATTGTTAGTCAACGATTATCAATTAATTATAATTAAACGACGGTTACTGAATATTCCGCACTCATTAACTCGTCCACATTTCAATACTGATAATTCCTAAATTGCAATCCTTGGATTCACAGGTGGCATCAGAGCCAAGTGCTCATTGATTTAGATCGATTGATCTATCAGTATTGAAATTGTTTAATTTTTGCTCTATTTTATCGTTAAATCTGTGATATTTCAGTCAACAAGCATTGTGCTATTGCTTGATTAATTTAAATCTCTATTCAGATCTATTGAATAGCAGATCTAAGTTATTGACTGATCATTTCACTATAACAAGCGTTTGTTAAAGTCTAAAAACTTTAACAATAATGAGTTCTTTTGGTGGATCCTACCAACCTCCAAAGTTGGAAACCAAGGCCGATTTCAAATCCTGGAAAATCAAGTTCAGAGATCATGTGAACTACACTGATTCTGACTTGTGGGAGTCCATCACAGAAGGTCCTTATATTCCACCTGCTCTTGGGCCGGACTATAATGAAAAAAATCAACCAATAAACACAAAAGATCTCTCACCTGATGATGTCAAGAAGGTTAAAGTCGATATCAAAGCGTACAGTCTGCTTAGCATGGCTTTACCTGAAGAAATCTTGATCAGATGTGAAAATTACAAAACTGCAAACTCCTTGTGGAAAATTCTCCACACTCTCTGTGAAGAGAGTGATGAGATAAGAAGCATAAGGAAGGACACCCTCAGATCCCAATATGAAACATTTCATCATATTGAGGGTGAATCAATTCCTCAACAACTTCACCGATTCATGCAGTTGGTAACTGAGATGAATATATTGGAGTTGAAGTACACCAATGAGGAGCTTAACAAGAAAATGCTTCACACTTTGCCACAAAGTTGGAAGCAAACTGTATCCATGTTCAAGAATACCATAGATCTGAAGTCAACTGGTCTAGATACACTAGTTGCAAAAGTTGAAGCACTTGAAATGGATGAGAAAACAAGAAACAAGAGTTTGAGATCTCATGTCTCACCTTATCACTTCAAAGAAACTAACAATGCAGGAAGTGCATTCATCAGTGAAGGTGATAACTCTTGTACTGTGAGTGATGAGGAGGAGGAAGTAAGCTTCTATGCTTCAAAACCCTCTAAGAAATCATCTCAGAGTAAAAATCAAAAGGAAAAGGGGAGAACTGCTACTACTACAGCAACTGCAAAAGCCTCTCCTCTCAACAATCAGTCAGAACCAATAACTGTGATATTGGATTCTGAAGAATAAAAAGCAGCTTTTGCAGCTTTTAGTTCTAGTTTTCAAGCTTATCTGTCACTAACTTCAGCAAACATTTGCCAACAAGACCTGGAAGAATTACATCCTGATGTAGTAGAAGAGATGGATCTTCAGTGGCAGATGGCAATGATTGCCTACAGAGCAAAACAATATCTTAGAGGGAACAAAAACTTGGCAGCAGCCAGTAAAACTTCTAAGATTGGAGTTGACAAATCCAAAGTTAGATGCTTCAAATGCAATCTCTATGGACATTTCTCCAGGGAGTGCAATCAACAAACAAACCCTGAGGTTAGACAACATCAAGGGAGGTCTTATCAACAATCAGATTCTCTAAGACCCATTATGAGACAACCTCAGTTAAGCAACACCTCTCCACCTGCTTCAAATGAACTAGCTGGTCCAAGCAATTCAAAGGAGACTGGTCTAATCATACTCCAAGATGGAACTTGTGATTGGAGCATGTATGAGCAGGAAGTATTGGAAGAGAATAAAGCATTAATGGCTAATTTGGAAAACAAAGTTCCTCAAATGGCCAAAGAGGTAAAAGACAGATTATGTTCTTCAGAATGTGTTGAGGAAGTTGAGCGTTACAGAGTTCATGCTCAACAATTGGCTGACAAAGTTAAAGAAACCTTGTTTTTGAATGAATCTCATGTTAAATGTAAGGCCCCGCTCACCGGGCACCTTACTGTTGGCTCTTCATCGCACATATAACTTACATAATGTATATAATCATAAAATACACAGTGGAATTAACAAAACATGCATTCTCATTTCATCATAAAAGTCATTACATCATTGACTCAATTACAAAATGCAGCTTTCCCTACTTTGTCTCTCCTCATAGGATCATACAGCGACCTCTAGAGGAGATATTAAGTTCAAAAACATAAAAATTATATTTTTATACTAAAGAATATTCCTTAGGTAATTCCGTACATCGGAACCCTGGCGAACTTATCAAAATCTATAGGAGATTTCTTGAGTAATCTCGTTTATTCAGATCCTCAAGAAATCTCATAATGACATGCAACGTGATGTGTTGCGAATATTATGGACCCGCAACCCATGACGTTGCAGCATTATCAACTGGAGAATGCCATCCCAAAAGAGCTGAGTAGTCGCCTCGTGCCATCCTCAGCAACACTACCTGCGAACTGGAAAACACATAAAAGTCAGCGTTGCTGAGTGAGTTCTAGTTTTATAATAAAACATACTTTCATTCTCATTAACTGCTCTTTCATACATGTGTTCACACATCATACGTACACGTAGATAATATTATTATTATCTCATCATTCATTACATACTTTCATTCGTGTACTCTTCATCATTCTCGTTTACTTTCATACATACATACTTTACATACTTTCGTACGTACTTTACTTTCATTCATACATTCATTACTTACTTTCATTCACGTACACTTCATCATTCTCGTTTACTTTCATACATACATACTTCACGTACTTTCGTACGTACTTTACTTTCATTCATACATTCATTACTTACGTTCGAACATTCATTACATTCATTCATACTTTCTTTACTTTCGTTCGAACGTTCATTACATTCGGTGACATGTACAATACCCCACTTTCATCATACATACTACTGGTGCTGGACCTGTGGTGGTTAGCCACGAACGTTGTGCACAAAGCTGATCCAGTCACCTGGGGTAGGCACATGCACCACTTATCTTTCACTTCACTACTAACATACGTTAGCCGAGTCTCTTGCAGTGCGCGACTGCTCACCTCAGTGACAATCTTATGATTGCCTGCTAACCGAGTCTCTTGCAACACGAAGTTGCTCACCTCATTGTCAATCTCAATGATTGACCCGATGTACATCCTTCGGGGTAGCTAACCCGTACACCGTTGAGCTAACACCTGCCAGGGGTGTGCACCTCCTTCATTTTGCTTGCAAGCCTTTCTTACTCTCTTTCATTAATGCATGCATTCATTCATCATGTTCCTTCTTTCATTATCTTTCACTTTACGTTCTTAATACATTCGTTTCTTTCGTTCATTCATTCACGTAAAGTTATTAAAGATAAAACACATATACATAAGGAACATACATACTTACATATCATCAGTATTCACCATTTATCATGGCAACATCATACCAACATACATACATCATACTAACATACATACGTCGTACATACACTTCTACATTCACTCACATCAGCCCTATCCGGGCGACTGAACTACCACCAGTCGCATGTCCTCCATGCGACTGGGTCATGCGATTGGGCTACTCATGCGAATGGGTACTCAAACGTGCGATTGAACTTCCTTCCGTACGACTAGACACTATGCGACTGGGTTATATGCGACTAACTCTTAACCGTGCGATTGAACTACTCTGCGATTGAGCTTATGCGACCGAAACCCTCTGTCGCATCACCTATCGTGCGATTGAGACTCAATCGGGCGTCTGAGTCTCAGTCGGGCGATTGGACATCAACTATTACTCATTCGGCCGAATGGCCCTTCAGTCGCATAACCCTAACTGGGCAGCGACTGGAGTTCTTCACAAACTGCAGTCGCGAACCCCTGCACCCAAACTCGTCTTAAACCCATTTTTATCCCAAATCAACCCTCCCTAGCCTCAGGGATTCATACTAGGACATCATACAAGCATATACAAGTCCTACTACTTACTAGAACACATTACTCATGATTTTACCCAAATGGGTCAAACTTACACTATCTCAAAAATAGGGTTTTAATGTGTTTCCAGCCCCAAAATCGTTAGAAAACATGTAAATGAGGGGTCCTAGAACTCACATTGTCAGGTAGGAGTTGATGAGCTTCGAATTAGCTTGCTTCTCGACAATCGGGCAGCACCTTCCCCTCTTTCTTTCTCTTCTCGGTCTCTTTCTGCTCTCTTCCCGACTGAAAATGGGAGGAGAGTGGAGCTGCTCCCCTTTTATACCCACATATCAGTCGCATCTGGTCCAGGGGCGACTGGACCTTCAGTCGCATGAACACTATGCGATTGGACCCCAATCGCACATGTTCCATGCGGCTCATACTCCATTCGGGCGGTTGAACTCCAATCGTGCGGTTAAGCTTCAATCGGCCGAATAGCCATGCGGTTGACCTCCAGTCGCATAAATCACAGGCGACTGAGGCTCAGTCGCATAGCCTACCAAAAGGTCAAACTTTCGGGTGTTACATTAAAGAACATAAAGTTTATCAAATCAAAATTAATTCTTTGCAAAAAGATTTAGAAAAACTTGTCTCTGAAAATTACAGTTTAAAAGCCCAAGTTGAGCATCTAACAACTTCCTTAACAAAATCAATGGCTGATGATGCATCAACTGAAGTGAAACTTCAGAAGTTTCAATTATCATCTCAGCAATATGAGAAACTGTTAAATTCTCATATTGAATCAAAGAACAGGTATGGGTTGGGTTATAATGTTGTTGCTCCACCTATAAATGATAACTACACATCTTTACCTGAAACAATGACAAACACTTTGTCAAATCATTTTGTGCCAAGCACCAAGTTTGAAATAGACTCAAACAAAATTAATAATAAGGCTGAGATGGTTGAAACTGAATCTTCTAAAACAAACTCTTCGACTCAAACTGATTCAGAATTTGATTATGATAATTGTGATGATCTGGATGATTCTGAGGAACATGATGCTGAACATATGATGGTTGGTAACATGGTAAAATCAAATCTGGTCTTCCCAAAGTTCTTGAAGAATCAAAGCTGAATTATCCTCCAAAGCAAAGAAATATGTTCAAAATAATTTGTAAGAGGATTGCAGAATTAAATGAAGGACTTCAAGAATTGAGTCTTCAGAAAGAAGTTGAATGGTGCGGATCAAATGATGTACTTTTATCTAAAGCAGATAAAGGTAAGAAGAAGCAAGCTTCATCTAAACAGAAAAATTCTTCACCAGAAGATCTGCGGAAAGCAAAGTCTGCTGAATCCGCAGAACATGTACGGAAGAAGAAAACCAAATCTACGGAGGAGGTAACAAACACAGATGCTGTTAAACAAAAGAAGGATCTGAAACATCAACAGTCAACAAAGAACAAGGAAGATTCAACTAATGCTGCAGCAAAGCAAAACAAAAATAAATCAAAATAGGAAACAAAGGCTCCTAAGCTAAACAAGAAAGCAAAGAAAGTAGAGTCTGAAGCAGAATCTGAAGTAAAATATTGCAAAAGGTGTGAGATGACCAACCGAACAATCATATGACTTCTGATTGTTACTTCAACAAATTCTGTGCTATTTGTAACAAGAATAATCATTCCACTCAGGAATGTTATTTAACAAAAAGAACAAAAGCAAAAGCACAAAGAAGTCTCATGCTGATCTGACTGAATCAGAATCTCAATCTTCTGATAGTCAAGATGACTCCAAGCAAAAGAAGAAAGTTCAGAAGACAAAATCAAAATCAAAGGACAAATCTTCTGAAGTGGGTGAGTCAGTGGAGCAAACAACAAGTCAATCAAAAACACCTCACAAAAAGGTGGATTTCTCAAAGAAGAAGTCATACAATGATGATTCTTTCTTTGATAATTTTGCAAAGGGACCATATGTATCCAAATCAAAGGCAAAATATGATGAGACTTTCAAAAGTCAAAGTTCATCTTCCAAACCAAAACATCAACCAAAGAAGGATAAGGTGAAGGAAGATACCAGCAAGACAGAAGCTTCAAAAGCTTCTGCATCTGTTATAACAGAATCATCCTCACCATCATCAAATCAAAATGAATCTCACAGAAGCTTCAAAAGCTTCTGCATCTGTTACAACAGAATCATCCTCACCATCATCAAATCAAAATGAATCTATTAGATCTGAAATTAATACTGAATCCTCAAGATTAATTCTTAAAGGAGTCAAAATTTTAGACAGTGCTGGGAAACCCATGACAATTAAGGCTTGGGTTGTCAATTCTAATTGATTTCATTGTATGTGCAGGAACAATTATGGAGAGCTGACAACAAGTGGTATGTTGATAGTGGTTGTTCCAGGCATATGACAGGAAACTGTTCACTTCTCCATGACTTTAAACATAAACATGCTTCTTATGTAGTATTTGATGGAGATAAGAAGGGAGGTAAAATTGTTGGTGAAGGAGTAGTAACAAATGGTGTTCTTACATTTGATAAAGTTAATTACTGTGAAAATCTATAGTATAACTTGTTGAGTGTATCTCAAATTTGTGATCAAAATTACTCTACACTATTTGATGATACTAATTGTTACATTCTTAAGCCAGGTCTTTCAATTCCAGAAGATTGGATCCTTCTTAAAGCACCAAGAAAAGAAAACACATATGTTTTGGATATGAACAACACAACTCTCACAAGTCATGAAACATGCCTATTGTCCAAACTCTCAGAAGATGTATCACAATTATGGCATAGAAGGCTTGTTTATTCCAACATGAAGAATATGAATAAATTGGTGAAAAATGACCTAGTCATTGGTCTATCAAAGAAAGAGTTTTAATGTGCTAATCATTGTTCTTCATGTTATAAGGGAAAACAACATAGAGTGTCTCATAAATCCAAACTAATCAATACCAATACTACACCACTCAAACTACTTCATATGGATCTATTTGGACCAACCAATGTCATGAGCATTGGAAAGAGGCAATATTGTTTGGTGATAGTAGATGATTTCACCAGATTCACTTGGGTCTTTTTCTTAAAACAAAAGAGTGAAACATCTGAAACATTAATGGACTTTGTCATCAAGATTGAGAATTAACTTGATTTAAAAGTTAAAATTTAGGAGTGACCATGGAACTGAATTTGTCAATGCTGATCTGGATTCCTCTTGCAGGTCTAAAGGCATTGCTAGACAATTTAGTGCTCCAAGAACTCCTCAGCAGAATGGAGTTGCTGAAAGAAGAAATATAACTCTTATTGAAGCAGCTAGAACAATGCTTGTTGATTCTCAGTTGCCTATTACCTTCTGGGCAGAAGCTGTGAATACAGCATGCAATGTTCAAAACAGAACATTAATTGTTAAAGAACATAATAAGACACCTTATGAGCTTTTATTCAAAAGAAAACCTTTTATAGGATATTTTAAAGCTTTTGGATGTCTTGTATCTGTGTTAAACATAAAGGAACAAGTGGGAAAATTTTCTGAAAAAGCCTATGATGGTTTCTTTGTTGGATATTCTTCAACTTCAAAATCATATAGGATATATATTCCACAACATAATATTGTGGAAGAAACACCAAATGTTTCATTTGATGAGTCTGTTTTTACTACATCAGTAAAAGGTTCATCATGGCTGTTTGATATAGATGCTTTAACTGAATCATTTAACACTGGGTATTTGATGAATGCAGGCTTAGCTAATACATGTTACCCATTTATTCCTCCAAATCTGAATGAAGTATCTTTATCAGCTGATCCCCCAAGACCAAATCAAACAACTGTCATAAGTCAACCACTAGAAACTGTACAGCAGAATGTTCCTGTAAATCATGCTTCTTTCGGAGATGTGGAAAATACTTCTTCCGGAAATGTGCAAAATGGCTCATCTGGAGATATACATTCCTCAGATGTTCAACAAAATAAGGTTGCACCCACAGAAGAAGATCATTCTGAACAGATGACAACTCAAGATCCATCCGTAGATGTTTCTGCGGATGCATGTCAGAATGAAGCAGATACACCACCTGCTGATGTAGCAAATACAGATGCTGATGAACCAACTGATGATCAACAACAATTTGATTACTTTATGAATTCACAACCTGGATTGGATCAATCTACATCAATGAATATGACAAATCTGGAATCATCTATTCCAGTTGATCCAACTCCATCCACAAGAATTCATAAGTCTCATTCTGTTAACAACTGACGGAAATAGAAGTTTTGTGAAATACGAAAATTACAATAGAATGAAGATGAAAGTAGGGAAGCTTTATTAATGGAATGTAAACACTAAAAACAAGAACCAACTAGGGATTCATCCCTCTCTCCACAAGGAGCCATGAAAGAAATCATAACAAACTATTTACTCGACACCTTCCCTCATACTCTGCTTCCCTGCTTATAACAATCAAATCCTAACAAACTTTCTAGCCACTTTTGATATTGCCACTTTGCCCCCTTCTAGAATACACATATAGAATAGGAGGTTTCTCACTTGGCCCCTTAAGTTTGGTTTTTGCATCATTACTCTCTCCTTCAAAACGAGTCTTGTCCTCAAGACGAAAATTCAGGAATTGACCCATCATCCATTCTTTCTCCTCCCAGGTTGCCTCTTCTGGTCCCTTTCCTTGCCATTGAACCAACCATTATTCCACTGTTGAGTCAGCCCCTTGCACATCACGAGCTGCTAACACTTCTTGAGGCATTATAACTTCATCCTTATTACTATCCAATTCCGGTGGGAGAGAGGTGTCTGCTTCACCCGAGATTGCTTTCTTTAGGAGAGAGACATGGAACACCGGATGGATTTTGGATGTTTCCGGAAGTTTAAGCTTGTATGCTACCGGGCCGATTGACTCACAAATCTGAAATGGTCCAAAGAACTTTGGAGCGAGTTTTTGATTAATGCGGTGAGTCACCGAAGATTGACGATATGGTTTTAGCCTGACATAAACCCATTCTCCCACTTTTAATCTTACATCCTTTCGTTTCTTATCTGCCTCCCTTTTCATCACACCTTGAGCATTAGAAAGATGTACCTTAAGTTGGCGAAGTGCCTCATCACGATCATGCAGTTCCCGCGCCACTGCCTCCACCCTAATTTCTCCAAAAGGAAACGAAAAAACCATTGGTGGAGGTCGGCCATATACTGCTTCAAAAGGGGTAACTTCGGTTGATGAATGGAAAGTGGAGTTGTACCAAAACTCTGCCCATGGTAACCACAGAGCCCAAGATTTCGGTTGGTCAACCGCGAAACAACGTAAATATGCTTCTAAGCAATGGTTAATTACTTCGGTTTGTCCATCCGACTCCGGGTGGTAAGCCGAACTCATATGAAGTTTAGTTCCCTGAGTGCGAAACACCTCTTGCCAAAACTTACTCACAAATATCGGATCCCGATCGCTCACGATCGTGTTTGGAATCCCGTGAAGCCGAACAATCTCTTTAACAAAAGCATCTGCTACTGATCGAGTCGTGTAAGGATGCTTTAAAAGGCTGAAGTGAGCATATTTCGATAATCGATCCACTACGACCATGATCACATTATAACCTTTAGACAAAGGTAACCTCGAAATAAAGTCCATGGAGAGATCCTCCCAAATCCTTTCTGGAATGGACAAGGGCTGGAGTAGACCCCCTGGAACTGTCGTACTTGCCTTACACCTTTGACAAATGTCACACGCACGGATAAATTGTTTTACTGTAGATGTCATTCAACTTGGATGGTTCTTCCAAATAACTTGCCTTCAATTGTTGTAAAAGCGGGTCGGCTTGAGCCTCTTCTATGAGAAGAGCCCCTTGCACCTAAATAGGAGACGATACACAAAGATTTAATTCTCTATTTTCACTTCTTCTTGACAAAGCATCAGCTGCCCGATTCTCCCTTCCCGGTTTGTAAAGAATGTCAAAATTGTAGCCCAATAGCTTTGCTACCCAATTTTGTTGATCGGGAGTGGACACTCGTTGGAGCAAGAATTTAAGGCCTTTTTGGTCCGTATAGACGGTGAAACGATTACCTAAGAGGTATGGCCGCCAATGTTGGACCGCTAAAACCAAAGCCATCATCTCCCGTTCATAAGCCGATTTCGCGAGATTCTTGTCACTGAGAGCCTTACTAAAATAAGCAATTGGTCGGTTCTGTTGCATCAAAACAGCCCCGATTCCCCGCCTCGAAGCATCACACTCTACTACAAAAGGAACCTTGAAGTTGGGTAAAGCCAATAGTGGGGCAGACATCAAAGCTTCTTTTAGTTGTTCAAATGCTTGTTGCGCCAATTCGTTCCATTTAAAAGAGTCTTTTTTGGTGAGATCCGTGAGAGGTCGGGCTATGCTCCCATAATTTCGAATGAATTTCCGATAGTACCCGGTGAGCCCCAAAAAACCCCGCAAGCCTTTGATGTTTTTAGGAACCGGCCAATCCTTTACTGCCGAAATCTTCGAGGCATCCATGGCCACCCCATTGCCACTTATCACATGGCCTAAATAATCCACTGTGGATTGAGCAAAAGAGCACTTTGATTGATTGACCATGAAACTGTTGGAAGTTAGAATCTCAAATACCAATTGTAAATCGGATAAATGAGATTCCCAAGAGGGGCTATAAATCAATATATGATCAAAGAATATTACCACCTTCTTCCGAAGGATGGGCCAAAAAACGTCGTTCATAATAGCTTGGAATGTGGCCGGTGCGTTCGTTAAGCCGAATGGCATTACGAGGTACTCGTAATGCCTATCATGAGTTCGGGATGCGGTTTTATCGATACTATCTTCTTGCATTCGGATCTGGTTGTAACCAGATTTGAGATCCAATTTAGTAAAATATTTGGCCCAAACAATTCATCTATTAATTCGTCGACGACCGGTATAGGGAACTTATCCGCAACCGTAGCTTTGTTGAGAGTTTGGTAATCAACACACAACCGCCACGTGCCATTCTTTTTCTTGACTAAGATCACCAGGCTAGAGTAAGCACTGTGACTAGGACGAATCATACCCAAGTCGAGGAGTTCCTTGACTTGGCGCTCAATTTCTGCCTTCTGTGCGTGTGGGTAACGGTATGGCCTAACCGCAATGGGATCCGTATGTATCAAGGTAATACTATGGTCATTGGATCTCAAAACCCAACCAACAGCAAATTTGGGTTTGACAAAAGCAAGGCCAAGTACTACAACTGTAATCAACTTGTTCATTTTGCTAGGGAATGCAAAGCTCCAAAATCCAATCCAAGAACCACTCAAGCCTCCATACATCCTACTACACATAAAGTTGCTTTGCCTGAATAACAAACTGCTGCTGTTGCTCAAGAAGTTGACTAGAGCTTCATGGTGCAAGAAGTAACTCTTGCTCAAGCACTCATGAATGGAACTGATGACAGCAAGGTATATGAACATATTTGTACTCCAGCTTGTATTGCTAAAGTCAAACTGTATCAGGACTATAACATGGAAATCAAGTCTGATATTGAGTCCTTAAACATCTTAAAATCTGATTTTAAAAGGGCAGAATCTGACTAAAAATGAAAATTAAAGAGTTAGAAAGAACTGTGTCCTTCTTAAAGCATGAACAATCCAATTATAGGACTCAAATCAAAGATTTAATTTCCAAGTTAACTGAGGCTCAAGCCCAGCTATGTTATAGCTAACGCTAAAGCAAAAAAATATGCTATTGAAGAGCATAACTTCCAAACCATTCTTGCATCATCCTCCCAATAAAAAATATGTTATCAAAATAAAGGTGGGTTGGGAACCAATGAAATCGCTCCACCATATTCTTATGAGTCTATCAGACAACCAAGATGTGGGACTGAAGAGCAAGAGTTTCCATCTACTGACCCCTTATCTTATGAGAAGAAGAATGAATCGATCCTCACCTGTAATGAACAATCCCTGACCACCAAAGCCAAAAGAAACAAAGCCAAGGCAGCCAGGAAAACTGCCAAGAAAGTAGCCGAGTCTAAAATAAAGATAGACTCAAAGCAAAAGGGTGTATTTATCTTAGCTGGATTACAGGTGGTTGGAAGATATGATTTAGGAAAGGAATGCAGTACAACACTCCTATCCAGCTAAAGGATCAGAAACTGAAAGGGAAGACTATTGAGAAATGCAAGAAACAATTGTCAACACACCCCATGAAGAGTAACATTGAATGCATAATGTGTGGTCTGCATAACCACATGGCTAAAGATTGTTACTACAATCCTGCAAGCCCACATTATGCAAATAATGTTAAGAAGGAAGAAGTCAAGGAAGGTTTCATATTTGGACCTTAACACATGGTTCAAATGTTAAAAAAAGGAAAACTTACTTCTAAAGCCAAATTGCTTTTGGAAGAAACTCATTCTTCCGAAAGGAAAACACTTCGGAAGACAAGTCAAAGCAAATTCCAAAGAATAAGAAAGATCCTTTGAAACCTTCCAAAAAGAAGACTACTTAGGAAGAACAGGTTGTGAAAGCCTCTTTCGAGAAGAAGGAATCATCGAAAGAAAGCTATGCTGCTCAAGCTTCATCAAGCTCATCTTCGTTGTTCAACCAAAGGATGGAATGGAAGATTAAAGAAGATGTTGCAGCTCAAACCTCTTCTTCCCAAACCATCATTTAACCCCCATGTATACATTTTGGTTCAATTACATCATCCACATTGGAAGAACCCAAGACGAACAAGGCTTAGGTTTCTAATAACAACTAACTTTCTCACCTTATATGCAAGGACATCCACAAGAAAAAATGAAAATGTATGGATTGTGGAAATGGATGCTCCAGGCACATGACAAGGATCATATCTTTTCTTTAACAATTTTAACATTTTGATAGTGGACCTGTTTAGTTTGGAGGTCAAACAGGAGGATACATTTCTGGTAGAGGTAGTGTATCTAATGGTAAGTTAAAAATTGACAACGTAAACTTTGTCAAACAGCCTGAACACAACCTGTTAAATGTTTCTCAATTCCATGATCAAAAGCACCACATGCTTTTCACAGAACATGATTGCATTATCCTTAAACCTAGGATGATAATTCCTCAGAAATTGGTGCTTTTTAGATTTCCCAGGAAAGGGGATATGTATAAGCTTGATATGAAAAATGCTTCCCCACTGGTGGAAGTATCATGCTCTCTTTCCAAAGCTATTGTCACGTGTTGAAGAGACGCGCAATCATACCTCATCAATGGCAAACTTGTTAATATCATTTTTAAGTGATAAAGAAAGAAAAATAAGTTAGGGTAATGTTTTATTGTGAAAACACGAAAAAGACTAACAGGAAAACTATGACGCGCTAACTCGACTATGGTGTGATGAGGACATGAAGAATCATATTACATATCCCAAACAGTTCATATCTCCTGATGTAAAAATAAAAAGAAAAAGAGATCACATATTTCTTGTGGAGTTAGGCTTGTATGCCAGATTTACATATCACATTCACATGTGACATGTCTCCCTAATAAAACAGCACCACAACAAAACAAAACAAAACAATTTTCGTAGATCCAATCGTCCCCATTGATTTATCCCCGATACAAACAAAGTCGTCCTCTCGTGATCCAAAAGGCCAGGTGTTCAACATCACACACACAAACACACACATCTCAAACTCCTTTTCGTTTTCACCTTAATCATCCGATCAAAATCAAATTCATCCGATCGATTTCAATCGAACAACAATGTCTTCAGCCTCAGGATTCAGCGGTGATGAAACCGCCCCCTTCTTCGGTTTCCTCGGTGCAGCTGCTGCCCTCGTCTTCTCCTGTACGTCATTAAACCCCTAACCCTAATTTCTTCCAGTCAATATCGTCTTAATTGCTAGTTTGAACGTTTGATTAGAAAATTAACGATTGTTGATTTGAAATTATGGATCTGGACGATGAAAATTAGGTTTTTGATGGATTGATTTGGTTATTAGGTATGGGGGCTGCATACGGGACTGCTAAGAGTGGCGTTGGTGTGGCGTCAATGGGTGTCATGAGGCCTGAGCTGGTGATGAAGTCGATTGTTCCGGTGGTTATGGCTGGTGTGCTTGGTATTTACGGTTTGATTATTGCTGTCATCATTAGCACTGGGATTAACCCTAAGGCGAAATCGTATTATCTGTTTGATGGGTATGCGCATCTTTCCTCTGGTTTGGCTTGTGGTCTTGCTGGTCTCTCTGCTGGAATGGCCATTGGAATTGTTGGTGATGCTGGTGTCAGGTATTGGTTTAATCATTGTTTCTGAAACTTATTTGTGTTTGATGCATATTGGTGATTATGTGATCTTGATGATATTGTTAGTATGAATGGTTTTAGAATCTGACCTTGTTCATTGAAGGTGGCTCTAGGATTGACTCTGGTTAAGATAATTTAGACATGGCTACTTTTTTACTTTGAAATCTATCAATGTTTGCTGCTCCTTAGTGAAATGGCTATATATAAAACCTTTAGCTGAAAAGGAATCAGGTCAAATTGGTTAAACAGTTTGATTATTGCCAAAAGTGCATCTAGGTGCTCACATCCTTCTTAATTGTTTTATTTAAAAATTAAGATTGTTATTTAGCTAGGGTAGTTGTTGTTACCGAATCTCGCACATTAATTAATTTAAAATTTAAGAAAATTGGAGAAGTGATGTTGATTGGTTAACTTGACCCGACACATTTTGCTACCTTTTCCTTATATGATATATATGTCAATTTTGCTAATAGAAAACATAGATGTCTATATATTCTTTCTGGCCTTCCTTTGTTATTTGCAGAACCGATGCTTTGATATTATTAAAATTCATCTATTCACAAAATTTGGCATTTTTTTTTTTGAGTTTTGACCCATACTCTTTCTTAGAGGTGGCAATATGGGCGGGCTGGACAAGCTTGATAACATTTCAAGTTATGTTCAAATCGAAAATGGGTTGATAGACTAGTAATTTTGATTTATTTTTATTTTGCTTAAAGTAGATGTTTACATCTGATTACAAAAAGTTATCATAATTATAAAATTTTCAGTCTTCTCCATTTACATACTCTGATTCTTGGTAATCTGTAAGCATTTCAATACAGTTTGCAACTAAAAAGCTAAAAGAAACGTACCTCGTATAATCCCACTCAATAAGGAGGGTCTGGGGAGGGTGAGATGGGGGCAAACATTTTCTTTATCCAGGTAATAGAAAGGCCACTAAGACCCCGACATAAAACAACCCCCTTTTCTTTTACACATATAATATAAGCATACAAGTAGCGTAAAGTGTAAATTAAAAAAAACAAAACAAAAGTTCTATTTACCTATCGGTAACAAGTAGTGATAAAAGTAGTAAGAGCAGCAAATTATTGTATGACAAAGCTAAAACAAACTATACTCCACCCCCCCCCTTCTCTTACACAAAGAAAAAAAAGGAAAAAAGAAAACCCCACCACCAAATGTAACCTACCCACAAATCCCTAAACTTTATTGTACTTCCCAAGAATCCTATGTCTTTTCAACTTCCCAGTTCCCCTTAAAATCCCTATTCCCTACCATTTATCCTATGTCTACAAGAGGTCCTATCACGGATCATGTCTTCGAGAGGTGGAAGTCTACAAATCCTGCCTAATTTCCCCTCCACTTTGCTAACTATTGATCTATTTCCTTAATAGCTATTTAATTTCCTGTTGTTACCAGGTGGCCCACTATCAATGTTATGTAACCTGAATTGATCCATTTTGACATAAATGGGATGAAATGGTCTCTTGTACCTTCTTTTATTATCTTAGAGTTCTATTAACTTTACATAAGTTGCATTTGGCTACTAGGAACAACGATGTATTATCTAACTATCCAACCATGTGATTTTGAAGTGAATATGCTTTGAGAAATTACATCCTATACTTTTTCAAATTAGAAGGATTTTTCATGAGGGCATAGTGTATTAATATAGCGTCGTTATTTGAAATTACCTCTAGATTTGTGATAGTTTTGGGAAAATGGGAGACACTATTAAGATGGGCAGCTCCATTCGGGTTGACCTGAAACCATTTTGTCCATATTTAAAATAATTTTATCATTAATTAGCATGCCAAATATGATTTCAGTAAGTTGACTATCTGAATAAAATGATTTGTTCGCTTTATGCACTAAGCATACATGTTATGAGAGTGTTGATTCATTTAACATGTTTCCTTTTTAGCTATGGTTTTTTACATGCTTGTCTAGTTAGAGATGAAACATAGGGACAAGACCTGAAGCATGGCTAAATTGTTTATTAGGGCATGTTCAGGTTGACATATTCAAGTGTTCAATTAAATGGGTTTTGTTTGGGTTGACACTTGACATGTCAACCCTTTAAATAAACATGTCCACCCTCCAATCCGTTTAACCCATTATTACTACCCACCGACCTCTTTACCACGTCTACAACTTGATTACAAACCGCCAACATGTTTGGATAAATGGGTTAAACTGGTCGTGTTTAGACTCAATGATTCAACTTGCCAACCCGAATCACGCCAAACCAACACGATTGCTATATACCTAAATTAAAACCCAATCAGAATCGATCCAGTCAAAGCTGACCATTATAATGATACCATATGATATTTCATCTGAATATTCTCTTTATGAATTTTACAGAGCAAATGCACAGCAGCCAAAGCTTTTTGTGGGTATGATTCTTATTCTCATCTTTGCCGAAGCCCTTGCTCTATACGGGCTTATTGTTGGTATCATCTTATCTTCCCGTGCTGGCCAATCGAGAGCAGATTAAGAAGGCGACCCGAACTCAACAATGAGCATGAACTTGTCTCTATCTATTTGTTGTTTGTCCTGAAAAATCAAGATCATGTTAATTTTTGCTTTATTTTCATATCCCATATTATAAACTTCAGTTTTCTGGATGGAATTCTTTGTGTTTTATTATCATTAGTGTTTATAATGCAACTACAGAATAAGGCCATAGTTTTGGGTCAAGCCTTTTGTTTATTTGTGTACTCCTAGAGTCATGAGCCAATACCCTTTGCGTTATATGGTATCTGAAAGTTGTATATTGTTTTGTTGGAAAATGGTCGGGTCCCTCAGGCTCTTATTCTTGCATCTTCTTATCGGACTGGCCAGTTAAACCAGGAATCATGCACTCCTGTGGGTTTAATTGTTGGATCGTGCTTTGTTGACTTTTTAATTTTTGTGGCTTTCCACGGCTTTGTTTAATTTATCTGCGCGACACAACCGCACGATCTGTAATGAGAGAGAAACTTTTGTTGCTTTTTCTTCGTAATATTAATTTGCATTGGACTCTTTGTTCAGCTTATTCTTGGTTGTTCGTTAGTTTTTGTCCTAGTGTAAACCTAAAGAGTGAAGCCCAAGCCTTATTTTATAGTTCAATATTTAATATATTAACTTATACAGTTAATCAAAGGAGGGAAGTTTATAAAGAATCATTGTATAATTAGGTATCGTCTTTTTGCCTTTGAAGGTCACATCGGTAAGAATAGCGATGGCTTTTTGTTGGTGTGTGAGGGTTTTGGTTATGGTGATAAAAACATAAGTGGTATGGAGCGTCTTGATTTTGCGTTGGCTCATGACCACGGGTTTTATGAACTTGTTTGTTAAGAAGAGGGAATTACATTACATAATATTTAAAAAGCAATTGAAATGAATAGTGGGGGCAATTTTGGTATTTCCACAAAGGGCTTGAGGATAAGTCCTCAAACCCTCTACCTGTGATTTCACGATATCGGCTTCTTCGACATGATGATGAACATCTCCCACAAGAAGCTGCTGATCATCAGGTTACTCATAAACCCTATTTCTGCTAAAACCTCAAACCCTAATTCACTAATCGCATCAACAACCTCTTTTTCATTTCATTGCATTGCATCTTCTTCTCCAAAAGAGAAGATGAAGAACAACCGAAGCGGTGGTGCGAAAGTATCACCTAAATGGATCATCGTTTTCAGCTCCTTCAGTTTCGTATGTGGCATGCTCATCACTAACAGGTATCTATTCTGTTTTTCGATCTCCTTTCAATTCAGAAATTGGGGTGGGTTTTTATTATTCATCGGTGGGTGATTTAGGGTGTGGATTCCACTTGAATCCGATGGAAGGATCATGAGACGGAAGGAACAAGAGATGCAAATTCTTACTCCTGATTGCGTGACAAACAAGGTACATGTTTTTGATCCTTTGGGGTTTTATCATATCAAATTGTTGATTTTGTTGTTGATCGCTTTGATTCAGGATAGCGACATATTGGGAGAAGTTCATAAAACCCACGAAGCAATCAAATTGGTTTCTCAAGTGATTGATGTGGTTAGAAGTAGTAAGGGCGAGTGCCGGTCTAAGTTAGATTTGATGGATATACGGCTCTCTAAGGCGTCAATTTGTGAGATTTTTAGGGTTTTGAGCTGTGAGAAAGTACCTGCACTGCAGTTTTTCAAATGGGTTCGAGATAATAATTCGAATCTTTACCGCAATGGTGATCTTTGTAGCCTAATGGTTGATAACTGTGGTTGGTTGAATGATTATGATACAATGAGATCTCTGTTGCAGCGGCTTAAAGACGAAGAAATCTGCTTAACTGAGAAAGCGTTTGCGTTTTTGCCTGTTCTTGATTCAAGCAAAGCTAATGTTATGGAATCTATTTCGTTAGTGATTCGGGTTTTGGGTGAAATTGGGGGTTCAGTTCGTAGTTCAGGCGTTTATGCTTTAATTACTATGATTTGTGCTACTGACTCCTTTGAATTAGCAAAGTATGTGATTGAGATTACTGAAAGAAATCCGGGTTATTATGCTATTTTAGTTCGTGAAAAGTGTAAGAGAGGGTGTACAGAAGAAGCTTATGCTTTAATCAACCAGATGCGAGTTGAGGGTTGTGAACCCAACTGTAAAGTATACAACTATGTTTTAAGCAGTTTATGCAAAATTGATAAGCTTTCTGAAACTCAACGTGTACATGAAGTAATGAAAGATGCAGGGGTGGATCCGGATGAAATAACATCTGAAATATTTATTTTAAACGCTTGTAGACTTGGTAGGATGGAGTTTGCAAATGAGAGTTTTGACAGATTAATTCAAGCAGGTTGTCATCCTAGGCTTTCGACTTATGGTGCTATTGTTAAAGGTTATTTCAATGCTGGAAGATACGATGAAGCATATGCATATGTGTGTGATATTGAAGCGAAAAAGATGCCTATAATCCATAAGATGTTTAGCTTGCTTGCATGGCTGCATAAAAAAAAGGAATCTTGATGCTGCTGCAAGGATTCTTAATGAAATGATGGAGAAAGGTTTGAAGCCTGACTTTTTGTATTATGCAAAAACCGTAAAGGTGCTAAGGCGCGCTGGTGGTAAAGATTTAGCTCGAGATTTGGAAAAGAAAGTCTCTAAATTTAGAGTTGAATAATATGATTTTGTGTTCTTTTATCTCCTTTTGATTTTTTTTCTTCCTGTTTGGTATGTAGTCATAAACAAAAAAGCAGTAGTTTTGATGCTACGCGGATCTGCGAAAAGGAGGAAACTAAATTCGCGTAACGCGTTAATTGGTCAAACAAGGTTTATCACACGCGCAACGCGCGTGTTGGATTTTAACTAGTTACATTTAATTAATTTTAGCAGTGGAGTGGGTAACATGTAGATCGACTATTTTTGATGAGCCAAGTAGACCGTAATTGACAGAAGGATTGCAAAGCTATAACGGGGGCAGGGATTCGTTTAGCCCGTATAACATACCCATTGAGGTGTGAAAGTGTTTGGGGGAGGAAGGACTCGTTTACATTTTTTTTCCAATAATATCTCCAAACTCGTTTTATAAACTTGTTTTTTTAAGAAGAGGAATCACATACTTTTAGTAGTGGATGGCATAACATGTATATCGACTATTTTTTGATGAGTCAAATATATCATAGTTGGTACAGGTAACCTACTAGGGGATTAATTTAGCACAGATAACCTATCCATTGTCACACCCCGACTGACGGCGGAATCATCGGAGCGGACGAGGGGATGATTGATTGTTCATAACACATGGTCGTCTAATAGTGGAGATAATATTAAAATCAGATTACAAGATAGCATGAGTTTAACATATGCAAATACAACAGTTGAAGTCACAAAAGATATTCATTTTTAACTAAGTCCAAAAGTCCTAATTGTAAGCTTGCAGATAATCCAACTATGCAGCATGTCCTGAAATCATGTGAGAAAATAAAGCCAGCTAACGAGTTAGCTGGTGAGTAATCACAGTTTGATATGCATAAGGATTGATTGTTTAATCGAGAAATAATCCAATTCACAAGGTAATGTTAAGACTTATAATGCAATAGCGAAGCATATAGATAAACCGACACAATATAAACCCCTTGACTTGACACTTTGCATATAATAGACTTGCACATATACACCATAGATTGACTATCTGCCTCCGGCACAATCACCACTCGACTATTCATGTGGGGTGGGTTATCCAAACCAGTAGATCTACCATTGATACCAAAATTGATTGATAGATTGTATTAGGGTTCCTACTGTCGTTCAGTTTATCGTAGTATGTTCACATAGTTGCAAGTAATAACATAACCTATCTTGAATTGAATTTAGAATGAAATAACAATATAATATCATGATTGAATATTGTATCACATGACTTCCCCCAAATAAGAAATAATAGAAAAAAAGGGGCTATGAATACTCACCTGGATTGATGAATCAAGGTTGATTTAAACGGTTTAGACACCTAAGAAACCCTCAAGGTAAACCTAAGGAAATGGTGATTCGAGAGTTAAAATCATGATGAATTTGTAAATCAGAATTAGGTTTAGAGGTTCGAGTCGGATTTGGGTTTTGTTTAACAGTTTAAAGAAGATGTTTGCTAAATTTGAATAACTTTGTTTATAAAGATTAGGTTTAACAAGTAATTCATATTTTCTGAAATTAATAGTATTAAAACTATTAAATAGAACACTTGTTTTATTTGTTTGATTATTAATGTAAAAATAAACATTTAGATTATTAATTAAGTAATAGTTATTTTAAAATAATAAATAATTAATAGTGCATCAAGTATATGGAATAATAAGAGAACGAGAAAAGATGTCACCAAAAAAACTTCAGACGATCCTCAACATCTTGCGTCTTGAATAAACGGCAAGGCAATTGATTGAATGAAACAATCTTTGTATCTCACAACTCTCTAATCTCTATTTGTTTTGAGATATGATGTTTTGTGATGGGATGATCGGCATCAACCAAAGACACACATATTTATAGTTCTTCATATCAAATGTGCACCACACAAATGTGATGATTAACCTACTCCACTCAATTATCATGTCCACCAACTATGATAACGATTAACCTACTCCACTCAATAAAATAATAAGAAACCATTATGGAGGAGACTTTATTTGGTGGATTCAATTGTGGTGAGTTCCCACACACACACACACACACACACACACACACATATATATATATATATATATATATTTACTACATTTAATTAAGTTTGTGAAACTTATTAAATAATTTGAGGAATTTGATAAACGTCATAAGGGTTTCATACAATTCATTAAACCAACAATAAAAGCGAAAACGGGATTGTTTCATTGATAATCGCCCAATCGGGTTCGGTTTCACAATTCAAAACGGGTCAAATGTCACAGTCTCCCCTGCTTTAGGAAATTTCGTCCCGAAATTTAATCACAAGGAGGCTGATGAAAAGTTTAGGGTACTTCGATTTCATTTGGTCTTCACGTTCCCAGGTGAATTCTGGGCCACGTTTAGATTTCCAGCGGACTTTGACAATGGGTATCCGGCTATGCTTGAGTGTTTTGACTTCTCGATCTATAATTTCCACAGGCTTCTCGATAAACTGCATGGATTCATCTATGCGAACTTCATCGAGTGGAATGTGGAGGTTTTCATCGGCAAGACATTTCTTGAGGTTGGACAAGTGAAAAGGAGGATGAACATTGCTGAGTTCTTGAGGTAGTTCAAGCTTGTAAGCAACCTGCCTAATGCGCTCGACAACTTTGAAAGGACCCACATAACGAGGCGCTACTTTCCCTTTCTTTCCAAAACGGATCACTCCCTTCCAGGGTGACACCTTAAGGAGTACGAGTTCGCCAACTTTGTATTCCATGGGCTTACGTCTTTTATTAGCATAATGCTTTTGACGATTTCTAGCAGCGACCAAGTTATCACGGATTTTATGAATTTTGTCGGTTGTTCTTGTATCGATTTCGGACCAGTAATCTGTGATTCACCAACTTTAGATCAACAGATGGGAGATCGACACTTTCGGCCATACAAGGCCTCAAATGGTGCCATCTGGATGCTGGTATGGTAACTGTTATTGTAAGAGAATTCGATCAACGGAAGATGAGAATCCCATGATCCACTAAAATCAATGACACAAGCCCGGAGCATATCCTCGAGGGTTTGTATTGTTCTTTCAGTCTGACCGTGAGTTTGCGGGTGATAGGCTGTGCTAAGATTCAGTTGAGTTCCGAGAGCTGATTGGAGACTTTTCCAGAAACGAGAGATGAAGCGACCATCACGATCAGAGATAATATCTAAAGGTACACCATGCCGACTGACTATTTCATTGATGTAAATACGAGCCAATTTCTCGACTCAGTACTCCTCACGAATTGGTATGAAATGAGCTGACTTAGTCAATCGATCAACGATAACCCAGATACTATCATGACCACTAGCGGTACGAGGCAGCTTGGTGATGAAATCCATGAATATGCTTTCCCATTTCCATAATGGAACCTCAGGTTGTAAGAGTAATCAAGAGGGACGTTGATGCTCGGCTTTGACTTTGGAACATGTGAGGCATTTAGATACATACAAGGCTATATCCTTCTTCATGTCGGGCCACCAATATTGGTTCCGAAGATTCATCAACATCTTATCTGCTCCCGGATGAATAGAATAACGAGCCTTATGAGCCTCATCCATGATGGTTGCTCGAAGATTATCGCGATTCGGAATCCAAAGTCGATCTAGAAAATACAGTAGTCCGTCCGACTTGGTTTCCAATTGGAGTTTAGCACCGCATGACATTTCCTCATACATGTTGCCCTCGGTGACTGATTCGTGTTGAGCTTTGAGTATACGGGTCAGGAGGTCGGTTTGAATGGTAACACTTTAAAGCATAACCTGGCCCTTACGACTTAATGCATCGGCTACGACATTAGCTTTACCGGGGTGGTAACGAATCTCACAGTCATAGTCGTTGAGTAGTTCGACCCAACGTCTTTGTCTCATGTTAAGCTCCTTCTGGTTGAAGAAGTACTGGAGACTCTTATGATCGGTGAATACAACACATTTAGTGCCATAGAGATAGTGTCTCCAGATTTTGAGTGCGAATACAACAGCACCCAATTCAAGATCGTGTGTCGTATAATTTTTCTCATGAATCTTCAATTGTCTTAAGGCATAAGCTATAACTTTGCCTCGCTGTATGAGAACGCAACCTAGACCTTGTCTTGAAGCGTCACAATAGACAACAAAGTCGTCGTTTCTATCAGGAAGTGTTAGAATCGTGCCTCACACAACCTTTGCTTGAGGGTTTGAAATGTTTTTTCTTGATCAGGCCCCTAAGAAAAAGGCTTATCCTTGTGGGTCAAAGCAGTGATTGGCACAGCAATCTTCGAGAAGTTAGGAATAAAACGTCGATAATATCCGGCTAGACCAAGGAATGAACGAATCTCTGTAGGAGTTTTAGGTTCTCCCCACTTCTTTACTGCCTCGATCTTCGCGGGATCAACTTAAATCCCCTTGCTGTTTACTATGTGACCAAGAAATTGAACCTCATTAAGCCAGAATTCACATTTCAGAATTTGGCGTAGAGTTTCTTTTTCCTCAGAAGTTCGAGTATTAGACGAAGGTGGTTCTCGTGATCGATTTGGATTTGGAGTAGATCAAGATGTCGTCGATGAATACGATCACGAATTTGTCTAGGTATGGCCGGCACACGCGATTCATTAAATCCATGAACACTGCTGGTGCGTTGGTTAACCCGAAAGGCTACTGTAAACTCGTAGTGACCATATCTCGTACGAAAAGCGGTTTTTGGAATGTCATCATCGTGCACATGGAGTTGGTGATAACCAGAACGAAGATCAATCTTTGAGAAGTACAAGGCTCCCTGAAGTTGATCAAATAGATCGTCGATTCTAGGCAATGGGTAACGGTTCTTGATTGTGAGTTTGTTGAGTTCCCGATAGTCGATATACATGCGAAAAGAACCATCCTTTTTCTTCACGAATAAGACTGGAGCTCCCCATGGTGATGAGCTCGGGCGAATGAA
Organism: Flaveria linearis; assembly: GCA_024085815.1. NCBI lineage: Eukaryota > Viridiplantae > Streptophyta > Magnoliopsida > Asterales > Asteraceae > Flaveria > Flaveria linearis. Next base: position 43,652,556 of record CM044008.1, on the reverse strand, counting down.
TCCTTTGTCAGACAGTTCTTGCAATTGGCTAGCAAGTTCTTGCATTTCCGATGGTGCAAGTCGATAAGGAGATTTTGCCACGGGAGTTGCGCCAGGCACAAGGTCTATCCGGAATTCAACTTGACGAACGGGAGGAAGACCGGTTAAGTCTTCGGGAAAGACTTTGGGGATTCTTGAATAATCGAAATGTCTTCAATCTTCCTAGATTTCTCATCCGCTTTCACGATATGGGCTAAGAAAGCCACGTAATGCTTGCGGAGGTACTTTTGGGCTTTGGTACAAGACATGAGTTTAAGCCCTTTGGAAGACTTCTCCCCGAAGATTTGTAGTATGCTTCCGATCGGAAGAGGAATACGAATGGTCTTTTCGTAACAAAACCACTTCTGCATGATTCTTTGATAACCAGTCCATGCTACTATGACATCGAACTACCCAGTTGCATGGGTATAAGATTGATAGGGAAATCGTGCTCGCTTAGATTCAAAGTACAGTCGGGATAACAGAATTAATTGTAATGGGTAGTTCATCTATGTACCGTCATATCTCTACCGTAAGTCTAGGGGTTGTCTAGCTTGGTTCGGGCACTAGCAAGTAAGGGCTCAAAGTCTAAGGATACAAAGCTTTTTTGGCACCGGTGTCAAAAAGAATCGAAGCGTATTGATTATTAATTTGGAACATATCGTTCACCACACGTTGTTGCTAACTTGGGCTTGTTGGGCATTGATGTTGAATGCTCGACCTTGAGCTGCAGGACGGCCTTGAGGAGCTTCGGACATTGGTTGCGCAAGTGGTTAGGATCCCCACATCGGTAGCAACTCTTACTTACTTGTGTGATTGTCGGGGTATGCTGAACAGTCGGTGTGGTAACTGGAACCCTTGCAGTATTCTTGCACAGATTGAATGTGTGACCAAAACGACTATAGTTGTTTGCATTGACGACACTGAACGTTAGTGGGATGGTGATACTTGCAGTCTTTACACTGCGGAAAGGGTCCAGCGTATGGCTTTTTCATCAGCGATGGTTGTTTACTGCTGGTTGACGAGATGGAGGGACTTGATTAATTGGCACAGCGGGGGTAATTACAGCAAAGTTTTGAGATTTAGCCTTCCTCTTCTTGTTCTTGGAAGGCTCGGGTTGGTCGGTTTTGACGGTTTCGTTAGGAAGTTTATCGGTATTCTTCTTCGACCCCTTTCCTGGTTAAAGAACCAGCTTTCACATGATTATCGGTTAACTGCTGATGCGCAGCCAGCCTAATAGCATCTTCTAGTGTCGAAGGATTCCTTCCTAACACCGTATCTTGAATCTGCATGGGTAGTCCCACCAATGTATTTCTCGATGGCTCGGGAGGTAGGGGTACAAGGTGCGGTACCAGAAGGCTCAGTTCGTGAAATCGGTTAGTGTATGCTAGGTTTTATACGATACCTTGCCTAGACAGAGACCCGAGATACGGGTATCCAACTCTTCCAGCATTACATGAATCCGGTTATGGGACATTGACTTTGACGGGATTTGAAACCATCAATAACAATCGAGTTTTGGAGTTTAAAATCACTTGAATTAGGCACACAACGCCTTAGGCTTGACTTACGGTTTGTATGTATATCAGTCTGGATTAAGGTCAATTACATACATAAGGCACAATATTACCTAACAATCCTAAGCAATTAGCACATACTATCATCAAGAGGTAAGACACATAATTTCATATCTAAACATGTAAGATTACATGAGAGGACTCATGCGTGAGGTGCTTAGTTATAGTCTAGGTCATTCCATTTCTAACAACCTAATTCCCTATACCATGGCTCTGATAGCAATCTGTCACCCCCCGACCGACGGCGGAATCATCGGAGCGGACGAGGAGATGATTGATTGTTCATAACCATGGTCGTCTAATAGTGGAGATAATATTAAAATCAGATTACAAGATAGCATGAGTTTAACATATGCAAATACAACAGTTGAAGTCACAAAAGATATTCATTTTTAACAAAGTCCAAAATCCTAATTGTAAGCTTGCAGATAATCCAACTATGCAGCATGTCCTGAAATCATGTGAGAAAATAAAGTCAGCTAACGAGTTAACTGGTGAGTAATCACAGTTTGATATACATAAAGATTGATTGTTTAATCGGGAAATAATCCAATTCACAAGATAATGTTAAGACTTATAATGCAATAGCGGAGCATATAGATAACCGACACAATATAACCCCTCGACTTGACACTTTGCATATAATAGACTTGCACATATACACCATAGATTGACTATCTGCCTCGGCACAATCACCACTCGACTATTCATGTTGGGTGGGTTATCCAAACCAGTAGATCTACCATTGATACCAAAATTGATTGATTGATTGTATTAGGGTTCCTACTGCCGTTCAGTTTATCGTAGTATATTCACATAGTTGCAAGTGATAACATAACCTGTCTTGAATTGAATTTAGAATGAAATAACAATTATATCGTGATTGAATATTGTATCACATGACTTCCCCCAAATAAGAATATAGAAAAAAATGGGCTATGAATACTCACCTGGATTGATGAATCGAGGTTGATTTAAACGGTTTAGACACCTAAGAAACCCTCAAGGTAAACCTAAGGAAATGGTGCTTCGAGAGTTAAAATCATGATGAATTTGTAAATCAGAAGTAGGTTTAGAGGTTCGAGTCGGATTTGGTTTTGTTTAACAGTTTTAAGAAGATGTTTGCTAAATTGAATAACTTTGTTTATAAAGATTAGGTTTAACAAGTAATTCATATTTTCTGAAATAATAGTATTAAAACTATTAAATAGAACACTTGTTTTATTTGTTTGATTATTAATATAAAATAAACATTTAGATTATTAATTAAGTAATAGTTATTTTAAATAATAAATAATTAATAGTGCATCAAGTATATGGAATAATAAGAGAACGAAAAAGATAACCACCAAAAAAAAATTCAGACGATCCTCAACATCTTGCGTCTTGAATAAAACGGCAAGGCAATTGATTGAATGAAACAATCTTGTATCTCACAAAACTCTAATCTCTATTTGTTTGAGATATGATGTTTTTGTGATGGGATGATCATCATCAACCAAAGACACACATATTTATAGTTCTTCATATCAAATGTGCACCACACAAATGTGATGATTAACCTACTCCACTCAATTATCATGTCCACCAACTATGATAATGATTAACCTACTCCACTCAATGAAATAATGAGAAACCATTATGGAGGAGGCTTTATTTGGTGGATTCATTTTGTGGTGAGTTCCCCCCCCCCCCCCACACACACACACATATATATATATTATATATATATCTATATTATATATAAAGTAATATAGAGTGGTATTTTAATACCCAAATTAATAACATGTATACATTTAAATGCATAGAATACAAACATTTATAAGGTAAATGGTACTTGAATTTTATTTACAAATAACCCCCTGTTAATTTCCATATATTCCCCCATATCCAACTATTACTTTATTTACAATATATATCCTCCAACATATCTCAACCTATACATAAAAAATGCATATTCCTCCACAAATATCAATCAACCACCTAAAAAATAAAACGGTAAGAAAAATTCATATTTAGGATTCAACTATGCAACAATTTTTTTCTACTTCAGAAAAATAATTAGCTCAACTAATTACAGCGATGAAAAAGGTAGCCTAATAATACATTTTTTAGATTTTATATACCAATATATTAAACACTCATCTGCGATTAATTATATCTATTGTGTGTACCTGCAATTAATTTTTAAAGTCGTCTGTTTAATCTTCGTGTACCCCAATTTTGATAAAATTAATTATTAAAGTGGTATAGATGTTTGGTGATATTATTTTTTTTTTGAGATAGAATTATAAAAATCTTTTGTTATAGATTGTTGTGCTTGTAGTAATCCTGTTATGTACCTAAGTACTTGCTTATATTAGTTTTAAAAAAATAAAACTGAATAAAGGTTAGTTTTTTTAAAATGAAATAAAAAAACAGTTCCTATTCGACTTAGCTTTTCCATGACATAACAAGTTAAGGTCAATGATCTCATGTTTGTGGTTATCTGCCGGAATCTTTTTTTTCATATGGAAACTTATATGCTTTATCAAGTGGATATCCGGAAAATACAAGCGTTAGTATACTCTTCCAAAAATCAAACGATTCCGAGTGTACTGACAAATATTGTATATCTGGAGTGTTACGTGATATGTGAAATGTACGTGTTCCCAACCTAACCTATGGTTTATTAAATTAAAACGGCTTATGTTTGATGTTCGTGATGTTGTTTTTTCATTACTAATATTTGTTTTTACGATAAAACTTATATCAAAGGAACACGTGTTGTTTCTAATAAAAAATACGATCATTTACTACATCCTAACTTATTATATTTCCTTTGCATAATATAGAATTTAATATGAACAAATAATTTGAAAGATGTTCGGATGTCATTTTAACTTCTGAAACTCTAATTTTATGTCTACCTATCTATTAATATTGTGAGCTATGAAAAATCACATGTAAGAACTAAACATTTACTTATTTTTCATTAACCAACATGTTGTAGAAGGTACTCTATCAAAGTGAGAAATTCTATAACCCAGCTTCATAGATGTGACATAGAATCAGAATAAATACCTGATATTCCAAAAATATCCTCCTTAGATGTAGGGTGATCAACAAGAATACCGATGTTCATGGCTGCTCTTGATAGGAATGGTGATTGCCCAACATACTTCAGATCATTCAATGTTTAAGTCTTCGATTAAAATTATACATCATGATTAGATCACTTCACCACTAATAAAATGATACCGAATAATTTGCTTCAACTTTATGTTTAATTATATTGGTTTATTCATGTATTACTTTATTGCAAAATAATTTCTTGAACTAATTGATAAGTGTCAATGCATTATATTACTTGCTAGGTCTGCATTGCGTACAGTATATCAACCACAATATTATACTCATGTAAGCTTACAAAATACTTAATATATTTTTGTAAAAATCATAACAATAATAACAAAACATCTAACCCATATTGGATAAAAATATCACCATATCACATTACGCCCGCCGCATCGCGCGGGCACCTCCTAGATATATATAATATTTTACTACATTTATAAGTTTGTGAAACTTATTAAATAATTTGAGGATTTGATAAACGTCATAAGGGTTTCATACAATTCATTAACCAACAATAAAGCGAAAACGTGATTGTTTCATTGATAATCGCCCAATCGGGTTCGGTTTCACAATTCAAAACGGGTCAAATGTCACATCCATTGAGGTGTGCCAGGATAAGAAGGATTCGGTTAACAAATTTGTACAATAATATTTTCAAACTCGTAAATATGCTAGATCAGTGAAGGTGTGTTGTCTTAGTTACTTTCTACCAGAATAAAGAAAACGTGTACGGTTGTGCCAACCACACGAGATACTAAAAATGTGGGAAAAGGGTAATCGAGACAAGAATTAGATAAGATGGTGGAATGAATTGGATAAGAGAATGAAATGAATGAGTAAATGAAATGGATAAAAGAATAGAATGGATGAATGAATGAAATAGATAAGGGAATAGAATTGATAAACAATAAAATGAATCATTACATTCCATTATCATGTCTTTTATCATGTGAAATGAAATAAATAATTATTTTATGTTTTTGCTAAGTAGAAAAATATAAAGGAATGAAATACAAAAGTGGTTATGATAGTGGCGACCAATGGTGGTAGTTGCTGTTGGTGGTGGTGGTTTGCGGGTGATGGTGGTTGGCGGCGCTGGTGGTGGCTCGCTGGTGGTTGGCGATGGGTGGCGGGGTGGTAACGGTAGTGGTGGTTGTGGTGTTGGGGTAGCTGATGTGGTGGCTGTTGGTTGTCGGTGGTGGTAGTCAGTGGTAATTGGTGGTGTCCTGTGATGATGGTGATAGCGACTGATCATGGTGTTGGTTGGTGCTGATTGTGGTACGGTGGTGATAGTGGTTGTGCCTGACTGCATGGTGGTGGTGGTTGATGGCGACCGATCTTGGTGGTCGGTAGTGATGGTGGTGGCTATAGCGGGTGGTGATGGTGGTGGTGGCTATAGCGGTTGGTGGTAGTAGTCGTTGATAGTGGTAGTGTTCGTGCCTCCTGGTGGTGGTGGCCGGAGTCGATCGATCTTGGTGCCGATGGTGGGTGGGTAGGAGGTGTTGGTGACTAAGATGGAAAAAGGAATGGAATGGAGAAAAAGATAGAAAACGAGGGGGTGATAGAATATTTTGAAAAACTGGAATCAACTATGTAATGGTTCATTCCATTATCTTCACCAATCAAACATGTATTTTTTTCTTCATCTTCAATAGTTCATTCCAAGCCGCACCTCAGTCCTGCATACCAAACGCGACCTTAGGTTATTGTGAACAGATTTGGTTTTATGCTAGGTTATACTCAGACGATAGACATTCTAAGATTAATTTGAAACAACTATATGAATGAAGCGAGGTTTGTAAATGGTCTCTATCGACCTTGAATTTACTCTAATAAAAACATATGGTAAATATATACAAACACATAAGAGTTATGACGATAAGGTAGTTCGAGAGTTCTCGAGAGAAGTTTCATCGATTTTGGGAAGGATGGCAACAGCCTTAAGCCGTTTGGCTGCTAGGCACGACAACAAAGACGATCAATTCAAGATCTTATGTTTGTGGAGATTTTAGGAAAACAAAAATGATTTGCTTTATACGTAAACATTTAAGATGACGGGACCAACTGTTCACAATGTTTATTTGCTTCAATTTTAAAGTTAACTAGTTTATTTTTTCGTGATCTAAGCAGTTTGTTTAACTTTGATGTGACATTTGAATGCTCATTGGATTATAAAATCTTCTAAAGTTTTTTGGTTGTGTTAATACTAAGGAGAATTGTTTGTTGATTTATCAATGATGTCATTCCAATTTAGAGATACTATAGACGTGTAGTAAATGTGTAGTTGGTGCGATTTGTTATGATTCATGTATAAAGTTACTCAACTCCTCAATGTAAGTTATGTCTACGTAAACAATCAAATATTTATATCGAACTTCGAATTAACAAGTACCCCTTATATAAATGGCTATTGTGTTAAAATATTTAATTGATGGTTAATCATTTGCTTCTGGTTACTATTTGTCTTTATGTGATTGTTTTATGAGTTATTCGATAGATGGTTAGTAAATCATCCAATTGTGCTAAGTATATCCTATTTAGTTGTAGTTAACGAATGTATGGTTGGTTTGTAACTACAAGGTTGCGCTCTAAGTAAGTTGTAAGATCAAGATAAACTGTGTTTATTTTACCAATAAAGCACTATTATCATGTTTTGCCATAAAGTAATCAAACCTAAAATCAAAAGTGATTGACTGTTCTCATATTTGTAACTGTTTTTTAGTTTTCTCGTGTTTTTGGGTGTTTCATGTTTTATCAATATATTGCAATTTAGTTTGATTCAATCTCCGGTCAAATCGTTTTCCTTTCCTTTTATAATTAATAATATGTTAACTAACCACATGCTACTATTGGATACGATGTACTTACATACTAAAGCATTCAAGGTTATTCAAGTTTTTACATGACTTGATGATGATTTTCAAGTTGGGTTTGGTTTGCTTGAGTCATAATTGTTAATGCAGAATAAAACAACAAAGAGTACAAAGATCAAAAGAATGTAATAGTATTGATTCGTCAATTACAGAATTGAAAGAAAAAGGATTTCAAAACTTGAAGAAGATGATAATAATCAACTTCTGATTTTAAGACCTAATTCCCTATAAATTCTAACAAACCACCTAATCAAAGTGACAATGACACCCCTAAACTTTGCATAGTATACCCTTCTAATTTCTTTAACTTGTCATTTCATAATACATCAATAACAATTGACATATTAAGCTCTTATCACTAACTATTACAACTTCAACAAACATTACATTGGAACCCACATTAAGTCTAACAATCTCCTTGGTGTTCAATGTAATAGACATATGCTTAATGATCTAAGGAATATGCAACATACTTAAACACTACACAATCTTAGACCTAAGTAGACTTTTAGTCAATATCGTAGTTGCATTATACCTTGCATCCACATACTCCACCTTTACAACCTAGAGCTAAAACTTCCCTGATCCAATGCATCACATTTATGTTTAGACCTTTTATGAAATGCTTGATGTTTGGACAGCTAAATTGCACCCGAATTATCATATATACCAGAACATCATCAGTACCCAATCCTACATCTGTCATGAAACATTTTAGCAATGGCTTCTCTAACAACTTTTGTTAAAGAGATATTTAGCCTTTGTATTTGACAAGGCTACTACATGCTGCAAACTGACTTTCCAACTTACAGTACCTATAAGGACCTTGAATACATATCTAGTTATAGGCCTCCCTTGTCAAGATCTTTGTAAAAATCAGAACCCACATAACCTTCAACCACATGTGGCTACATAGGGTATCTCCAACACTAACCCCAACTCATTAGTGCCATTCAATATCTTAAAATCCACTAAACACCTTCCCAATGTTGCTTTCGAGGATTACTAAGTGTAACATCCTATTTCAGGATGAAATATAATAAGTAAAACTTATATATTTCGAATAGTTATTAACGAGTAAGTCTCGGGTCAAATTACTATTGAATTATGTAATGTTTAATCGAGTGGTGATGTTGTTCAACGATTATTATTAAAATTCCTTCTTACATAAGGGTAATGTGTTCAATGAAAACTTAAGAATTATATTGTAAATGGATAGAGGTATTTTCCCTACCAAATCCATGAGAAGACTACTTTTAACATGTTTCATTACACAATATTTTTTCTTAATTGGTGTAAATGGATGCCCCACAAAATTAATATCTTTGTGTGGACTTCTACCCGTTTAGTCCTCATCAAAAAGAATATCATTACAGTTCAGATCTCTACTCCCTTTAACTCCACTCTTTGGAACCGTCGAACAACTATTTCATGCTTCTTACCAACATGGTCGATTACTTCTTAATCTCTTGTGATGCGATTACCCCTAATCTACGCAATCTGTACCATGATCTGCTGGAGTTTTTAAAAAAGTCCCTTCTACTAAGAGTCGGGCAATGCAAACTGTGGTGATTGTTAGCCTTTGATGTGCTTAAAAAACGAGGAATGAAATGTTGTATGGTAGTCATCAACTATCACTAGATAGGATGTTATAAGAAATTAAGTCGCTTTAATACTTTTGTTAAAAATAAAGTGGGATTGAACTTATTGGGGGTGTTAGATTGGTACAAGTTTAAATTGTAATGTTTTTGTGAATCTATAATTTGTATTTGCTACTTTTGCTTGTTGTAATCTTATCTAGTTTTTTGCTGGAGTATTTTTTTTTTGGGTAATTAAAGTTTCTAACTTTCAAAAAAAGAAAAGAAAAAATTCGTAAACCTACCAACATTTATTAGCAAATTTCTTTAATAATAAAGAAAAAATGTTTATGTTATAAAGTTTTGATTGTTGTTCTATCAAATTGGACTATTAAACTTTCTAGATGAAATTTCTTTGTTTTCTTAAATTCCATAATTTACAAAATATCTTCAAACAACATGGGCAATCTCTTTGTAACTCAATAGTATCCGATGTTCGTATTGTGATATTCCTCTTACAAGTTGATAGTTATAAAGTCCGTTGTAAAAAAGTACGTAGATTTTGTAGTGCATTGGTGTTCTAAAGAAATTCTTCAAACAATATAACTTATTAATAATTTTCTAAGGCCGAGGGCAAGTTGTGTTCTCATTCAATTCGTGAAGGGCAATTTCTGAAAGTTCCAGAAACATAACAAACGTTTAACAAAGTTAAGGATTGGATAGAGAAGCAATAATCTCTGCAAATTTTTCACCAGATATGGCTTTCCCTCAGCAGCTTCTGTATCTCTAATGGCTTCACAAACCCTAATCCTCCAAAAACCCACTTCCCTTCATCCCCACAGACCCTCAATCATCACTCTTTGCAAACCCAAATCCCCTTTTTCTCCAAAACCCCTTCGATTTTCCCCCACACAACCCTAACAAACCCCTAATCATCGCCTCATCGTCTCCTCATCATTACCCACATTAACCCCAAATCCACCAACTGAACCGCTACTGACAGGGTCCACTAGAACAATCACAACCCTGTTCGCAATCGCCGTCACAGCATCCAAAGTATTCGCTCAAAGCTCACCACTTTCGCCCTGAATTCGAACCTTCAACAGAGCGTAATTGCCGCTAGCGGCCCGTTGTTCTTCGCCACCATGAGTGGCCGCCGGCGCGGCTGCACACGCCGTTGACGGTGGTGCCGCTGGGATGGCGAAATGGCTTGATATCTACAGTGGGGTTTTGCTTGTTAGGGTTTTGTTGAGTTGGTTTCCTAATATATCCGTGGGATAGACAGCCATTTCGCCATTCGTGATCTGTGTGATCCTTATTTGAATCTGTTTAGGATATTATTCCTCCGGTTTTGATACTTTGATGTTAGCCCCTTGCTGGCGTTTGCGGTGTTGGGGTTTCTTGCTGGCTGAATTCTCAAGAACAGCAGGATGGGGTACTAAGATAAAGAAGGTATCTTGAATTTTGGGTTTTTATAAGTTGTTATAAGTTCATCATTATATGCATTTGAAGGTCATGTTTTGTGATTTGATAGGGTTTATTTGGATGCTAGTTGAGCTTAAGCCTATTGTTGCAAACAATCAGTTAGATTAAGTGGCCATGAATGAATTGGATTGTTTGGCAATAAGTGATTATGATTATACCATTCTTCATGTTACTTAACAGCGTTGCAACTTGCAATGAGCAGATTTGAGAATCCACTAATTAGGTCATTAGAAAACTTATTATTAAGATAATTATGGAAGTCCCTAATTATCAACGTGTCTGGTACTCATGGTTATGATTATCCAAACACCCAGCTATATTATAGTGATATTATTCCACTTAGTAACAAGAGTTTTTGTGGAGATAGACTAAGGGGCTGTTTGATTGCGCTGACTGAGTAAGATCTGACTGAGTCAGAAGCTGACCCAGTAAGAAGTTCTGACTGAGTCTGCATCTGACTGGAACTTGGCTGTTTGATTTAGTATCTGACTGACTCTGCTGAATGATAAAAATAACCTTATATGTTTTAACGAGTTTGAATTTAACTGGTGTTGTGTAATAAATAAAAATAGCCAATTAATATAATTCAAAATGTCATACAAAATAGAAGTTAACATAAATCAAACATAATCCAAACAAACACATCGAATTTCAAATAGCCCCTACAAGAGTTTGCATACAAGTCTAATTGAAGCATCTGAAAGTAGTTGATTAGCAATTTGGTCACCCAAAGTAGCCATATATTCAACACCTTCTAACCCCACTCAATGCCTTGTGTGTTTTGACCTTCACTTCCTCCACCTTCACCATCAGGGGTAACCATAGTGTTATCTTCAAAGTTTGTAAATAATTCATCTTGAATGTTTTATTTTCTTATAAAATTATGCACCGCAAAACAAGCAATAACTACGTCTCTTTGCACTGGAAAAGGATAAGGAGCCATTTGCTTTAGGATTGGGAATCTTGCCTTCAATACACCATAAGCACGCTCAATAACATTTCTAAGGCAAGCATGAGCATGATTAATCTTTCTTTCCTTAGTTAACGGTCTCGTCGTCGGAAATCGGCTAACCAATACCTAGTATTGCGGTATGGAGTTATAAATCCACTAGTGTTGGTATATGCAGCGTCGCAAAGGTAATATTTATCTGTAAATGACAGTGTGACAACTATTATATGAAGAATACAAATAATATATTTAATAATAAAAGATATAATTATATTATAACCTGGTGGAGGGATCGAAATCCAGATGTCGGATTAAATGCAACTTCTTTCAAAACCCTGAATCATGTGCTACGCCTTCCCATCCAGCCCATACAAATGGAATATCATATCAAAATCACATATTCCTAACACATTTTGATACATTCACCTTTACCTCTTCCCCTAAAACAAGTTTGTTGATTAGTGGGCACAACTGCATGTACAAGATTTCCATCTAAAGCACCTATTGCTCCAGGAAATATTCCTTTTAGCCTTTGAAGTCGTTCATGTGTAAGAGATCCATGTAGTAATTCATGTGTATACGCATGCCCAGTTAAGCAGAATCATTATCTCTTATTCTTTCAATTCTACCCTCTCGTTTCTTTTTCCGGGCCAACTTCAACCAATACCATGAAAGTATAAAAAAATATAAAATTTCACCATCCGTATACATATTTGTCCTGTTAATACAAAGTCATACAACTATCAAATGACATATAAAGGTCATGCCAATACAAATGCCAATACAAATGTCAATACAAAGTCATACAACTATCAAATGACATATAAAGGTCATGCCAATACAAATGCAATACAAATGTCATACAAAGTCATACACTGCCAACAAAATCATTCAAAAGTCATACTAAAGTCATATAAATGTCATTCAAAAGTCATACATAACACATAAGTCAACCGAATAATCCAAACTTTCTCCCTACATTTCTCACCCATGACTCGCAACTCACCGGCTTAAGACGTAACCAAACTTTTCTAATATCAGCACTTTCACCGAATAACAAAAGAGTTGTGTTATATCTCGGATCTTCTTCCCCCCATTCCATTTTTTCTAGCTTATCCATGCATGCGTCCATTTCATTGTCAATATTATTTTTTTTCCACCATCATCTTTGCAACATTGATAATTTCATTCCCAACTTCTCTTAAGTCGTCATCTATTGTTTTCCTACGCACTTCTTTACTACTTTTAGAACTTGCCTTTCGTTTTGACCGGCCAGAGGATTCTTCACTTACAGGTGGGAGCTCTGTTTCCATTTGAGTGCACGTAACATCATCCAACTCATGTTCAAAGAACTCTTCAGCTGGATGAGGAAGTGTAGAAGATGGCCCCCAACTGTGAATGCCAGTCTACATACCCATATACATACATCTACATACACATCTACATACCCATATACATACACATCTACATACCCATATGCATACACATCTACATACCCATCTACATACACATCTACATACCCATCTACATACACATATACATACCATACATTACATACAATCTACATCTACATACACATCTACATACCATATACATACACATCTATATGCAAAAACATCTACATACACATCTGCAGACACATATACATACACATCTATATGCAATACATCTACATACACATCTGCAGACACATATACATACACATCTATATGCAAAAACATCTACATACACATCTGCAGACACATATACATACACATCTATATGCAAATACATCTACATACACATCTGCAGACACATAAACGTACACATCTATATGCAATACATCTACATACACATCTGCAGACACATATACATACACATCTATATGCAATACATCTACATACACATCTTTCCAGAACCAGACAACCGCACACCAAATCTAACCAAATACATCTAAATACACATCTGCAGACACATATACATACACATCTATATGCAAATACATCTACATACACATCTTTCCAGAACCAGACAACCGCACACCAAATCTAACCAAATCACTTCAACCATCCAGATCAACTCAAACACACCAGAAACTGTAGTCAACGAAAGCGAAAACGAATCAAACCTCGGTCAAATTGCTCAATTGCAACATCACATACCTTCACGTAGCAGAACAGATCGAATTGATGAAGGCAGTTTCAGATCCGATCGAGAGCACAGGGGAGGGGGGAGTGTCGATCGATCGCGCAGGGGGGGGGGAGGTGCCGATCGAGAGCGCAGGGGAGGGGGAGGTGCCGATCGATCGCGCAGGGGGAGGGGGAGGTGCCGATCGTGAGCACAGGGAGGGGGAGGTCGCCGATCGGCGTAGGGTTGGGAAGGGGGTGGTGTGTGCTGCAATAGAGAAGGAGGTGGAGTTTGGGTCAGCTTCTTTATTTTGAGGTCTGGGTCAGACCCCCTGACTCGGTCAGATGGCTTCACGCGATAATCAAACGGACTGACGGGTCAGGGTCAGCCGTCAGATGCATATCAAACACAGCCTAAGCTTTGTTCATCGGATACTGTTCATCATTTATGCTGTTAGTATATTCAACTTCTAGTGTGGTTAACTAGGGGTGCAGAGGAGCCATACCTTGAGCACCTAGGCATGGTTAATGTAAGTGATTTTGAGCCCATTTCGAAACTTGAGGTTTGTTCCTATGAAAGTTATCAAGCTTAAATTTATGGTTCTTTTATGCTGGGTTCGTAGGCCTAGCCTACTCTCGGCCCTAAGCTCAGCCTGTTAGTGAATTCTTAACCTGAAGTTATTAATTGGTTCTTTGATTTGGGTTCATCATTATATGCTTTTTTGAGATTTCATGTGTAGCTGGTTTGATAGGGGATGTGCGGATGCTAGTTTAAACTTATCATGTAAACAATCAGTTAGATTACGTGGCAATAAGTGATTATATTTATACCATCTTTCAGATTACTTAAAGAGTAAAATGAGCAGATTTGGAGAAATAAGTCATAAGAAAACTTATTATCTAGATAATTATTGCAGGCCGTAATTATCAATAGGTCTGGTTATGATTATCCAAACACTCCCCATGTTACTAGTTCTGGCATTCTTTCAGGTAGTAACTTTTTTGTGCTCATAGACTAAGTTCTGGCATTCTTTCAGGTAGTAAACTTTTTTGTGCTTGATAGGGTTTTCTATAGTTGGGAGAGAATCAGAGGAAAAAAAATAAGAGAAGATGATGAACAGAAGAGATGGAAACAAGAACAATTGCTGAAAGTGTATAGCAAATGAGATCAAATGTCAGAAGATTACACCAAAAGTTCCAGGGATATACCCTCTCTCTCTCTGCCAAATGCAGGAGCCACTAACTTTCTAATACAAAAACTCACTCACCTTCTTATTCTACCATTACTAATATATATAAAAGTTCTACTCACAACCGACTTAACCCAATAATCAAGTATTGACCTTTTTACCCCTTCTAGAGTAAACCTTTAACCCATTTGGTCCTTCATTCGTATCATTACTCCCTCCTGCGAAAAGAGTCTTGTCCTCAAGACGGAGATTTGGAAATTGCCCTGCTAACCAAGTTGTATCTTCCCATGTTGCGTCTTCTAAAGGTTTGCCTTCCCATTGAACCAAGACTTGTGTCACTGAATCCCCTTGTCTCGAACTTGGCTAGGAACGAGCGCCTCCACATTTGCAATGTCCAATTCAGGGGGTAAAACCGCGTCAGTAACCGTTCCAACTGCCCGTTTTAGCAAAGAGACGTGAAAAACAGGGTGAATTTTGGATGTTGGGGGCAGCTTCAATTTGTATGCTACGGAGCCTATCTTTTCCTCAATTTGAAAAGGTCCAAAGTATTTGGCTGCTAATTTCTGATGAATACGACTTTCCACCGACATTTGACGATACGGTTTCAATTTAACATATACCCATTCACCCATTATAAATGCACCTCCCTGCGTTTTTTGTCTGCTTGATTTTTATTATACTTTGGGCTCGAAGTAACTGCTGTTTTAATTGTTTTAGTGCTTCATCACGATCTTGTAACTCTCGGGCTACAGTTTCGACCCTTACTTCCCCCGAACAAACTGTAAAATGGTGGGTGGTCGACGTCCATACACCGCCTCAAAAGGAGTCGTTCCCGTGGAAACATGAAATTAGAATTGTACCAGAATTCGGCCCAAGGAATCCAATTGCCCATGTTTTTGGCTGGTCAACTGCAAAGCACCGTAGATATGTTTCCAAACAACGATTAATTACCTCGGTTTGGCCGTCCGACTCGGGTGATAAGCCGAACTCATGTGAAGTTTGGTGCCCATAGAACGAAATATTTCCTGCCAAATTTACTCAAGAATAAAGGGTCACGATCACTGACAATAGACTTTGGTATCCCATGATGACGAATGACCTCTTTGATGAAATTGTCCGCCACCGATCGAGCCGTGTATGGGTTGTTTCAATAGAATGAATTGACTGTATTTTGAAAGTCTATCAACAACCACTAAAATAGCATTGAATCCCTTAGAGGGAGGAAGCCCCACTATAAAATCCATAGACAATTTCTCCCAAATGACATCCGGAATGTCCAAGGTTCTAATAAACCTCCCGGAAGCACCGAACTTGCTTTACATCGCTGGCAAGTGGCACATTCCTGCACAAATTTCTTTATGGTCGTTGTCATGCCCGACCAATAAAGTGTGGCCGCCAAACGACGGTAGGTGCGATAGTACCCTGAATGACCCCCGGATGCCGACATGTGAAATTCATTTAACAAAATGGGAATAAATTTAGAGTGGCGAGAGATTACCAACCGATTTTGATAGAAAAGGACTCCTTGTTTGAGCGCATACCCCGGGTATTTGTTTGGAGTGTTTTGTACATTTTGTTTAAGTTGTAGGATTTCTGGGTCTTGTTTTGCTTCCTCGATTAATGAGCCCCTTGAAGCCATATTGGAGTCGAATTAAGTTGCTGAAATTCCCCAGTGTCAGCACCCGAGAGAGAGCATCTGCTGCACGATTCTCTCTACCCGTTTGTATTGTATGTCGAAGGTGTAACCCAGCAGTTTTGCCACCCAATTCTGCTGATCCGGAGTGGTAATGCGCTGTTGCAGCAGGTATTTGAGGCTCTTTTGATCGTGTAAACCACAAAGGGTGACCCCAACAGATAGGGTCGCCAATGTTGTACGGACAGAACCAAAGCCATCATTTCCCTTTCGTATGCAGATTCGACAGGTTGCGATCGCTTAGGGCCTTGCTAAAATACGCAATTGGCTTGTTATTTTGCATCAATACTGCACCAATCCCCTTTCCAGACGCGTCACATTCGATACTAAATGGTTGGTGAAAGTCGGGTAAACTGAGAACAGGGCTGTCACCATGGTTTGTTCAGAAGATCAAAGGCACTTTGAGCTTTCGAGGTCCAAGTAAAAGCATCTTTCTTTGTCAAATTGGTCAACGGGCGGGCGATGCTACCATAATTTGAATGAACTTTCGATAATAACCGTTAATCCTAAGAATCCTCGCAAACCCTTTAAATTTTTTGGAATAGGCCAATTCATAACAGCCTCAATTTCTTTGGGTCCATAGAAACGCCTTGGCTATCGACAATATGACCGAGATAATCGACGGATTTTCTTGCGAAAGAACACTTCTGTTGATTGAGCATAAAACGATGAGCAGTGAGAATTGAGAATACTTCATGAAGATCAGCCAAATGGTTCTCCCAAGATCCACTGTAAATTAAGATATCATCGAAGAAAATGATAACTTTTCTTCGAAGTAATGGTCGAATATATCGTTCATAACGGCTTGAAAGGTAGAAGAGGCATTTGTGAGGCCGAAAGGCATAACTAAATATTCATAATGCCCATCGTGTGTACGGAAAGCCGTCTTTTCGATACTATCCGGATGCATGCGGATTTGGTTGTACCCGGATTTAAGATCCAATTTGGAGAAAAATTGGGATCCATGTAATTCGTCTAACATTCATCAACAATCGGAATAGGGAACTTGTCTGGAATGGTCACCTTGTTTAAGGCCCTGTAGTCCACACATAACCGCCAAGAATTGTCTTTTTTTTGTACCAAAATAACCGGGCTCGAGTAGGCGCTCTTACTCGGTCGGATCATTCCCAACCCCAATAGATCTTTCACTTGACGTTCTATCTCTTTTTTTGTACGTATGGGTATCGATACGGGCGAACACAGATTGGTTTGGTAGTGGTCAATTGATTGAGTGATCATGAGAGCGAACAGGAGGCAATTCAGAAATTTCCCGAAAGATACCATCAACAATCCAAGTAACCGAGATAATTCCTTGTGTTGAGTAGGAGTTAAATCCGAAGGAGAAGAAGAATTGGAGTGGGGGTCGGGGAAGTGTATCGAAGAAGAATCCTCCACCGATAACCATTGTTGCAAAGCTGCCGTTGAAGGCTGGTCAGCTAAAATCCCCTGTAATTGAACGGTTTGTCCCTCATATCGAAACTTCATCCACGAATGCTCCTATCATGTATAACTTCTCCCCAATGTTTTCAACCATTCCAATCCCAAAATCATATCAGACTTCCCGTATCAAAGACCAGGGCATTAAGATAAAAACATGAACCACTATGGATCGGTAAGTTATACAACGTTCCGAAACAAACACATAATATCCGTCGCCCAAACGAATTCGAATACCTGAAAATGCAGTAGAGGACAGCTCCAAAGCGATGACTAATCGGCGAGAGATAAAGTTGTGTGTAGCGCCTGTCTACCAATAAACTAATCGGAATTCCCTGTAAACGTCCTCCAATCGTAATGTTTTACCTCCCCCGGCCTCTGTTATTGACCCGGAAATGCTAAAGCCAAACATGTACCCCCAGGTGAATCAGATTCTTTGGTTCCTTAGCAGCAGTGTCGTGTTCTAACATTAATTGTTCGCCCACCATATCTTCGGATTCATCGTCCCCTAACAAGAGAACACGAAGTTTTCCCTCGGACATTTGTGTGCCGGGCCGTATTGCTGACCACAACGGAAACAGAGTCCCTTTTTCCGTCGGTCTTCCCATTCACTCCAAGAAAGAGACCGGAGTCCTCGATCACGAGGACTGATATCCCAGGATCAAAAGAACCCGTCGAAGAAGAAAACGGTTTGAAAAGGGGAGCAGGACATAAAGATTCAAACCTGGTGGAATGGGCCTATCCCCCGTTTTAAAAGAAAAAGTGGATTTGGGCTCGGGCCGGCCCACGGTAGTCAAACCATCTTTGGGGTCTTTAGGTTGAGGCCCATCTGCAAATAACGGAAACGCGACAAGGACACATTTCCGGCGACCGGACGGAGCATTTCTTCAACGTCCTTGGATAAGTACATCGCGTCCAGACGTGAAATCGGACGATGTCACGATGTAATCGAA
Source organism: Flaveria linearis (assembly GCA_024085815.1). Lineage (NCBI taxonomy): Eukaryota > Viridiplantae > Streptophyta > Magnoliopsida > Asterales > Asteraceae > Flaveria > Flaveria linearis. Next base: position 43,633,582 of record CM044008.1, on the reverse strand, counting down.
CCCACTTCTTGACATCGTCCTTAAGACCGGCGATAAAGTACCCTAGGGCTTGGGATTCCGGTAACGGAGGAACCAAAGAGAGTAATACTCAAAATCGTCGATGTAGTCGTGAATAAATCACCCTGTTTGATAGCTGCCAATTGTTCATATGGATTGTGAATCTCCAACCCACTGAATCGTTGAAGCAGTTCGGATTGGAAGTCTTTCCATGATAATCATCACGAACCTGAGTGAGAACCGAGAACTAGTGTTAGCGAAGCCAACCATACTTATTGTTGCGCCAAGCGAAGCCGAGGTCGTCGGGGGTTTTGTTGATGTCGAAATAGAGTGTTGATCCATCCTTGCGGATCGAATCCCGTGAACTCCGGCAGTTTAACTTTCTTAACAGCCCAAGGTAATCCCGTGGAAGAATCCGGTGGCTCCGACTTACGTTCCGAACCAGATACAAACAGCCCTGTGCCGGACCCGAAGATTCATCCCCACCTTTCTTCTCATGTTGTTTCATCCAGCTCAACAGTACCTTACGGAATTCCGACGATTCAACACGTTCTTCCTCCAATAATTGTAGCGAGGCTTTGATTTCAGCAACATCGTTTGTAATTGTTTGATTTGCCCTTCCTGAACATCAAGGCGAGAGGTGGTGCGGGTTTCCATGGTGAACGAGGCGGCAGTTCACGAGCAGGTCGGACCAGTGATAGGGTTTTCTATAGTTTGGGAGAGAATCAAGGAAAAAAATAAGAGAAGATGAAGAACAGAAGAGATGGAAACAAGAACACATTGCTGAAAGTGTATAGCAAATGAGATCAAATGTCAGAAGATTACACCAAAAGTTCCAGGATTATACCCTCTCTCTCTGCCAAATGCAGGAGCCACTAACTTTCTAATACAAAAACTCACTCACAATACTAATATATATAAAGTTCTACTCACAACCGACTTAACCCAAATAATCAAGTATTGACCTTTTTACCCCCTTCTAGAGTAAACCTTTAACCCATTTGGTCCTTCATTCGTATCAGTGCTCATAGACTAAGTTCTGGCATTCTTTCAGGTAGTAAACTTTTTGTGCTCATAGACGAAGCTTTGTTCATTGGATATTGTTATCAGTTGTGCTGTTAGTATGTTCAACTTCTAGTGTGGTTAACTAGGGGTGTAGAGGATCCTTGCCTCGAGGTTCCTAGGCTCTGTTAATGCAAGTAAGTTCGAGCCAAGCCTGTTTTGAGCTCTATGTCCCAACTTGAGTTGGTCCTTCAGTAACTTATCAAGCTTGAAGTTATTGGTCTTTATTATTTATTAATTATTTTAATATTTTATATAAGTAAATATCTTTTAATATATACAAACAAGCAAACAAACATACCCAGTGTACCCGCTGAAGAGCAGGGTCTGGGAGGGGTAGATGGTGGAAGTCTTTCCTCTATCTTGAAAGATAGAGAGACCGCTTCCGAGAGACCCCCGACTCGATAACAAAGTAATAACAATAACAATCATAATACAAAGCTACAACAAAGGTAGATCACATGAAGAATAGATATGCGCGCAAAAAAAAACGGCATGTAACACCCAAAAAGGGTAGATGATGAAAACTACACCTAACGTGTGGGGTCCGGCCATATGACACCGTATACCCTTCCCTCCCACAAAAGCCACTAAATCCTTAATTTTAATTCTACGCCTCCACTCACTCCTATCCTCGATCATGTGCTCAGAAATATGTCTATCATATCCCTCCTAATACCTCCGCCCAAGTCAACCTAGGTCTACCTCTACTCCTCCTACCCTCTAAGCTGATGTCTCTCTACTGCTCGGACAGGTGCTGCCATCGTTCTCCTCTTCACGTACCCAAACCATCTTAATCTTCCCTCTCTTATTTTTCTGTGATACAAGCCACCTCTAGCCTCTGGCGAAAGACGTCGTTTCTTATCCGATCCAATCTTTGTGTGTCCACACATCCACCTCAGCATTCGCATTTCTGCAACCTCTATTTGTCTCTCGTGCGATTTCTTTATGGCCCAACAGTCTGTGCCGTATAACATAGCTGGACGTACTGCTACTCTGTATAGTTTTCCCTTTAGTTTTGCTGGGACCTCTTATCACACAAAATCCCTGTGCTGCTCTCCACTTGCACCATCTGATTTACACGGTGTGCTACATCGCTGTGTATCTCTCCATCTTCCTGTACGTACGAGCCAAGGTATTTGACCTAGACGTCCGGGGGACCGCCATGCCCTAGATACTGATTTGGTTGTCCTCTTCGGCCTCACCACTAAAGTTACAATGCATGTATTTTATCTTGAGCGACTTATCCTTAAGCCCCTGCGTTCTAGTGTGCTCTCCACTGTTCTAATATCTCGTTAAGCACCGTCTTATTCGGATATTAACAATATCATCCGCAAACAGCATACACCATGGGACTGGCTCTTGTATAGACTTGGTCATCTCGTCCAACACTACTGTGAAGAGGATGGGCTCAATGCTGATCCTTGGTGGAGTCCTACTTCCACTGGGAAAGTCTGTGTCTCCGACAGGTGCTCGTACACACGTTTTTGCCCCGTCATACATATCCTTTATTATTTTGATATACCTCTCTGGTACCTTTCTAAGTCGGAGACTTTCCCAGATAAGTTTCCGCGACACACTGTCATAGGCTTTTTCTAGGTCAATAATACCATATGTAGGTCTCTTTTCTTTTCTCTATATTTCTCCATTATCTTCCTTATGACGTGTATAGCTTCTGTTGTAGAGCGTCCTGGCATAAATCCAAATTGGTTTACCGCTATCTGAGTTTCTCGTCTAATTCTCGTGTCAACAATTCTTTCCCATAGCTTCATCGTGTGACTCAATAGCTTTATTCCCCTGTAATTGCGCAACATTGGACATCTCCTTTTTTCTTATATATGGGACTATGACACTGCTTCTCCACTGCTCTGGCATCTTTCCTGTCTTAAAGATAGTATTGAAAGTCCGTTAGCCATTGTAGGCCCTCATCTCCAAGGCACTTCCACACTTCAATCGGAATGTTGTCTGGCCCCCCCCCTCCTTAGCCCTTCCCATTTTCTTCAAAGCTCTCTTAACTTCATCGACTGTGATGCTTCTACAATAACACTTGTTTTGTTGCTTTGTTTGAGTTGTTTCATCGATCTCCGTTTGTTGATTACGGTTCGTTATGTTGAAAAGGTTATCGAAGTAAGTTTTCCATCTCCCCTTGATGTCTTTCTCCCTCACCAAGACCTTTCCATCCGCGGCCTTTATAAACCACAAATCTCAAGTCCTGTCTACTACGTTCCCTTGCCTGGCAATCTTAACATGTCATGTTTACCCTCTTTCGTCTCTAATCGCTTACACATCCTCTCGTATGCTGTGTTCTTTGCCTCTGACACAGACTTTTTCCCTCTCGTTTAGCCTCTTTGTATTTATCTTTTAGCTCTGCTCGTTCTTCCTCATTATTACAGCGTAAAAGCTCTCTAAAATTTTGTTGTTTAATTCTTATCTTCTCCTGTACATCTTCGTTCCACCACCAGGATTCCTTATGACCGATTGTCCTATTTGTGTAATCCCAAGCGTTTCTCTAGCTGCTTGAATGACTCTAGTTGCCATAGCCTCCCACTTTTGGTTGGCGTCTTCCTGTGGCCCACTCAGGTTCATTGTATGATTTTATCTCTAAAGATGGTAATCTTTTCGTCTTTGAGTTGTCCCATCTGATCGTAGGTCTACTTCTCTTAGTTGGTTGGACAATGCTCTCTTCTTCGTTCGTAGATCTGCCACCAACATGTGATGTTGAGTGACTATTGTCTGTCCCGGTATTGCCTTGCGTCCTTCCACGAGCTACGATCTTCTCTTCTCATCAGCAGATATCTATCTGTGTGTCTCCCGCCGCTGCTAAACGTAATTAGATGCGATTCTTTTTTCTTGAAAAACGAATTTATGATTCTTAGTTCATGCGCTAATGCAAAGTCAAGAAGCTCCCTATCGACGTCATTCCTCAGACCATACCCAAAGCCTCCATGCACTAACGGGAAATGATCGTTGTCCTTACCGATATGCCCATTAAACTCCTCCTATGAATATTTTTTCTTCTCGAGGTATATCTCCCATAACGTGATCTAAACTCTCTCCCAGAACTTCTTTCTTTCCGTATCCCCTAATCCAACTTGCGGTGCATACGCACTACTACAAGCCCTATTTTGTCTCCTATTACTATCCTTAACACATAAGTCTATCATCGATTCTTCTAACCTCCACTACATTATCCTGAAGTTCTTTAGCAACTAAAAAACCTACTCCATTTTTTGTTCCATCTGACCCTGAACCATAGTTTATACCCATTACACCTCCTTTGCCCTCCCACCCCGCCATCTAGTCTCCTGGAGGCACGCTATCTGAACCTTACGGCTCCTTAACACATCTATTATCTCTAATAATTTACTAGTAAGGGTTCCTACATTCCACGTGCCACTCGTAATTTATACCCTTATTCCCTGTAGTTCATCTCTCGTCACCGTACATGATCTCGGGACAACATAATGTCTTCTGTTATCTATTATACCTCACTCCCCAGCGTGACAAGAAACACCTTAAAAAATAGGAGCCACACTAAAAAGTATAAACAAAAGCAGTCACACAACGCAAGGTCAACAAAACACAGACGACACAATTAAACCAGCGGCAGAAATATATCAAATCACAAGACAATGTGACTGGCACAATCAATCCCTATTTAAAAGCAGAGTGCTGGTACCCCTAACCCAGCCAATCATCCAAGCGAAAAATATAAATAGAGCAGACTAGAAGCAGAGATAAACCCGAGCTGAACGATTCTCACCCAAATTACACGACAAGTAGCTATTTAAAATCAGAATGCTGGTACCCCTAACGCAGCCAAAAATCTAAACTAACAGATATAAGCTAAAGGTATAGTTAAAGATATAATGAAAGACGAGTAAAAACAGATATGTAAACCCGAGATAGAACGATCTCACCCAATGTACACCCAATTTAGGGTTCTTCGCTTATGCTGCTGTACTGGTTCGGTGGAGGCGATGGTAGGTAGGGTTAGAGGAGGTAGCTGGTGGCTCCGATGGTGGTGGGGTCGCCGGTGGTGGCGGTGGTGGCTAGGTGGGTGAGGGTGGACAGCGTTGAAGGTGGCTGTGGTCGCCGGTGGTGCGGTGGTGCTAGTGGGTGTGGTTGGGCAGCGGTGAAGATGGTTTGTGTGTGACGGTGACGGGGTTGAGGTGTCCGGTGGTTGGGTGACGGTGAATGCAACGATGGTGGTTGACTGCGGGGTTGGGTGGTGGTAGCGGTTGCGGTGATGGTTTGTGGTGACCGGTGGTGTTAGTGAGAGGAGCAGAGAGCAGATAGGAGAAGAGAGATGTTTAGAGAGAGAGAGCAGAGAGAGAGAGCAGAGAGAGAGAGAGATAGAGGAGTCAAACCTTAGAGATTACCGGTGGTGGTGGTTGTGCCCGGTGACCGTGCCGGTGGTGTGCCGAGACTGGGGGCTGGAGGTGGTGTGGTGACCGGAGAGAGAGCCGTTGATGGAGCAGAGAGAGAGAGAAGGAGAGAGAGAGAGAGGCTTTTATTGGCTTTAATTGTGCAGGATTTTTGTGACTCACATTCTTTTATATATAATAGGTATATATAATGATAGATATAATATTTTTATTAAGAACTTATTTATTTATCATATTAAATAAAAATTAGTAATCGTTTATTAATATAGACGTGTGTTTAGCCTACGAGCCGTCGAGCCTATTTAAGCTGAATAAGCTCGATGCATGAAGCTCAGGATGGAGCTAGTGATACACTTAGAACATAACGGTAAGCTGTTATTATTGAAAGGGTGTTAACCCACTTACAGTATACTGCATATTTATAGCAGTTAGTAGATCTAACTAACTATTACACATTTACACTTTCAGTCCGTATACTATGAACTATTACAAGGTAAACACAAAGTATACAAACAGAAACTTTAAACTCTAAACAATACAATGAATTAACTAACATTCACCCCCTTATTCTTGTATTGTTTCCAACTCCAAGCTTTGACTTCATTTCAGCAAACTTGACCCTTGACAAGCTTTGGTTAACATATCTGCCTTTTGTTCCTCTCCACTAACATGCTTTACCACCACTAGGTTCTTTTCTACACATCCCTAATATAGTGGTACCTCACATCTATGTGTTTAGATCTGCCATGGAACACAGGATTCTTCATTATTGAATAGCAGCTTTGTTATCTACACACAACAGAATAGGACCCATTTCTTGATTTGTCAAATATTCTAGCAAGCCTTTAAGCCACACAGCCTTTGAGCTGTGGCTGTAGCTGCCATGAACTCTGCTTCACAAGAACAGAGCCACTGTGGCCTGCTTTTGGCTCACCCAACTCACAGGACCACCACCCAATAGAATACCATCCTGTAGTACTCTTTCCATCAGATTTAGTAGGAGCATGTGAGCTGTCACTGTATCCAATCAGCTCTCCTACACCCCCATACTTATACCATATGCCATACTCCATAGTTCCCTTCAAATATCTAAGTATAGTCTTGACAGCTTGCCAATGTGATGCCTTGGATCTGCCATAAATCTACTTGCAATCCCAACTGAGTAACTCAAATCAGGTCTAGTTTGTGTAATATATCTCAAAACACCCATAACCCTTCTGTATTGAGACACATTCATAGACTCACTTTCTTCATCTTTGCCCAATTTTTAAGCCCGGATCCATAGGAATCTTGTGGAGTTACACTCCCACATCTTTTGATCTTCAAGAATCTTCCTAGCATAACCAACTTGAGTTGAAAAATCCCCTCATTTGTCTGCTTAACCTCTATACCCAGATAGTAATTAAGTAGACCCAAATCAGTCATCTCAAAGCAAGACATCATCATAGACTTAAACTCTTTGATCACATCATCATTGGATCCGGTAGCTGATATCTCCACATAAACACAATGATTAGAGCACCAGCTCTGTGTTCTTTTTATACACTGCATGTTCCCTAGGACATCTTTCAAAGCCAAACTTAACAATGTTTCATGTAGTTTCTCATTCCAGGCCCTAGGTGCCTGTTTCAGTCCATACAAGGCTTTCCATTAGCTTATAGACCTTTCTCTCACTTCCAGGTTTCACAAAACCTTCAGGTTGAACAACATAAACTTCTTTCAATTCCCCTTGAGGAATGCATTTTTACATCAAGATGATGTACTTTCCACTTATTCACTGCAGACATGGGCTAATATCAGCCTCACAGTCTCTAATCTGGCCACAGAGCAAAACTTCTTCATAATCGATCCCATACTGCTGCACATACCCTTTAACCACAAGTCTAGCCTTGTGTCTGGTCACATTAACCCTCTGCATCTTTCTTAAGCTTGAATAGCCACTTCAAGCCTATGGGTTTCACACCTTTTGGGCAGTCAACACTTCCAAGTACCATTTTTCTCTATACTTTCAAGCTCACTCCTCATGGCTTTCATCCATTCTGGACTCTCTTTGGCTTGTTCAAACCTGACAGGTTCTTCTATTTGCAGCAACAAATCTGACTCATCATAAGTTGGAGGTGTAAAGGGTATTTTCTTCAGTATATCAGTTCTACTGAACACATATCAAAGATGTAACCCTTTGGGAGGAGTATCATCATATGTTGATCTAAACACTGAATCACCATTTGATGTTTGCTCCCCTTCATCACCCCTATCACCCCTATGTCAACACCCCCTGAGTCAGCTCTACACCAGACAGTGACCTGCATTTGCCCATCTGATTCTTCCCAATCTCCTGCTGAAGAATGGTTCTGCATAGAGTCATCACTTGCTTGATTTGCAGACACAGTTTCTTGGTTTGAAACACACACTGTTCCACCAAGTTTGCATAGCTATGACTGCTATGATCCACAGTTGTGTCCCAATTCCAAGACTTATCCTCCTCAAAATACACATCCCTGCTGACTACCCATCTCCGTCACAGGATTGTACAATCGGTAAGCTTTTGTGCCAGGCTCCAAACCCAAATGCACCATTTGGGTACTTCTATCATCCAACTTCTTAGTTGTTTATAACTTTTACATGGGCCACAACTTCTATCATCCAACTTCCTTAGTTGTTTATTAACTTTTACATGGGCCACACATCCAAATACTCTCAAGTGTTTTACCTTAGGCTTTCTTTCAAACAGCCTCTCATAAGGAGTCATATTGACTAGGGCCTTAGTGGGACATCTGTTTTGCAAATAGACTGAATGCCTCACTGCTTCTGCCCACATCCACAAAGGCATACTCATCCCTTTAAGAATAGATCTAACCATGCCCATTATAGTTTGGTTTCTTCTCTCCACAACCCCATTCTGTTGTGGAGAGTAAGGTGCAGTAAGATACCTTTTAATGCCATCTAAGGTGCACAGCTGCTCAAATTTCTGAGATGTGAATTCCCCTCCCCTATCTGTTCTTAGGGCCTTCAACTTGAAGTTTGTCTCTGTCTGGGCATGAGACATAAATGCCTGAAAAGCTTTAGGGGCTTCATCCTTTGACTTCAGGAAGTATACCCACATATACCTGGAGTAGTCCATCAACTAACAGCATGAAATACCGATTTCCAGCTGGTGTAGGTGGATCCAATGGTCCACATAAGTCTGCATGCACAAGCTCCAAGGGTTGTTCAGCCCTATAGACACTTGTAGTAGGATAAGACAGACTTCTTTGCTTCCCTACCAGGCAGCTACTACACAGCTGTGACTTGTGGTTTATTCTTGGTAAACCTCTTGTCATGCTGTGTTTAGACATACTATTAATTGAGTCAAAGTTCAAGTGACCCAATCTAGCATGCCATTTCCAGGCTTCATCTTGGAATTCTCCTAACAAGCACTTCGGGAGGGTTACTTCCAAATTGACTCTATACAGCCTGTTTTGCCCTTTCTTGACCTTTAACAAGGTCCTTCCACTCTTCTCAAACACCCACAGAATTCCACTTTTCATTATGATCCTGCAGCCAACTTCATCTAACTGACCGAGGCTCAATATGTTGCTCATGAGGGCAGGAATGTAGTAGACATTAGTAACCACTCTGTGCTCCCCATTCTTGCATTGAAAAACACTGAGCCTTTTCCCTGTATGGCCACAACCGAGCCATCTCCAAACTTCACCTTCCCAGTGACAGTTTCATCCAATTCACTGAAGTGAGTCTTGACCCCTGTCATGTGGTTACTAGCACCATTGTCTAGGTACCATATGCAGGAATCCACTTCAGTGGTCATAGACTTAGGATAGACATTATTTTCTTCAAGTAATCCCAAGTCCTGCATGACTTTCACCATTAACAGGGAAGGTTCTTGGTCTTGGGTGTGAGAGAGGTGAGCTTCATCAGTTCTGGTCTTAGGGGCCCTGCATTCATTGGAGAAATGCCCCAGCCGATCACAATTGTAACACCTCATCTTTCGCTTGTCTTTCTTGGGAGGTGCTGCCCTGTCACCACCCTCAGAACCGGGTTTAGTGACTCTACCTTTTACATTCCTCCCACGACCCCTACCCTTGCCTCTTGAGTCACCACCATTTGACTGCTTGTAACCATCAGTCTTGGACTCAGTTTTAACCCTTTCTTGCCATTCTGCTCTGGTTAACAGCAACTGACCCGAGGTGTTCTTGGTTTGGGGGTTCGGCTTGAGCCTTTCTTCATAGGCTTTCAGCCTTCCCACCAGTTCCTCGAAGGTCATGGCCTCAAGGTCAGAGAACTGCTCTATGGCAGCCACAATTGAAGAAACCTCTCGGGTGCAGCCTTCAAGGTTCTTCTTACTTGTTTTGAGGCTTCAATTGTGGTTCCAAGAGCACGATACTTTGACACCAGTTCTCCCATCTTAGCCGCAAATTCATCAATTGAATCGGTCTCCGACATTGCCAACATCAAACTCATGATCTAGAGTTTGGATTCTTGCCTGCTTCACTCGATCTTCACCAACGTACCTTTTCTTCAAGGCTTCCCAGATGTCTTTCGCACCTTTAAATGCAGCAACCTGCATTAGTACATCTTCGGGCAGGCCTGAAAAATGAATGCTCTGGCCTTCTTGCCGAGCTTCACATCGATCTCGGCGGTCGTCGGGGGTTCAATTGCATCCCAGAGCCCCTGGGCATCCATGAACGCCTCCATTTTGATCGCCCAGGAGGTGTACGTGTTCGGCGTGAGGATCGGATCTTGAACGAAATTGAATCGTTCAGGTCTCTCAATGCAACTTGTCGATTGTTGTCCGCCATGAAATCGCGTCACAAATCTTCAATTCGAGGCAAGATTGGATCAATGTTCGTGCGTGGGTTCAATTTCAGTCCGCCGGGGTTGCAATCGCGGATCTGTGTCGTCGGCGGCTTCAATTTCAGGTGGCCGTGGGTTCGGGCGATCAATTGATGTTCGACTATCAATTGATGATCGGCGTGAGGATCGAGCAGATGATCGGAGAAGATGATCGGAGAATTTCACAGATTTCCCTTGATTGGATTCGAGAGCCTTGTTAGCTCTGATACCAATGATACACTTAGAACATAACGGTAAGCTGTTATTATTGAAAGGGTGTTACCCCACTTACATGTAATACTGCATATTTATAGCAGTTAGTAGATCTAACTAACTATTACACATTTACACTTTCAGTCCGTATACTATGAACTATTACAAGGTAAACACAAAGTATACAAAACAGAAACTTTAAACTCTAAACAATACAATGAATTAACTAACAGCTAGTTTATTAAATGAACTCGAATTTAGGCTTGACCTTGTTTAGGCTCGATTAGATTCTATCTTTTAGGGAGTATATATCGATTAGGGAGTATATATCGAGTCGGGGGTCTCTTCGGAAGCGGTCTCTCTATCTTTCTAGATAGAGGAAAGACTTGCTACCATATACCCCTCCCAGACCCTGCCCTTCAGCGGGAGACACTGGGTATGTTTGTTTGTTTATATATCGATTAGCTCACATCTCACCTGTGGCTCGGCTTGTTTACACCTTCGTACTTAACCTTTTCAGATAGATATATTTCTTGTAGGTTAAACTAGTGCTAACACATTATATGTTAATATGAAATATAATTATCATAGCAACATTGAAGATAAATGTATTAGTTCTGCATGTGTAGTTGTGTTATTTATTTATTTTATGAAAGCAAAAGGGTCTGGTCTCTAGACATTGTTTATGTAGAGTGAAATCCACCAGGGTAGTGAACTCTGATGTAAATCTTAAATAACTTGTGTTTGTAAAAATAAGTATATTCAGGCATAAAGTTTATGCCATAAACCTAGACCTCTATATGAACATAGGAAAAGCTAAGATGAGTCATTGTATCTTAGCAATTATTAGAAAGATCACCAAAATTCAATGTGCTGGTTTGTCATGGCAACGTGAGCAGGTTAGGGTGGTTGAGTAACAGGGGAAATGGGTAAAAAGGCCAAATGAAAACACCTTTTTGTACGTAAATGTTATATAGTTTATTAATGTATTAAATATGATTTGAAAAGTTATACCGTCAGAATAATAATATAACTTTTTAAATAAATCCTCTTAAGTGGTTTTATGCGCTTGAACTTGATTTGGATTAATTTTGATCCACTTGATCATTTCCTTTATAGTTAATATTTTTTTTGATTGACCTGTTTGTCATGTTGGAAATAAATCATAACCAAGGGACCATTTAGTAGGTAAACGAATCAAATTGACACATTTGTTTTGAACTAATACTTATGGTACGTTTCAATGTGATTTTAAACAGGTTATTGTAATTTAAAGGTACATTGTTATTTTCGGATATTGGGAAAAGTATTATGATTCTGCTTTTCTGATTATTAATGGTTCGTAGTCTGATTATCTTATTGTGATTCTCATCCACATTTTTATAATCACTTTAAAGGAGTTTACTCTTATGTAGGAGTATTGATGGTTTGGTCTGATCTGATTTTGACGGAAGTTGCCGGGCCAAACCGCAACTATTGTTTTAAAGAACGACAAACTAATTGGTTGGGTTGGGTGGGTTAGCTGGACATGCTAGTTTTTATGATTTGGCGCAGTCCAGCCACTCAACTTGATCAATTTGGTTTGTTGTTTCTTGAAACCATAGTTAGTGGCTCGTCTATATATGTGTCAAGTTCAGCCCAAACCAAACTATGAACGACCCTACATAAAAGTAATTTTGCATCCAAGTCCTAACGGGCTGAACTTGCTTTTTTGGTGTTTTTGTCGCTCGCAACACGTGAGGTCTTGCTTTAGATGCTCAAATGACTATTTGCCTATTTTCAATCTTAATGACCACCATCGTCTATTTTTTGGTTATAAAACAGGTCTGCAAATTTGTGGATATGAGTTTGATGGATTATTCAGCAGCCAGCAGCTTCATAGCAAGTTGTTTTCTTGGTGTGTTCAATTTTTGTTCTGTCTTTTCTTATAATATTCATGAACAAGTAGTAGTATAATGCGACTACCAGTTGAAGTACCGTAGCATTAGCAACTTTTGCTAGGCGTTCGACTGCTTATATGTTGCGGTTTAGATGGATTTTCGTCGATTATATATACGGGCATGGGTTCTTATTTTAACTGCTCGTTTCCTTTTCAACATTTACATGCTTGTTTCCATGTTGATTTACATCAGTTAACCCACCAAATCAAATTGAATACTACGTGATAACTGAATATCTGAAACTGATTGGTTTCAAAACTTGAGTTTTTTTTCTTAAAGTGTTGTTAGAAAATTTATTTACCAAATGGATGATTTGAAAAATATTTATAAAAAATGGGTGCTTTCTAAATTTTTTTCAATCCTAATATTATTGGATAAAAATTACTGACAAAACTTAAGAAAAAAGGTTCTAATAAAATAAAAAAGAACATTTTGCTAGATCATCATATTCATAGCAAGAATTTTAAATGTTTTTTTAATTTATAAATACTTGTTCTTTAAACTTTTTTAAAACACTAACGATTTTATTCTATCATAGATACTCTTTTGATCTCTATAAAAAGTTATTATTTTTTTTAATTTTTCAAAGATATATGTGCTATAACTACGTTTTTAAAGGTAAATATAATGAAAAGATACTTTTAACAGAAAATAGACAAAATTACATAACATCCTTTAGGTTAATATAAAACTGCAGGTTTCATTATTAAAGATAAATATAATAAAAAGGTAAATTTTAAAATGTTTATATCTTATGTATCGAGTGTTATTGAACTCCTCATATGCTAATAGATACTAGAGTACTGACCAACGAATAATCATTGATTATCTAGATTGAAATTTTTATATGTAGTTTTTAGTTTTATACATAGACACACATACACAAACACTTGGCCAAAGTTTCCAATGTTTGGCCGAAATTTTTATGGTTGGCATCTGTGGAAAATCACCGCTTTTTTGCCGGTGGGACCTCTAGGACTGCCTAGGCTGAATTTGCCACCGTTGACCGCATAGTCGTTATGTGACCGGTCAGGTAAAATTTCCTAGGTAGTTTTACTACCATGGTTGTATTCATTCAATATTTATGTGTAGGATTTATTTATGTAAGATTTATCCTTTACTATAATTTCTAGTAGTATAATTTGCAGACAAATAGTTTTTTTAATCAAACCATTCGAATTTCATTAATGATTCAAGAAAGAAACATGTAAAAAGAACACTTACAAACAAAGCCACCATCTCCTAATTCAAATGTAACATTTGAGGACAAGCAGGAAGCCACTTATTTTTGCTTCATAGACATCACACACAGTTTCTATTATACATTATTAGAAGCTGACAATGAACTTTATTTTGATATGAAGCTTTAACTTAACCCTCATAACAGAAACATTTGGTCTTGGTTTAAATTTTTGGTTGGATGCCTTCTTACCTTTTAAATATCCATCATCATCATAAATCGAGACATTTGGTCTGGTTCAAAGTCTTCAGATGTTCTTTTACCCTTTAAATTTGCATCATTATCATAAACCGAGACGTTTGGCCTTGGTTCAAATTCTTGGTCAGATGACTTCTTACCTTTGAATTAGGCATCGTTATCATAAACCGAGACGTTTGGCCTTGGTTCAAACTCTTGGTCGGATGACTTCTTACCTTTTAAATAGGCATCGTTATCATAAACCGAGACGTTTGGCCTTGGTTCAAACTCTTGGTCGGATGACTTCTTACCTTTTAAATAGGCATCGTTATCATAAACCGAGACGTTTGGCCTTGGTTCAAACTCTTGGTCGGATGACTTCTTACCTTTTAAATAGGCATCGTTATCATAAACCGAGACGTTTGGCCTTGGTTCAAACTCTAGGTCGGATGTCGTCTTACCTTTTAAATAGGCATAACAAACAAACAAACAAACAAACCCAGTATATCCCACTCAAGAGCAGGGTCTGGGGAGGGTAGGTGTAGGCGAGTCTTTCCTCTATCTTGTTAGGTAGAGAGACCGCTTCCAAAGAGACCCCCGCTCGATAGCAAAGGCCATACTGAAAACAAGACACATAGCATACCGTATACCAGAAATCCTACCACACAATAGCATACAGCATACAATAAATCCTACAACACATAATGTACAAAAAGCCATACCGATTGCAATACATCCTTCAAGTAAATCATACGACACATAGCATACAGTATACAATAATCATACGACACATAGCATACATCTATCATAGGAGCATGAATAATCACCGTTAAAGGGCAGATATGGACTACTTAGACATCAGGCCCCGCAACCAGACTTCAAATACCCTTCCTGCCTATTGGTCGAACTAAAAGTCCTTAATTTTAATTCTACGCCTCCACTCACTCCTATCCTCGATCATGTGCTCAGAGAGGTGCAAGTGTATCATATCTCGCCTAATTACCTCATCCCAAGTCAATCTAGGTCTTCCCCTACTTCTCCTACCCTCTAAGATGATGTTCTCTACTGCTCTAACTGGTGCCGCCATTGGTCTCCTCTTGACATGCCCAAACCATCTTAATCTTCCCTCTCGTATTTTATCTGCGATACGGGCCACTTGTAGCTTCTGTCGAAACACTTCGTTCTTATCCGATCCAGTCTTGTGTGACCACACATCCACCTCAGCATTCGCATTTCCGCTACCTCTATTTGTTTCTCGTGCGATTTCTTTATGGCCCAGCAGTCTGTTCCATATAACATAGCTGGACGTACTGCCACTCGTATAGTTTCCCTTTAGTTTTGCTGGAAACCTCTTATCACATAGGATCCCTGATGCTGCTCTCCACTTGCACCATCCCGCTTGGACACGGTGGCTACATCGCTGTGTATTTCTCCGTCTTCCTACAGGTACGAGCCCAGGTATTTGAACCTAGACGTTTGTGGGACCGCCATACCCTGAATACTGATTTGGGTGTCCTCTTCCGCCTCACCACTAAAGTTACAATGCATGTATTCTGTCTTAGAGCGACTTATCCTTAAACCTTTGCGCTCTAGTGCTGCTCTCCACTGTTCAAGCCTGTCGTTAAGCACCATTTTTGATTCCGATATTAGGACAATATCATCCGCAAAGAGCATGCACCACGGAACTGGCTGCTGTATAGACTTGGTCATCTCATCCAACACTACTGTGAAGAGAAATGGGCTCAGTGCCGATCCTTGGTGGAGTCCCACTTCCACTGTGAATAAGTCTGTGTCTCCGATCGGAGCTCGCACACACGTTTTTTGCCCCATCATACATATCCTTGATTATTTTGATATACCTCTCTGGAACCCTTCTAAGTCGTAGACTATCCCAAATTAGTTGACGCGGAATACTGTCATAGGCCTTTTCTAGGTCGATGAATACCATATGGAGGTCCCTTTTCTTTCTCTCTGTATTTCTCCATTAACCTCCTTATGGCGTGTATTGCTTCTGTTGTAGAGCGTCCTGGCATAAATCCAAATTGGTTTGACGCTATCTGTGTTTCCCGTCTAATTCTCGTGTCAATAACTCTTTCCCATAATTCATCGTGTGACTCAATAGCTTTATTCCCCTGTAGTTTTCACAACTTTGAACATCTCTTTTTTCTTATATATGGGGACTATGACACTAGTTCTCCACTGGTCCGGCATCTTCCCTGTGGTAAAGATAGTGTTGAATAATCTGTTAGCCATTTGAGCCCCTCGACTCCCAGGCATTTCCACACTTCAATCGGTATGTTGTCTGGCCCCACCGCTTTGGCCCTTCCTGTGACATCCGTCACCAAAGGTCCGTCATTTAACGTGTTTTACTTAGCCTTTATTTACAGACATTCCTCATTTTGACGAACCAATTACGTGAACACCATATTTGCTTTACTTAATTGCCCTTATAGGTGTAGTATCTTAAGACATACTCCAAGAATTGCCCCATTAACACTAAACACGTCATTTTTAAATAAAATAATTTTTACGAATTAAATCATTTTAAATTATAAATAACGCTAATAACATTTTACCGTCAGTAAAACAACACAAAAATTATAACGCTCTTAACCGAAACAAAATTTAGGAACTCGGGGCAAAGTGCGGGGACTAAACTTGAAACTTTGAGAAACTAGGCTGGGTATAAATACCCCTTCCCAGCCACTTTTCACACTTTTCACCCTCTCACCACTTCATCTTTCTCTCTACACTCTCTCTCTCTCTAGAAACCAACACTAAAACCGACCCGTTTCTAGCATTTTCATCTTCAAATCTCGAACACCATTGTGAGTACTAGTTCCTAGCAGGTAGATAACCTCACTACCTCGTTTTAAACTCGATTTTACAGCTGCATTCGAGGGTTTCGGGTGCTCGGTTCATCCGAGCACAAGAGGTCGTGTGGACTTGCATGTCTTGTTCCTGAGTGTGTTTCTTGTCTAGATAGGTTAGAATATGAGTTCTGGAGGTTCTGGTTGGGTAACACTCGCGATCGGGCAGCCGAAGGCCGACCTGAAACTCACTGCCGTCGCGACTCCCGATGGCGCGAATGGGGTTGTCGCGCGCGAAAGGAGCGTGCGACTGCATGTGTGTGCGACTTGAGACATAAGCGAATAGGTTAGTCCGCGGTTTGTGTCGCGCGACTGTCGGTGGACGCGAAACAGAGGTTGTCACGCGATTAGTAATGTCACGCGATTGGAGATGTCACGCGACAGGGGTTGTCGCGTGACTGGGCTATGCGAATGTGGAATGTGTGCGAGTGTGTGAAATCGCACGGTCAGATGCCTGTCGCGCGAAAGGGGGTCCTCTCGCGCGAATGAAGCTGATTCGCGCGGAGGGACTTCAAGTCGCGTGATTGGCTGTTGGGTCGTGCGACTGGATTGCGTGGTACGACTGAAGGCTTAGTCACACGAATGGAGGATCAATTGTACGAAAGTAGCTAATCGTACGACTGAAAGTCACTCGCGTGAATGGGATGTTAGTCGTGCGTCCGGTCCCACTGTATGACTTAATGGTGTGTGTGTGGATCCCCTCTTCGGAGATCTCACGACGATAATAAAATACAATTAAGTGTCATAGCTTGATCACAAATTAAAATCAACGCCATTAACAGGCACGTACTATTTAAAACAATCTAGTCTAAGATGTGTGTGGACTGCTTGTGTGTACTACTCACGACCGAACCGAAACGACCCGACTCAATTAAACAATATTATCAACAATAGTCCACAAGATTATTCTTACATAACTGTCAATAGGTGTTGACTGTTCATACATACATACAAGTTTGGAAGTTCCATCAGACATACATACCACTTAACAAGTGAGTTTCGTGGCCCCTTTTTACGCTTATACAATTGTTTCAATCTTTTACAAATATGGGGAAGAGTATGCTCACACATTTTCAATGCTGTACACTATACATACAATTTTTATACTTGGAATCAACGTGATACTGTCTTGTGAGTACTTATCTGATACATACATGATGTTACTGTGTGGACTGTCTTACAACCATTAATTCCGGTGTTGGAACCAACAGATAGGTATTAGTAGTACTACTGGGTTGACACCCCCACCCTTGACGAGATGGTTACTTGTGAGTACCATCCATACTGCCAGGAACGGGCCTGGGGTGAATATATTCTGACATGCTTCTTTGTGTACGTCATTAGGTTTGGTTGTATAAAAACTCATGGTATGTGATTTTGCTTGCTTATAACTGTATGCACGGTATTCCACTACAAACAATACAGCATCAATTACAAGTTTACAATTTAAACCTGCGAAGCTCACCAACATTATTGTTGACCATTTGAGCATATTTTTCAGGTAACATGAGAACTGAAGATCTAGGAGTGCTGCCTTGTAGAGGAGACCCTAGGATGCATTTGTGTTTATCCTTTTGTAAAGCTTGAACACGAATATGATCTTTTGTACATTATTCCCATGTTGTGGGATATTACATTACAAGCTGAAATCAATGTTTTGTGATCATTTGTGTAGTACTTATGACTATGCTGTCGTGAACATTGACTATACACGACACAAGTCTCCATTGTGTTCGGTTTCGTCATGACACGTTTGTCATCATCTTTTTATTGCTACTCTATCATATACCATGTGTTATGACGATCCCCGTCTAGCTCGCACTCCCCGTGTTTTCGCTATCAGCGGGGGTGGACAGACTGGTATCAGAGCCATTGGTTATAGAGATTAGGCAATTACACTTGACCTAGACTATAACCTAGGAACCTTCATGTAGATTTGCATGCTTAAGCTTGTGTGCATCTATATATCTCGTGTATGTGTTCCTCCTTACATGATTGTTATCCTTCTGTTATGTTATCCTTCACCTTGTACTTGAGCCTTGTGCTCGTCACTGATAAGGTGCTTCCTATTGGATCTTCCGTTCCCTCTGCGCCAAGTTATCATAACCAATTCGGAATCGAGACCCGAACAGATCGTCACAGATCTTACATTGCGCTTGACCTCAGATACTGAGACCGACCCGAGGAGGCTATGTCTGAGTCCTTTCAAGGACGCAAATAACAACACCTTCGCTAGACTATACGTGATTACATGCTTGGACTCTCAGTGAATTGATGGATTATGATGTAAAGGAAGGTCGGATGTCATGTAACCGGATTAGGCATCATTCTCGGTACATCGTGGGTATGGTGGGAACGCTGCGGGGAACCCTATATAAAACACCATCGGTATACCGAGAATATGCTTAAAATGGCTGCATGGTGGTCTTGACTGACCGAGCATCGAACGTTGGGACTGATAAGTGGAGTACTTGATTATCATAAGGTGACAAAGCTTATATGTTACCTCTTTTATGATAGAACATGCCGCCTCGAAGATCTAACCGCAGAAGTAGTAGCGGAAGTGAAGCCCCGAGGGCAGAGGCAGAGGCAGGGGCAGATCTGCAGGAGCAAATGAGGGCCCTATTGGCAATACTCAAGGGACTGGAGCCCTGATATGGCAACCCTGATCGCTCAACAACTGACTGCCTTGATACCCACTATTGTAGCCCAAGTGAGCGATGCTTTGCAACAGCAGAACCACTCCCACGGGGATGGTGGCAACGAGAACGAGGGTAATGGGAACCCGACTGGAATGAAAGCAACCAGGAGACCGGAAATGGTGGTACAGCCTAACGAAACTGGGGTTGCTAACGCCAAACGGGGCTGTTCTTACAAGGAGTTTGTGGCCTGTAAGCCCCGGATTTCGACAGTAAGGTGGGGGCGATAGCCCTGATCAGATGGCTCGAGAAAATGGAGGCTGTGATTGACATCAGCGAATGCCTCGACAGCCAACGCATCAATATGTTACGTGCTCACTGCAGGGCCGAGCACTAACCTGGTGGAACACCCAGGTTCAAGCAAGAGGAAGGGAATCTGCGATGCAGATGACCTGGGATGAATTTAAGGCTTTGATTACCGAGGAGTACTGCCCTCACAACCAGATGCAAAAGCTTGAGCATGAGTTCTGGAATCATGCCATGGTGGGGGCGGGACACGCAGCCTATACTGATCGATTCCATGAGTGGCTAGGCTAGTTCCACACCTGGTCACTCCGGAATCTAAGAGGATTGAGAGATACATTTGGGGACTCGCGCCTCAAATACGGGCAATGGTAACTGCAGCTGCTCCTCCTACGATTCAGAGCGCAATTCTGAAGGCTGGCGCTCTGACCGATGAGATGGTACGAACAGGGGTATTGGGCAAGGGAGCAGAGAAGCGAAAGGATGCTGGGAACAAGCCGGTCGAGTGCCGGTAAATCTGATAAAAGGCCAAGGTCACCAGAAACTTTGCGGCCGTGACTCAAGGAAGAGGGAATATGTTGGCCATATCCCAAATGCGACAGATGCAGCTATCATCATCCCCCAGAGACGCAGTGCCGGTGTGCGCAAACTGTAGGCGCCCGGGCACCTAGCGAGAGATTGTAGAGTGGCACCGATCTGGTTGCACCCGTCAACGCGGTTAACCCCGCCGGAATGCCAGAGTCTGTTACGAATGTGGAAACCCGGGTCACTTCAGAAACATGTTCCCCCGACTGAACAGGGCACCGGGTCACAGGGGGATAATCAACAGCAAGTGATGGCCATAGCGGCGCGCAAGTCATGGAAACCAAGAAATGCTGCACGTGGACGCGCCTTTGTCATTGGAGCTAATGATGCCTCCAAAAACAGCATTAGAACTCGTTACGGGCACTATGAGTTCTTGGTCATGCCATTCGGATTGACCAACGCTCCAGCTGTCTTTATGGATCTGATGAATCGGGTGTGTAAGCCTTATCTTGATAAGTTCGTGATCGTGTTCATAGACGACATACTTATCTACTCCCGTTCAAGGAGGATCACGAAAAACACCTCCAAACAATTCTAGAACTGTTGAACACCCTCAGAAATACGGCAATTCTTGGGATTGGAGGATACATCGTCGCTTCATTGCCAATTTCTCCAGATTGCCCAACCGACCTTGTTGAATCAGAAAGACAGGAAGCCGTTCGACTGGGGAAGGCACAAGAACAGGCTTTCCAAACGTTGAAGGAGAAGTTGTGCAACGCACCATATTGTCCTTCCAGATGGAACAGATGATTTTGTGTGGTGTACTGTGATGCCTCACATCAAGGTTTGGGCTGTGTGCTAATGCAAAAGATAAAGTGATTGCTACGCTTCACGACAACTCAAGGTGCATGAAAAGAACTACACAACTCACGACTTGGAGTTGGGGCCGTAGTATTTGCACTCAAGATATGGAGGCATTATCTATACGGGACCAAATGCATCATCTACACGGACCATAAGAGCCTTCAACACATCATGAATCAGAAAGAACTTAACATGCGGCAGCGACGCTGGGTAGAACTGCTTAGCGACTACGATTGTGAAATCCGGTATCATCCGGGAAAGCTAACGTGGTGGCTGATGTATTAAGCCGCAAGAAACGTGTGAAACCATTACGTGCTCGAGCGCTAGGTTTGACTATTCAAACTAATTTAAAGGCTCAGATTCAATTAGCACAAAACGAGGCGTTGAAAGAAGAAACCTTGTGGGGGAAGAATTCCGAGGGTTGGATAAACAAATGACTCGCAAGGATGACGGCGTTGATCGTATATGGGTCCCCAATGGGGAGGTGTACGTACACTAGTCTTGGATGAAGCACACAAGACTCGATACTCTGTTCATCCTGGTGCAGACAAGATGTACCACGATCTGAAAGAACTATACTGGTGGCCTGGTATGAAGAAAGATGTTGCTATATACGTGAGCAAATGTTTGACTTGTTCAAAGGTCAAGGCTGAACACCAGAAACCATCGGGATTATTTGCAACAACCTGAAATTCCCGAGTGGAAATGGGAGAACATCACAATGGATTTTATTACCAAACTCCCAAGGACGCCAAGTGGGCACGACTCGATATGGGTCGTGGTGGATCGAATGACGAAATCTGCTCACTTCTTGCCTATCCGAGAAGACTACAAGATGGATAAGCTAGCAAGGTTGTACATCAAAGAGGTCGTGACACGGCACGGGTGCCGGTGTCAATCATATCCGACCGAGACAGTCGATTTACTTCACGCTTTTGGCAGACGTTACAGAAAGCGATGGGCACTCGGTTAGACATGAGTACAGCCTATCACCCCCAGACCGACGGCCAAAGCGAACGAACGATACAGACGCTTGAGGATATGCTGAGGGCATGTGTCATTGATTTTGGTGGCAGCTGGGACACTCATCTACCGCTGATTGAGTTCTCCTACAACAACAGCTATCACACAAGCATTGGATGCGCACCATTCGAAGCGTTGTATGGACGGAAATGTAGATCACCAGTTGTTGGGCTGAAGTTGGTGAAAGCCAGCTTACGGGCCAGAGATCATTCAAGAAACCACTGATAAGATCTTCCAAATCAAAGACCGACTTAAAGCAGCTAGAGATCGCCAAAAGAGCTATGCCGACAACCGTCGGAAGCCTCTAGAATTCAATGTTGGGGATCATGTCTTACTTAAGGTCTCTCCTTGGAAAGGGATCGTACGATTTGGTAAGAAAGGGAAGTTAGCCCCTCGATACGTAGGACCATTCGAGATTACAGAAAGAATCGGTCCGGTGGCTTACCGATTAGGCTGCCACAAGAACTCAGCGGTGTGCATGATACTTTTCACGTGTCGAACCTCAAAAAGTGTTTGGCAGACGAGTCCTTACACGTACCAATTGAGGAAATCAAGATCGACGAAAAGCTTCATTTTATTGAAGAACCTATTGAGGTCATGGACCGAAAGGTCAAAAAGCTAAGGCGCAGCAAGATACCTATCGTCCGTGTGAGATGGAATTCCAAACGAGGGCCAGAGTTTACATGGGAACGTGAAGATCAGATGAGACTCAAATATCCACATTTATTCGCGGATGACGTTCTAGGGCCTAACACCAGTTGAATTTCGGGACGAAATTCCCTCAACTGGGGGATACTGTGACATCCGTCACCAAAGGTCCGTCATTTAACGTGTTTTACTTAGCCTTTATTTACAGACATTCCTCATTTTGACGAACCAATTACGTGAACACCATATTTGCTTTACTTAATTGCCCTTATAGGTGTAGTATCTTAAGACATACTCCAAGAATTGCCCCATTAACACTAAACACGTCATTTTTATAATAAAAAATTTTACGAAATAAATCATTTTAAATTATAAATAACGCTAATAACATTTTACCGTCAGTCAAAAAACAACACAAAAATTATAACGTCTTAACCGAAACAAATTTAGGAACTCGGGGCAAAGTGCGGGGACTAAACTTGAAACTTTGAGAAACTAGGCTGGGTATAAATACCCCTTCCCAGCCACTTTTCACACTTTTCACCCTCTCACCACTTCATCTTTCTCTCTACACTCTCTCTCTCTAGAAACCAACACTAAAACCGACCCGTTTCTAGCATTTTCATCTTCAAATCTCGAACACCATCGTGAGTACTAGTTCCTAGCAGGTAGATAACCTCACTACCTCGTTTTAAACTCGATTTTACAGCTGCATTCGAGGGTTTTCGGGTGCTCGGGTTCATCCGAGCACAAGAGGTCGTGTGGACTTGCATGTCTTGTTCCTGAGTGTGTTTCTTGTCTAGATAGGTTAGAATATGAGTTCTGGAGGTTCTGGTTGGGTAACACTCGCGATCGGGCAGCCGAAGGCCGACCTGAAACTCACTGCCGTCGCGACTCCCGATGGCGCGAATGGGGTTGTCGCGCGCGAAAGGAGCGTGCGACTGCATGTGTGTGCGACTTGAGACATAAGCGAATAGGTTAGTCGCGCGGTTGTGTCGCGCGACTGTCGGTGGACGCGAAACAGAGGTTGTCACGCGATTAGTAATGTCACGCGATTGGAGATGTCACGCGACAGGGGTTGTCGCGTGACTGGGCTATGCGAATGTGGAATGTGTGCGAGTGTGTGAAATCGCACGGTCAGATGCCTGTCGCGCGAAAGGGGGTCCTCTCGCGCGAATGAAGCTGATTCGCGCGGAGGGACTTCAAGTCGCGTGATTGGCTGTTGGGTCGTGCGACTGGATTGCGTGGTACGACTGAAGGCTTAGTCACACGAATGGAGGATCAATTGTACGAAAGTAGCTAATTCGTACGACTGAAAGTCCACTCGCGTGAATGGGGTGTTAGTCGTGCGTCCGGTCCCACTGTATGACTTAATGGTGTGTGTGTGGATCCCCTCTTCGGAGATCTCACGACGATAATAAAATACAATTAAGTGTCATAGCTTGATCACAAAGATTAAAATCAACGCCATTAACAGGCACGTACTATTTAAAACAATCTAGTCTAAGATGTGTGTGACTGCTTGTGTGTACTACTCACGACCGAACCGAAACGACCCGACTCAATTAAACAATATTTCAACAATAGTCCACAAGATTAATTCTTAACATAACTGTCAATAGGTGATTGACTGTTCATACATACATACAAGTTTGGGAAGTTCCATCAGACATACATACCACTTAACAAGTGAGTTTCGTGGCCCTTTTTACGCTTATACAATTGTTTCAATCTTTTACAAATATGGGGGAAGAGTATGCTCACACATTTTCAATGCTGTACACTATACATACAATTTTATACTTGGAATCAACGTGATACTGTCTTGTGAGTACTTATCTGATACATACATGATGTTACTGTGTGGACTGTCTTACAACCATTAATTCCGGTGTTGGAACCAACAGATAGGTATTAGTAGTACTACTGGGTTGACACCCCCACCCTTGACGAGATGGTTACTTGTGAGTACCATCCATACTGCCAGGAACGGGCCTGGGGTGAATATATTCTGACAAGCTTCTTTGTGTACGTCATTAGGTTTGGTTGTATAAAACTCATGGTATGTGATTTTGCTTGCTTATAACTGTATGCACGGTATTCCACTACAAACAATATACAGCATCAATTACAAGTTTACAATTTAAACCTGCGAAGCTCACCAACATTATTGTTGACCATTTGAGCATATTTTTCAGGTAACAATGAGAACTGAAGATCTAGGAGTGCTGCCTTGTAGAGGAGACCCTAGGATGCATTTGTGTTTATCCTTTTGTAAAGCTTGAACACGAATATGATCTTTTGTACATTATTCCCATGTTGTGGGGATATTACATTACAAGCTGAAATCAATGTTTTGTGATCATTTGTGTAGTACTTATGACTATGCTGTCGTGAACATTGACTATACACGACACAAGTCTCCATTGTGTTCGGGTGTCGTCATGACACGTTTGTCATCATCTTTTTATTGCTACTCTATCATATACCATGTGTTATGACGATCCCGTCTAGCTCGCACTCCCCGTGTTTCCGCTATCAGCGGGGGTGTGAGTATTCCACTACAAACAATATACAGCATCAATTACAAGTTTACAATTAAACCTGCGAAGCTCACCAACATTATTGTTGACCATTTGAGCATATTTTTCAGGTAACAATGAGAACTGAAGATCTAGGAGTGCTGCCTTGTAGAGGAGACCCTAGGATGCATTTGTGTTTATCCTTTTGTAAGCTTGAACACGAATATGATCTTTTGTACATTATTCCCATGTTGTGGGGATATTACATTACAAGCTGAAATCAATGTTTTGTGATCATTTGTGTAGTACTTATGACTATGCTGTCGTGAACATTGACTATACACGACACAAGTCTCCATTGTGTTCGGGTGTCGTCATGACACGTTTGTCATCATCTTTTTATTGCTACTCTATCATATACCATGTGTTATGACGATCCCGTCTAGCTCGCACTCCCCGTGTTTCCGCTAACAGCGGGGGTGTGACACTTCCCATTTTCTTCATAGCTCTCGTGACTTCGTCTACTGTGATGCTTTTACAATAGCAATTGTTTCGCTGTGTTGTTTGGGTTGTATTATCTATCTCAGTTTGTTGATTTGGGTTCTTTATGTTGTAAAGGTTATCGAAGTAAGTTTTCCATCTCCCTTGATGTCATTGTCGTTCACCAAAACTTTTCCATCCACAGCCTTTATAAACTTCACAATTCTCAGGTCTTGTCTTCTGCTGTCTCTTGCCTTGGCTAACTTAAACATGTCATGCTCTCCTTCCTTCGACTCTAGTCGTTTATACATCTTCTCATACGCCGCGTTCTTTGCATCTGACACCGATTTCTTCGCCTCTCTCTTAGCCTCCTTGTATTTATCTTTTAGCTCTGGGCGTTCTTCCTCATTGTTACAGCGTATAAGCTCTCTAAAACTTTGTTGTTTAATTCGTATCTTCTCCTGTACATTTCGTTCCACCACCAAGATTCCTTATGGTCGACTGTCCTCGTTGTTGTAACTCCAAGCGTTTCTTTAGCCGCTTGGATGATCGTATTTGCCATGGCCTCCCACTTTTGGTTTGCGTCTTCCTGTGGTCCAGGATGTTTCATTGGTATGACCTTATCTCTAAAAATGGTTATGTTTTCGTCTTTGAGCTGACCCCATTTGATCGTATGTCTAATTCT
Organism: Flaveria linearis; assembly: GCA_024085815.1. Lineage (NCBI taxonomy): Eukaryota > Viridiplantae > Streptophyta > Magnoliopsida > Asterales > Asteraceae > Flaveria > Flaveria linearis. Next base: position 43,607,176 of record CM044008.1, on the reverse strand, counting down.
CTGTTTTGTTGGACAATTGGTCTCTTCACGCGTATATCCGCCACTAACATATGATGTTGTGTCACAACTGTCTCTCCTGGGATTGTCTTACAGTCCTTCCACGAGCTACGATCTTCTCTCCTCGTCAATTAATAGTCTATCTGCGTGTGTTTCCCGTCGCTGCTAAATGTGATTAGGTGCGATTCTCTTTTCTTAAAAAAACGAGTTTATGATTCCTAAGTCATGCGCTACTGCAAAGTCAAGAAGCTCCTTACCGCCTTCATTCCTAAGGCCATACCCGAAGCCTCCATGCACCAACTGGAAGTGGTCATTATCCTTACCGATATGCCCATTAAAATCTCCTCCTATGCATATTTTTCGTCTGTAGGTATGTCACCCATAACGTGATCTAAACTCTCCCAGAACTTTTTTCTTTCTGTTTCTCCTAGTCCAACGTGTGGAGCGTACGCACTAACTACTGCCACTACTTCATCCCCTATTACTATTCTTAACAGCATAATTCTATCATCGTATCTTCTTACCTCCACTACATTATCTTGGAGTTCCTTAGCAACTAGAAACCTACTCCATTTTTCGTTCCGTCAGACCCTGAATACCATAGTTTATAACTATTGCACTCTGTTGCTCTCTCTCCCCGCCATCTAGTCTCCTGGAGACACGCTATTTGGACCCTACGTTTCCTTAGCACATCAATTAACTCTAGTAACTTACTAGTTAGGGTTCCTACATTCCACGATGCCACTCTTAATCTAAAATCCTTTTTCCTTGTATTCGCACCTCTCGTCACTGAACATGATCTCGGGGCAGCATACTGACACCTGCTGTCTATATTAGCTGACAAGGTCCACTAGAAACAACCCCTAAAAAGGAATTGTAGCAGAAGTAAAGCACAATCAGAAGCAAACCGTCACACGCGGTCAACAGTACACGATGGACCAGAACTTAGTCAAAAAATAGCAACAATGATCACCACTTCACACAATGACACACTATCCTGAGTATAGAATCAAATAAGCCAATGAAACCTATGTAGAGAACAGTTCTAAGATTGACCAGAAATGAAGACAACAACCCACAAATGCTCAACACACCAACTCAACCAACAATATACACTTTACTTAGCAGTTAATATCAAAACACTAACAATTATACAACTAATCAACAAGTTATAACCACTAATCAATTAGGCACAAACCATAGAACTAAACGGTCAGCAGAAAAATAGACAAGAATTATATCAGACTCAAGAAGAGTCAAGGATTAAAATCACACAAATGATGCACCAGTAAGCCAGTAACCCGTAAAGAGCAACATAAAACAGAAAACAGGTCACACAAATGATGCACAAATGATGCACCAGTAATCAACTAAACCGCAAGTTATAACCACTAATCAAGGACAACAGAAAACAGATCACACAAATGATGCACCAACAACCAGAATTTCTCAACAGCTGCTGGTACTCCTAACCCAGCCAATATCAGCCTAAACTAGAAACTAAAAGAGAGAGATGGAACAATCTCACCAGATGTACGGTTCTTCAGATTTGCCCTAGATTTGGCAACCTTTAGCAGAGGTCGATCGGGATCGAGAGAGGTGCTCGAGCGTGGTCGATCGAGAAGCAGAGGTCGAGAGATGCTCTCGGCTGCGTAAACCTCAGATCGAGAAGCAGTGGTCGATCGAGAAGCAGAGGTCGATCGAGAAGCAGTGGTCGATCGAGAAGCAGATCGAGAAGCAGTGGTCGATCGTGAACCTCAGAGCGAGAAGCAGCGGTCGATCGAGAAGCAGAGGTCGAGAAGCCGGTGCTCTCGAAGGGGTCGGGTAGAAGGGGTCGAGAGATGTTCTCGGCTGCTCTCGAAGGAGCTTCTCTCGGGTTTGGCCGGCGGAGGTCGCCGGTGAGGATAGGTCTTCGGGGGGGGGGGGGCGGTGGTCGCCGGTGTGGGGGGGGGGGGAGGTGGTCGGAGATTTGAACGTTGGAGAGTTTTGCAGAGAGAGTTTTATATGCATCAAACAAAAGCATATTACCTAATTTCTATAGGCATCTTTATCATAAACCGAGACGTTTGGCCTTGGTTCAAAATTTTGGTTTTCACCATCTGGATTCACATCATCATCAGAACTTAATATATTAAGTCTTTGTTCAGATTTGTTATCCACTGATGATATGTGGTTTCTTCCCTTTGCCAGCGTGTCACAATGACTTTTCCTTATAGGAAGAGGTGACACCGAAGTAACGCTTCTATCATATGAGTCCTGCCAATATCCTTCGGATGTGGTCTTGCATTAATATTGACAATAGTCTGTTCACAAACAACATACCATAAGTAATAAGTTTAAAGAATACTCAATTCTCTAGGAATAATATAAGAACAATATTATAATGTAATATATATATATATATATAATATATATATATATATATATATATATATATATATATATATATTACCTAGGATGTTCATGTATCTAACCCATATAGTCAACTCCTAGAATTCTAGATATTTGTTTAAGTAACGTGTCCTATTTAAACGATTGGGTTGTACTAAAACTAAAAGAATGATTAGTTAAGCTTTTCACATTTAGAATTGTAGAGAAAGAAATATTATGTTCAACCCTTCAACACATTTTATTAAAATTAGTATAGGAGCAAATGAGCTAAACGACATAGACAAGACCTTGTTTGTGTTTATTTAATAAGGATGTGAAAAAAATTCATAAACTATTTACAAACACTTATAGAATGAGATTTATTGTTCGTGTTTATTCATTAACGAATGAATATGTTCATGACAAGTATTGACGACAAACGAACACAAACAAATTTTCGTGAGTATAAACAAACACAATACCTATTTTCTTGATCATAAACAAATACAAACGAATGTTCATGAACATAAAGGAATACAAATGATTATATATTCGTTTTAGAATAAAATTCGCCTTTTTATTCACAAACATTGCGTATAATCCATTAAAAATAAATAAATGGTTGATGTTAGCGGATGAGTATAATATAACTAGGTTTTATATTTTTAGAATTTGAAACAAGTATAATAAAAATATAATAGAAGAAACACAAACGAACATAAATGAACACATTACTGGATGCTTACAAACATAAACGAACACACACAACCTTCATTTATGTTTGGCCATTTAACTTAAAGAACAAAATTTCTTATTCGTGTTTATTCATTGATTAAACGAACAAACATAAACGAACTTTCTATCAAACGGCTCACGAACTGTTCGCTAAACGTTCGATTTCCTTGCAGTCCTATCAACCAAGTTACAACCTACCGTTTACCAATCAAACTAAATCAAAATATTACATTGCCTCATTTATTTAAATAGATTATAAAGTTCATCGGTTAATAGTTTTAACTTATAAACTCAAAGTACAAAATGCCAATCATACCCTAGTCACATATAGTAATATTTATACCATAAATTTAGTCATATAATAAATATTCAACTAACTAAACACTTTATACCATAAATTTAGTCATATAAATAATATTTAACTAATTAAACACACATGTATACACACACGATTACCATAACAAGTGAAAGGAGAAGCAAGATAGCAAGTGATGATTCCATCTGTCGAGACTCAAATACAAATGTTCTTAGAGTTTTTAGTATGCGGAAGTAGTGAAATGTTGGTTCAATTTATAGTAAATTCAAATGCTTCTGTTTATTATTAAATTAACCTTTTAAATCAAATTGGTAATTTAAAATAGACGTAAATACAAAAATGTTATTGCAGAAGATATTTTATCAATATTTTAAATTTGTCTACACATGAAAATATGTTTAATGTGAATCATTTTGCCATGCACAACATTATTTTTATGAGCTATCATATCATATTTTTTTAATATTTAATGGTTGTATCAATTGTATTACAAAATTGTTATATGAAGGGTTGCTTACCTAATTCATTTTTCTTCCTATGTAAAGTGCGTAAAAGATTTTGATGGAAACTCTTGAAAATTTGATTTGTGAAAGGGTGTGGCCGACAACCTCACACCAAAAAATCATATTCGTTCATGAACTTTTGAAGAAAAAATCAAAGTCAAATGGTTTTCAATTATACAAGAAAGTGAGTCTATAACAACGACAAAATGACACCTTATAGGAACCGACAAGTCGTCGCTACCGACCATTTTGATCTATAGCGACGACTTTGTCCTAAAAAATTAGTTGTAATAAGTAAAAAAGTCGTCGGGATAGACTTCGTCGCCACAAAGTCGGTTATAGGAATGACATGTCGACCCTATAAGTGTCATGGTTTCTGAAATTAACGAATAAAAAATATAAATAAAGTCTGTAGCGACGACATGTCGTCACTATAGACGACATTTATATATTTTTTAAAAACAGATAACATGTCATCGCTATAGACGTGTTTACTTTTTTTTTTAAAATTTTTATATATTGTTTATAGCGACGATATTGATAATATTTATTATTATTATTTTTTTTGCAGCAACCTAATTTTTTTATAGGAATTTAAAAAACAGATAATTAATATAAATTTAACAAACATATAATCAGTGCAAATCACATTCAAGTTTAACACAAATAATTCATACAACTTCAAATTACTTTAACGTTCAATAAAATCTAATAAAAATACAAACTCTAATGGCCATCAGGTGGTCGTTGCTGCTGCCAGTAACGCATCATTTCCATATGCTCTTGGAGCAGTTGTTGCATCTCTTGTATTTATTCTTGTTATTGTTGGTGGTGGATTTGTTGTTGTTATTGTTGTATAGTTTTTTTGTTTTGTTGTTGTTGTCTAAATTCTTGTTTAAGTTCTTCAACTTCATCTTGCAAATGTTATGTTGGAGGTTGTGAGCTAGAAAAATTAGGGGTGGGATGTCTCATCACGTGACCAACACCTCATATATGTCATCGCCTTTGACCTAAGGCACGCTCAATGCATTGATTCTCATCAACAACTGTTGATACATGTTAATGTACCTAGTTTATGAGCTTGAATGTAAAAGTCTTTCATGTCTTACACATGTGTAATTGATGTAATGGTTTGAATGAATGATATAAAGTGCATTGTGATGTTTGATTTATATTTTGATTATGTCATGATATCATTATATTGAATGTGTTGCACATGTATGAACTAACTATATAGGTTTGATGTTGTTTGATAGTTCATGCTAATGGCCCATGCTAATGGACCATACGCATGAATTCATCATGCTTATGGACCAGTCGCACGACTGAACCAGGAGACTGGATCAGTCGTACGATTGAAATATAAGACTGACTCAGTCGCACGACTGAACCTTCAGTCGTGCGTATGAGTCAATCGCATGATTCAGTCGCACGACTGAAGACAGGAAACCTATAAATACCATGTAATTCGTGGAAAAACAGAACACTTCGAATAGATACGTACCCTAGCCGTCCAGAGCGCACAAAAACGTCAATCCAAGTTCATAGTTCGTTTCTGATTAATTCCTGTTCGTTCTTAACGTTTGTTTCATCGTAGGATTGATCAGATTATCATTCTCACTGATTGGATCGCCAATCAAATATGATTCCACACTATTTGATTCGGTATCACGCAGAATCTGTTAGTACTCCGTACGAGATCGGTCCTAACAAGTGGTATCAGAGCTTTGGCTCTTAATTTTGTGTGTGATTTGATTAGTTTTTAGTGTTAAACTTAACGTTTTCATTCAAAAGAGTTAATTTTTGAGTCAAAAGGTGTTTTCGAAGTTTTCTGACCTTAAAGTTTCGATTGTTCACTATACGACAGATTAGGGTTCTTGAAAATTCGTGTTTTTGTGTCCAAGTGTCAAAACCATCGATTTTTCCAAAACAGCAGCCTTCAGTCGCATGAATAGCTCATTCGTACGATTGAACTCATTCATACATTCCATTCGTATGACTGAACTCAGTCGCATCCTTCATTCGCACGACTGAACAGCTCCAGTCGTTTGAGTCCATTCGTCTAGTTTATACGCATGACTGAATCCAATCGCACGATTGAATTCATTCGCACCCTTCATTCGCACGAGTGAACCATCCGTATAGTCCATTCGTACGATTGAAATTGTTCTGTTCTCCAAGTCTCAAGCTTATACAAATGGAAGATCAGTTTGCTACGTTTACTGCCGGGAAGGACTCACGCATCCAGAACCTTCTGCTTCTAAAAATGAGATAGGAAATCACAATAAACCGCCGAAGCTTATCACGTTAGATGATTATCCACAATGGAAGCAGCGGTTCGAGATTTACTTAAATGGAGTTGATCCCAATCTTTGGGAATCTATTGAGACAGGTTATAGTATGCCAATTGGTGCTGATGGTGTTAAATTAACCTTAGGTGGTATGACTGATAGCCAGAAGGCAAAGTACAATGCTGAAAAGAAGGTGTATGCCCTGTTGACTCAGTCGATACCAAAAGATATATTCCATTAGTTTTGAGAAGAAACAGGCAAAGAAGTTATTGGAAGCTTTGGAAAAACGATATGACGTGAATTCAACGTTGAAAGCTCTAAAGGCAAAGGCTCTGAAAAAGGAGTTTGATAACTTCTCTTCGATGGGGAAAGAGAGCTTGGATGATGTCATAGACAGGTTCTACCATCTAATGAGTGAGATGCACACTCATGGGGTCACAACGTCAATGGAAGACAAAGTGTCAAGCTTTGCCGATGGTTTGCCAGAGAAGTGGAACACATTTGTGTCTAACTTGAGATAGAACAATATATTGGCAAAATTAGACATAAGCGACTTCATCTTGAAATTGAGGGAGGAGGAACTAAGGATGAAGTACAGGTCACAGAAAGGATCCTACGGCCAGAATCCTTCACTGTATAACTCATTTTCCAACCCAACCAGTTCAGGAGCACTACTTCAAACAATGTTTGTGTCTAGTTCAACCGCTCCTTCTCAAAACACAGCTTCAGGATCTGAAACGTCAGGGTCATCTAGTACCCAATATATCACACCTGAAGCAAATAATACTAAGTTAAAGAACGAGAATCTCAGAAATATTACTGTGGAGGTTGTAAAGGAGCATATGGATCTTCTAGCATTTGTTGTTCATTCTTATGATGGTCTAGTTGCTGGAAAAATTGGTAATTGCCATCTTGCCGATGAAGACTGCGAGCAGGTGGATGAAAATGAACTAGAAAGAATGGATATTATGTGGGCTTTGGCAAGTGCTGTCAGGAGAGTGAAAAAGTTTATGAAGAAGACTGGACAGAACTTGGTAGCCACAAAAGACACTACTTTTGGTTTTGACAAAACCAAAGTTACCTGCTTTAACTGTAGAGAAAATGGGCATTTCAAACGTGAATGTGTAAATCCCAAGAAGACAGGTAACGGGAATCCATTCTCATCTTTCAACCGTAAAGACAAACCCACGAGTGGAGCTACCTCATCAAGCAAAGAGTCAAAGGCCTTGACTGCTCAAGGTGACGAAGGACAGGATTGGACCTTCAGTTTTGTGTCTCCGGGTGAGTCGAACATTGCCCATGTTGAGGGTTTGGATGACTATGCAAGTGAAGGTGAAATCGCATTTGAACTAGTGATGTCCAATAGTGAAGATACTGCGAATGTGGTTAATCACCTGATTGAAGAAGATCTCAGAACTACATGTTCAGAATCTCCAGCATCCGAAGAGTCAAACTTTGCGTTGATGGCTGATTCAACCGAGCCTTCACAGGTAAGTACCAAAGACCAACTTTTTGAAAATCATGCTTGTAATGACTGTAGCAAATTTAGAGAAGCATAGATTTGAAATTTGCTAGGTTATTAGACCACAATAATAGCTTAGTAAATGATTTACAACTGTGCACAGAAGCTAATTGGATTTTAAAACAAAATGAGCACAGTTATAAAGAGAAAATATACCTCTTAAATAAACAACTAAGGGAAACCGAGGTTGTTGCTTTTAATCAATCCAATGATATAAGGTTCTATTTAAACTCCATGGAAGAAACTAAGAAAGAAAAATCAGTTTTAGAAGTCGAAGTCAACTCATTAAAACAAAAACTGCACAGTTGGACTAGTTCTTCTCACATAGTTCAACACTTAGTGAAAGAACGAAATAACGGGGAGGGGTTTGGTTACAAAGTGGTTCCACCACCACATGAGATCCTTTTAAATACAATTTGTAGACCTGTAAATGACAACCCAGTAATGGATCATGTGGTAACCACTCCTCTGGTTAGTGATCCTGGTTCCACAGTCAAACCTGTACAGAAGATCACTAAACAGAAGGAGGCTACTTTGAAATCTATAGGTAAGATGACTGTTGTGAATTTGGATGAAAAATTTGAAAAGGTTAATGTAAAGTCAGGTTCAAACATGTCTATTTCTGAATCTAAAATGACCAAATCAGTTAACCAATCACGTGCTCCACGTCAAAGTCCAAATAAACAAAAGGCTAAAGATGTTAAAAACGTTCAAAAATGAATTTTGTTAAAGAAGCAATTACATCTAAACAAGAAGTGTCCAAAACCAACCAAACTCAAGTCGCACCTTGTTGGACCAAAAGAACCAATGAGCCAAGATCAGGAAAACCTCTAAGTCCCACATGCCACTGCTACAACTGCCGAAGACTCCCATCAGTTACAATGTTCTCTTGCTTGAATGTCAAACTCGAGAGCATCTTAGCTCCAGCCTTCTGCTGTTATGACAAAGTCTGAAGAACAAAGTATGAAGATCAAAGAACTGAAGAATATCAGCTGAAGAAGACTCCAAAGTACTGAAGACCAAGTACTGAAGTCTGAAGTACTGATCTTACAAGTACTGAAGACTTCAAGTACTGAAGACAAGTACTGAAGAATCAAAAGCTGAAGAACTAAAGAACTGAAGACCTTCTACTGAAGCACAAAGTCTGAAGACAAAGACTGAAGACAACAACTGATGATATCTACTGAAGTCATCAATTGTTATATCATCTGAAGCCAAGTCTGAAGACCAAGTACTGAAGACTCAGAGTTTGTCACAACAACTGAAGAAGTCTTCTTCAGTTGTTGTGGTGGTTTTTCTTTTTCAGTAGTTTATTTCATTTCAGTAGTTGTACAACAACTGAAGAGCATGTTCTTCAGTTGTTATAGTATCAGTAGTTATAAACGACTGAAGAGCTTGTTCTTCAGTCGTTGTAGGATTTCAGTAGTTTACTTTTGTCAGCACTTAGGAACTTTTGTAAGAAGATGTCAGTTGTTGACATTTTCAGTAGTTTTATGTTTTTGTCAGTTGTAATTTGAATATTCAGTGATGTCAGAAAAAGGACATCAACCCATCCTTTTGCCGCCTATAAAAGGATGGGTAACCATACAGTTTTAATTGCCGAAACGTGCGACCAATAGAACATTTATTGCTTCGCAGAACTTTTCTCTCTCTATGTTTATGCTTTAATTGCAATATCTTTTATGTTCTTGATATAATTGCTAATTAATGTGCTAAATCCGCTGCAAACATAATCTAATTAATCAACACGAGAGGCTGAGATCCTGTCAAATGGTATCAGAGCAGGTTAATCATTGATCGATCTTACCATTGATCATTTGAAACTGCTCTTTTGATCTCTCAGTTTGATCGAATTAGCAATTTGCAAGAAGTTAGCCATAGAGAGTGAATTTCTGCTGTTTCCGGCCAAAATCTTGAGGTCTTTCGGTGGTTTTGAGTCACATTTTTCTGGTTTAAACTTGTTTTTGACTAAAACCTGAGATGACAACACCAACTAATGATCCTCACAATACTGGTTCCGCAACCAAGCCTCCGATGCTGGTTAGGAACGAGTATAACATATGGCAAAGACGTATGCTACACCACTTGGCTGTCAACAGTGCTGGTTGTTGGAAGTCGGTGGTGCATGGGCCATACAAGCCTATGGTGAGCGTCCCGGAATCTAATGAACAGGTTGCAAAGAAACCTGAACAATATTCGGACGAAGATCTAAAGCTGTTCGAAATCGATGCCAGAGCCCATGGAATTCTAGCCATGGCCATTCCAAATGAGATATACTCAGGGCTCTTGCATCATAAGTCTGCTCATGACCTATGGGTTGCTCTAAAGGAACAATTTGGAGGAACTGATTCGGTCTTAGCAAACAATAGGGAAATCCTCGCCCAACAATATGAGACTTTCTCATATATAAAGGGTGAGACTCTGACCCAGCAGTTTGAGCGGTTCTCTTGTTTGATCTCTGAGCTGAAGATGGTCAAACAAGAGTACACCAACAGCCAGATGAACAACAGGTTCCTCAGGTCACTTCCTGAGAGATGGGACACATATACCATTGTCCTACGCTCCAGTGCTGACCTGGACACTCTATCTCTCACCCAACTTCATGGGAAGCTACTCACTTTTGTGAGAGAGAGGTAGAGCAAAAGAGGAAGTTGTCCTCTTCTGGCAAGCTCGCTGATGACTTTGTCCAAGGTAATGCTGCCTTGATAAGTCATGAGTCAGAATATGCTTCATCAGAAAGTTCTTATGATGAGCATATCGATTTCTCTACTAACTCAGAACAAGCTTTTGTTGGTGTTAGTAGTTCAGGAGGTGGTGGTGACAATTTGTGTTTTCTGATGGAGGATTTGAAGGGCATTCCAGATGATGATCTGGAAGAGATGGATATTTTGAACCAAATGGCAATGATAAATATCCGCTCTCAGAAGTTCTACAAAAGAACTGGTAGGAAATTCCCAGGACTCTCTGGCAAACCAAAGTTGGTTTTGACAAGAGCAAGTTGAGGTGTCACAAGTGCCAAAGGCTTGGACACTTTGCAAGAGAGTGTAGATCATCTGGATCTAACTCATCTGCACCCTTTGTGACTTTTCCCAGCAATAGCTCACAGCACAAAGGGCAACCTTCCTACAGTTCTTCCCATCCATCTCAGGCACAAGCACCACCTGCTTATTTTGTGCCACAGGGTCATATGCCTTATCCTTACCCCTGTTACTACATGCCTCAGCCTGGTCAAACTCAAGCACCCCTGGCTCAACCACCTCATGCTCTTCGAGAGCCTCATTCTTCCCAATCTCATCACCACACACAACCTCAACAACAAAGCTTTTTTCACCCCAACTGCTGTTGACTGGAGTAGTCTACCAGAAGAGCTATCTGGTCAGGAACCACTACTCCAAGGTGCTGGTCAACATGGTGGTGATCAACCTTTTGGAAATCTTGCTCTGATGGCCCTTGATTCTGCTGAAGGGTCATCATCCAATGCCTCATCTCAGGTATCCACTGAGGCAAAAGCCAAGCTTTGTTCAGAATCATGCATAGCAGCATTTGCTTCTATTAGAGAAGCAAATGTAGCTTTAATAGATAAAAATCTTGAGCTTGAGCACACTATTTCCAAAAGAAAAGCTGATTTTGAGGTTGTTCTAAAAGATAAAAATGATGAGATTTACAAGCTTAAATGCCAGATCAAAGATGCTAAAGCTAGGGAAGATGTACTTCTAGAGAAGTACAAAGACCTCAAGGAAACTCTTGCAACCACCCAAGTTGAGTGTGATCGATGGGTGCAATCATGCAAGGGTTTTGAAATGCTTCTTAGCAAGCAAACAGCTTCCAATGTGAAGTTTGGCATTGGTTATAATCACACTGCTCCTCCCACAGACTTCATTTCAAGAGCAGAAGTTGAATCTGATGGGGAGAGCAATAACCAATCCTTCTCATCATGTGACTTACTATCCTCTGAATCAGCATCATCAGAGATAGATTGTCACATGACCAAAAGGCTGATCAACTCAGGAGTTGTCACTAGAAGTACTGAAGGTACTGGAGAGCAAGTGACAACATCTGAAGTTCAAACCTCAAATACTGTTAGCACTAAAGAGAAGAAAACTAACAGTAGAAAAGGTTTGAAGACAGCTAGAGAGGATACCAGGAAAGCAGGCACTAGGAAGAAAACTGCTAGTACTGATGACAAACAGCTGAAGAACAAGTCTTCAGCAGTTAAATCCTCTTCAGCTGATGATCAGCATAAGATGAAGAAAAAGCCATGTGAGATATGTGGCTTGTTCAATCATCTTACTGATGATTGTTGGTACAAAAGGGGTTCCAAACTCAAACAGAAGGAGAAAATTACTGAGAGCATCAATAAAATGAAGAATGAGTTTGAAACCAAGTTTGTATTGGCAACATCCAAGCCTGAAATCCCTAGGCTCAAAGTTAAATCCAAGAAGGTAGGGATTACTCAGGCAACAGCTGAGGTTGCTCAGAAAAAGATGGTACAACATAGGAACTCATCATCAGCAAACTCCAATGTGTCTGAAGAGCTGAAGGCTTTATCACAAAATCAGACACAGTTGGTGATGATGGTTCAGCAACTAGTGGGAAGAGTCAACCACTTAGATGCTCCTATGTTGAAACCACAGAAAAGGAAGTCCAAGCCAAAGGGTTCCTCTTCTGTACCATCTTCTTCACCTCAAGCTGTCACTCATAACACACCTGTTAGTGCTACACCTGTAGCTGAGAACAGACCCAAAGCCAAGCAGGTTTGGGTCTCCAAGACTAACTAACACATGGTTGTGTTTGCAGGGTTCTTCAACATGCTATAGAAGCATCTGGTATGTAGACAGTGGAGGATCCATGCATATGACTGGAAGCAGCTCCCTTCTTAATGACTACTCTCAAGGAAAGAAGGGATTTGTTTCTTTTGGCAATGATGCAAAGGGTTACATCGTCGGAAAAGGCTTTGTTTCCAACGGGGAAATAAGGTTTGATGATGTTAACCATGTGGAGAATCTCAAGTACAACCTCTTGAGTGTCAGTCAAATGTGTGACAAAGGCCATGTTGCCCTTTTCACAAGCCAGAACTGTAGGATTCTGTCATCCAAAGTTCTAAGTTTGATTGACAAGGCATTGGATGAACACACTCTCCTGAAGGCCAACAGGACAGGAAGAGTGTATGCCTTAGATCTTTCCAAAAAGATGGATCTAAAAGGCCATCCTTGCCTATTCTCCAAGGCATCTCCTCAAGAGTCTACACTATGGCATAGAAGGCTGGGTCATGTAAATTTCAAGAACATGAATCAGCTTATAAGCCATGGTTTAGTAAGAGGATTGCCTCTAAAGGAGTTCAAGTGTGAAGATGACTGCACTGCTTGCTTGAAAGGAAAACAACACAAAGTTTCATTCCCTTCAATAGAAGAACCAAAGTCCACTGCCTGCTTACAACTTCTGCACATGGATCTCTTTGGTCCTGTGAGAGTGATGAGCATGGCAAAGAAGAAATACTGCCTGGTAATTGTGGATGATTACTCCAGGTTTGTATGGACTTTCTTCTTGCACTCCAAGGATGACGCAGCAAAGACAATAATGAACTTTGTGTTACATGTAGAAAAGCAGTATTCCCTACAGGTCAAGTGTGTGAGGAGTGACAATGAAACAGAATTTAGAAACCACACACTTGATGACTTCTACCTGTCCAAGGGAATTAGAAGGCAGTTTAGCATTCCTAGAACTCCTGAGCAGAATGGAGTGGTGGAGAGAAAGAACAGGACCCTCATTGAAGCAGCAAGGTCAATGTTGGCTGACTCAGGGCTGCCACTGACCTTTTGGGCTGAAGCTGTCAATACAGCTTGCTATGTACAGAATAGAGCCTTAGTAAATAAGAGGTTGATGAAGACTCCCTATAAAGTTCTTCATCATTTGGCCCCTCTTATTTCATTCTTTAGAGCCTTTGGGTGTCCTTGTTTTATTCTCAACACTAGCAACCCACTCCATAAGTTTGCTAGTAAGGTGGATGCAGGGTACTTTGTTGGTTATTTATCAACTTGCAAAGCATACAGAGTCTTCAACTGTAGAACCAAGGGAGTTGAAGAAACTCTGCATGTTAAGTTCAATGAATCTCCAAAGGACAAGATTCCACAAAACCCTGTGGAGTTGTTTGATCTGGACATACTGCAATATGTTCCTTATCAACCTCCATCTGTTGAGCCTGTCAGCAGATCTCCACCTGGTGGTACTGATGATGATGAAGTCAGTACTCACCTCTTCAGGATCAGTGACAATCTGCCTAAGTCCACTGAACCTGATGCTCCTGTAGCCTCAGCAGCTCCATCCACTACAAATGCTGATGAGATTTCTGCTTGCTCTACTTCGTTTGAGCTGCCATCCTCTACATGGTTTCAGGAATCTCCATCACCATCTGTTGCTGCTGATGGGTCTACAAACACTTGCACAGATATTACAGTTTATCAAGAGCTCAAGAATCACCCCACTTCACAAATCATTGGTGATATCCATGCTGGAGTTTCAACCAGGAATCAATTGTCCAACTTCTGCTTCTATGCTCTCTTCATCAGTCAGCAAGAGCCAAAGAACTATCATATTGCTTTAAGTGACAATGGATGGGTGGAAGCTATGCAGCTTGAGCTACTTCAATTCAAGAAACAGCAAGTGTGGGAGCTTGTTCCATTACCCAAAGGTAAGTGTGCTATAGGCACCAAGTGGGTATTCAGGAACAAAACAGATGAGAAGGGCCAAATTGTCAAGAACAAGGCCAGACTGGTTGTTCAAGGGTTTGCACAGGAGGAAGGCATCGATTATGATGAGACCTTTGCACCTGTGGCCAGACTAGAAGCAATCAGACTGTTCTTAGCTTATGCTGCCTTTCACAGCCTCAAGGTTTATCAAATGGATGTCAAAAGTGCCTTCCTATATGGAAAAATAAAAGAAGAGGTTTATGTGTGTCAACCACCAGGCTTTGAGGACAATAAACATCCTGATTGGGTGTACAAGCTTGATAAGGCTCTTTATGGGCTGAAGCAAGCACCTAGAGCCTGGTATGAAACACTTTCAACCTTTCTTCTTGAGAATACATTCACTAGGGGCACCATTGACAAAACCTTATTCATCAAGACTGTGGGACAACATAAGCTCCTTGTTCAGATTTATGTTGATGATATCATCTTTGCATCCTCTGATCCAAAGTTGTGTGATGAATTTACAAAGCTTATGAAGCTAAGATTTGAAATGAGTGCTATGGGAGAATTACAGTTCTTTCTAGGTTTGCAAATCAAACAACAGGATGATGGAATCTTCATCCATCAGTCCAAATATACCAAAGACTTGTTGAATAAGTTTGATTTACAAACCTGTAAGCCCTGTTCTACTCCCATGAGCAGCATCACACAACTAGATGTTGATCAGAAAGGTAAAGCGGTTGATGAAACCCTTTACAGATGTATGATTGGGTCCTTGATGTACCTTACAGCTTCTAGACCAGACATCATGTTTTCAACATGTGCTTGTGCTAGATTTCAGGCTGCACCTGAAGAATCCCATTTGATTGCAGTCAAAAGGATCTTTAGATATCTGCAAGGTACCCAATCACTAGGACTTTGGTATTCAGCTGGGCATTCATGCAAATTAGTTGCTTTCTCTGATAGTGACTATGCAGGATGCAAAGTCACCAGAAAATCCACTTCTGGTGGTTGCCAATTCCTAGGCAATTGTTTAGTTTCTTGGCAGAGTAAGAAACAAACATCAATTGCTACATCCACTGCTGAAGCTGAGTATATTGCTGCTGCAAGTTGTACCTCACAAATACTCTGGCTTCAGAACCAACTTCTGGATTATGGCATTACTGAGACTAAGACTCCATTATTAATGGATAATGCTTCAGCTCTCTGTATTGTTAAGAATCCAGTCCAGCACTCAAGGACCAAACATATTGAGATCAGACATCATTTTATCAGGGATTGCTATGAGAAAGGTCTGATTGATCCTAAGTTTGTACCTAGTGCTGATGAGCTTGCAGACATCTTTACTAAGCCTTTAGATAGTGCCACATTCCAAAATTTGGTACTAAGGCTTGGTATGCTGCAGCTTGATTGATTTGACCTATGCTGGTACTCTTAGTTCACAACTACTGAAGAGCAAAGGTCAAATACAAGTACTGATGAGTAATTTAGTCTTCAGCTCTTTCACAACTACTGAAGACTAAACTGACTCAAAGTACTGATGTACATTATTTATTGAAAAACAACTGATGTAGTGAAGTGGATTACAACTACTGATCTATGATTTTCAATAAATAAGTACTGAAGAACAAATTTTGCTCACAAGTACTGATGTGTAATCTTACACAAATACTGAAGACAAAATTTGTTCACCAGCTCTGAAGAATATTTCATCAGCACCTGTGAACATCTGATCACAAGAGCTGAAGGCATAAATATTCACAAGAGCTGAAGGGTCAATGAAACATCTGAAAGTCAGCCAAAGAGCTGATGAGTAAATGTGGAGGTCAGCATGAAACAACTGATTTGACGGAAACAGCTGATGAGTAATTTTATTCTTCAGCTGATGCCAACAGCTGCTGTTTCATACCCAAACAACTGAAGGACAAACCCATGTCTTCAGTAGTTTCATAACTACTGATGACTAACACCAAGTCCTCAGTTGCTTACAACAACTGAAGCAATACCATGTCTTCAGTAGTTCACAACTACTGATATCAGTAGTTCACAACTACTGAAGGCTAACACCAAGTCTTCAGTTGTTACAACGTCTGAAGAAGAATACTAGGTCATCTGTAGTTCATAACTACTGAAGACTGACAGTAACTCTTCAGACGTTTACAACGTCTGAAGAAGAATACTAAGTCATCAGTAGTTCATAACTACTAAAGACTGACTGTAACTCTTCAGACGTTTACAACGACTGAAGAAGAATACTAGGTCATCAGTAGTTCATAACTACTGAAGACTGAGTAACTCTTCAGATGTTTACATCTGAAGGACAAAACCAAGCTCTCAGTAGTTTCAACTACTGAAGGCTAACACCAAGTCCTCAGATGTTACAACCACTGAAGGTTAAAACCACGTCATCAGCTGTTACAACACCTGATAACTAACACCAAAACCTTCAGTAGTTTTCTTTCAACCTTTTCCCTACCCTATAAATACCCCACCTTCAGAGCATTTACTCCTCACTTGACCTAATCCTTACAAACCTCTGAAATTCCCATACACCATTAATGGCGAACATGCAACTGAAACCTCGACACAACTGTGTCGCCCACCTTACAAAATCGCCATTATGGCCCAAGTTTCACCAAGCCGTCGATCTTATGAACGACTCACCTTACAAAACGGCTTTTCTCTTGAACCCCACTCTATACACCGACTCCTTGACGGAGTTTTGGACAAATGTGACCGTCCAAACCGGAGAGCAGGATGGCGAGGTCTCTCTCCGGTCCTCCGTCAATGGCAAACCCGTGGTCATCACCCCAGCTACAATACGACAAACCCTAGAGCTGGAGGATGTCACTCACCCAACTTCCTACCCCAAAGGTACCCTGGATCTCTCATTCACATCCCATGACTACCAGGGTAACCTCTCCGCCTCCACCTTGTTGAAGAAACATTTCCCTGACCCTCAACGCTTGATCTTCCACATGGTGAATGTCTGTCTGGCTCCCAAGACCTCCTCGTGGGACCAGATGTCCACAAGGTGGCAGCAGGTATTGTATTCTATCCTTGAGAAACAACCGTTAAATTTTACTGATCTTTTGTTTTTGGAACTCAAGGACATGGCCACAAAACCTTTTTCTGACCGTTGGAACTTGTATCCACGGTTCATAATGGCCATGATCGAAAACCAGCTTCAGGCTGAGGGACTAGTTGGCACTGGGGTCCCTGCTATGGCTGTTCAAGCTGAGGTATACTCCAGGCGCAACACTGACCCCACACTTAAACAGGCTGGCCGGCTGCGAAAACCCACGCAGCAGGAACCCACAGCCTCCACTTCCAAATCCACAGTCCCCACCAAGCCAAAAGCCAAAAAGAAGCCTAAAAAGGCTACTCAGGGAGATGAGTCCCCTGAGGATGCCCCTGCCACACAAAGGCAGGATGTGCCTGCTGGTTCGATTCTCCCAGCAGGTACCACGACTCCACCCACCACAACCGCACAGGCTTCCTCTCAACAGGAGCCTGATGCAACCAATTTTGGGGCAACCACATTACTGGGGTCTCTCTCACTTGAGGAGACTGCCATTGAAGAGCACAGTCCTCCCCATGTGCATACTGCTTCTAGCCCACATACTGAGGAGACCGCCCCACTAAGCCCAACATTGGTAATAGCCAAAGTGCTGACCGATCTGAGCACTCCACCCTCTCCCCAGAAACCTATTACAACTGGGGAGACTCCAACCGAAGAGGGGTGGGCACAAGTGCTGATAGGAGCCCACAGCACAGAGAATCAGTTCAATCTCCCAGTGTGGCTAGGGAGATAGAACAATCTGGTGAGGCTGCCACTTCCCCTGCATCAACATCTGAGCAGGGTGAAGCTGGTAACATCACTAAGACCTCACCAGAGGCAATGGCCGATGATGGATCCAATCCGGAGGCCAGAAGTCCCCAGTACCATGAACAAGGGGCACATGTCATTACTGAGCCACACTCAGGACATGTTCATCCTGACAATGTCAGGAGGTCAGGTGATTCAGCTCATGCTGATGATGACCTGAGCTTCTTCTACGATGTAGTAGCTCAAAACACTATCCTAGAGGATGAGATAAGCAGACTCAAAGAGCTGCTTGCTCAGATGACTCAGGATAGAAGCCCATCTGCCACCACTACCCCACAGATGGCACCTTCACCCGAAGGTCTCATAAACACTGAGCCACTCCCACAAACTCGGCCACCAGCCCCTGCTTCTGGCACTAGCTCTCAGGGTCAGAACCCCCCTGAGCAGCTAGATGCTATCCTCCAAAAATCCCTACCTCTCATCACACCCATGCTTAAAGATATAATCATTCAAACCCTTGATGAGAGGCTTCCCACATATATACAACCCATGGTGGAGGTTGCCATATCTAAGGCTCTTGCTGATAGTCAAACCCCAACCAATGCACCCAAAAAGGGGAGACATCAGTGCAAGACAAGAGGAAGAGGGGAGAGGAGGAGAAAGAGGCAGAGAAAGAGGTGGTGGTAGAGAGGGAGCTGGTTGAGGAGAGTAGTAGGGTGAGGGAGAAGGGGAAGAGGAAAGTGAGGGAGGTAGAGCATATAGAAGTGGCTGGAATCCAGAAGGATTTCAGTGTCACTGATAAGAAAGAGGGAGTGGAGGGAAAGAAGGTGGCTGATCCTGATCTAGCAGCCCTTGTCAAGGAGGCTGATGCTGAACATAACCGTTCAATGAACAAAGTCATTGAACAGCTGTTCAGGCAAGTCTTTGACAAGGACACTGCCTTGCTAGATCAAGAGATCAGGAATATGGAGAGGAGAGAGATTGAGTACCGATGGACTACTCATAGCCAAGAGGAAAGACAGAAACTTGAGGCTGTGAGTAGGTTCACTTCGAAGTACCTGGGCAGACCAGTCCTTGATGTTAAGGCATGGACCAGGGACAGACTCTTGGCAATAACCACCAAGATCTGTTTGGCTGGTGATTTTACCAAGGGACTGGTCGCTGAGGCCCTATCTGAAGCCGGTGCTGGGAACAGGACACTGCTAGTAAAGCTAACCAAACCAGCCCTTATCTCCAGGCTACTAGCAGTGCCTGCCAACATTCCCACACCAACAACCCAACCACAACCCACAAAACCAACTCCTTTACCACCAAAACCCGCAGCCAATGATCCACCCTTGAAGAAGAAGAGAAGGGTGCTGAGGCTGCAAGATGAAGAAGAGGAGGATGAGGAGGATAGCCTGCCACTTTCAGCAGTTATACCTCTACCCAAAGCTAAACCAAAACCATCACTCCCACCTCACAGCAGGACACTGTGAGGGTAAAGTTAGAAGAGGAGGAGCAGCAGAAAAGACATGATGAGGAAATGCTGAAAAGCATTGACAAATGTTATACTGCTACCACCTCTATAATAAACATGCAGAGAGAAGCTCTGAGATTATTCACCCTCAAACAAACCTTTCAATATGAAAGGGAGAGGGTGAGAACTTGGCCTGACCCAAGGGTGGCTCACAGGATAGTCAAGAAGGACATGCCTGTGAGATACAAAAGCCAACTAAAGAGAATCGTAGATGAAGAGATCTCTGTGGCTATTGTAATAACACCCTGGGAAATAGTAGATGAATTCGAGAAAGCTTATAGAGCCGGCCAATCACCCTTTTCAATGCTAGATAATAGGGTGGTTAGGAAGGGTCTGGTCTATAAGAAGCTTGAGAATTTCCGTAGGAATGAGCTCACTCTGTTGTTGGAGGGTAAACACCCTGATAAATTTGTATACAGGCAAATCACAACACTTGAGCTCAAAAATGGAAGACAGGTCAAGTTCATCTCAGAGCTGTACGGTCGGGAGGGATTGTTCGAAGGTGAGCCTGAAGACCTATCCAAAGAAGAACAAATGATCTTTCTTCAGGCCTACTGTCAAGAATCCTACCGGCTTGTACGTGGGAGGTAGATCTCATGGATGGGGCAACAGCTCCGTGTCCAATTCCCCAAGACAGAGCTCCCATCCATACTTAGCCAAACAAACACTTGAGACTACCTCTCTGGCCAGTGCTTATCTGGGTCAACTTCTAATCTGATCTAGAAGGAAATAGACCAATCTTTATGCCATCAATAAGTGGGACATCCAATAATTAGAGGTTTTGGCTACATTGGTTCAGGGGGAGTTTGTTGGACCAAAAGAACCAATGAGCCAAGATCAGGAAAACCTCTAAGTCCCACATGCCACTGCTACAACTGCTGAAGACTCCCATCAGTTACAATGTTCTCTTGCTTGAATGTCAAACTCGAGAGCATCTTAGCTACAGCCTTCTGCTGTTATGACAAAGTCTGAAGAACAAAGTATGAAGATCAAAGAACTGAAGAATATCAGCTGAAGAAGACTCCAAAGTACTGAAGACCAAGTACTGAAGTCTGAAGTACTGATCTTACAAGTACTGAAGACTTCAAGTACTAAAGACAAGTACTGAAGAATCAAAAGCTGAAGAACTAAAGAACTGAAGACCTTCTACTGAAGCACAAAGTCTGAAGACAAAGACTGAAGACAACAACTGATGATATCTACTGAAGTCATCAGTTGTTATATCATCTGAAGCCAAGTCTGAAGACCAAGTACTGAAGACTCAGAGTTTGTCACAACAACTGAAGAAGTCTTCTTCAGTTGTTGTGGTGGTTTTTCTTTTTCAGTAGTTTATTTCATTTCAGTAGTTGTACAACAACTGAAGAGCATGTTCTTCAGTTGTTATAGTATCAGTAGTTATAAACGACTGAAGAGCTTGTTCTTCAGTCGTTGTAGGATTTCAGTAGTTTACTTTTGTCAGCACTTAGGAACTTTTGTAAGAAGATGTCAGTTGTTGACATCTTCAGTAGTTTTATGTTTTTGTCAGTTGTAATTTGAATATTCAGTGATGTCAGAAAAAGGACATCAACCCATCCTTTTGCCGCCTATAAAGGATGGGTAACCATACAGTTTTAATTGCCGAAACGTGCGACCAATAGAACATTTATTGCTTCGCAGAACTTTTCTCTCTCTATGTTTATGCTTTAATTACAATATCTTTTATGTTCTTGATATAATTGCTAATTAATGTGCTAAATCCGCTGCAAACATAATCTAATTAATCAACACGAGAGGCTGAGATCCTGTCACACCTGTTTCACACTCGACTCCACATAAACAGTTTCTTTAACATGTAGAAGGGAGATCTTGCTACAGTTGTGGAAAGAGAGGACATATCTCCTCTAACTGTTCTTATTATCAGACTCCCAGACAGAAAATTGAACTTTATGATACTAAACCAAGTTCTTTTAAAAGGAGTTCTATCTCTCCACCAAAGAGAATAAATGAACCTAAAGTTCAAACTGTAAGCCAGTCGTCTGTCTATCACAAACAGGCCTTACATAAAACTGGCTTATGGAAAGAAAAATCATGTATAATGTCTGATAGTGAGGAGAGTAAGAAGAAAGATATGCCCTCATCCTCTAAAGGACAATGGGTTGAGTTTATGATGTGTGATTCCTCCGGGTCACCCAAGCCAGTTAAGGCCATGGGTCCCAAATCTAAACTGATCATTTCCTTTTAATGTGCAGGTACAGTGCTATCACAAACACCTGGATTGTTGATAGTGGGGCGTCTAGGCACATGACCGGGAACCTGTCTCTCCTTTCAAATATTAAACAAATTAAAGGGGGACATATCTCATTTGCTGGAAATAAAGGAGGATGCATCACCGCTCAAGGCGAAGTAGGAAACCAGAAAGTCAAGTTTGATAAGGTCAACTATGTTCAGCAATTACATAATAACTTGCTTTTAGCATCATTCGCCTGAGGAACTTCTTCTGTAGCTTCCTTTTCAGCTACTTTTTCTTCAACCTTATCGAATGCACTGCTGTCAAATGTTTCTCCCAGATCTGGTAGTACCTCGCCATCTGCGCTCGTATACTGGGGATAATGGTCATCAGTCACATCCTCGATCTACACCTCATCGACACCTTGTAGTTCTTCATCACTGACTACGTCGACTTCGGGAGCATCTTTCACCAATTCATCTAGGTTCAGACTGAACATCTTGGCAAGTTGTTCATCTGTCAGATCATGGATGATCTCTCCCTCTTCAGGTGTATAGCTGACTGAGCATTGTACAATCCCTTACAAATCAAGAATCATTGTCAACTGAGTCTTGATTTGTCGAAGGGGTACCACATCATGCTCATCAACCGGTTTAGTTGAGCCTGTCATAGGAATAAACAAACACATTAAGAGTTAATAGACATTAAGCACATAACACATGACAGTTCAACTTTTCATTTATTAAATTAACACTAATACATAGATTTCAAGATACAAGTCTAATCAATCATTACTTTCATCTTTGGACTGTGTGTCTTGATCTTTAGGGCCGGAGGTCGATGCACCTCGGTCTTCGTTATTCTTGGTCCTCCTTTCTCTATCCGGCTGAGGAGAAGGTGATGTCTTTTCTTCAGTAGGAGGTTGATCATCCTCATCATCACTGTCCTTGCCTTGTTCTTCATCTGAGGCATCTAATGTCTCATACTCCTCCTCATCATCATCAGATTCTTCCTCACTGGTGTCATCATCATCATCTCCATCATCCCCATTCCCTTTGATCTTCAAGGTTTCAGCCTTCCTCCCCTTCAACCTCCGTAAAATCTTCTTATTTTTCCTCTCCAACTCCTCAATTTTTCCAGTGGAGGCCAACAACAACTGGTTTTGAGTCTGTAAGGCCTCATGGGCAGATACCAAAGCCCTCTTATTGGCCTCGCTCCTATATATAAGTGCAACCATCTCTTCAGCTTGTTGGTCCATCTTCTCAGCTTAGTGAGCTATCTGCTCAGCTTGGTGAGCTATCTGCTCAGACTGAGCAGCATTAGCAGCTATCAGCTTGCTGAATTTGTGTAGTTCTTGAAACCTTAGTAGCTAGCAGCCTCATCATTAGCCTGTTGACATTAGCTAGCTGCTCCTCCATCCCCACTAGTGATGAAAAGAAACCTTGGAAGCTTGGGGTTTGGATAGGTGCGGGATTGGCTTGAGAGGCGGTTGGTTTTGGGGTAGATGTGGTGTATATAGGTGTGGGAGTAGGTGTGGTAGTTGTGGTGGTTGTGGTAGGTGCAGGCATGGGTGTGGGAGTGGTAGTGGTGGTAGTAGTAGGAGTGGCTGTGGCGGTGGTAGACGGTGAAGGTCTAGGAGAACCCCCTAGGATCAATCTAGGATGCTTGCCCTTGGACTTGGCCATCCTCTTCTTCCTCTTTCGCGTCCTAGCCACCTCTTTTCCCTTTGGATCTGGAGGCTCAGGGGTGTATGATGGATTCGTTACCTCAAGATCCTTCCCCTTGGAGCTCTCCGGTCGGGCACCAACCTCTGCTAAGCCGCGAGCAGTAGTAGCAACCTTGCTGCCCTCTCGCCTAACAAGTGGCTCCTCCTCTGAATCTTCAGAATCATCCAACTCATCCAGATCAAAATTACCCAGATCCTCTATTTTGGAGAAATCTGGGTGAGCCGAACTCTCACCAGAAGCACCTTGTTAGGACCGAGTACGAATTGGTACTAACCGAAACTACGTGAAACCAGATCAAATAGTGAGGAATCCTATTTGATTGGAGATCCAATCAGGGAGAACGTTAATATGATCAAAACTAACGATTAGAAAACATTAAGAATTGATTAGCAATAATCAGGAACGCTCTATGAAGTTGGAAGGGACGATTTGGATGTTCTGGGACGGCTAGGGTTGTGAATTCTCGAAGTGTCCTGTTTTTCCATGAATTAAGTGGTATTTATAGGTTACAGTCTTCATTCGTATGACTGAGCCATGCGTATGGCTCAGTCGTGCGACTGAGTCATACGATCCACTCATACGTACGACTGACCCACATGATTGATTCATTTGTACGACTGAGTCAGTCTTATGACTCAATCGTGTGTTTGGCTCAATCACATGGTTCAGTCATGCGACTGGCCCATTTGCATGGTCCAGTCGTGTGACTGGATCATAAGCCTTGGTTAAATACATTCCTGAACCTTTAACGATACATAACTATGTCTAACAACTGTAAACCCATATAACATGTTCATATAAGCATGAAATAAACAATAATATAAATAGATATGACATTCAATAACCAATAATCATTCAATAAATAGTTTTCATTACATATATCAAAACATTACATCTGTGCAATCAAAATGAAAGTCATTTACATTTAAGCTCACTAGAACTAGAACTAGGGACATGTGTACCAACAAACTCCCCCTTGGACCTAGTTCTACCTATTCTTGAATTCCTTAGCAACTCTTCATATCTCTTGAATCTTTCTTCTTTTTAAACCCCAGCATGAATATCAAATGCAAAGCATAAACGTATAACTTGTTGAAACTGAAGTGCTTGCATGATATCATGCGTATCAAAGAACAGTGGCCACTATACAATGTATATACATCAGCTGCTGACAAGTTTGTAAGCCACATTGGGTCGAACACACTTATTGTATCCATAGTCCCTTCTTGATCCAAAACAATGACGGCTTCTCTAGTACGCCATTCATAGTACCACCATTTGAAATGGGGTGTAAAGTCTTGTGGCATCTCCCTCATAGGTATACGAGACATCGTGTGCGGAGGGTGCCATTTCCAGACAACTGTCGGCCTTCCAGTTATTGGATTAACTTCTGACCTTTTGATGTACCTCGTCGGCTGTTGAGGTCTGAAGTTAACCCACCTGGTGCGGTACTCTCTTTTCAGCGCAGCCTCAAACCAGCCTGACATCTTCTTTGGGTCGGCGTATAGCAGCTTTAGGCGTGCCAGCTGGTTGAGCTCAAAATCGGGAAGAGTCTTTAGATCATGTGGAAATCTAAAGTACTCTATTCCCCTCTCCCTCTTCACAACGTAAACACTCAGATCCTCAAAGTATGCCCACACTATGATCTTCCCTGACACCTTGAGATGCTTCTTCACTTTGTAGAGCTTGGTGTAGGTACTTGGCTTTGGTGCAGCGTGCTGGGCTCGGATCTCTGCAAAACAATCCGCCCATTCAGCCTTTCTAATGTCCACATCAGCGTCCGAGGCTTGGGATTGGCTTGTTGATGTCTCTGCTTCCTTTTCTAGCTGATTAAACTTCTCCAATGTATCACTACTGAGAGTACTACCCAAATTGGGTACCACATGTCCCTCTCGGTCAGTGTACTCTGGATAATGCTGGGTTGTGATGTCCTCAATCTCTATTTCATCTATATCATTAAGCTCATCGTCACTGGCCACATCAACAGTTTGTCCTCCGTAGGTGAGGCAAATCACCACTTTTTCACACTTATAGACTATATACATTAAGTTATAAGTTCTATCTTGAGACATATTATAGTCTCATTGATGCTTTGATGTTGAAGCTCTTTAAATTGATATACAGTTGATCCCAAGTGATTCTTTTAAGAGCAGAGATATGATCTTCATAGGCACCAGGTCTTTGTTTACACAAAACAAAGGGAGAATAAAGATCACACTCTTGAATCATATTCCCAGGTCTTTGTTCACACAAAACAGAGGGAAAATGAATTTTCAAAGATAGAAGATTATAAAGTATTTTACATAGTGTGCTTTTGTAAGAGATTTGATCACATCAGGAGATGACTTACTTTCCTGATCCTTAAAATGGAGATCCCACATACAGTTACCTGTTTCATTTAGTTTGGCATGCTTTTAGCTTAGTTTCCACTCAAGATGAACCTACTCACATATCAAAATATGACAGGTCAGTTTGAATTGTAGTTAAAGAAAGCCAAGCATAGTGTACTATCATTTCCCTTACATATGACATGCATATACATTATATCAGACAATTATATCATCCCCAACTATTACTCTACATAAGGACAGTCATATGCTTTTAATGATTTAATCTAAATTAATCATCCCCAATGATTCTATTAGAAAATTAAATCTAACATAATCAAAGGCTTTAGTGAACAAATTAGCAAGCTGATTTGTTGTGTCCACTTTGATTAACTTGATTAAACCCTTTTCTGAGCAGTCTCTCAAAAAATGATATCTGATTTCTATATGCTTTGTTTTACTATGTTGAACTGGGTTAGCAGTTATAAACATAGCAGCTGAATTATCAATGTGAATTGGTGTTTCAAGGAAATTGTAACCATAATCAAGCAATTGGTTTTGCAACCAAAGTACTTGTGAGCAACCAGCTGAAGCAGCTATGTACTCAGCTTCAGCTGTGGACACGGATACATTAGTTTGCTTCTTGCACTGCTATGAAACAAGCCTTGGTCCCAAAAATTGACATCCACCAGTTGTGGATTTCGTGTTGTTGTTGCATCCTCCATTGTCACTATCTGAATATGAGAAAAGACTAAAATCTCCATCTTTTGGATACCACAGTCCTAGAGCTGGTTTTCCTTTCAGATATCTGAATATTCTCTTGACAGCATTCAGATGAGACTCCTTTGGATCTGATTGATACCTGGCACAAACACATACAGAAAACATTATGTTAGGCCTACTGGCAGTTAAATACATTAAGGATCCGATCATTGATCTATACAATCTTTGATCTACTGATTTTCCAGCAGGGTCAGGCACAATCTTGTCTATTGTTGAGGCAGGTGTCTTGCATGAAGTTGTATCAGCAAGATTGTACTTCTTCAGAATTTGATGAATGTACTTTTCTTGATTGATAAAAATGCTATCTGTTTTCTGATGAACTTGTAAGCCAAGGAAGAATGTCAATTCTCCCATGGAGCTCATCAGAAATTCAGATTTCATTAATTCTTCAAAGTTTTGACACATTTTCTTGTTAGTTGATCCAAATATGATGTCATCTACATATATTTAAACCACCAACAGATCTTGATGTTCTTGTTTGAGGAAGAGTGTCTGATCAATGGTCCCTCTTTTGTAGCCATTCTTCAGCAAGAAGGAGGATAATGTGTCATACCACTTCCTTGGTGCCTGATGAAGACCACACAAAGCTTTATCAAGCTTGTATACTCTATGTGGATAGTCAGGATCCTCAAATCCAGGGGGTTGAGCCACATATACTTCTTCATCAATTTTCCCATAAAGGAAAGCACACTTCACATCCATTTGATACACTGTGAACTTCTTGAATGAAGCATAAGCTAGAAAGACTCTGATAGCTTCAAATCTTGCAACTGGTGCAAAAACTTCATCATAGTCTATTCCTTCTTCTTGAGTATATCCTTGAGCTATAAGTCTTGCTTTGTTTCTCACAATTATACCCCTGTCATCCAACTTGTTTTTGAAGAGCCACCTTGTTCCAATTGGATGCTGACCTTGAGGCAAGTCTACAAGGTTCCACACCTTTTGTTTTCTGAATTGTTGTAGTTCTTCTTGCATAGCCTCAATCCAGCTGTTGTCCTTTAGAGCAGCTGTAATGTTTGCAGGAACTGTCTGAGACAAGAAGCAGGTGAACAAGCAAATGTTTGCCACTCCTCCTTTGCTTCTTGTAGTTCTTGCATTCAGGTCTCCGATGATGTTATCTGATGGATGAGACTTATGAATTCTGCTTGTTGAAATAGTATCAACTGGGATTGTTGACTCTAAGTTTGAGAAACCTATTGAAGCAGTTGGATTCAGCTGTGATGTTGAACCTATGAAGTAATCGTATGGTTCTTGAGCTTCAGTTGCTGTATGTTCTTCCGCAGGGAGTTCTACAGAAGCATTTTGTTCGTCCGCAGGAGTAACAGTAACATCTACGAAAGCATTTTACTCTTCCGTAGAAGTTACAACACCATCTATGGATGGACATTGTTGATCAGAAGGCAAGTTTTGTTGATGCAACACATCCTCTCCATCCCTAGGATCAGTGATTGAAACAGTATTTACATCTACGGATGATGGTGCATCCGCGGATGTATTTACATGAGCTGCGGATGAAGGATTTGCTTCTCCGGATGTATATTCATGCTTCTGACTTGATTCTTGCTGTGGTGCAGTTGAAGGTTGTGCCCTTGGTGGGTCAGCTGTCAGTGGCACTTCATTCAAACTTGGAGGAACAAATGGATAGCATGTATTAGCAGAACCTGCATTGATCAGATATCCAGTGTTAAATGATTCAGTTAATGCATCTATATCAAATAACCAAGATGATCCTTTTACATTGTTGTAAACATGGATTCATCAAAAGAAACATTGGGAGTCTCTTCAACAATGTTATGTTCTGGAATATACACCCTATATGATTTAGAAGTGGATGAATATCCAACAAAGAAACCATCATAGGCTTTTTCAGAAAATTTTCCCAATTGTTCTTTAGTATTTAATACAGACACATGACACCCAAAAGCTCTAAGATATCCTATAAAAGGTTTCCTTTTAAATAAGAGCTCATAAGGAGTTTTATTATGTTCTTTGACAATTAAAGTCCTATTTTGAACATTACATGCTGTATTCACAGCTTCTGCCCAGAATGTGATGGGCAACTGAGAGTCAGCTAGCATTGTTCTGGCTGCTTCTATAAGAGTTCTATTTCTTCTTTCAGCCACTCTATTTTGTTGTGGAGTTCTTGGTGCACTGAATTGTCTTGCTATGCCTTTATTCCTGCAAAAAGAATCCAGATCAGCATTAACAAATTCAGTCCCATTATCACTCCTGAAAATTTTAACTTTTAAATCAAGTTGATTCTCAATCTTGATCACAAAGTCCATTAATGTTTCAGATGTTTCACTCTTATGTTTTAAGAAAAATACCCATGTGAATCTAGTGAAATCATCTACTATCACTAAGCAATATTGCCTTTTTCCAATGCTCGTCATATTAGTTGGACCAAAAAGGTCCATGTGAAGCAATTTGAGTGGTGTAGTGTTAGTATTGATTAATTTGGATTTATGAGACACTCTATGTTGTTTTCCTTTGTAACATGAAGAACAATGATTTGAACAATAAAATTCTTTCTTTGGTAATCCAATGACCAAGTCATTTTTCACCAATTTATTCATATTTTTCATGTTGGAATGAACAAGCCTTCTATGCCACAATTGTGATTCATCTTCTGAAGACTTAGATAGCAGGCATGTCTCATGGCTTGTGAGTGATGTGTTGTTCATATCCAAAACATAAGTGTTTCCTTTTCTTGATGCTTTAAGAAGGATCCATTCTGCTGGAACTACAAAACCTGGCTTAAGAATGTAACAATTAGTGTTATCAAATAGTGTTGTGTAATTTTGATCACAAATTTGAGATACACTAAGTAAGTTATACTGCAAATTTTCACAGTAATTCACTTTTTCAAATGTTAGTACACAATTTGTTACCATTCCTTCACCAACTATTTTACCTCCCTTCTTATCCCCACCAAATGCCATATAAGAGGCATGTTTATGTTTGAAGTCATGGAGAAGAGAACAGTTTCCTATCATATGTCTGGAACAACCACTGTCAACATACCACTTGTTGTCAGCTCTCCATGATTGTTCCTGCACAGAAAAAGAAATCAATTAGAATTGACAACCCAAGCTTTAATTGTCTTGGGTTTGCCAGATGTGTCTACTATAGTCACTCCTTCATGAATTAATCTTGAAGTTTCAGTATTAATTGATTCCTTTTGATTTGATGGTGGTGAGGATGATTCTGTTAAAGATGATTCAGATTTTTGGATGTCTTCTTGCTCATCTGATTCTTTCTTCAACTTATCTTGTTTTGGTTGATATTTTGACTTTGAGGATGCCCCTGAATTTCTGAAAGTTACTTCATCTTTCAACTTTGATTGAGGCACAAGAGTTCCTTTTTCAAAGTTATCAAAGAAACCATCAATCACTTCAGTCTTCTTATCTGACAGATCCACCTTTTTGTGAGGTGTTTTAGACTGAATTGGTGCTTTCTTCTTCGAAGGCTTATCCGCATCAGAGGATCTTTGCTTTGATTTTTGTTGTTCTTTCTGCATCTTTGATTCTTTGTCACTTTCTGAAGATTGAGAATCTGATTCAGATGATTCATCAAGTGACTTCTTTTTGCTCTTTTTCTTGTTATTCTTGTTGAAATAACATTCCTGGGTGGAATGATTATTTTTGTCACATATTGCACAGTGTTTGTTGAAGTAGCAATCAGAAGTCATGTGATTGTTCATATTGCATATGGAATAGTAGCTGCTGAAGTAGCATTCATCTGTATTGTGATTCTTCATATCACACCATTTGCAATATCTATCTTCTGAATTTTCTTCAGATTCAGACTTCTTTTTCTTGTTCTTGTTGGATTTTAACTCCTTTCCTGATGCATCACTTGATATCTTCTTGCTTTTGCTAGGAGCATCATCAGCTGAATCTTGTTTACCTTTGACTGCTTTTTGTTGCTTGAGATCCAATGTTTTCTGTGCATGTTTGTTGGCAGTCCTTTTTACCTTATCCGGAGATTCGGTTTTACTCTTCCGCGGCTTTTCTACGGATTCAGCAGTTTTTCCCTTCCGCAGATGTTCTACGGACTTGGCTGATTTTGCCTTCCGCAGATGTTCTACGGACTCATCAGATTTTGACTTCTGCAGATCTTCAACACTTGAATTTTTCTTGTGCTTGATTGAAGTTTGTTGCTTCTTACCTTTATCTGAATGTGATAAAGGTACCTTCTTACTGGATCCGCGGTTAGTAACCTCCTTTGATGAACTTTTGTGAAGGTTCAGTTCTTCAATTCCTTCATTCAGTTCAGCAATCCTCTTGCAGATAGTCTTCAGCATGTTTCGTTGCTTTGGAGGATACTGCAGCTTTGATTCTTCAAGAACTTTTGGAAGACCAGTTTCAACTTGAACAATCTTACCAATGTTCAGTTGATCAATGTCATGTTCATCAGAATCATCCAAGTCATCACATTATCATAATCAAAATCTGAGTCATTATGTTTTAGTGATTCTGATTCAGAAGATTCAGTTTCACTTACCTCAGCTTCATTGTTAATGTTTATTTGACTTGTTTTTATGTCAATTTTGGTGCTTGGCACAAAATGGTTTGACAATGTGTTTGTCATTGTTTCAGGTAGAGTTGTGTAATTATCATTTATAGGTGGTGCAACATCATTATAACCCAACCCATACCTATTTTTTGATTCAATATGAGAGTTTAACAACTTCTCATATTGCTGAGATGATAGTTGAAACTTCTAAAGTTTCACTTCAGTAGATGCATGATCAGCCATGGATTTTGTTAAAGAAGTGGTCAGATGCTCAACTTGGGCTTTGAGACTGTAATTTTCAGAAACATATTTTTCTAAATCCTTTTGCAAAGAACTAATTTTGATTTGATATAATTTATGTTCTCTTAAATGTGATTCATTTAAAATCATTGTTTCCTTTACTTTATCAGCCAATTGTTGAGCATGGACTCTATAACGTTCAACTTCCTCAACACATGATGATGAACATAACCTGTCTCTTACCTCTCTGGCCATTGGAGGGACTTTGTTTTCCATATGAGCCATTAATGCTTGATTCTCTTCCAGGACTTCCTTCTCATACATACTCCAGTCACATGTTCCATCTTGAAGTATGATCAGACCAGACTCCTTTGAATTACTCGAACCTGCTGATTCATTTGTGGCTGGTGGGGATGTATTTCTCAGCTGAGGTTGTCTGAGCAGAGATTTTTGAGAGGTTTATTGCTGATGCTGATACTGCTGATGCTAATGCTGTTGCTGCTGATGCTGCTGGGATGCTTGTTGATTGCATTCTCTAGAGAAGTGTCCATAGAGATTGCACTTGAAGCATCTGACTTTGGACTTGTCAACACCAATCTTTGATGTTTTACTAGCTGCAGCCAGATTCTTGTTTCTCCTCAGATATTGCTTAGCTCTGTAAGCAATCATTGTCATCTGCCATTGTAGATCCATCTCTTCCACTACATCAGGAGGTAGTTCTTCCAAGTCTTGTTGGCAAATGTTTGCTGATGTTAGTGAGCTTCCCAGATATACTTGAAAGCTAGAACTAAAAGCTGCAAAGGCTGCTTTTTGTTCTTCAGAATCCAATATTACAGTGATTGGTTCTGACTGATTGTTTTGTTGAGAAGATTTTGCAGTTGCTGTAGTTGTTTCTCTTTTCTCAGCAGATCTTCCTTTTTCCTTTTGATTCTTACTTTGAGATGATTTCTTAGAGGGTTTAGAGACATAGAAACTAACTTCCTCTTCATCATCACTCAAAGTACAAGAGTTATCACCATCATGATTTGAGATAAATGCACTTCCAGCATTTTTGGTTTCTTTGAAGTGATAAGGTGAGACATGTGTTCTCACACTCTTGTTTCTTGATTGTTCATCCATTTCAAGAGCTTCTACTTTAGCAACCAGAGTATCTAGACCAGTTGTCTTAAGATCTATGGTGTTCTTGAACATGGACACAGTCTTCTTCCAACTTTCAGGCAAAGTGTGGAGCATTTTCTTGTTGAGTTCCTCAGTAGTATACTTCAACTCCAAGATGTTCATCTCAGTAACGAGTTGCATAAATCTATGGAGTTGTTGAGGAATTGATTCACCCTCAATATGATGAAAGGTTTCATATTGTGATCTGAGGGTGTCTTTCCTGATGCTTCTGATCTTATCACTCCCTTCACAGAGAGTGTGGAGTATCTTCCACAAGGAGTTTGCTGTTTTATAGTTCTCACACCTGATTAATATCTCTTCTGGCAAAGCCATACTAAGCGAACTGTATGTTTTAATATCGACTTTAACCTTCTTAACATCATTAGGTGACAAGTCTTTTGTGCTGATAGGCTGATTCTTGTCATTATAATCCGGCCCAAGAGTGGGTGGAATATAAGGACCTTCAGTGATGGACTCCCACAAGTCAGAATCTGTATAGTTCACATGATTCCTGAACTTGATTTTCTAGGACTTGAAATCAGCTTTTGTTTCTAACTTCGGTGGTTGATACGATCCACCAAAAGTACTCATATTTAATTGAGAGTTATGAAATAAGCTTTGAATGTTGAATTAGACAAATCAATCAAAGACTCAGATCTAGTATTCAATTAATTTGAATATAGATCTAAATCAATCAAACAATGAGAGAATGCTTGCTGAATGATAAGTCGTAGAATTAATTGTTTAAAAGACAATTAAACAATTTTAATACTGATTGATCAATTGATCTAAATCAATGAGCACTTGGCTCTGATACCACCTGTGAATCCGAGGATCTCAATTCAGGAATTATCAGTATTAAAATAAAATCAAATCAATGATCGTGGAATTATCATTAATTGACGTTTAATTGTTTTAATGATTATTGAAGAACACAAACACAAAAACACAGTAAATGCGAAGGAAATAATTATTCAAAAGATTTCATTAATTATCAAGTAATGATTAAAAAAGAATAATTATGAATAACTATGAACAATGAATTCCGTGAATCGAATTAATGTTGTTGATGTGACGGCGGCTAGGGTTGCACGATGATGTGATGCTTGACAGCCGTAATATTGCTTGATTGTGTTCCCCGAGATGTGAAACCTAGGACTCATATTTATAGACGGTTTGAGTCAGTTAAGGAAACACCGGATCTCTTGGGATTTGATATTGATTGGTTGACTTGTTTGACTTGTTGATATTGTAATCATACAAGTGTTCTGAACTTCCGCAGGAGCCTTGTCTTCCGCAGTAGTTTTGCTCTTCCGTAGATGTCTTGGTCTTCCGTAGAAGTGTTGTTCTTCCGTAGGAACTCTGTCTTCCATAGAAGTCTTCACTTCATGCAATCCTTGATCATCCGCAGGACTCTTCACTTGTGATGTGGTCTTGTAAGAAACATATCTACGGATTAACAATAATGTTCATCCGTAGATGTTTCTTACACTTGGTCAATTTCAGGAATCCTACCAAGTATATTGATTTTGCCTGTCAACAATCATAATGCAACATACATATATATGGGTTAACCTATAGATTCAATGCACATATATATATACTTGATAGTTACAATTATTAATTACAAGACTTGATTAAAGTTCTAAGCCTATACAAAATGATCTAGACCTATACTATCTAGATCCAACAAAAAGGCCATGATCACTCTTCAAACTGATATTCCCAATTTTATCTACAGAGGCTTCAAAAAATGCAGGACTGTAAAGGAAATCTAGGATGCACTAAAGCTGATGTATGAAGGGTCTGAGTAAGCTAAGGAAAACAAAAAGGATATCATGAAGCAGCAGTTTGAGAACTTCATATTCAAAACAGGTAAAACTATGACTCGACAATATTTAGGTATGTTGAGATTGTAGATATCTTGATGGATGTTGGAGTTAAACTTGAGAATAAGGACATTATGAGAAAGTTCATGTTCTCTCTTCCCAAACTATGGGACACACTGTTGTGTAGCCACCAAAAGAACTAAAAACCTCTCTACACTTACCCTCACTAAGATGTATGGTATCCTAAGCGGTTACCAGACGAACATGTAAAATACATCTAACAACTTTTCCAACAATCAACAGAGTTCAACCCTTCATGTGGTTGAAAGGGATAGTAGAGAACCATAACATCATCTTATTTGCTACCCTAAAAACTCACAAAAGAGTCCTTTCATCACCTTCCCAAAGACTCCAAGGGAGAGCTATACTCAATGAAGCCCATTCCAATAGCCTAGCTCATCTCAAGCCTTTGTGTCTTCAGATGAAAGTGGTGGCAACTTTCTCTTCATTCTTGAAAACTTAGACTGCATCCATCCAGATGATCTGGAGCATATCAAGATAGTCCAGTAGATGGCTCTCCTCACTTATAGAGCCAAAACGTTCTATAAGAGAACAGAAAGAAAGTTTCCCAACAATGTAACTAGTGAAAAGTTTAGGCTGGATAAAAGCAATGTAAAGTGTTATAACTGTAACCAAATAGGCCACTTTGCTAGGGAGTGTAAGGCACCAAGGAGAAATGGTGGCCAAACATAATCCAGGCCAAACTACACTGATGCAGCTCCTAGAACTGAAAAGCCCAACCAAATAAAGTAGTAATCTGCCGTTGTATTTGAAAAAAAAGGCTTTGACTAGAACTTTCAGGTAGAAGATGTCTCTCCAAATCAAGCACTGATGGTTGACCATGATAAAGCTAAGGTATTGGAACATCTTTGTGCTCCTAAATTCATTTTTAAAGTAAACATATATAGGCCCTATAACTTGAAAGTGAGATCTAATCTTGAGTCTTTGAATATTTTAAAAGATGATTTCAAAAGAGTAGAAAATGACTATAAACTTAAAATACAAGATATAGGGAAAACAATTACTACTATTAAACATGAGCACACAAATTACAGGACTCAGATCAAAGATCTTATTATCAAGTTAACTGAATGCCAGGTTGAGCTTGTGATCAACAAAAACAGGGCAGAAAAATATGTTTTTGAAGGGGAAACCTTCAAGAACATCATATATTCATCCTTGCATGAAAATATTTGTTATCAGAACAGGCAGGGACTTGGGTCAAGTGAAATAGCTACTCTATACACATTATTATGAGTCAGATCTTTAAGGTGTAAAACTAGTGAAGATGCGCTGAGTCTCATTGATCCTATCTAATAAGAGGGTGAAGATGAAAAGGATATAGTGAAAGATGAACCAGAGGTGAGTGAAGAGGTTCATCCTAAAAAGGGCCACTATACTCCTGGAGAAAAGAAGAAACTAGGGATGGCCAAGTCAGCTAGAAAGAATTTGATGAGGACTACTAAAAGAAATTCAAAAAAAATCCAATAGATCAAGACCATCTTTAACCCTAAGCAAAAACAAGTCATTATTTCTACTGGGTTTGAGGTGGTGAAGAATAAAGACTTAACTAAGGACTCCAGTACCAGGAGTCCTAGTTCAAGATCAAACCTTATTGGTCAAGAGAAGAAGGTTGAACAAGTGTGTACCACTACTGCATAGCTTGAACCATCCAACTCTAAAGGCAAGTTTTACCGTTAAAAGTCTCCTACATCATATAAGAAGATGGAGAATGAGCTAGAAAGAGATTAAGATCAAGCTTCTCATCATAACAAAACTTCTGAAATTTAATATCTTCCTGAACCAAATCTGTCTCGGAAGTAAAATTACTCTAAGTATATTTTCTAACGAAGCAATTATTCCAAACCTAAGGAATATATTCTGAAGTAAATATTCCTTAGAATTTTAAGAATTATGGAGAAATTTTCTTTTGGAAGACATTAAATTGATTTCGGAAGAACATTATATATTGAAAACTAATAACTACTTACTAAGGGATTTAGACTCGGAAGAAATTCTAATATATCTTCCGAAACATAAATATGCTTCTAAGTACTTATGTGTTTTGAAGGATAATTTTCTTTATAAAGCAATTAAGTCTCGAAAGTTTTATTCTCTTCTTGAGTAAAACTTCCGAAGTTTAATATTTTAATAGAAACCAAATCTGTCTCGGAAGCAAAATTACTCTAAGTATATTTTTTCCGAAGCAATTCTTCCAAAGCTAAGTAATATCTTCCGAATTAAATTTTGCTTTGAAAGCTTTCTTCAAAACTTCCGAAAGTAAATTACCTTTAGAAGATTTTCAACTTCCAAGATGACTACATTTTTGGGCAATTTTTCTGAGGTGGGACCGACATTCGGATTGCAAAGTTTATCATTTTGCAATAACTTTATCTCACATCCAAGCATATAAATAGACTTTACAACGGTTCCCCTTCTTTCTTCTTTCTCTTAATCTGAAATCTTCTTGCCCTAGATCACCCGAAAACCCTTATTGTTCTTTAACTGTCTTTCATAAAAGCTTCAGAAAATGGCCAACCCTGAACCCCAAACCAGCCACTCTTTGCCATGCACCTTCACAGGCAACACAATCAGGTTGCTCTATTATCGTCCGAGAAAGTTCCTGGTTTCTCAGATGTTAGCCGCTTTCTTTTTCACTTTTCATACCTCACCGCCCTCACTGTAGATCCTCCTTTGTATGAAGACCAACTGCTAGAGTTTTGGAGGACCTGCCAAGAGGTTATCTTGGACGGTGAGAAGACACTATTTGCAATGATGCAGAGGAAGACTGTATTCATCACTTTAGCCTCCATCAACCGACATCTAAGGCTGCATGATGAAGAAGTTGAACTATTCTTCCTAAAAGAGGCAGTCGGCGGCTCATTCCGGTTGATAGGATATGAAGGCGACTACTCTGTGAGAACCTTCAAAATGAGTAAGGTCTCTTTTACTAGAAATACCTCCTTCATCTTATAATCCATTCATTATAAAACAAACATGGAGAATAGGACCAAGTTCCAGAACACCTTTCCTATATAGTCCATGGAATGGTCAGCAGATCAAGTTCAAGTACTCAAAGTTTGTATATACAAACTTACTTTCTAACTTGGATTCGTTAGAGTATTACATGTTCCCAGATATGTCCAAGACATTCTCAACTGTGAACTGGGCTCGCAGTTGAATGGAACATGTAATATTCTTAAATTAGGACAGATAAAGCCCAATATCTTCAAAACAATAAGGAAAACCACTGTTGGTTTTTTTAGGGTCAAAACAACCCTTGTATCAAAAATGTTAGAGCTCCCTGCTCAAGATGACAACTTAGCAGCAACGGACAATATTGAACCCATATTTTTTTCATCTTCACTACCCATATAGCCACAAATAACCATCACCTACTTGAGAAAATCCGAACAAACCCTTGCTCAATCTACTCAGATTGAGCAGGCTCTCATATACTCATCCACGCAATAGGAAGTGGAACCAAAAGCTCCTACTTCCTAGAGTAATAGACTACTCCCATTCCTTCAATGACCAATGCTGAGGTTCCTCATGTTCAGCCTGATGAGCTCATCACCCTAGCCTCAATCCTTTATCCTAAGTCTTAAAACTCAGATGAACAACCTTTAGGGGACAGTTACCATCCCCAGCCTTTGGACCTCAATCAACCAATCCCTGACCTATATTCTATGATGAAAAGGATATGTGATTCAGTGAGTACCTTGAGTCTCTCTTCTCCTCTCCTAGTAAAGGAGAGATGAGTACTCCTATTACTCATAAATCTAGCCTACATCATCCACCCATCACTGAGGTGGACCTTTCTAAACAAGTTTAGGAGGTTCATATGGAAGAGGCTCTCACTTGTACAAATAATTACATCTTTAAGACCTCAATCATGACAACCCAGCTCCTTGGTACTTCTTATGAAGCTGTCTTTGAGCAGGGGAAATCCAGAGACCAAGAAACAATATCTGGTGGTGAGGGTGATGACTTTGGTCATGTACTCTCATCCCCCCATGATTCCTCTGATGAAGATGATAGGAGTATGTAACTATGGGTGCAAATATTAACAAGAACATACACCTAGTTGGTCTATAAGGTTGGTCACCTGGAATCTCAGGTGGCTATATTACAAAGGCAGGTCCTTAATCAACAACTTAAGATTACCGATCTCAAGGGAAAGTTAGCTGAGAGGCCTACCAGGCGTGCACAACTAAGTCCATAAGAACCTATGGATATGGTGGATTAACCTCTAACTCACCTGTTCAAGTTATTGATACATCTTGATGTACCTAGTTTATGATTGACAGGATCTTAGCCTCTCGTTTGATCAATCAGATTGGTTTGCAGCGGATTTAGCACGTTAATTAGCAATTATAGCAAGAACATAAAAGATATTGCAATTAAAAGCACAAATATAGAGAGAGAAAAGAGTTCTGCGAAAAATTAATTGTTCTATTTCTCAACACGTTTCGGCAATTAAAATAGCATGGTTCACCATCCTTTTATAGGCGGCAAAAGGATGGTGATGATGTCCTTTCTCTGACATCAACAGATTATTAAAATTACAACTGACGGAACATAAAACTACTGAAGATGTCAACAGCTGACATCTTCTTACAAGTGTTCCTATCTTTTACAAGTACTGACAAAAGTAAACTACTGAAATCTTACAACGACTGAAGAACAAACTCTTCAGTCGTTTATAACTACTGATACTATAACAGCTGAAGAACAAGCTCTTCAGCTGTTGTACAACTACTGAAACAAAATTACAAAACTACTGAAAGGGAAAAACCATTACAACAACTGAAGAAGACTTCTTCAGCTGTTGTGACAAACTCTGAATCTTTAACACTTGGTTCTTCAGACTTGGGCTTCAGATGATGTATCAGCTGATGACTTCAGTAGATGTCATTAGCTGTTGTCTTCAGTCTTTGTCTTCAGACTTTGTGCCTCAGTAGAAGGTCTTCAGTTCTTCAGTTCTTCAGCTTTTGATTGTTCAGTACTTATCTTTAGTACTTGAAGTCTTCAGTATTTGTATGATCAGTACTTCAGACTTCAGTACTTGTCTTCAGTACTTTAGAGTCTTCAGCTGTTCTTCTTTAGTTCTTTGATCTTCATACTTTGATCTTCAGACTTTGTCAGAACAGCTGATGGGAGTCTTCAGCAGTTGTTGCAGTGGCATGTGGGACTTAGAGGTTTTCCTGATCTTGGCTCATTGGTTCTTTTGGTCCAACAAACTCCCCCTGAACCAATGCAGCCAAAACCTCTAATTATTTGTTGTCCCACTTATTGTAGGCATAAAGATTGGTCTATTTCCTTCTGGATCAGATCAGAAGTTGACCCTGATAAGCACTGGCCTGGGAGAAGGTTTCTAGTATTTGTTTGGCTAAGTATGGATGGGAGCTCTGTTTTGGGGAATTGGATACAGAGCTGTTATCCCATCCATGAAACCTACCTCCCATGTACTAGCCTGTAGGATTCTCTGTTGTAGGCTCGGACGAAAATCATTTGTTCTTCTTTGGTCATGTCTTCAGCCCCACCATCGAACAATCCTTCACGGCCGTACATCTCTGAGACAAACTTGACCTGTTTGCCATTCTTGAGCTCAACTGTTGTGATTTGCTTATATGAAAATTCATCTGGATGTTTGCCTTCTAGCAACAAGTTGAGCTCATCTTTGCGGAAGTTCTCAAGCTTCTTATAAACTAAGCGTTTCCTCACCATCCTATTCTCCAACATCATTTCAGGAGGTTGCTTAGATTTATAAGCCTTCTCGAACTC
This sequence comes from Flaveria linearis, assembly GCA_024085815.1. NCBI lineage: Eukaryota > Viridiplantae > Streptophyta > Magnoliopsida > Asterales > Asteraceae > Flaveria > Flaveria linearis. The sequence goes on along the minus strand of CM044008.1, from coordinate 43,566,773 downwards.
ATCCACAATTTCCCAGGGTGTTAATACAAGAGCCACAGTTATTACTTCATCTACAATCCTCTTCATCTAGCTCTTGTACCTCACAGGAATATCTTTCTTTGTGATCCTGTGAGCCACCCTAGGATCAGGCCAAGTCCTCACTCTCTCTTTGTCATATTGGAAGGTTTGTTTGAGAGTGAAGAGTCTCAGAGCTTCCTTCTTCATGTTCATGATAGAGGTAGAGGCAGCATATGCTTGGTCAATTGACTTAAGCATTTCAGCATCATGAAGCTGCTGCTGCTCCTCTTCCTCTATCTTAACCCTCACAGTATCCATCTGTGAGGTGGGAGTGATGGTTTGTGATTTGGCTTTAGGTAGAGGTATAACTGCAGAAATGGGCAGACTATCCTCCTCATCCTCCTCTTCATCTTCTTCCTGCAGCCTCAACACCCTTCTCTTCTTCTTCAAGGGTGGATCATTGGCTGCGGGTTTTGATGGTGAAGGGGTTGGTTTTGTGGGTTGTGGTTTGGTGGTTGGTGTGGGAATGTTGGCAGGCACTGCTAGCAACCTAGAAATAAGAGCAGGTTTGGTTTGTTTTACTAGCAGGGTCCTGTTCCCAGCACCGGCTTCTGAGAGGGCCTCAGCGACCAGTCCTTTTGTGAAGTCACCAGCTGAACAGATCTTGGCGGCTATAGCCAAGATTCTGTCCCTGGTCCATGCTTTGACATCAAGGACTGGCCTGCCCAGATACTTCGAAATGAATCTACTCATAGCCTCGAGTCTCTTTTTGTCCTCTTGGCTATAAGTAGACCATCGGTGTTCGATCTCCCTAGTCTCCATCTTCCTGAGCTCCTGATCTAGCAATGCTGTGTCCTTGTCAAAGCCTTGCCTGAACAGCTGACCAATGGCAGAGTCCATTGATCTGCTTTGTTCAGCATCAGCCTCCTTGACAAGGGCTGCTAGATCGGAGTCAACCACCTTCTTTCCCTCCTCTCCCTTTTTCTTATAAGTGACACTGAAATCCTTTTGGATTCCAGCCACTTCTATATGCTCAACCTCCCTCTCTTTCCTCTTCCCTTTCTCCCTCACCCTACTACTCTCCTCAACCAGCTCCCTCTCTACCACCACCTCTTTCTCTGCCTCTTTCTCCTCCTCTCCCCTCTTCCTCTTGTCTTGCACTGATGTCTCCCCCTTTTTGGGTGCATTGGTTGGGGTTTGACTATCAGCAAGAGCCTTAGATATGGCAACCTCCACCATGGGTTGTATATATGTGGGAAGCCTCTCATCAATGGTTTGAATGACTATATCTTTTAGTATGGGTGTGATGAGAGGCAGGGATTTCTGGAGGATAGCATCCAGCTGCTCAGGGGGTTCTGACCCTGAGAGCTAGTGCCAGAAGCAGGGGCTGGTGGCCGAGTTTGTGGGAGTGGCTCAGTGTTTGTGAGACCTTCGGGTGAAGGTGCCATCTGTGGGGTTGTGGTGGCAGATGGACTTCTATCTTGAGTCATCTGAGCAAGCAGCTCTTTGAGTCTGCTTATCTCATCCTCTAAGATAGTGTTGTGAGCTACAACATCAAAGAAGAAGCTCAGGTCATCATCAGTATGAACTGAATCACCTGACCTTCTGACAATGTCAGGATGTACATGCTCTGAGTGTGGCTCAGGAATAGCATGTGCCCCTTGTTCATGGTACTGGGGACTTCCAGCCTTCGGATTGGATCCATCATCGGCAGTTGCCTCTGGTGAGGTCTTATTGATGTTACCAGCTTCACCCTGCTCAGATGTTGATGCAGAGGAAGTGGCAGCCTCACCAGATTGTCCTATCTCCCTAGCCACACTGGGAGATTGGACTTGTGATTCTCTGTGCTGTGGGCTCCCACCGGAACTTGTATCCACCCCCTCTTCGGTAGGAGTCTCCCCAGGTGTAATAGGTTTCTGGGGAGAGGGTGGAGTGCTCAGATGGGTCAGCACTTTAGCTATTGCCAATGTAGAGCTTTGTGGGGCGGTCTCATCAGTAGATGGGCTCGAAGCAGTGTGCACAGGGGGAGGACTGTGCTTTTCAATGACAGTCTTCTCAAGTGAGATAGACCCCAGAAGTGTGGCTGCCCCAGAAGTGGTTGCATCAGGCTCCTGTTGAGAGGAAGCCTGTGCGGTTGTGGTGGGTGGAGTCGTGGTAGCTGCTGGGAGAATCGAACCAGCAGCCACATCCTGCATTGGTGTTGCAGGGGCATCCTCAGGGGACTCATCTCCCTGAGTAGCCTTTTTGGGCTTCTTTTTGGCTTTTGGTTTGGTAGGGACTTTGGATTTGGAGGTGGAGGCTGTGGGTTCCTGCTGCGTGGGTTTTCGCAGCCGGCCAGCCTGTTTTAGGGATTGGTCAGAGTTGTGCCTGGAGTATACCTCGGCTAGAACAGCCATGGCAGGGACCCCAGTGCCAACAAGTCCCTCAGCCTGAAGCTGGTTCTCTATTATGGCCATAATGAACCGAGGATACAAGATCCATCGGTTAGAAACTGGTTTTGTGGCCATATCCTTGATTTCCAAAAATATAATATCTGTTAAGTTTAAAGATTGTTTTTCAAGGATAGAGAACAATACCTGTTGCCACCTTGTTGACATCTGGTCCCATGAAGAGGTTTTGGGAGCCAGACACACGTTCACCATATGAGAAATGAGGCGTTGGGGACCAGGAAAGTGTTTCTTCAACAAGGTTGTGGCGGAGAGGTCACCCTGGTAGTCGTTGGATGTGAAGGATAGATCCTGGGCGCCTTTGGGATAAGAAGTTGGGTAGGTGGCATCCTCCAGCTTTAGGGTTTGGCGAATAGTGGCTGGAGTGATAACCACTGGGTGGTTGTTGACGGAGGACCGGAGAGAGACCTCGCCATCCTGCTCTCCGGTTTGGACGGTGATGTTCGTCCAAAGCTCCGTCAGGGAGTCGGTGTAGATGGTAGGGTTCAAAAGGAATGCCGTTTGGAAAGGTGAGTCGTGCATCAGATCGACGGCATGGTGAAATTTCGGCCATAATGGCGATTTGGTGAGATGAGCGACATAGTTGTGTCGAGGTTTCAGTTGCATGGTCGCCATTAATGGTGTATAGAAAGTTCAGAGGTTTTGAAAGGTTCGGTCAAGTGAGGAGTAAATGCTCTGAACGTTGGGTGTTTATAGGGTAGGGCAAAGGCTGAAAGAAAACTACTGAAGGTTTTGGTGTTAGTTATCAGTTGTTGTAACGACTGATGACGTGGTCTTAACCTTCAGTGGTTGTAACATCTGAGAACTTGGTGTTAGTCTTCAGTAGTTGAAACTACTGAGACCTTGGTTTTGTCCTTCAGATGTTGTAAACGGCTGAAGAGTTATTGTCAGTCTTCAGTAGTTATGAACTACTGAAGGCCTAATATTCTTCTTCAGACGATGTAACAACTGAAGACTTGGTGTTAGTCTTCAGTAGTTGTGAACTACTGATATCAGTAGTTATGAACTACTGAAGACATGGTATTGCTTCAGTTATTGTAAACAACTGAGGACTTGGTGTTAGCCATCAGTAGTTGTGAAACTACTGAAGACATGGTTTTGTCCTTCAGTTGTTTGGGTATGAAACAGCAGCTGTTGGCATCAGCTGATGAGAAATTACTCATCAGCTGTTTCCGTCAAATCAGTTGTTTCATGCTAGCCTCTACACTTACTCATCAGCTCTTTGGCTGACTTTCAGACGTTTCATTGACCCTTCAGCTCTTGTGAATATTTATGCCTTCAGCTCTTGTGATCAGATGTTCACAAGTGCTGATGAAATACTCTTCAGAGCTGGTGAACAAATTTTGTCTTCAGTACTTGTGTAAGATTAAATATCAGTACTTGTGAGCAAAATTTGTTCTTCAGTACTTATTTATTTGAAAATCATACATCAGTAGTTGTAATCCACCTCACTACATCAGTTGTTTTCAATAAATAATGTACATCAGTACTTTGAGTCATTTTAGTCTTCAGTAGTTGTGAAAGAGCTGAAGACTAAATTACTCATCAGTACTTATATTTGACCTTTGCTCATCAGTAGTTGTGAAGTAAGAGCATCAGCATTGATCAAATTACTCTAGCTGCAGCATACCAAGCCTTAGTACCAAATTTTGGAATGTAGCACTATCTAAGGTCTTAGTAAAGATGTCTGCAAGCTCATCAGCACTAGGCACAAACTTAGGATCAATCAGACCTTTTTCATAGCAATCCCTGATAAAATGATGTCTGATCTCTATATGCTTAGTCCTAGAGTGCTGGACTGGATTTTTAACAATACAAAGAGCTGAAGCACTATCCATTAGTAATGGATTCTTAGTCTCAGTAATGCCATAATCCAGAAGTTGATTTTGAAGCCAGAGTATCTGTGAGGTACAACCTGCAGCAGCAATGTACTCAGCTTCAGCAGTGGATGTAGCAATTGATGTTTGTTTCTTACTCTGCCAAGAAACTAAACAATTGCCTAGGAATTGGCACCCACCAGAAGTGGATTTTCTGGTGACTTTGCATCCTGCATAGTCACTATCAGAGAAAGCAACTAATTTGCAAGAATGCCCAGTTGAATACCAAAGACCCAGTGATTGGGTACCTTGCAGATATCTAAAGATCCTTTTGACTGCAATCAAATGGGATTCTTTAGGTGCAGCCTGAAATCTAGCACAAGCACATGTTGCAAACATGATGTCTGGTCTAGAAGCTGTAAGGTACATCAAGGACCCAATCATACATCTGTAAAGGGTTTCATCAACCGCTTTACCTTTCTGATCTACATCTAGTTGTGTGATGCTGCTCATGGGAGTAGAACAGGGCTTATAGGTTTGTAAATCAAACTTATTCAACAACTCTTTGGTATATTTGGACTAATGGATGAAGATTCCATCATCCTGTTGTTTGATTTGCAAACCTAGAAAGAACTGTAATTCCCCCATGGCACTCATTTCAAATCTTAGCTTCATGAGCTTTGTAAATTCATCACACAACTTTGGATCAGAGGATGCAAAGATGATGTCATCTACATAAATTTGAACAAGAAGCTTATGTTCTCCCACAGTCTTGATGAATAAGGTTTTATCAATGGTGCCTCTAGTGAACTTATTTTCTAAAAGAAAAGTTGAGAGTGTCTCATACCAGGCTCTAGGTGCTTGCTTCAGCCCATAAAGAGCCTTATCAAGCTTGTACACCCAATCAGGATGTTTATTGTCCTCAAAGCCTGGTGGTTTACACACATAAACCTCTTCTTTTATTTTCCCATATAGGAAGGCACTCTTGACATCCATTTGATAAACCTTAAGACTGTGAAAGGCAGCATAAGCTAAGAACAGTCTGATTGCTTCCAGTCTGGCCACAAGTGCAAATGTCTCATCATAATCGATGCCTTCCTCCTGTGCAAACCCTTGAATAACCAGTCTAGCCTTGTTCTTGACAATTTGGCCCTTCTCATCTGTTTTGTTCCTAAATACCCACTTGGTGCCTATAGCACACTTACCTTTGGGTAATGGAACAAGCTCCCACACTTGCTGTTTCTTAAACTAAAGAAGCTCAAGCTGCATAGCTTCCACCCATCCATTGTCTCTTAAAGCAATATGATAGTTCTTTGGCTCTTGCTGACTGATGAAGAGAGCATAGAAGCAGAAGTTGGACAATTGATTCCTGGTTGAAACTCCAGCATGAATATCACCAATGATTTGAGATGTGGGGTGATTCTTGAGCTCTTGATAGACTATGATATCTCTGCAAGTGTTTGTAGACCCATCAGCAGCAACAGATGGTGATGGAGATTCCTGCAACCATGTAGAGGATGGCAGCTCAAACGAAGTAGAGCAAGCAGAAATCTCATCAGCATTTGTAGTGGATGGAGCTGCTGAGGCTACAGGAGCATCAGGTTCAGTGGACTCAGGCAGGTTGTCACTAAACCTGAAGAGGTGAGTACTGACTACATCATCATCAGTACCACCAGGTGGAGATCTGTTGACAGGCTCAACAGCTGGAGGTTGATAAGGAACATATTGCAGTATGTCCAGATCAAACAACTCCACAGGGTTTTGTGGAATCTTGTCCTTTGGAGATTCATTGAACTTCACATGCAGAGTTTCTTCAACCCCCTTTGTTCTACAGTTGAAGACTCTGTATGCCTTGCAAGTTGATGAATAACCAACAAAATACCCTGCATCCACCTTACTAGCAAACTTCTGGAGTGGGTTGCTAGTGTTGAGAATAAAACATGGACACCCAAAGGCTGTAAAGAATGAAATCAGAGGAGCCAAATGATGAAGAACTTCATAGGGAGTCTTCATCAACCTCTTATTCACTAAAGCTCTATTTTGTACATAGCAAGCTGTGTTGACAGCTTCAGCCCAAAAGGTCAGTGGCAGCCCTGAGTCAGCCAACATTGACCTTGCGGCTTCAGTGAGAGTCCTGTTCTTTCTCTCCACCACTCCATTCTGCTCAGGAGTTCTAGGAATACTAAACTGCCTTTTAATTCCCTTGGACAGGTAGAAGTCATCAAGTGTGTGGTTTCTAAATTCTGTTCCATTGTCACTCCTCACACACTTGACCTGTAGGGAATACTGCTTTTCTACAAGTAACACAAAGTTCATTATAGTCTTGGCTGCTTCATCCTTGGAGTGCAAGAAGAAAGTCCATACAAACCTGGAGTAATCATCCACAATTACCAGGCAGTATTTCTTCTTTGCCATGCTCATCACTCTGACAGGACCAAAGAGATCCATGTGCAGGAGCTGCAAGCAGGCAGAGGACTTTGGTTCTTCTATTGAAGGGAATGAAACTTTGTGTTGTTTTCCTTTCAAGCAAGCAGTGCAGTCATCTTCACACTTGAAAACCTTCAGAGGCAATCCTCTAACTAAACCATGGCTTATCAGCTGATTCATGTTCTTGAAATTAACATGACCCAGCCTTCTATGCCATAGTGTAGACTCTTGAGGAGAGGCCTTGGAGAATAGGCAAGGATGGCCTTTTAGATCTATTTTTTGGAAAGATCTAAGGCATACACTCTTTCTGTCCTGTTGGTCTTCAGGAGAGTGTGTTCATCCAATGCCTTGTCAATGAAACTCAGAACTTTGGATGACAGAATCCGACAGTTCTGGCTTGTGAAAAGGGCAACATGGCCTTTGTCACACATTTGACTGACACTCAAGAGGTTGTACTTGAGATTCTCCACATGGTTCACATCATCAAACCTTATTTCCCCATTGGAAACAAAGCCTTTTCCGATGATGTAACCCTTTGCATCATTGCCAAAGGAAACAAATCCCTTCTTTCCTTGAGAGTAGTCATTAAGAAGGGAGCTGCTTCCTGTCATGTGCATGGATCCTCCACTGTCTACATACCAGATGCTTCTATGGCATGTTGAAGAACCCTGCAAACACAACCATGTGTTAGTTAGTCTTAGAGACCCAAACCTGTTTGGTTTTGGGTCTGTTTTCAACTACAGGTGCAGCACTAACTGGTGTGTTATGTGTAACCGCCTGAGGTGAAGAAGATGGTGCAGAAGAGGAACCCTTTGGCTTGGACTTCCTTTTCTGTGGTTTCAACACAGGAGCATCTAAGTGGTTGACTCTTCCCACTAGTTGCTGAACCATCATCACCAGCTGTGTCTGATTTTGTGATAAAGCCTTCAGCCCTTCAGACACATTGGAGTTTGCTGATGATGAATTCCTATGTTGTACCATCTTTTTCTGAGCAACCTCAGCTGTTGCCTGAGTAACCCCCACCTTCTTTTTAGATTTAGCTTTAGGCTTAGGAATTTCAGGCTTGGACGTTGCTAGTACAAAGTTGGTTTCAAACTCATTCTTCATTCTATTGATGTCCTCATTGATTTTCTCCTTCTGTTTGAGTTTGGAACCCCTTTTGTACCAGCAATCATCAGTAAGATGATTGAACAAGCCACATATCTCACATGGCTTCTTCTTCATCTTATGCTGATCATCAGCTGAAGAGGATGTAACTACTGAAGACTTGTTCTTCAGCTGTTTGCCATCAGTACTAGCAGTTTTCTTCCTAGTGCCTGCTTTCCTGGTATTCTCTTTAGCTGTCTTCAAACCTTTCCTACTATTAGTTTTCTTCTCTTTAGTGCTAACAATATTTGAGGTTTGAACTTCAGATGTTATCACTTGCTCTCCAGTACCTTCAGTACTTCTAGTGACAACACCTGAGTTGATCAGCCTTTTGGTCATGTGACAGTCAGCATTTGAACCATCAGCTGTTGTAGCATCAGCTGATTGGTTTTGGCAGGAGTTAATGCTGACTTCTATCTCTGATGATGCTGATTCAGAAGATAGTAGGTCACATGATGAGAAGGATTGGTTATTGCTCTCCCCATCAGATTCAACTTCTGCTCTTGAAGTGAAATCTGTAGGAGGAGCAGTGTGATTATAACCAATGCCAAACTTCACATTGGAAGCTGATTGCTTGCTAAGAAGCATTTCAAAACCCTTGCATGATTGCACCCATTGATCACACTCAACTTGGGTGGTTGCAAGAGTTTTCTTGAGGTCTCTGTACCTCTCCAGAAGTACATCTTCCCTAGCTTTATCATCTTTGATTTGGCATTTAAGCTTGTAAATCTTATCATTTTTATCTTTGAGTACAGCCTCAAAATCAGCTTTTCTTTTGGAAGTAGTGTGCTCAAGCTCAAGATTTTTATCTATTAAAGCTACATTTGCTTCTCTAATAGAAGCAAATGCTGCTATGCATGATTCTGAACAAAGCTTGGCTTTTGCCTCAGTGGATACCTGAGATGAGGCATTCGATGATGACCCCTCAGCAGAATCAAGGGCCATCAGAGCAAGATTTCCAAAAGGTTGGTCACCACCATGTTGACCAGCACCTTGGAGTAGTTGTTCCTGACCAGATAGCTCTTCTGGTAGACTACTCCAGTCAACAACACTTGGGGTGAAAAAGCTATGTTGTTGAGGTTGTGTGTGATGATGAGATTGGGAAGGTTGAGGCTCAGGAAGAGCATGAGGTGGTTGAGCCGAGGGTGCTTGAGCTTGACTAGGCTGAGGCATGTAGTAACAGGGGTAAGGATATGGCATATGACCCTGTGGCACAAAATAAGCAGGTGGTGCCTGTGCTTGTGATGGATGGCCAGAACTGGAGGAAGGTTGCCCTCTGTGCTGTGAGCTATTGCTGGGAAAAGTCACAAAGGGTGTAGAGGAGTTAGATCCAGACGATCTACACTCTCTTGCAAAGTGTCCAAGCCTTTGGCACTTGTGACACCTCAACTTGCTCTTGTCAAAACCAACTTTGGTTTTGCCAGAGAGTCCAGGGAATTTCCTACCAGTTCTCTTGTAGAACTTTTGAGAGCGGATATTTATCATTGCCATTTGGTTCAAAATATCCATCTCCTCCAGATCATCATCTGGAATGCCCTTCAAGTCCTCCATCAGAAAACACAAGTTGTCACCACCACCTCCTGAACTACTAATACCAACAAAAGCTTGTTCTGAGTTGGTAGAGAAATCAATATGCTCATCATAAGAACTTTCTGATGAAGCATATTCTGACTCCTGACTTATCAAGGCAGCATTACCTTGGACAAAGTCATCAACGAGCTTACCAGAAGTGGACAACTTCCTCTTTTGCTCTATCTCTCTCTCAAAAGTGAGCAGCTTCCCATGAAGTTGGGTGAGAGATAGAGTTTCCAGGTCTGCACTGGAGCGTAGGACAATGGTATAAGTGTCCCATCTCTCAGGCAGTGACCTGAGGAACCTGTTGTTCATCTGGCTGTTGGAGTACTCCTGTTTGACCATCTTCAGCTCAGAGATCAAACAAGAGAACCGCTCAAACTGCTGGGTCAGAGTCTCACCCTTTCTATATGAGAATGTCTCATATTGTTGGGCGAGGATTTCCCTATTGTTTGCTAAGACCGAATCAGTTCCTCCAAATTGTTCCTTTAGAGCAACCCATAGGTCATGAGAAGACTCATGATGCAAGAGCCCTGAATAAATCTCATTAGGAATAGCCATGGCTAAAATTCCATGGGCTCTAGCATCAATTTCGAACAGCTTTAGATCTTCGTCAGAATATTGTTCAAGTTTCTTCGCAACCTGTTCAATAGATTCAGGGACGCTCACCATAGGCTTGTATGGTCCATGCACCACTAACTTCCAACAACCAGCACTGTTGACAGCCAAGTGGTGAAGCATACGTCTTTGCCATATGTTATACTCGTTCCTAACAAGCATCGGAGGCTTAGTTGAGGAACCAGTATTGTGAGGATCATTAGTTGGTGTCGTCATCTCAGGTTTTAGTCAAAAACAAGTTTAAACAAGACAAACGTAACTCAAAACCACTAGAGGACCTCAAGATTTTGGCCAGAAACAGCAGAAACTCACTCTCTATGGCTAATTCTTGTAAATTGCTAATTCGATCAAACAGAGAGATCAAAAGAGCAGTTTCAAATGATTAATAGTGAAATCGATCAATGATTAACCCGCTCTGATACCATTTGACAGGATCTCAGCCTCTCGTTTGATCAATCAGATTGGTTTGCAGCGGATTTAGCACGTTAATTAGCAATATAGCAAGAACATAAAAGATATTGCAATTAAAAGCACAAACATAGAGAGAGAAAAGAGTTCTGCGAAAAATTAATTGTTCTATTGCTCAACACGTTTCGGCAATTAAAACAGCATGGTTCACCATCCTTTTATAGGTGGCAAAAGGATGGTGATGATGTCCTTTCTCTGACATCAACAGATTATTAAAATTACAACTGACGGAACATAGAACTACTGAAGATGTCAACAGCTGACATCTTCTTACAAGTGTTCCTATCTTTTACAAGTACTGACAAAAGTAAACTACTGAAATCTTACAACGACTGAAGAACAAACTCTTTAGTCGTTTATAACTACTGATACTATAACAGCTGAAGAACAAGCTTTTCAGCTGTTGTACAACTACTGAAACAAAATTACAAAACTACTGAAAGGGAAAAACCATTAAAACAACTGAAGAAGACTTCTTCAGCTGTTGTGACAAACTCTGAATCTTTAACACTTGGTTCTTCAGACTTGGGCTTCAGATGATGTATCAGCTGATGACTTCAGTAGATGTCATCAGCTGTTGTCTTCAGTCTTTGTCTTAGAACTTTGTGCTTCAGTAGAAGGTCTTCAGTTCTTCAGTTCTTCAGCTTTTGATTCTTCAGTACTTATCTTTAGTACTTGAAGTCTTCAGTACTTGTATGATCAGTACTTCAGACTTCAGTACTTGTCTTCAGTACTTTAGAGTCTTCAGCTGTTGTTCTTCAGTTCTTTGATCTTCATACTTTGATCTTCAGACTTTGTCAGAACAGCTGATGGGAGTCTTCAGCAGTTGTTGCAGTGGCATGTGGGACTTAGAGGTTTTCCTGATCTTGGCTCATTGGTTCTTTTGGTCCAACAATGATCTCAAATGTAAAAGTCTTTCATGTCTGACACCGATGTAATATGATGTAATGTAATGATCTTAATGATATATAAAATGCATTGTGATGTTTATTTGTGATTGATTGTGTTATATTATCATTATATTGAATATGATTCACATGTATGAACTTAATATATAGGTTTGATGTTGTTTTACATACTTCTAAGTCAGTAAGAACTTAGAAATATGTTTAACTTAGTCATGTGGTTATTCATGCTAATGGACCATACTTATGGCCCATACGCATGAATAAACCATACTTATGGACCAGTCGCACGACTGAACCAGGTGACTGGATCAGTCGTTTGATTGAGACATAAGATTGATTCAGTCGTACGGCTAAACCTTCAGTCGTGCGTATGAGTCAACCGTATGAGTCAGTCGCACGACTGAACCATGCTAATGGTTCAGTCGTACGAATGAGCACTGAAAACCTATAAATACCACATAATTCGTGGAAAAAAATAACACTTCGAATACTTTCATACCCTAGCCGTCCAGAGCGTTTTAAGTCGCCAATCCAAGTTCATAGTTCCTTCCTGATCGATTCCAACTCATTCTTAACATTTGTTTAATCGTTAGATCAATCAGGTTGTTTGTTCTCACTGATTGGATCGCCAATCAAATAGAATTCCACACTATTTGATTTGGTCTCACTCAGAATCCGTTAGTACTCCGTACGTACACGGTCCTAACAAGTGGTATCAGAGCTTAGGCTCGTGATTTTGCGTGGATTTAATTGGTTTTGGTGTTAAAATCAACGTTTTCAATCTAAAGTTCCACTTTTTCGCTTCAAAAACGTGTTTTTGACGAGTCTCTGTGTTAAAGTTTCGACCTTTTACCATACGGCAGATTAGGGTTCGTAAAAATTTGTAATTTTGAGTCAAGTGTTCAAAAATTTGATTTTTTCCGGCAGCAGCAACTTCAGTCGCACGATTAGCTCAATTGCACGACTGAATCCCATTCGTATAGTTCAATCGCACGACTGGACTCATTCGCATAGTTCGTTCGCACGGTTTAGTTATTCCAGACGGTTGACCTCATTCGCCCTGTTCATTCGCACGACTGAATCCAATCGCACGATTGAAGTCATCCGCATCCTTCAATCGCACAGTTGACCTAGTCGTCTTGTCCAATCGCATAAGTCAATCGGTCCTGTTCTGAGTTCATCAAGTTCAAAGCAATGGAAGATCAGTTCTCTGCATTCACTGCTGGAAAGGACTCACGTATCCAGAATCTTCTACTTCTGGAAAGTGAGATAGGGAACCACAACAAACCGCCAAAGCTATTAATGTTGGATGAATACCCACAGTGGAAACAACGGTTTGAAATCTACCCGAATGGAGTTGACCCCAATCTGTGGACGTCTATTGAGACTGGTTATGTGGTACCCGTCAGTGCTAATGGGGTAAAGTTGACTTTGGGAGGAATGAGTGAATCCCAGAAGACTATGCATAATGCTAAAAAAAAGCTTATGCCTTGTTGATTCAGTCTATACCTAAGGACATTTTCCATCAGTTCTCAGAGAACAAGCAGTCGAAGAAGTTATGGGAGGCCTTAGAAAAACGATATGAGGGGAATGCAACTCTAAAGGCACTGAAGGCTAAAGCTCTTAAAAAGGAATTTGACAATTTCTCACCAATGGGAAAAGAGAGCTTAGATGACATTATTGATAGATTCTATCACTTAATAAGTGAGTTGCACATTCATGGCGTGACCACATCCATGGAAGATAAGGTTTCAAGTTTTACTGATGGTCTGTCAGACAAATGGGATCCATTTGTGTCTAATCTGAGACAAAATGACATTCTTGCCATATTAGACATAAATGATTTCATTCTGAAGTTAAGGGAGGAAGAACTACGTCAGAAATACAAGTCAAAGAAAGGATCCTATTCTCAGAATCCTGCATTGTACAATTCGATTTCAACTCCTGCTACTTCAGGCGCACCGCTAGAAACGGCGTTTGTGTCTAACTCTTCTGCTCCTTCCCAAAGCTGTTCATCGGGAACCGAAACGTCAGGGTCGTCTGGAACCCAATACACTGTTCCTGAGGTAAATACTACCAGTTTAAAGACCGAGAATCTTGGAAATGTCACAATGGAAGTTGCTAAAGAACATTTGGACCTACTAGCTGCTGTTGTTCAATCGTATGATGGGTTAGTTGCTGATAAGATTGTGAACTGTCATCTTGCTGACGAGGACTATAAGCAAGTTGATGAAACTGAGCTGGAACGCATGGATATTATGTGGGCCTTGGCTAGTGCTGTTAGAAGAGCCAAGATGTTTGTAAAGAAGACAGGACAAAACTTGGTTGCAACTAAATACATGACATTTTGGTTTGATAAAACCAAGGTCACGTGCGTCAATTGTGGAGAAAAAGGGCACTTCAAACGTGAGTGCGTAAAGCCAAAGAAGTCTGGGAATGGAAATCCTTTTCCTACGTTCAACCATCAAGACAAGGATAAGGCTGGAGCATCATCAAGTAAAGATTGTAAGGCTTTGGTTGCTTAGGGAGATGAAGGACAAGACTGGTCCTTCTGATTCGTATCCTAGGGTGAATCCAATGTTGCATTAGTTGATACCTTGGATGATGGATCTGCAAGTGAGGGAGACATCATAGCTGAGCATGCTAGTTCAGATATCGAAGAAGCTATGGAAGTTGTTGTCATTTGGTTGAAGAAGAGTTAAGTACTGCAAACTCAAAATCTTAAGTCACTGAAGAGTCTGACACTGTACTGATGGCTGATTCGTCTGGTTTTACACAGGTATATTCTAAAGACGAATTATTTGATAAATATGCTTGTTCTGAATGTGAGAAATTTAGAGAAAGCATTGATTTAAAATTTGCTAGGTTATTAGAACAAAATGATAATCTAGTAAATGATTTACAACTCTGCACTGAAGCAAATCGTGTGTTAAAACAAAATGAGTGCAGCTTCAAAGAAAAGATAGAACTGTTAGGGAAAAAAATAAGGGAAACCGAGGTTGTTGCTTTAAATCAATCTAATGATATTAAGTTCTATTTAAATTCTTTAGAAGAAACTAAAAAGGAGAAAGCAGTTTTGCAAGTCGAAGTGGAATCTTTAAAACAAAAACTGCACAGTTTGGCATGTTCTTCATACATAGTTCAAAACTTAGTGAAAGAACGAAATGGCGGGGAAGGTCGGGGTTACAAGGTAGTACCGCCACCACATGTAATTCTTTTGAATACTAAATGTAGACCAATCAATAATAACACAGTAAAGGATCATGTGGTGTCTACACCTCTAGTCAGTGATCCAGATTATACGGGTAAAACTGTGAAGTTTGTCACTAAATAGAAGGCGACTACTTCGATATCTAAAGATAAGATGCCTGTTGAAGATTTGGATGATAAAATTAAAAAGGTTAACTTAGGGTCAGGTTCAAAAACGTCTATTTTAGAACCTAACCAATCTAAATCAGTGAACCCTAAACGTGTAAGTCATCAAAATCTAAGTAAAATGAAAGCAAAAGATGCTCAAAATGTCAAAACAATTAATTTTGTTAAAGAAGGTGAAACATCTAAAAGGGAAGAGAAACTACCCAGCCCCCGACCAAACTCAACCCCACATCAACGCTTTCCTCATACTGTCGAAGGGAGATCCTGCTACAGTTATGGAAAACGAGGACATATTTCCCCAAATTGTCCTTACTATCAGATACCTAAAAAGAAAAGTGAATTTTTGATGATGAAAAACCAAGACTTTCTAAAATTAGATCTAATACTCCTCCAAAACACCATAGTCAACATAGACAAGCTCAAAGCGAAGCTCTGCCACCTAAGGTTAAAGCTAGGATTATTAGTGAACCGAAAGTTCAAACCATAAGCCAGTCGTCTGTTTACCACAAACAGGCCTTACACAAAATGGTTTATGGAAAGAAAAATCAAGTAATGTGTCTGATAGTGAAGACAAGAAAAGGAAAGATGTTCCCTCATCCTCTGAAGGTCAGTAGGTTGAGTTCATTATGTGTGATACCTCTGGGACACCCAAGCCAGTTAAGGCTTGGGTCCCAAACCTGAACTAATCATTTCCTTTGTATGTGCATGGTGTCTACTACAGTGCTATCACTAATACCTGGATTATTGATAGTGGGGCTTCCAGGCACAGGACCGGGAATTCATCCCTCCTTTTCAATGTCAAGCAAATTAAAAGGGGACATGTATCTTTCGCTGGGAATAAAGGAGGTTACATCACCGCACAAGGCGAAGTGGGAAACGAGAAAGTGAAGTTTGACAAGGTACTACATTCAGCAATTGGAAAACAACTTGCTTTCCATCTCCCAAATCTGTGATAAGGGGTTTAAGGTTGTGTTTGACAACAAGAAGTGCTACATACTAAAGATGGAGTATGTCATCCCGGAGGAGCAAGTTCTAATGTCGACTTCAAGATACAACGACCTGTATGTCTTGGACCTATCCAAAGCCTCCACAACTGAGTCTACTGCTCAGTGCTTCTTGTCAAAAGCAACAAAAAGAGATTCAGTTTCCTGGCATAGGAGAATGGGACACATCAATCCCGGAAGATGAATCATTTGGTTCAGAATGATCTGGTGGATGGAGTTACTGTCATGAACTTCCAGCTTCCAGACTTCTACATAGCATGCAAGAAAGGGAAACTGACGTAGAAGTCTCACAAGTCAAAGAAAGTTAATTCGATCGACATTCCTCTCGAGCTTCTACACATGGATCTGTTTGGCCCAATCAGCACAAAGAGCATTACTGGAGATTGGTATTGCTTTGTAGTGACTGATGATTACTCAAGATTCTCTTGGGTGATGTTTCTGAAAGCCAGGTCAGAGACCTTTGAATCATTCAAACATCTTGTTACCACATTGGAGTCTCTCTACAAGCTGAAAGTTAGGAAAATACGTTCAGAAAACGGGACAGAATTCAAGAATCAGTGGATGGAGGCATTTTGTTGTGAGAAAATGATTGTTCATCAATTCACTTCTGGCTACACTCCACAGATGAATGGCGTTGCTGAACGGAAGAATAGGAGCTTGATAGAAACAGCTAGGACAATGCTAGCTGACTCAAAACTACCAGTTCAATTCTGGAACGAGGCAGTGGCTAATGCATGTTACATTCTAAATCGGGTCTTGGTAGTCAAACGTCATGGAAAAACTTGTTATGAGTTGCTCCAACAACGTAAACCCAATTTAGAGTATCTGGAACCATTTGGTGCACCCTACATGCTGCTAAAGAAAAATAAGACTGGGAAGTTCTACGAGAAGGCAGAAGAATGTATCTTCCTTGGATACTGTATACCAGACAAACAGGTTTACAATAACTCAACTGGTCAGGTAGAAGTGTGGTGCAACGTTGATGTACAAAGATACACCACCCCCCCTGCGGGAAAAAGACCTTCCTTTTTCTTCGACTATGATGGATTTTTTAAATCCTTCAATCTACCTCCTTCCCATTCTGATGATGAGTTAGCTACTCGAATGATGTACGATGTTCTGAACACTCCTACACCAGACTCGACATCATCGGTTTCACTAGAAGATACCTCTAGCCCTTCAGGGGGAGAGATTGAAGTAAGTGATTCTTCCTCCAATGATGAGGCTGTTGAAACTGAGACTGCATATCAGGAGGACCAGGTTCCCACTACCAAAAGTACACCAGCATCTGTTCATGATGCAATTGGAACTACTAAACCCCATACTCCAATAGTTTAGAATCTAGATAATGAAGTAGTAGTACCCACCACTCCCAGAACTCTAGTTAATGTGCATCATCCCCTGGACAACATTATCGAGGATATTCTATCAGGAGTTCAGACAAGAAATCAGCTATGCTCAGCTGATTATACTGCAGTCATAGAAAAGGGATACTTACATGATGGTGCTTATCGATGCTTTGTGTCTCAAGTTGAGCTAAAGCATGTAAGTGAGGCTTTAAAAGATGAGGCATGGGTAAATGCTATGCAAGAAAAACTCCTTCAGTTCAAGAAGTTAGGAGTCTGGACACTTGTGGACAGACCAAAAGGTGCAAAGGTGATTGGCACAAAAAGGGTTCTTCGGTGTAAGAAAGATGACCAAGGGGTCATAATTAGAAACAAGGCTCGGCTTGTCATTCAAGGGTTTAGGCAAGTCGAAGGAGTTGACTACAATGAAATGTTTGCACCTGTGGCAAGGATGGAAGCAATTAGAATCTTCCTAGCCTATGCATCATTTATGCAGATTAAAGTCTATCAACTGGATTTGAAAAGTGCATTCCTTCATGGTGAAATCCGTGAAATAGTGTTCTTCAGTCAACCCGAAGGATTCGAGGATCCTTATCATTGGGATAGAGTTTATAAACTCGAAAAGGCTTTGTACGGGCTCCATCAAGCCCCTCGAGCATGGTACGAGAAACTCTCCACTCATCTGCTGAAACACGGTTTTCACAGAGGTGTTATTGATTGCACATTGTTCATAAAGGAAAAGGACGGTTAATTTACTACTGGTGCAGATATACGTGGATGACATAATATTCGGTTCCAAGAACGAAGCATTATGTAAAGAATTCGAGTCTGTGATGAAAGCTGAGTTTGAAATGAGTGCCATGGGAGAGATGAAGTTCTTTCTTGGTTTACAAGTAGATCAGACCCCAAATGGTATCTTTCTGCATCAAACCAAATATGTTAGAGATATCCTGAGTCGGTTCGAGATGAAGAATGCAACGGTTGCAGGCACTCCACTTGCCATGAACCATGATGTGGCACCTGACAAAAATGGTGATCTGGTTGATGTCACTATGTATCGAGGAATGATCGGATCTCTCATGTACCTCACAGCTTCTCTTCCTGATATTATGTACGCCACGTGTCTCTGTTCCAGGTATCAGGCAAAACCTAAAGTGAATCATCTAATCGGGGTAAAAGTATTTTTCATTATCTGAAGGGTACTCCAACACTTGGGTTGTGGTATCCTCATGATGATGACTTTGAGCTTACAGCGTATAATGACTGGGATTATGGTGGTTGCAAGATGAATTACAAGTCAACATCAGCGGGATGTCAGTTCTTTGGAAGACGATTAGTCACCTGGCAGTGTAAGAAGCAGACATCGGTTGCTCTATCGACATGTGAAGCCGAATACGTTGCGCCTGCAAGTTGTTGTTCACAAATCATTTGGATTCAACAACAAATGCGAGACTACGGTTTGCAATTTTCTAACACCCCTATCTTTGTTGATAATTATGCTGCAATTGCTGTCACTAAAAATCCGGTCTAACACCCAAAGACTATACACATCGGTATTAAATATCACATTATACGTGACCGTTTTGAAAAGCAATTAATCGATGTTGTTAAATTAATACGGATTTTTAATGCGCCGACCTCTATACAAAAGCGATTGATAAACCTCGGTTTTTATATCTCTTAGAGGTCAATGGCGTTAAAAAGAGAAGTGATGTGATTCCAGAAGAATCGAGTTGTTAGTTCGTCTTTACGTTTTATATATGTTTTTATCTTTTCTTTATTTTTTTTCCTGTCTTTAAAATCCAAAAACACAAAAAGATTTTTGGTTTTAGAATTTTAGGGGGAGAATAGTTTAGTTTTAGTATTTAATTCCTTAAAAAAAACGAGGGCGGGCAGAACAGCTGAAAAGCAAAGACATCAAATCTGTGAGATTGATTCAAAACTATGGAAAATGATAGTACACAGGGAACTAATTGTTTGGGACATCAAAAAGACTTAAATGTTCAAAATGTTATATTAAAATCACAAGTCTGAGAAGGATAAGCCAAATAAAGGAAAAATGATAGTAAACTAGTCTGTTACTGAGGTTACATAGAGAAAGTAGGCCTAGGGGTTGTTAGTCCATTATATGATGTGTCGGTAGATTCAACACAATAGACGAGTAGACTTCATTGGTGACACAAATTAAAACTAAATCGTTCAACTAGCTGTGGGTTTCCATCTTATCCCTGGTTAACACAATCAACGCATTTCCAATAAGAGGTGACGAGCAAAATAAACGCCACAAATGTGTGCGGATGACCATGAAAATGAGCAAAGCACATGAAAAATGTTAAACGAAATCAAGCTAATGACTAATGTTGTTGGTGGGTAATGTGTAAAAGAAAAGTGCTCAAACAAGAAAAAGTGCTCAAACAAGAAGATAGGTTGTGTGCCTCTCTGCTGTGCGATGACACTGACCTGAGGATAAGCATAACCTAAATATTCTAGAATTCATTGTTATTTGCGCCTCTCTGTTGTGCGTTGGCACTGACCTGAGACTTGGCATCTTTTTGAAAGCTCTTAGAATAGTTTCTTCTTGTCAAAAACCCGTAGACCGCTCAAAAATCTCTTGAGAAATGTTGATTACCATATAAGCGTGGGATTCACAAATGCTTGTGAAATAATAAATCTAACTAATCACCAATGTGAGTCAAAAATCTGTGTATGGATTTAATTGGACAAATATACTAACAATCATCGTGGCTACAATCCTCAATAGTCAAAATCATTGTGTGCTTCTTACAGTTCTAGTATGATTTCCTGTAAGTGCTATTGACTCTTAGACAAATAAGAATAAGTTAAACAAACATATACAAAAGGGTCCCAAAGGATTATGTATACACCTGTATGATTCCATATGAATCTTTCCAGAAATGATAAAAACAAAATAAGGATATTCTGCTCAGGGGAAGAAATCAGTTAAATGATATTTAAAAGTTTTCAACCCACCTTAAACAAAAACTCAAAAATATGTCCTGTTTTATTTCAATTCAAGTTGTTTTCTGTTTTATTTATCAATTAGGTGTCAATGTCGGACTACGTAACTAGATGAACTCTGTGAATCATAAATTAAAAGGGTCACGTCTAAGGTGACCAAACTGTTGTGAATTTAAAAGGATCATATCTGAGATGATCAAGGTTTGAAAATTAAAAGGGTCACGTCTGAGGTGACCAAACGATGTCAATTAAAAGGATCGCGTCTGAGGTGATTAACCGGTTTTAAATTAAATGATCACGTCTGAGGTGATCAAATGATTTCTGTTAAAAGATCATGTCTGAGATGATCATTGGTCATAACGTTATATATCAAAAGGTAAATTTGAGTGTATGGAAATGGATGAAGTCAAACTCATAAGTATGAATCAATCGCACGATTGGATCATAAGTATGAACCAATCGCACGATTGAATCATAAGTATGAGCCAATCGCACGATTGGACTATGAGTATGGGGTAACCATGCGATTGGATCATAAGAATGAACCAATCGTACGACTGGATGAAGGAGTCTGAGTCAGTCGCACGACTGAACCCCAGTCGTACGATTGAGTAATGCGCATGGGTCCAGTCGCACGACTGAACCCCAAAACAGTATAAAAGGAGGCTTAGTCGGTCGTAAACCCTACCCGACTTCAAAACTCATAAAAACCGCCTAATACCTAGACACTCTGCCCAAATTTTTCGTATTGCGATTACTCTCCGATTCTGTTTCTGACCATATCTTTTCATCTACAGGTACTAAGTGACTGAAGTCGTAACGAATATGGGGTTTAATCGAACCAACAATGACCGAAAATATTAAAAACAAGAACCGGGATTAAAACCCTAAAATAGACCACTTAAATGGACATAAACGTTGATTTAAAAGACATTAAGTGCTATTTCGAGGCCTTGCGAACCTAATGAATCTAAACACGAAGTATAATTTAATGTTTTGACAGAGATTCAAATTTATGGTGTCGAACAGTGCAAGATACGAATAGAAAGGCTGATGAACTTCAGTCGCACGATTGAGCCAGACGCATGATTCAATCGCACGATTGAATCAATCGGTGACTCAGTCACACGACTGACTTAACCGCATGGTATAGCATACGACTAAGTTCAGTCGCAGGCTCAATCATAAGACTAAGCTCAGTCGTATGGTTCAATCGTACGATTGAATTAGTTGGTCACAATCTGTTCAAATTCAATTGTTATTTCTAATGAACGTATCTAACGTATATGTTTCCTGTGTTGTAGCAACATGGCTGAGAGATGGACAATGAGCACCAAGCACAACATTTGTGCTCATCTGGATGCTACTTCTCGAAACGCTTCTGAGTTCACTGGGATTATTGCCTTTCTACGTAGATCAAGGATCTACAAGGCCGTCTCCACTCCCTGCACACCATACAGATCTATTCAGCAGGCATTCTGGGAGAACGCCACCATCGACCGTTCTGTTAAGCCCTACTGTATCCGGAGTTCTATCTTCGGACAAGATATTGAGATCGGGGAAGATGACCTGAGGAGAGTCTTGGATCTGGGTGAGGATGGAGCCCACCCAACCAAGCTGCATCCCCTAACGGTTCACGGATGTTTTTAAGGATCAAGTACGCCGACGACATTAATGTCGGTGTGCTAAACAAGAG
This sequence comes from Flaveria linearis, assembly GCA_024085815.1. Taxonomy (NCBI): domain Eukaryota; kingdom Viridiplantae; phylum Streptophyta; class Magnoliopsida; order Asterales; family Asteraceae; genus Flaveria; species Flaveria linearis. The sequence goes on along the minus strand of CM044008.1, from coordinate 43,544,973 downwards.
CAACATGTGCCCCCAATTTAAGTGTTTGGCACATGTGATCCTTAAATGCATTGCCTCCAAGCGTGGAGGATTCGACGAGATGTCTGACCAAATCCAGAACGCATACGTTACGCTGATACTGAACCACCCGTTCAGTTTCTCCCGCATGTTCTTCATATACTTGACAGAGAACATAGAGGCCAAGGGCAAGGAAGGCTTTTGTATGTATCCATGATTCTTACAGATGATTATAGATGAGAAGCTTCCTCAGCTGCCCAAGGAGAAAGATGATGCTGTGATTTTAGAGGTGATGGATGACACCACCTTGGGTAGGATGAAGGTATACCCGGGGAAGTAGGTGAAGCCCCTGGTTAGGAGACTTTTTGGATATCTAGCCAACAAGGATTACGTGGCGCCATCTTGAAAGAAGTGTCGTCACGACGACAGTGACTCAGACGTTGAGCCCATAGTGGTTCCTACCGACGACGACGACGACGATGACGACGACCATGATCATGGTCAGGATGGTGGAGATGCTGGCATGTCTACTATATCTCCACCACCTCCACATAGTAGTGCTTCTGCTCCCGGTGGATATGAGCAGGCTCCTATCCACCGGGACTTCATGGTTGATGAGGAAGAAGAGGAGTCGGATGAGGAGCCTCTGATGAGGACTGTCTGTAGCCGAGTCATGGTTACCGAAAGGGGCAAAGAGGCAGTTGGGGGATGCCAGGCTGGTTGAGAGGGTGGTGATGCTGTTGTTATTGATCCTACTTATACACCCGACCTGCACACTAGCCAGGGGGAGCCCAGATTGCAAAGGGCTCGAGGAGGAAGAGAATGGCCCAGCCTCACAACAAGAAGGGCAAGAGGTGACGGATTGTATTGATTACCTCTTCCACCACCACAGCTACTACTCCCACCACAACTACCACCACTCCTACTACCACTACTGCCACCACTACAGCCACCACTACAGCCACCACTACAGCCTCCACTACACCCACCACCACACCTCTAATACCCATATCATTTCCACCACACCCCACTTTCATCCCTACACCCATCTATACCACATCCACTACCACACCTACCATACCCAAACCAGGCCCTTCCACCTCATTCATACCTCCACAGGGATCTTCTCTACCTACTATTAGGTTGAGCAGTTGGCTAGCCTCAATAGACTAGTGCTCAAGCTGCTCGTGACAGATGATATGAGAGCTAACCAGCTAAATTAGTTGATGGCAGTTAATACTGCTCAGGGCAAACAAATAACCCATCTGACAGAGAGAGATGCTACTCATGAGAGCATTAGCTAGAGCCCACCGTGCCCTTACAGCACAGAATGAGCTACTGATGGCATTGGTTAAGAGGATTGAAGAGGTGGAGAAGAAGAACAAGAAGCTTATGCGTAGACTGAAAGGGACGAAGGGGGAGCCCTTGAAGATAAAGGGTGATGGTGATGATGGAGATGATGATGATAACGATTCCTCTGATGATGAATCGGATGATGATGATGATGAGGTTGAAGCGGGAGGAAGTGGGAAGGATAAGGAAGATGATGATGATGAGCATGATCCGGAAGGTGATGCATATGCATCAGCCTCAAATCCATCTGCTCGGGAGAGGTGCACGAAGCGTAATCAAGATCAAGGACCCTCTTCCTCAGCTCCTCAAACTGAAGAAACAAGCGAACAAGGCAAAAGTATTATTAGATGTCTTTGTATTTGAAAACTTTTATACTTGAATTATGTATTAAATTAATGTAATTAATGATTATTAATGTTTAAATGTCTTGATTACTGATTTGTGTGTGATGTGTTTTAAATGTTTAATCAAACATATGAAGCTCAACAGACGGATGACTATGACGTCACCCCCTTCAGCAAATCAAGACTCAGCTAACCATGATTCTTGATTTGCAAGGGATCGTAAGGCGCTCAGTGAGCTACACCCCTAAGGAGGGAGAGATCATCTATGATCTTACTGATGAGCAGCTCGCGAACATGTTTAGACTCAATCCAGATGATCTCGTCAAAGATGCTCCAGAGGTTGACGTTGTGAGTGATGAGGAGCTGCAGGATGTGGATGAGATTGAGATAGAGGATATCACTTCAGAAGAGTATCCAGGGCAATGTTATCCGCAACTTGGGTGAAACATTTGGCAGTGCTACTTTCGAGAGGTTTGATTAAACAGAGAAGGAAAAGGAGAAAGAGGAAGGAAAAGGCCAAGCTACGGATGCAGATGTCGATCTAAAGATGGATGAGTGGGCAGCGTGTTTAGCTGAGATGAAAGCCCAACAAGTTCCTCCAAAGTCGAACACCTACACCAAACTCTATCAAGTGAAGAAGCATCAGAAGGTGTCAGGTAAGATTATCAGTTGGGCATATTTTGAGGACTTGGATGTCTACGCAGTTAAGAGAAAGAAGGGGATTGAGTACTTCAGATATCCTCATGATCTGAAGACTCTTCCCGGTTTTGAGCTGAACAGGCTTGCCTGTTTAGATCATTTGTACACCAACCCAAGAAAGATGTCGGGTTGGTTCGAGATAGCTCTCAAGAAGGAATACCACACCAGATGGATCAACTTCAGGCCTCAACAGCCTAAACGGTTCATACATAAGACCGAAGTTGATCCTATCACTGGAAGGCCTAAAGTCGTGCTGAAGTGGAGTTCCCCGCGTATAATGTCAAAGATCCCACTACGTGAGATGCCTTAGGACTTCACTCCACACTTCAAATGGTGGTATTATGACTGGAGGACGGGTGAAGCGGTCATAGTTTTGCATAAGGAAGGGAGAATAGAGACCATCCGGGTATTTGACCTTATGTGGCTAACTAACTTTTCTACAGATGATGTTTATACTCTCTACAAGTGGCCACTATTCTATGACACACAGGACATTGTACAAGCTCTACAATTTCAACACGTGATAAGACTCTGCTTTGCGTTCGAGATACACACTGGAGTCATAAGAGAAGAGAAGTATAAGAAGTTCCAAGAGTATGTGAAGAATGTTAGACAATAGACTAAACTAGGTCCAAGGGGGAGTTTGTTGATACATCTTGATGTACCTAGTTTATGATCTCAAATGTAAAAGTCTTTCATGTCTTACACTAATGGAATATGATGTAATGTGATGATCTTAATGATATATGAAATGCATTGTGATGTTTATTTGTGATTGATTGTGTTATATTATCATTATATTGAATGTGATTCATATGTATGAACTTAATATATAGGTTTGATGTTGTTTTACATAGTTCTAAGTCAATAAGAACTTAGAAATGTGTTTAACTTAGTCATGTGGTTATTCATGCTAATGGACCATACTTGTGGCCCATACGCATGAATGAACCATACTTACGGACCAGTCGCACGACTGAACCAGGTGACTGGATCAGTTGTTTGATTGAGACATAAGATTGATTCAAGTTGTGCGTATGAGTCAACCGCATGAGTCAGTCCCCCGACTGAACCATGCTAATGGTTCAGTCGTACGAATGAACACTGAAAACCTATAAATACCACATAATTCGTGGAAAAATATAACACTTCGAATGCTTTCATACCCAACCATCCAGAGCGTTTTAAGTCACCAATCCAAGTTCATAGTTCGTTCCTGATCGATTCCAACTTGTTCTTAATGTTTGTTTCATCGTTAGATAAATCAGGTTGTTCATTCTCACTGATTGGATCACCAATCAAATAGAATTCCACGCTATTTGATCTGGTCTCACGCTAAATTTGTAAGTACTCCGTACGTACACGGTCCTAACACAAGTAGGTTATGCTAACAAAAAGGGGGAAACAATCGCCACAACCGTAGAACTTGGGAGCATTACCTACAGTATGGACATTGAAATTCACCACCCTCACTTGCAATTGTCCAGACTGAACAACCTACTCAGGCCCACATCAATATGGATGCCGTTGTTTAACGTCAATTTGAGCAGGGTATACCAAGGGCTATATCTACCCCAACCTATCCTGTTGATAATATAATAGTAGGATGGTGGTATGACACTAACAGAAGAGCCCTGATACTTTCTAGATATCAGGGTTAACATGAAGTGTTTAATTTTTATACATTGAGATTATATGAAAGCTTTCCTATGGTTGACCTACCACTTGCCAACCCATTATATAACTAGCAAGCTGATAGGTTAGATGAGAGGATTCAGCTGATGGTGTTTGATGAGTTCAATAGAAGAACTAGTATAGACGAAGGCTATCAGGGAAAACGGTTGGTCAACTGCATTTTAAGGTAGACCCTAAGATTAGTTTTGAAAGGGAACCGTCAGTTGAAGGCCCAGCTATAGAACCTGTGAACCTTGAGACTAAACTCCTTCAGCACCCATTAACCTCAGTGAAATACCAGTTGGTGAGAGTGTCTCACAGCCTCTCCCTGGCCAGAGATCAAGTATAGAACCAACTCCAGAAGGCCAAATCTCTCTCCTCTCTGAGTCACACAGGCAAGTGCTTGATAAAGTAAAGAGGATTCTAACCTCTGATTATATTAAATAGGAGAAGAGGGATAGGAAGAGGAAGGCAATGGAAGAGAGGATGAGAAAGACCCCCAAATACTCAGGAAGATGAGTTAAGGGTAGCGAGATTGAATTATCTAAGGTCTAAAAATTATAATATAGATGAATTGATCTCTTTTCTCTTGAAAGAACTAAATGAACTAGCTGATACTGAAGTATCTAAAGAGAGGAATGAGGCTAAGGGTACTAAATTGATCCTCAAGATCAAAGAAGAAAGGAAAAGAAGAAAATTGTATCAAGCCCCTGTCCTCTCTCCAGTTCAAGAAAGGCCTAAAGTGCAAACTGTATGTGTTGAGGAAGAAACTCAAGTAAGTAGTGAACGAAATAGACAAAAGATAATTACCTACTTTAGTGCCACTGGTCTCCATCAGGCAGCAACTCTACTCCCTCTATCTTATGAATATATAGAGTTTGAATATCACAAGCAGCTGGAGCAAGAAGTTTTCAAAGAAAAGAAAGCGGCTAAGAGGAAGATGACGGAGGAAGCTACAAAGTTAAGAGTCACCATCAGGAGTATCAGAAGAAGTCTGAAGACAGACTAAGGATGATGAGCTTCTTGAAGTTGTACGGGTTCTCTGGAAGGAGGCTTGGTTCAACGTCTCTATTCACAATGGATGAGCACAGTAGGATGATCAAGCAGATTCTAGAATTTTATTCTCCATCAAGTCAAGCTGCACCTGAAGGTGAGGTTAAGGTTGAACCCTAAGAGATAACATAACGTCGACCTAGTGCTGATACACAACCAGCTTCATCTTCTAACACACAACAAGGTCCTAAACCTTCTTCTAAACCTATGAAGGGGAAGGGCCAAACTAAGAAGTATAAAGAAGGAAGACCTAGTGATCAAGACCAAACTTCTCAGTTGAGATACAGAAAGAGGAAGAGGATGGCCATCAAAAGGGACTTAAAGAAGAAGAAAAAGTACAAGGCATCCACCTCTACACCTCAGGATGAGTCAGAACATCCTGAGGATGAACAAGAAGAAGCTTCTCAATCAACTCCACTACAAGTAGGGCCTTTTGCTAGTAAGAGATCTATCTTGTCTTGGGCTTACTATCCAAACCCAGACAGATCGTATGCCCCAAGAGATCAAGGAGGTCAGGACATATACTTCTGGTAGAATATGCTTGACTTTACTCAGCATGATCTTTTAGACATGAGTAGGTACTTTGAGAGCCTAAAGAATCCAGACCCACTGATTAAGAGAGGAATGGCTTTGTCTCTAATGATGGTCATAAACGAGTGAAGATCAGATCAAGACTCATAGTCATCCTTAAATTTTAGTAGCATCAGCCTAAGGGAAGTTTATACGAGTTATCTTAGAGGCTGATGCTAACCAAAAATCCCTCAGCATGCATTATGAAGTACAAGAAAGTTGATTCGGAAGATTTGACAATGCATAAATAAATTCACTAAGTGTCAAATCTTCCAAAGCCAAAGACCAAATTCATCTGAAGCCAAAAGTGAAGTCTTTCAAAGTCAAAAGTGAAGTCTTACGAAGCTTTAAGACAAAGTCTGAACACTAATTTCTTCTGAAGATACAGAAGACATACTTTATCTGACTTACTTTTGATAAAAATTGAACCGCTTTTCCATTCTATCTATAAAGACTCACCAATTTATACAAGTTGGTGATTATCTCTATACTTTTGTCAAGTATACATTATGGTCTTTGAGTTTGTAACTTTTCGCTTTTGTACTTTTTATCCTTTTTGTAATAGATTAGGATGTGAGCTATGACATGTTATAGTCACTTGTCAAAAGGCAATCTTCCTTTTGACTTTATATTGATCTTGTTGTCTAGATTAGTGTCCAGCTGGCTTTTAAAGTATGACCGGCTATAGGATGTAGTATAAAGTGTCTCATGTAACCAGTCCTTAGGACTATGTCTATTAACAATTATAAAACACTTGAGAGCAATATACATTATCCTTGAAAACTAATCTCTTTGTTCTTGTCTATTGCTACTTTGATTCTTTATTTATTTGTCTGGTTCCCTATTTGATCTATTAAGTGTTGTATTTTCCGTCTTGTCAAACTGTTGCATAACCATAATCGGTTCTGGAAGTTGGTACTTGCATCAAAAGCTTGTACATAATGCACCACATCTTTCAAATTACTATTCATTCTGTTTAAGTTTTAACATATAGGTAAATTATAATCGTAATTTACGGTTTTATACCTTCTAACATTGGTAGAGTAGGAGTGTTTCTGTAGTGAGAAAATAAGAGAAAAACAAACACGCTTGGACACTACAACAAAATAGGCATTAGCAAAAGCTAGTTGAATAAATAGTTTTAGTTGACTAGCAACAAATGAAAGTAACACATTCGATATTATATTAAACTACTTATGATCATGGTTGTAAAAATTGTTAGGCACTAGTCAAGCACTTGGATGCGAACTATGGATTAATCAAAAGTAATCGGATTGATGTTTTATATGTTAATTTTCAAATTTATAAGTATTTATATATACAATATTTTCTCAGTACTATATATATAATTTGTCAACTTTGACCATATTTTGACTAATTTGACTGATTTTTCTAATTTTTGACCAATTTTGACCAAAATTTTACTAACTTTGACCAATTTCTCCAACTATTATTCAACATTGACATTTGACTTATTAATTAAGCGATTAGCTGAAATCTAATATGTGGGTGACTAGTTATCTATTAATCAGGCATTGATTTTTAAAGCACTAATTATAATAGAATGTTTAAGCGTATTTTCTTTTAAGACGTCACCATTCTGTTTAGTTATTAGGGGATACAGAGTCAGTACCAAAGGAGGAAGAGGAAAGAGAATGACTAGACCGGTGATTGTTCACCGTGAATCACTAATGGGGAGAAGGAAGTTTAGTTGTAGTTTGTGAGAATTAACTCAAAAAAAGACATATTACACAAATCCCCACATCCAAACACACCACCCAAATCCTCACATAGTGAAATCCACTGTCCATTATATTAATTTTATTCTCACATATTACTTTTTATTATAAATTTATTAATTATTATTCATACAATATTTCAATTTTTTATTATTTTTCTTTATTACTTTTTATGGTTTTTATTTAATTTAATTTTATGAAAAATAATTTATTATTAAAAAATAATTAAATATGAAAAATAACTAGAAAATGGGAAAATAGGGATGTCATCCTACAAAACGAGAAAAAACTAGAAAAAGTTGGGAAATTTTGGGAAAATAGGAAAAGCTGAATTAGCACTGATGTGTCAGTCATGATAAAGGCACTAGTAGTCGTCCCGTTTTCTCCGTTTTCTCATGTGTGACACATAAGCGTCACATCAGTTTTTCTCATTTTCTTACTTTTCCCTAGTTTTTTTTCCTTTTTAGTGGTGTCGTCCTTGTTTTTCCTCTTTTTCTTGTTTTTTATAATTTTTTTAGTTTGTATATACATTTTAAAATATATAACTTAATTAAATAAAATATAATTTCATTAATTAAAATAAAAGTACATCATAAAAAAATAAAAATTAATTAAAAAAATACATCTAAAAAAAATACTAAAGGTTTGTTTGGTTCAATTGATACAGTTGCTGCAAAAGTTCGATAAGATTCACTCAAAAGTTATCATGAATTGTGTGTGATCATATACGTGAAAGTATGTCATGTTGTACCGGTTCATTGTTCGGAGGATCTTTTATGTAATCCAAAGATCTTGTCACACCATCATTCTTTAAAATTATATTGTGTCAAATAATACATATGTACATGATTTTTCTAATTCTTCATGGATGTAGTTGTTTTGTGGGTTGTTGAAGTATTTTTCATTTATCTTTCAGGACCCCAAATGCACCAGTCAATGTCCTTTCTTAACGTTTCTTGCGCTCTTTTAAATTGTTGTAATTTAAGATCGTTCTCCAGTGGGAAAGATAATGTTTTAACTATAGTTGTTAGTTTGGATATATCATATCCAACTAAATAGTATTCAAATTTTCATTCAACACTATTTACCACAAACAGACTATTGGATCGGGTTATGAATTAACAAGACTTTTTTAGTGATTGGCTATTAGCAAATGCAAAATCTAAGCTAACTATCTACTAACAAACACAAATACTTTGAGTAAATAATACCATAAAAGATTCTTTCAAAGTACTCATTTGATAACTTTTCTGATTACAAAGATGAATATCAGCAGATAACAAGTGGGTAAACAAGCTAATCTCAAAACTACACAAGTGTGAGGTATTTATACTAAGAAAGCTAAACACTTAGAATATATCATTATTCTCCATTCTATCTTTAGGATAACATATGTATAACATAGAGCTATCGACACTTTTGAAGATCAGCAGTTTCAGTACAATGTTGCCGCAGGTGGCAGAACAATGTTGTCGCCTGTTGAAGAACAATGTAGCTGCCAATGCTCTTCGATCAGACAACCTTGCCTGTAGCAGTGAATCAGCAGTTCATCAGGCTAAGTGTCGACTCATAGTAGTTCAACACTTAAAAGATTTTGGCTGTTTCGAATAAGTGTTGAAGTTGTAGTTTTTGGTAGCTTCATTCTTCTCATGGTTCAACACGGACACTTTAGAGAAATTCCACTAATAACATCATTGAACAAATGTGATCGGTCATGGACCAATATGATATTGTTAGCTCTTGCAGTCCCACAAAATGCATACCAAATGCACAAATCTACAGACACCATTGCTTCAAGCATTATCAGCAGATGCTTGTGATCACCCTCATGTATTGTCCCTCGCCATATAATCTAAGCTCCTAACATCCCGGAAAACCATGGCGTTGCTCATTTGCGGCGTATAGTAGTTTACGTCATGGTACGCCGGTCTATATAGATATTCTCTCGAATACAAATTAATAACAACATCGTAAAAGTTTGCAAGCTGTCGTGTGATGTTCTCTGATACATATTTAAATACTCGTCAAACGAATCTAAAACATTCTCGTATGCTAGTTGTCATATTACAAAAGTGTATTTTTATAGTGAAGTAAAACTTTGATGACGTCACATTTTAATGGTTTGAAAGAACTTAAAATTTGTTTCTAATTGACTGACAATCATAAAAAATAGGTCTTTATTAATTTGAAACCTCCTTGGAAACATTTCTAGGAGAAATTCTGGATGATTATCAATAAATTTGTTTCTAATTGACTGACAATCATAAAAATAGTATTTTAAATAGTTAAACATAGATAAAAATAATCATATTAAAAATTGAACATTAGTAAAAATAATGATATATTAAAAAATAATTGAAATTCCTTCTTGATGAGGAGGTGGTGTCTTGTACTTTGCCTAATGATAAAAAAATCAACGTAGTTAAAAAATAAAAAAATACACTTATTAGTATTTGAATCTTCATCTTTCGAGCTTGACGAGTCATAAATTTTTAAAATCTAGTGATTTAAAAGGATTTAAAAAATAGTAGATAATTTAAAGAGTAAAGAAGAATAAAATGAGTTATAGAAAAAAATTATAATGTATTTTTTATTTCTTTTAAAAAGGTCACAATACCATTTATGTAAGGCCCTGGTTCCAGTAAGCCTCACAGTAGGTCATTCACAGCATAACAAAGATCTAAAACATTTATTCAAGTAAACATTGCAGCGAAAATTACTTTAATTCAAACTTGTCATGACATAATTCAAAGAAAACATTTAAATTGTCTTAAGTACATCAAACAAGTCTTAAAAGTATGTTTAACAATCTTCCAAGATTTGTGATGCCAGTCTTCAGTTGCCAAGAAGCTTTGGATCGATGCCCCCATCCTTCTAAGCCTAACAACTCACCTGTCAAACTAATATGAATAAACATTTATTATACACATTTATTATACACAGACTGTCACCTTACCAATACATTATCATTAATACTTTTGCTTGTTTATTATCTATTACTCTGTTTTATCCGTCAATTCCCAATTCATATGTCTCGGGATCTACCCAAGGGCCAGACCCCGCTTCTGATTAACACAAGACATTACTTTAGCCATGCTTGTGATAGAAACAAGACTTTACTTTATCCATAAGAGCACAACAAATGCAACTATCCTTTATCCTTTACTTGCTAGACTTTACTTTAGCAATGGTACATTGTTATGAGCTCAATAACATTTCTTTAGGTTTCACTTTCATCTTTAGTTATACATATACTTATACATGCTAAGAATCAACTCATAGTCCATATATTCACATTCTTCAACAAAATAAAACAAACAGTGTAATCGACCTCCAAGGGACAGCGGGGGTTCGAGGGCGGGATCCTCTAATAGCGAGGTTCTAGGGGCAGCAGGCCCCTGGTTGGGTTACTTAGCAAAATTTATTATAAAAAATTCGATTTTCTTGTTAAAACCTTTTGAAATCTTTGTCACAAAAATTGTATATTTAGTATGCATATCCCCCCAAACATTGAAAACATGTAAATAAGGGGATCTAGAACTCATCTAGTAAGTAAGCAACTTCACGTCTAAGTTTTCTAAGCTAGGATTGTGGCACGTGGTCTTCATATAAGTTAGCGCACAAACATGTCATTTTGTAAACAATTTCGGTAGCAGTTTCGCACGCAGTTTCGCTTCAAGTTTCACATGGCAGTTTCGCCTAATTTTCGTTGGAATTTCATAGATTCACTAAATCTACTGGTCTACCTATGCACTTGTTATAAAAAAATTCTCCTTTCATGTGTTCTTATATTTTAAGGAAATCATATGATTCAACATTCAATCATTGATATTCCTTGTTCTTTCATTCTAAATTCAATTCAAAACATGTTATGTTATTACTTACAATTATATGTTTATAGTTAGATAAACTTGATGATAACACCCAATCATTAATTCATGCAACCATGATAATAATGATAGATCAATTGGTTTGACAAACCCACCCCATATGAAAATTCGAGTGATGATTGGAACCGGATTTACATATTCTATCACAGGACTTCGTCTAGGGACTGAGTCAATTTAGTCATTAGGTTTGATTGTGTTTGGTTTGTCTTTTATCTTACAATATTACATTATAAGTTATGACATTGCCATGTGAATTGAATTGTTTCAATATTTTAATCAATCCATAAATGTATTTAAACATGTGTTTACTCACCAACTAATTCGTTACCTGACTCGTTACTTTTTCACATGATTTCAGGAATGCAGATTATTGAACTTCTATATGCACATTTAGGGTTTAGACTTAGTCAAATTAAATACAATTTCATTGTGATTATTTGAGTGTTTTTATTTGTAACGTATTGTTTGACTAGTTTTATCCAATGAAATGACATTTAATATTATTTTAACGCAATTACTACCATGTGCTATGAGCAATAGATCTAAATTCATCCACCCCAATGATTCCATCATCGATCGGGGTGTGACACCCCACCCTCCCATGAGTCCAATTTCGTGCGGTCTAAAACAATAAAAATGAGACAACTATTAGTGTCCTTATGGTGACTATGTGTCACACCCCCACTGATAGCGGAAACACGATGGTGCGACGGACGGGTCGCCATAACACATTGAGGATCTAAGAGAATCACTATAAAGCGTTCTTCGTAAATAGATCATGACGACGCTCGACACATGCGAACAAGTGCCAAGGACAATCACTCCATTACGAATAACCAAAATGAAATGTGTTCATCAAAAATTCCAACAAAAGAAGCATTCCAAAACACGATTAAACAATCCAAGATCCAACAAGCACACCATCAAAACATCCAGTCATATTAACCCAAAAGTACCATAAAAGAAGACTAAATAAAAGTCCAAAAATAGTCTAATGGTCCCGAGAGAGCGGTCTTATCTAAGTCCACATCCATTCCACCTACGCGTTGTTAACTGAAAAGACATGCTCATAAAAGTCAACATACGTTGGTGAGTTCATAGGTTTAAAGTACAAAACATTGTCGTGTACACATGTAATAAAATGAGTGTGTTTGTAAGAGAACATAATAGCCATAGAATTCACACAAGTCAAGTGTCATGCCCATGCCCATGCCTATAACCGGATTATATTCACTCATAGGCTCGCACATGGCCAAGTTGGTCTTAGCTAGCATACCAACAACAGGGATGGGGTGTCAGCCCGTTAGTACTAACAATAGCTCTCCATGACTGTCTAGTCCAAATACAGTCCAAGTACAGATAGCACATTTGTAATAACTCTAGATTCGACCCTATGGCCCAAACCACATACAAGTTGTTTATGATACGGCATAGAACAAAATATTTGAGCAAGCTTTTCCCCCAAGAAATCATAATTAAAAAGGGGCCATGAAACTCACCTTGAAGTAGCAAAGTTCAATGTCCACAATATGCACGATAACTATAGAACACAAAACACAAAAGAATTACTTCAGGTCAAGCCGACCTGGTTAGTTGTAATCCTCAAAGTCCAGCCCTTATTGTTTATTCCAACTATTTTTAATAAAGTGTTCTTTTAAGTGATAGTCTATGTCCATAACTAATGTTTGCGTTCTAACTCCCGTCCTCATTTAAATGTCTTAGTTTTTAGCACCGCTTGATGTACGTCTTCTTAGTCCCTTATTTTAATTATGACCATTAACTATTATGACCTTGAACGTCTAGTGTTTATCTTTTAAACTCATCTGTAACTTCTATTTAGTCAATTAGTTGTAAACCCTTTGTTCTTAATCTTTTAAAAATAATTCAGCTTGATTAGCTAATCGCGCACCTGTCTTGTGTAGATTATCTAGGGTTTGAAAAGATTACGGTTCATCGCGTAATAGGTGTCAATAGAAATCTAACACATGGAAGTAACTCCCAGAAGAAGAAACAACTCAAACGGGTCACGAACAAAGGAGATATGACCCTATGAATACAACATATCATTCTGCTCGGATTTGACAGATTCGACACTTGAACTTAGACACTGACTTTGGAGGATCAAACGAAATAAAAAATGCACAAGACCACTTGGGTTAGATAGAGGATTCTTTAAAATTGAATTTAGATGAAAAGATTGACCAAATTGAATTTGTTATGACCAAGTTACATCCTGAACAAGTTGACCTAAATTTTACACAGTATGCTATCAGGTTTTCAGATTCACTTATCAACTATTAAATCTTCCTATTCTTTATTACTATTGAACATGAACATAAAATCAATGATTTTTACAGAATTTTATATTCAATCATTTATTAAGAACAAATCTTCAAGGATTTGCAACCCCAACCAAAATATATATGAAGATTCTTACACGTATGAACTAGGGTTCACTTACTTTGATGATCCGAAACAAGAACGCCCCAATTCCTCAAGAGGCTTCATTCGTACATTGCAAAAAACAAAGAAAACATGATTTTAGATGATGGATCATGATGAAAACATGCTTATATGAGAAACTACATCAAAAACCTTGATTTTTTTCGTACCTGAAAGAAGGAAGATGGATGATATTGAACAAAGTTTAATCTTGAATGCCTTGATCCTTGTAGAAATCGATTGAAATAGATGAATAAGAAGAACTTGGATGATGGAAGCAACAAGGAGAAATAGAAAGAAATTTGGAGGATTAGGGTTTGCTAGAATGAAAAGAAAGGAGCAAGGGCCTACCCCCTATGGGGTTTGACTGGGTGGTCCGACAATGATATTCTCTGTTGAGTATGAGTCAACAAGGATTGAATATGAAGATTGAGTCAGTGATTAAGTAGCGGAAATACAAAATCATAGAACATTAAATGCTGTTAAACATACTGATAAATGCTTGTGTATTGATTGTAGAACAAACAAGTTACAGAATGTTTTAGGGTTTCTTGAACAGTGAAAAGATAACCTTAAAACATCAAAACTTTGGTAAAAGGTTTGTGTCAATCAATACATGTGACAAACTTGGGAAAAACTTACATATGATGGATATTCTATTCAATTTATAGGCTGACATGAAGCCTGTACAAAAAGACTAAATTACCCTGACATCTATACAAAATACTATTCTAAGTACAAACGTTTCTTCATCCGCATTAGTTACTGAACATCCGTATTGACTAATGCGGACGCCTTGGCTTCATCAGCATTTCTTTATTCTTCACCAACATTAAGTGTTTGGTCATCAGCATTAACAAATGCAGATGAACAAACACTTATCCGTATTTCTTCTTGTGCATCCGCATTGATTAATGCGGATGAACAACTAGTTAACAACATTTGTTCTAATGCATCCGCATTAACCAATGCGGATGAACAAATACTTGCAGCATTTGTTCTTAGCTATCCGCATTTGTTTATGCAAAAGAACAAACACTTGTTAGTATTGTTCCTTGGTCATCCGTATAGACAAATGCGGATACCCGACACTTGGTCTTCTCCTGCATGCTTTCTTGGAATTATGGGAGTATGCCAACAGAACAACCATCACCCATCACTTGAATTGGCATGTATAATCCTTTCAGGGTCCAACAATACTCCCCCTAGGGATTATACATCCTATGTACTTCAAGGTTTTGATGGTGGAAGAGGTTATGAAGATTGTGTTGGGTCTTCAGCTGTTGCTTGCACTGGTGATTCTGGAGTTGTACCTGGATCTTGAAGAGATGGGTTTAGGATGGGAAGTCTCTAGCCTCGTTCATCCTGTCTCTACTTAGTAATGGTCATTTGGCTAATGGTTTGAATTGCTTCAATGGGCATCTTCTTCAGTGATATGGGTTCCCACACACCAACAGTGGACAATTCATCTCTGTGAATCAGAAGTGTTCCATCAGCATCAACCTCAAGTTTCAGTATACTGCCCAGAAGAGGTGTCTTCTTTTTCTTCCTCTGTTCCCTCTTATGCCTAATTCGGTCATAAGCCATCTTCAAGATCTTGATACACTTCAAGAAGAAATACATATCTGCTTCTCCCAGCTTGTTGGATAAATCCCTGAAGTGCCTTGAAAAGATGTAGTGGATGTAAGACTCATCAAGCAGACTTACTTCGTATCCACTGAACAATCGGATTTCAGCACCTTCTTTACCTCCCCACTTCCGTTCAATCAACAACTCATATGTCTTTTCATCATAATAGACATTAGAGATTGGGATGGAAGTTTGGGTGCCAGCTACCATCTTCCTTGTGATTTAGTTGGTTTTACATTCAACTTAGGAAACACCAACTCTTCAGTCCTTTTTGTTTTCTTTTTCTTCTCCAGGGGATTTTGAAAAGATTTATCTATCCTCAAACAAACTGCCTTTAATGATTCGAAGTTCTTTGTTCTTCTGAACATCCTCAGAATTTCTTCGAACTCATAACCCCTATACATTGCTTTATGATAGATTAATTCAATCTTAATAAGCTCTTTCAGGTCATGAATCTACAGGGAGTTCACCAGAGCAGAGTACTCTATGAAAAATTGCACCAACCCTGAGATCCTCTTAATCATAAACATATTCCAGTCACTATCGTACTTCCAGGCAATGATCTTGACATCAGTCTTTCCCTCTAGAGCCGATACACCCTGAATCATCTCTGAATTGGTTAACCCTTCTTGAAGCTTCAATCATGAGGGTTCAGTAAACCATTCAGGATTTCTGTTGAGAATGGGTGCCAAGACATCATGATCTTGCTTAGTGAGCTTCATATCTTGAGCTGTGAGTCTTGTTCTGGGTCTCCTCTCTACAACCTACTCTTCCAATTTCTTCAATCTGTCTTTCTTTTAATTAATCATCAGGAGAATTGCAACTCTTAAAGAATTAGTCTTCATGTTACCCAGTTTTCTCTTGGTATATCCTTGCTTGAAAAGATAATCCTTCATTTCCCTGTCAGACATGGTGTAGGGATCAGGATAACGAGTTTCAGAGGTCTCAGCAAGTTTTATGGTTGTGGTAGTGAATGTTATTGGGGATTTGACTGATTTTCTCTCATACTCAGTCACATATGTTGGATAAAGAAGTTGATTCATCTTTCTCACTTCTTCAACCATTGATTCATATGTCATCCCAAACATTTCGTCAGCATCATAACTATGATTGATCAGAAACATTGCATTGATCATCAGGTCATTAGTTTGAGCCTTTTCAACCATCTTCTCAACTGAAGTTTCAGCCATCATAGGGCTATCTTTCATTACAGGTTCATCGACCTGGTATCCTCCTTCAATCTCTCCTTCTTCCAAGTTAATGATATCAATTATTTCTTTTAACTGTGCCTCGGCCTTTTCATTTTCATCAAGAAATTTAGCTATAGCAGCTAAACTTCTCAGATCATCTTTCTGTTTCTTCTTTACTGGCTCTTCTTCCTCGACTGGCCTTCTTCCTTTGGCCTTCTCAGCCAAGTACTTCCTTTTTCTTAAGTAGGTGTGTACTAATGGTCTGGATGAGGATGGCACAGATGATTCAGCAGTTGTTTATATTTGTTCTACAGCTTGCTTTTCAGCAGCTTTTTCTCTTTCTTTGAGCTCTTCACTTAGTCTTCTAATGAGGTTTTGTTGCTCAACATATAGGGTGACTGCAGGAACAATCTGCAAGCTCAACTCTCTCTCTAAGGGCACTGGAGTTTGAGGAATCACCACTAAGTGTTCTACTGGAGGTCTTGGGTCTTTAACAAAATCCCTAAACTCATCATCAATGATAAAGTCTCCAGCAGAGTAGCCATCTAACTCTTTTATGAGATCTACAAGCTCAAAATCTTGCTCTGTGGTTTCTTCAGATGGATCACTTGAATAGACAATCATGGCTAGACTTGACTCAGTCTCTGTTTTTGTTTCTTGTTTTGTTTCTTGTTCACCTTCTCTTTGTTCTTCTTCATCACCTTTTCTTTCTTGATCTTCAGCCAATTCCTCCTTGATCTTGATTAGCATTTCAAGTTCTGAGACCCTTTTCAGTAAGATCTCATTCTGGTTACTAAGATCAGTGATTAGCTCAGATTGGCTCTCAATTAGGCTTTCTTGCTCTTCCATGGCAATGGTTTGAATGGTCACAGTGTCAACATGACCACTAATTTCTTCTTTAGCTAGTTGGAGAGCAGCCTTAAATCATCTATTTCTTTGTCTTTCTTTGATAATTCAGCCTCATGTCTCACTTTCATGTCTTTGATTTCTTCTTCCTTCTCTTTAAGTTCTTGAATTTTGTCTTGAATTATTTCTGATATTCTATTCAACAGCTTTTCCATCCTTTGCACCTTTAACATTAGCTCTGTAATCATTTCATCTTTCTCATCAGGTAGATTAATTCCTGATTCAGCAAAGCTTTCAGAGGGCCCTGCTATTGATTGGACTTGTCTTACAGGCATCCTCATAGTGTGACCCTCCTCATCCGGAGATGATTCGGAGTCATCTGATGAGTTAGTAGATTCACCAGACTCAACAGGCTCAGCAGCTATGGGTGAAATATGAGGTGGAGAAAAATAAACTAGAGACATGTAAGGAGACAAAATAGGTGATGGAACATATGGTGATGCCATTTCAGCTTCTTGAACAGAAGGTCCTGAGTGAAGATCACCACCTACATCAACATGTGGTGACTCAGGCCTTTGTTTCTCTACTTCTTCTTTAGCATGCTTATTAATAGGTTGTTGATTATGAGCTACTTCTTCTTCTTCTTTTGGAGCTTGTTCATCATGAGCAATGTCTTGTTGCTCTTCTTGTTGGTTGATTTGCTCTAACATCCAAGAAAGTAGTGAAAAGAAAGTTCCACTGTAGAAATTCCTCAGATCCCTCTTCTTTATGTACATGTAGGACTTGGCATTGTAATGAGGAATGTTCATACAAGTCCTACAGGTGTAAGTTGTGGAAATGCTTTATTAATGAGGCATTGGAGGAATCTGGGGTACATTAGCAACATGTTTCTTCTTCCTTCTTGCATATTTGACACCAGACCATTGAATACATAAGTAGACATATTGAATGGTCTGTTGGTGCATATAGCACAAGTAGCTGAAGAGGTAGTCACTGGAATATCAATCATTCCACCCTGTCTTTCTTTTGGACAGACGGTGCTGGAATATATGAATCAAAAACCTCCATTGTAGATCTACCAAACCCTTGATAAGTTCCTTTCCTTCATATCCTCCTTCATAGCCAATGTTGGCAAAGCAGGTCGTGATTTCCTTATCTTCTAGTTCCTAAGGAGTATTGGCATCATCACCAAACTGTAGACACTGTCTCACAGTTTGTTTAGTGATGTTAAGGGTGTGATCAACAGATATTCTTCCAGATAGTGTCTTGACACCATCAATATCTGCTACTTCAGCTGTGCTCCAGAATGATCTTATGAAGTTTTCATAAATGATTGTTCTTACTAAGATAGCATGAGCTACCCTTGTGGTGGAGATGAATCTAATCATATCTCTAAGTTCATCTGCTTCGAGGACTTCAGGGTCAAGAAATCCACTCATATTGTGGACCTTGCTCCAAGTGATATTTGCCATAAGCTTCTGCACAAGATGCACATGTGTGAGTTTTTGACATCAAATTATTAATTACATTGATGAAATCAAGCTGATTATTTCAATTTTGACTTTATTTGGTCAAGATTAAACAATCAACGGTATTGTTGCATAAACAATTTGACCTAACTTGATTTTGCCATGCATGTTTAATTTTATTTTGAATTATCTTTGATTTTGATGTTTATTTTCTGTTTAAAAATCTCTTTTCACACTCAACCATGTGTTTTGAAGTTGACATTCTTAGTTTGATAATCCCCTGTTCATATGTCAAATTTAGGGTTTCAAAAATCACTTGTTTGTGTTGATTTCATGATCATTTGTGTCATTGAGTTCAAAAATGTCGATTAATCCTTGGTTAGTGGTTGATTTTAGAGATTGTTTCATGTTTTTAGGATTCTGTGTTTAACTGAGTTTGACGGGAATCTCATGGATTTTGCTTGTAATCACCTTGTTTCGATACTACGTTGGTTTAGAATCAAACTAGAAGCAAAATAGTGGTTGTAGAACACAAGAATCTGAATGGTGTTGGTGATTGATTATGGATGAAGAACAGTAGTGTGTTTTCGCTCGTCGCACTTTAATGTCACTCAAAATTTGAAAAGTATTAAATGCTTAATAAAGATCTATTTAAATACTCACTTTAATTCCTTTTTCAAAGTTTACAAGTGTTAAAAACAAATGCGGTCGACTACTGTAGGAAATGCAGAAGAGTAAATCAGTCAGCATTCGTTTACAGTAGCAAATGCGGATAAGTAAGACTTGTTCGCATTTGGTTACTGTAGCAAATGCGGATGTTTTAAGTTCAGACATTTTAACACTGTAGCAAATGTGGATGTTTAACTTGGTCTGCATTTCTACACTGTAGCAAATGCGGAAGAACATGTGTTGTTTCGAATTTACTTCAACAAATGCGGATGAACAACAAAGTTTTCCGCATTTCTTGAACTTTAACCATGATGACAGAAGAGTGTAAGCACACTTTTAATTTGTGATGATACAAATATATAACCAAGTTTAAGTAATGATTTTAGCCTTATTTGGGAAATACGGCTGAGGAAAACAAATGCAGATGTTCAAAAGTTGTCCGCATTAGTTTTCATACTTGAAAACTGTGAATATTTGTATTGAGACTAATGCGGTAAAGTTAACTTATCCGCATTACTTTCACTTGTGTTTTCATTTCTCAAAACTATTAGCCGCATTGGTTTTGTGCTTAGGTTACCTTCAGCCGTATTAACCAATGCACTTACCTGCATTAAGTTTTGAACTTGTCAAATCTTAATGTTTCTACTGTGAATAGTTGTTGGATCTATTGAGGTTGATGCAACCAAAACAACACTTAGAAGAAATTTGTACAACTAAGAGAAGTCTTCTGAAGGCAATGCTGCAACTTCCGAAGCTTACCTAGTGATCTTCCGAAGAGCTTCCGAAGAATAAACTCAGTCTTTCGAAACTTAGAAGATATTCTTCCAAAGTAGACACTTAGAAGATTGCAGATAAAGTCTTCCGAAGACAAAGCCTTGGAAGAAGCTGAGTCTTCGAAAGTATAAATGGTTTGGAAGAATTTATTCTTCCGAAGCCATTTACACATCGGAAGAATCACAGTATGAACCAGAGGACAAAGCATTGTCCGACTGACACTTGCTGCCTACTCTGATTCTCCGCAAGATGGTTTCCACGTTTATGTGGTTGACCTTACTTGTGTCCGCTGTTCACCATTCCTTAGCTAGTACAGCTGCCACCTTTAGTTGGTGACCAAAAGTAAGTCATGGACCTGTCATGACTACCTTATCTTAGATAATTCTTTATCTAAGATACCCTACCTCTAGCAATGTAGTATTTGTTTAGAAGTAAGTCGCAGCATGTTATCTACGTATAACAAGCTATAGATAGTAGTATATATAGTCGCTCATTGTAACTTAGTATCCATGATTCTGCATGAGTCTTGTAATACTTAGTTGAGAGATAATATATACAAATATCTTGAAAACTATTTCTTGTGTTCTTTACTTATTATATTATTATCAACTGAGTTCTTGATTCTGTATTCATCAAAACGAGTAATATTTAACAATTTATAAGAAACACTAAGTGTTGAGAGAACAATATCATTCCTGTAATTGGTATCAGAGCTTCCAGGCTCTTGATTATGAGATCTAACCATCCCAAATCACACTTGTTTCTTCAAACTTACTCACTCAACCAAAATGACCCTTAACCAGAAGTCTGTTGAACCAGAAACGGTAACCATGACCAAAGCTCCCATTATCACCCTTGATAACTTCAGGCGCTGGTGTCAATGCATTGAAGGATTCATCAAGTATCACGACTCCCGTATGCAGAAGTCCGTTACTCATGGACCATACATACAAAAAGTGGCTTCATTAACTGGAGATGGTGCCATGATTGAAAAGGAAGTCGAAGAATACTCTGATGAAGACTACAAGAAGATGGACATTGATACCAAAGCTATGACTGTCTTGCTTACTGCCATACCAAACTTGATCATGGCAGACTTTGAGCATTGCACTACAGCCAAAGAACTCTTTGATGCTTTGATGTTAATGTACTATGGTTCCTCAGAATCCAAAGAATACAAGAAGGATGCTCCGAAGCAACAGTTCAAGAACTTCACCTACATTGATGGTGAAAACTTGAGCCAACAATACATTAGATACATGGATTTGATAGCATCTCCACAGTCCATGGGTGTAACTTTTGAAAAGAGAGACATAGTAAGGAAATTCATGAGCGCTCTTCCTTGTGACTAGAATTCTATTATGTTTTTATCAGGAGATCTGAAAATCTTGTAACACTCACTATGACTCAACTATATGGAATCCTTAATGGATACCGTATGGAGATGGAAAATCTGAACAAGCGGCAGATGAATGGCAGCTCAACCACTCCCGTCAGCAATGCTCTACATGTTGCTGAAGGTGCAAGAACTCCACAGTCCCAGATGTACCTGACTTACAACCAGTATCCATCTTGCTCATCTGGACCCTACATCACTTTTCCTAAGATCCCCAAGTGTCAACAAGCTCAACAAGGTCCTTTTCAGGAAAATTGTGCTTTTGTCTCAGGAAAAGAACACACTGTGATTTTTTTTGTATTGATGATCTGGAGTGTTTCAGCCCAGATGATGTTGAGTACATGGACATTGTCCAGTGAATGGCTCTACTTACCTACAGAGCAAAGAAGTTCTACAAGAGAACTGGAAGGCAATTCCCTCAGAACCCAGCATATAGCAAATTTGGGTTTGACAAGGAAAAGGCCAAATGTTACAACTGTAACCAACCTGGCCACTTTGCAAAGGAATGCAAGGCTCCAAGATCCAACCCTAGAGCAGCTCACGCCCCTCAACATCATGCTACCACACAAGCTGCAGCCAAGCCAACTGAGCAGACCGTAGCTGTTGCTCAAGAAGTTGACTGGAGCTTTATGGTGCAAGTTGTCACCCCTGCTCATGCTCTCATGGCCAACACAGAGGATACTAAGGTATGTAAACATCTTTGTGCTCCTGACTGTGTAGCTAAGGTTAAGTTGTACCAGGACTACAACTTGAAACTCAAGTCTGATGTTGAGTCTTTAAACATACTAAAGACTGATTTTAAAAGAGCAGAATCTGACTAGAAACTAAA
Source organism: Flaveria linearis (assembly GCA_024085815.1). Classification (NCBI taxonomy): domain Eukaryota; kingdom Viridiplantae; phylum Streptophyta; class Magnoliopsida; order Asterales; family Asteraceae; genus Flaveria; species Flaveria linearis. The sequence goes on along the minus strand of CM044008.1, from coordinate 43,522,410 downwards.
AATTGAAGAGTTAGAAAACACTGCATCTACTTTAAAACGTAAGCACTCCAACTACAGGGATCAAATAAAAGACTTACTTTCAAAGTTGACTAAGGCTCAAGCCCAGCTAGTAATAGCTGAGGCTGAAGCAAAGAAGTATGCTATCCAAGAGCATAACTTCAACAATGTTCTTGCATCAACCTCTCACTCAAAGGAATGTTATCAAAACAAGAGTGAGTTGGGAACCAATGAAACTGCTCCACAACATTCCTATATGTCTATTAGACAGCCAAGATGTGTTACTGATGAGCAAGAGGTTCCAACTGTTGACCCACCGTCTCTTGAGAAGATGAGTGATGCAAAAATGGTTACCACTACCACCATAGAGAAGGAAAAGGTAGAAAACCTCATCCCCTCAGCTGAAAACAAATCTCTTACCAACAAACAAACAAAGAACAAGATTCAAGCAGCCAAAAGAACTGCCAAAAAGGTGGCTGAGTCCAAAATGAAAATTGACCCAAGGCAAAAAGGTGTTTTTATCTTAGCTATATTCAAAGTGGTTGGAAGCTCAGATTCAGGACAGGAGTATAGTACCAATACTCCTATCCAATTGAAGGATCTGAAGGAAAAAGGGAAAGCTATTGAAGAGGACAAGAAGGCTAAGAAGCAACAGCTTGCATGTCCCACCAAAGCAAACACTGAATGCATAATATGTGGACTGCACAACCACATGGCCAAAGATTGTTTCTACAATCCTGCAAACACACATTATGCAGACAGGGTAAAGAAAGGAGCAGCCAAGGAAGGTCTCACATTTGGACCACATAACAAGGCCCAAATGTTAAAGAAAGGAAAGCAAGCTTCCGAAGCCAAGTTGCTTTCGGAAGAAACATCTTCTTCCGAGAGGAAAATAGCTTCGGAAGACAAACTAAAGAAAGTTCTGAAGAACAAAAAAGCACCTCTCAAACCGTCTAAAAAGAAGACTGCTTTGGAAGAAAAGGTTGTTAAAGCTTCTTCTGAAAAGAAAGAAGCTTTGGAAGAATGCTCTGCTGCCCAAGCTTCATCAAGCTCATCTTCAATGATCAACCAAAGTATGGAATGGAAGATCAAAGAAGATGTTGTAGCCCAAACCTCTTCTTCCCAAAACATTATTGAACCCCCATGCTTACACTTAGGTTTAATTATGCTATCATCATTGGAAGAACCCAAGACCAACAAGGATTGGGTTTCCAATAAAAATTAACTGTTCATCTTTGTGCAGGGACATCCATATGATAAAAATAAAAACATTTGGATTGTGGATAGTGGATTCTCCAGGCACATGACAGGGAACAGATCTCTTCTTTAACAATTTCAAAATTTTGATGGAGCCCTGTTCAGTTTGGAGGTGAAGCCAGAGGATACATCTCTGGTAGAGGTAATGTGTCCAATGGTAAGATAACAGTTGACAAAGTACACTTTGTCAAACAGCTTGAACACAATCTTTTAAGTGTTTCTCAATTCTGTGATCAAAAGCATCAATTGCTTTTCACAGAACATGAGTGCATTATCCTCAAACCCGGGATGACAATTCCTAAGGAATTGGTGCTTCTTAGATCTCCCAGGAAAGGGGATATATACAAGCTGGATATGAACAATGCTTCCCCACTGGGTGAAGTATTATGCTTTCTTTCCAAAGCAAATAGTGATGAGTCAACTCTTTGGCACAAAAGAATGTGTCATGTTAATTTTAAAACAATGAATAAATTGGCTAAGAATAACTTGGTACATGGTATGCCTAAAAAGGAGTTTTTCTATAAAGACCATTATGTTGCTTGTCTGAAAGGGAAGCAACACAGGGCATCCCACAAATCCAAAGAAGTTAACTCTATCACTACCCCATTACATTATTGCACATGGATCTATTTGGTCTACAAGTATAATTAGCATTGGAGGGAAATCATACTGCCTTGTAATAGTTGATGATTTTACTAGATTCACATGGGTATTCTTCTTAAGAACTAAGGATGAAACTACTGAAACTTTAAAATCTTTTATTCTTAAGATAGAAAATCAAATTGATCACAAGGTAAAATTAATCAGAAGTGACCAAGGGACTGAGTTTAAGAATCAAGTTCTTGACTCATTTTATAACTCAAAAGGGATTACCAGACAATATAGTGCTCCCAAAACTCCTCAACAGAATGGTGTTGCTGAAAGGAGGAACATGACACTTATTGAGGCTGTAAGAACCATGTTGGCTAATTCAAAGCTACCTCTAACTTTCTGGGCAGAGGCAGTCAGCACTGCATGCTATGTGCAGAATAGGGTTCTTATTGTTAAGCCCCATGGAAAGACCCCTTATGAGTTATGGAACAAGAGGCCACTATTCATTGGCTTTCTAAGGTCCTTTGGCAGTAGATGCACCATACTTAACACAAAGGACAATTTGGCAAAATTTGATGAAAAGTCAGATGATGCTATCTTTGTTGGATACTCTTCAAGCTCTAAAGCTTATAGAGTATACAACATTAAGAATCAACAATTTAAGGAGTCATCCAATATAGTTGTGAATGAGCACACTCTTTGTGTTGAGGGAAATGGTCCTGACCATATTTTTTGACTTAGAATTGTTTCTCAACTATTATAAACAATTTTGTGAGAATGTTTTAGCTAGATCAAGAACTCAAATTGACTCAGATGATGATCAAATATTAGAGTTTTCCAGACATATTCCAAGTTCTCTAAGAAGGAATGAAGAACAAGCTCCCACCACTGCAAGTCCTGAAAGTCTGAATCTCTCAAGAAACAATAGAGCTTCAACCAGTTGTCAGCTAAATGAGCATCAAGTCACTTCATATGACAACTCCATTTCTCAACACCAAGCTGATGAAGATAGCTATCTGGAGGAACAGGCAACTGATGATACTATCTTACAATAAAACATTTTTGATAATGTCATTCATTCATTCAATCAATCTTCATTGAATGAAAGAGAGATATCAGCTCAAATCAATGCTAACAATCCTAATATGAATCATTCAAACCTGGATCTATCTATGTAACTAGATGTTATTCCCAGGATCAGGATTCATAACACTCATCCAGCTGAAAACATCATTGGGGAAGTCTCAAAAGGTGTGAGAACCAGGAGACAAACTCACAATGGGAATGTTTGCTTGTACTCATGCTTTCTCTCTTAAATAGAACCTAAAAGGGTAGAAGAGGCTCTCAAGGACAACAATTTGGTTGAATTATTACAAGAGGAATTGCTTCAATTCAAAAGTCAAAAGGTGTGGAATCTATGTCCACTACTACCTGGTCAAGTTCCCATTGGAACAAAGTGGGTGTTCAGGAATAAAAGAGATGATAGAGGTTTGATTATCAAGAACAAAGCTAGACTTGTAGTTCAAGGATACACACAAGAGGAATGGATAGATTACACTGATGTCTTCGCACTTGTTGTAAGACTTAGGCTGTAAGAATCTTTCTTGCTTTTGCTACACCCGAGAACTTCACAGTGCATCAACTTGATGTCAAATGTGCATTCTTGTATGGGGACATCGACAGAGAAGTCTATGTGTGTCAACCACATGGTTTTGAAGACCCACAACACCCCCACTATGTGTGCAAATTAGATAAAGCTCTCTATGGCCTGCATCAGGCACCAAGGTTATGGTATGAGACATTGTCTCAATTTCTTCTCAAGAATGGCTACACCAGGGGCACCATAGACAATACATTATTCATAAGAAGATTAGAGAAAGACATGTTGTTTGTTCAAGTCTATGTTGATGACATCATATTTGGTTCCTCAAATGACCAAATATGTAAAGACTTTGAAAGCATCATGAGAAAGAAGTTCGAGATGAGTTCCATAGAAAAGATGGATTTCTTCCTAGGAATTCAAGTGAAGCAAATGGAAGATGGCTTCTTCATAAATCAATCTAAATACGTCAAAGACATCTTAGAAAGATTTGAGATAAAGGATTGTAAACCAGCTAAGACACCTATACAAAGAAATCACAGTCTCAATCTTAACTCCGAGGGGGAGGATACTGATCAGCATCAGTACAGGGCAATTATTAGATCTCTGATGTATCTCACTACAAGCAGACCTGATATCATGTTTGCTACATGCATATGTGTAAGATATCAAGCTGTTCCCAAGGTGTCTCACCTCATCTCTACCAAGAGGATACTTAGATATCTCAAAGGAGCTCCCAAACTGGGCCTTTGATATTCTAAGAACAAAGACTTCAACCTTTATGGGTATACTGACAGCTATTATGGTGGCTGTAACATCAACAAGAAATCCACATCAGGAGGATGTCAATTTCTTGGTGGAAGGATCATCTCCTAGCAATGTAAGAAGCAATCATGTGTCTCTACATCAACTGCTGAGGCTGAATACATTGCTACTGCTAGCTGCTGTGCTCAACTACTATGGATTCAAAATCAGATGTTAAACTATGGCTTCAAATTCATGGAGACTCCCATTCACATAGACAATAAGAGTGCTATCTCAATCACTAAAAATCTGGTCAAGCACTCTAAGACAAAGCATATCAACATCAAATATCATTTCATTAGAGATATTAATGAGAAAAATCTGATCAAATTGGTCAAAGTTGACTCAAATGCACAATATGCTGATTTGTTCACCAAAGCTTTTGATGAACAAAGATTTAAGTATTTAATTACAGCTATTGGGATGATAAACCTTGACTGCTTATTTTGTATAAAATGTTAAGTCTAATGTGTCTATTTACAACATAAGCCCTGTTACAAAAAGTATTTCTTCAAAATTTTTGAAGTACAAACTCTTCTGAAGAGAAATATACCCTCGGAAGATAGTCTTAATCTTCTTCCGAAGGAAAATTCCTCTAATCCAGACACATCTTCCTAATAGAGTTATGCTTCGGAAGATAAATTGATCATAGATCAACTCTCTTCCGAAGGAAACTTTCTACTTCTACCGAAGCGCGTTTTCACTTCGGAAAAAAATAGTCTTTATGACAGATTTTGCTTCGGAAGCAAATTTTGCTTCGGAAGATAGTCAGGTGAGAGAAACTTAAAAGTTCTCTCGGAAGCAGGTATTGTCAGAAGAATACTTTAAAATTGTAACGGAAACATTTGGGTCCCACTCTGGCAAAAATAAAATTTTTTGGAAGATTGTTGGAGTATTTTGAATAAAACACCCTTACCGCCTCTGTTAAATTAAGCCGCATAGTGCCATTTCACCATATCGGTTTGATCATTTACCCCATATTTAAAGGACTCCAACTCTCTTTTATACTTTCTTAACCACTGTCAAAACCCTAGCCTAATGTTTCCACCATAATTTTCAAGCTTGAACTCCCTCCTTCTCAAAAAAAATCTCAAACAATGGCTCTAAACCCGTAACATAACCAGATTGCTATCCTTGATTCATCTGCGGATAGAGACTTTGCTCAAATCATTCAGTTCCTCACACAATCTATATACCTTCCCGCTCTCACAATAAACCCCCACAATCTACTCTAACCATATGTCTGACTTGTGAACAAATGGTCAGAATGAAATCATTAACGATGAAAGGGTAATTCGTTCGAGAGTCTGTGGACAAGATACTGGTAAGTGAAACCACTATCAGGGAACATTTGGAGCTTCATGATACTGGAGCCCCAACTGAATTTCCAAGACTTAATTTAGAAGACACCTATGTTCAAATGGGATATGGAGGTGATGTAAGTAACTACACTGTCTACAAATTTAACTTCTCCTATGTTCATAGTCTGTCTAACAAATCACGAGGTTGGGATCAAATCCCTTATGAACTAGGCTGTTTAATTCATGGGTTGGTCAAAGGCCTGAGGTTCAACTATTCCAGGTTTGTTCTGAATAACTTGAGGGAAAATCTCATCAAGAATACATTTTACATGTATCCTCAATTTATTCAGCACTTTATCAACTATGAACTAGACCTGGATAAACTAGAATATAAAGATATTCTAGTAGTTCCTCAAATGTGGCCGGGTAGCTTCCGAATGCTAAAGAAGATATCCATCAATTTCACTGGAAGGTTCACTCATCTGCTTCCAGGTATGCTTAAGCCTATGGCTCCTGGCGATATCCCTATTCAACCAATAGGTGACAAACCCACACCAGACATCACCACTCCACTCCAAAAGGTCTCCTTACATGTCAAACACCTTTATCAAAGACGTCCCTTGTTATATCTACTCCGATTGAACAAGCCCCCACTTTTCAGCCCAAAAAGTCTAGAGTGGAACACAGGGCTCCCACTCAACCTGAGGTACAACTTTCTCCTCCAATTGACCTCAATATCAGTGTTGAGTCTCCTCAGTCTCAACCTGATGAGCCCATCACCCAAACCTCAATCCCTCAGGATGAGTCACAATACTCTCCTGAGCGAATGGGACAACCATATCACTGGCTTTGAGCCATTAGGTGTTGACCAAGGTCCCGGGTCATTAGGAATACCTACCATATCCTTCAATGACCTTTTAACCCAAACTGATGAGGATTTTATGTTTCCTCAAAGCTATGAAGTTGATCTACCACACCTTTTTTTAGATCAACAGTGCCAAAGGAAACCTCTGATCGCTGACCCACATCAGCAACCAATAACCGAGGTGAGTCCCATCGGTGTGTAGGGGACTCATGTTGGCTCAGCTGCCACTACTAAGAGTCTCTCATTGAGCTCTCAGGATAGTGTTAACATCAATGAGACTGAGTCTACGGCAACTCTGCCAATTGACATATCTGAAAGAGATATCATTGAGCAAAGGAATCTAGGGTGCCAAGAAACCACTACTGGTGATGAGGATGTACATACTAGGTATGTTGTCTCATCTCCCCGTGATTCTTCACATGAAGATGATGGAAGACTGAAACTCACCATTGAGAACCTGTACTCTAAGGTCTCAGACCATGAATTTAAGGTTAGGATCTTAGAAAACAGGTCTGCCACTCAGCAACTTGAGATTGAAGATCTCAAGGCAAAACTAGCTGAGACGCAGATTGAGAAGTCTGTCAGGCATGTACCAACTCAGGTTTCTTTAAGTTCTTCCTCTAGCTCATCTACTTCTCAAGATGATGCTACTAAAAAGGGGGAGAATGTACAGAAACAAGCTCATAAGGAACCTCAAATTTTTAAGGAACCTCAATCTTTGACTCTTACAACTTTATCCTCCCTTTACCCTCCATAAAAGCACTCATCTACTGTTTTCCCATAACCACCTCCTCTGGTTTTTCAAGTGGACCTAAGGATGCTCATCAACCTTCATAAATTTTTCACACAGTTTCTGATGAGCTTCTCACTTGAACAACCATCCCCTGATGTTGCCATAACCTACTTTGGAGCAGAAGAGCTTCAAAGGCTCAGTGCACCACCTACCACTCAGGTGGAAGTTGGTCAACCTAAGGGAACTATGGAACCTGAGATTCATTTCGAAGGGGAAATAGGGACTGATGGCCCAGCAACTGCCTCAATTGGGACAGATGGTGTAACAACATCAATCTCTTCCGAAGCAGAAGTTCAAGTTGCGGAAGTGATTGTTGGCTTATCATCTCTGTCTGATGAACTGATTCTCACAGAGGCCATCCTTGATCTAGCCTCTGAGGTAAACAGTGAAGACTTTCTTACAACTCCTATCCTTCAACAAATACCACAAGATCAATTACAAACTTCTCAACCTCATCCTCAGTCCTCTCAACCTCAACCCTCAAAACCAGAATCTACAAAAGAAGTATCTCCTCTACAAAGGTAAGAGGAAGATGACTGATGAGAAAATTCGTGAGGATGAGAGGTTAAACAAATTGAGAAGAAAGGGTAGACTTCCTACTGAGAAGTTATTGGCTGCAAGCAGCAAAGCGGCAGTAACATCTCATGAGTCTATCAATGAAAAAGAAGAGGTTGGATGTGATTGACAGGCTCATTAGCCTGGGAGTAGCAAATGAACAAATGCTACTACTCCCACTTGATGAGCTTGTCAAGTTAGAAGAGGCAACCTTACTGCAAAATAGAAAAGGAGAATGCAGCAAGGTTGGCTAAAGAGGAGAAGGCAAGGAAGATAAAATAAGAGGCTGAACTGAAGAAGAGGATGGAAAGGATAGCCTTCTTGTGCTTAAGAGGTTATACTCAGGAGGAACTGAGTTGTCATGAGAATGAGATGATTCTGCTTCTTATTAATAGAGAACAAGATCAAATCAGTAAGGAAAGAAAGAAAGCTGCTAGGGAGAAAGCAAGGGAGAGAAAGAAGAAGGAGGAAGAGGCCAAGCTTGCAGCTGCCAAGAAAGAGGGAGATAAAACCTGGATGAAGGCTTATCTCAGGGCACATGGCTTCACTGGCAGGCAAGTTGGGCCAATGTCAGAGAAGGCCCTACAGTGACATGTCAGTAATATCAAAGCTGACATTCACTTAGGAAGAAGAAAGTAGGTATCTCAAGAGATATAGAGGATGGAACCCAAGCTAACACCTAAACCTCAACCATAACCCATAATAGCTGAGCCTATACCCTTCTCTTTCCCCATCAAAACCGAACCCATCACTGAACCATACACCCCTAAACCCACACCATCCACCTAACCATTACCATCTTCCTCTGCCTCTCAACAACCACCACCACTACCCATTTTAAAACCCAAAACACTACCCAGAACTCAACCCTCCTCCACCCAACAATCAACCATCCACCCATCTCCCAAACCATCCTCTGAGTCAGGTAAACCTCTGACCTTGGAGGAATTCAATGAAATCAAGCAAAAGCTCATCAATTGTACCACTCTGAGCAATATCTCTTATGAAGAGGAGTCCATGAAACTGAATTTTATTAATGGATCCTCAAGTTCCCTCACAAGATAGGAATTTCTTGATTTACCTAGGGAAACTCTACACCAGACACTTCATCTCTTAGGACTCAACTCTGATTCACTAAATGAGGAAGAGAAGAAACTGAGAAAAAGGCTGGTGACTCTGTTATATATCAGGAAGGGGAACAAACTGTCTAATCAGCCCCTTATCCCCAGAAAAGGAATTGTACAATGGAGGTTCGATACTTCTCCTCCCAACTTTGTTGTGGAAAGAACGAATGGCCAAGTAAACAGACTCAACACTACATCTCTGCTGCACTTAAGTAGATTTGATATTGCTGAGTTAGCAGAGAAGCCATTCTCCAACCCCTCCAACTCTCAGATAGCTACTCACATTAGAAATCATCTAAGTAGCCTTCGCCTTGCTGAGTTTACTACAAGAGCAAGGATTGAAGAAGAGATAAAGTTAAGAGAGCAGGTGGAAAAGGAAGGGTCAATCAAAGGAGATACTTTCCTTTAAAAGATTAAAGGCCCTGCCGTGGAACCTATAGTTAGATGGGAGTATAACTACAACTCCCATCAACTAACTCTCTTCAGAGGGCCACAACAAAGGGTACACATGATTCAACATAACATACTGGACCTGTTATCAACAAAGGATCTGTACCAACTTCTCAGCACCACTTTTGGAAAGAACAAAGAGACATACAAATATCTACTCTCCTTGGTGATGAAAGTTTTGAGGAATAGAAGACAGTGAGGTTTTCGTAGCATCAGCCTAGGGGAATTTTGTTGGATCTATTGAGTCTGATACAACCAAAACAACACTTTGAAGAAATCTGTACAACTAAGAGAAGTCTTCTAAAGGCAATGCTACAACTTCCAAAGCTTACATAGTGATCTTCCGAAGAGCTTCCGAAGAATAAACTCAGTCTTCCGAAAGTTAGAAGATATTCTTTCGAAGTAGACACTTATAAGATTAAAGATAAAGTCTTCCAAATACAAAGCCTCGGAAGAAGCTGAGTCTTCCGAAGTATAAATGGTTCGGAAGAACTGATGTGAGTAAAACAAATGAAAAACTGATGTGAGTAAAAGAGATTCATAGGACATCATTACCTGGTCTGTTTAGGTTGCTACACACATAATTGGATATGCTAATACTTACACACACTTTGAGATGAAAGCTTCACAGTTGAATATAAGCTTTAGTTCATCACTGCATGTGTTTTCTTTTCCAAGTTGAGTCTACCCGCATATCAGATAAGTCATGTCAGTCATTTGAGATTTATAAATAAACACAGTGAATGATATAACGACTGTAATTATATCATTTCCCATTAAGCATAAGACATATACTTCTGCAAGATAAATTCTTTTGTATTTTTATGAATTTTTTGAATGTTTTTGTTGATTTGTGTTTTTACTCAAGGTTAATCATGCCAATTGATTGGACTAAGAATTCAAATCTTCTAGGATCAAATGCCTTAGTGGATAAATTAGCTAATTGGATTATCAGTGTGGACCTGTATCAATTTGATTAACCCTTTTTCAGAACAATCTCTCAAAATGTGTATCTAATTTCAATATGTTTAGTTTTAAGTGTTGAACTGGATTATTAGTTATGAACATTGCTGCTGCGTTGTCAATATGAATTGGTGTGTGCAAGAAGTTAAAACCATAATCAAGTATCTGGTTTTGAATCCAGAGAACTTGAGAGCAACAAGCTGATGCTGCAATGTACTCAGCTTCTGCTATTGAAATAGACACGTTTGTCTACTTCTTGCACTGCCAGGAGACCAGTCTGGGACCAAAAAATTGACAACCGCTAGATGTGGACTTTCAATTGAAATTACATCCTCCATAGTCTATCAGTGTATGCATAAAGATTGAAATATCCTTCCTTTGGATACCATAGTCCAAGAGCAGGTTTTCCCTTGAGATATCTAAATATTCTCTTGACTGCATTCACATGTGATTCCTTGGGATCTGTTTGATACCTAGCACAAACACATACACCAAACATAATGTCAGGTCTACTACCTGCTAGATACATAAGTGATCCAATCATAGATCTGTAGTGAGTCTGATCCACTAATTTTCCTTTAGGATCTGGACCTATCTTCATCTTGGTATCAACAGAAGTTTTGATAGACTAACAATCTGTAAAATGAAACTTCTTTTGCATGGTTTCCACATATTTTGATTGATTGATGAAGATTCCATCTGCTATTTGTTGTACTTGCACTCCCAAAAAGAAAGTGAGTTCTCCCATTGCAGTCATTTGAAATTTTGAATGCATGAGATCTTCATAATCTTTATAGAGTTGTTTTTTTGTTGAGCTAAAGATGATATCATCCAAATAAATCTGGACTAGCAACATGTCTTTTCCTTTTCTCTTTCTGAAGAGACTCTGATCAATCTTTTCTTTTTCATATCCATTTATGAGCAGAAAAGATGATAGAGTCTCATACCACTTTGGTGGTGCTTGATGAAGACCATATAAGGCTTTGTCAAGCTTCTATACCCCATGAGGGAAATCAGGGTCTTCAAAGCCAGGAGGTTGGCTCACATAGACTTCTTTAGTAATCATTCCATAGAGAAAAGCACACTTCACATCCATTTGATATACTGTGAATTTCATGGATGTTGAGTACGCAAGGAAAATTCTGATAGCTTCTAATCTGGCTACAGGAGCAAACACTTCATCATAGTCTATGCCTTCTTCTTGTGTGTATCCATGTGCTTCTAGTCTTGCTTTATTTCTGATGACGATGCCCCTATCATCAGTCTTGTTTCTGTATAGCCACCTGGTAGTGATAGGGTATTGACCTTCGGGAAGATCTACCAGTTGCCATACTTCTTGTTTCTTGAACTGGAGAAAAACTTCCTGCATTGCCTCAATCCAGCTATTGTCTTGAAGAGCCTCTTTTATGTTCTTAGGTACTGTCTGACATAGAAAGCAAGAAAACAAATAGATGTTTGCAATACTTGACTTCCTTCTAGTCACCCGCTCATCTAGTTCACCAATGATGCTTGACACTGGATGATCCTTATGTATCCTGGTGGTTGGAATGGAGTCACTAGCAATGGATACATCAAGGTTGGAGACATTCAAATCATCATGGTAAGAGGCATATTCAGGTTGTGATGTGGGAGAGTAATGAAAGTAATCAAAGGCTTCATTTGTTTCTGCTTGGGCATCTGCTGCACTTTGAACACTGTCATCATTTTCATTTCTCTCAGTTTCAACTGGAACAGTAGCTGGTACTAGATTCCTCACATTATTTGATGGTTCATTTGAAGGAGTATGCATAGAACTAGGACCAGCCTTAGTTGAAACACTCTGATGTCATGGAGCTTGTCCAACAGGATCAGCTTGTAAAGGAACATCTTCATCTGGTTGATTAGTAGAATTAGGAGGGATCAAGGGAAAATCATCTCTTCTTTCTACTGTTATGGAAGATTTAGCTGATTGTAGGTTACCTGCATATGACAAATGGAACTAATCAAAGGATCTAGTAAATGAGTCAATATCAAATATCCAATTAGGGCCATTGATTGATTTAGGAAAGGAGTGTTCCTTGAATTGAACATTGGTTGATTCATCAATTATGTGCAATCTAGGATTAAACACTCTGAAAGCCTTTGAAGCTGATGAATAACCTACAAAGAATCTCTCATCAGACTTTGGAGAAAACTTTCCCAAATGATCTTGAGTGTTTATTATTAGTACAGGACTACCAAATGATAAAATCCAATGAATGGTTTTCTTAGAAAAATAAGTTCATAAGGTGTCTTATTGCTTTCTTTGACTATAAAACTTTGATTTTGTACAAAGCGTATTGTGTTGACTGCTTCAGCCTAAAAGGTAATAGGCAGTTTAGCATCTGCTAGCATCATTCATGCTGCTTCAATCAGTGTTCTATTTCTCCTTTCAGCTAGCCTATTTTGTTGAGGAGTTCTAGCTGCACTGAATTGATGCGCGATGCCTTTGGTTGTACAAAATGAACTCAGATCTTCATTTTTGAATTCTATTCCATTATCACTTCTGGTTGATTTTACTTTATGATCAAGTTGGTTTTCAATCTTAGTGATAAAGTCTTTTATTATCTATGATGCTTCATTTTTATGAAGTAAGAAGAAAACCCATGTAAAGCGTGAGTAATCATTAATGATCACCAAACAATACTGTTTCTTTCCAATGCTCATAACATGAGTTGGTCTAAAAAGATTCATGTGAAGTAACTTCAATGGAGTATTGTTTGTGTTCACAAGCTTTGGTTTGTGAGACGACTTATGTTATTTTCCTTTCAGACATGCTGAATAGTGGTCAATAAAGTGAAATTCTTTCTGAGGAAGACCATTTACATGGTTTCCTTTGACCAGCCTGTTCATGTTTTTGAAATTTGTATGTCTCAAGCGTCTATGCCAAAGTTGTGACTCACCAAATGATGCCTTAGACACAAGACAAGTTTCTTATTTGAGATGTGCAGAATTGAGGTTTAGGACATAGGTATTATTCTTCCTCGGGGTCTTCAAGACAACCAATTCTTCAGGAATTTGAAATCCTGGTTTCAGAATGTAGCAATGAGTGTCAGTAAAGTGAGTAGAATATTTCTTGTCATAGATCTGAGACACGCTAAGAAGATTGAAATTTAGCTGCTCGTAGTAGTTCACTATATCAAAGCTTAGAGATCCGTTTGTCAAAGATCCTTCACCCGTAATCCTGCCACCTTGTGAATCTCCACCAAATGCTACAACCGTTCCTTGAATGTGCTTGAAGTCATAAAGGAGGGAACGATTTTCAGTCATGTGTTAGGAGCATCCACTATCCACGTACCATAAGCTATTGGACCTGTATGGATGACCCTACAAGCAAAAGAAACTAATTAGAATATGGAACCCAAGCCATAATGGTCTTGGGTTTCCCGTTTCTATCTAGGACAGTAACTTCTTGGTATTTTCCTCTAGTTGAAATTTAGAGGATGATGCTTTGATTGACTTGTGTGCGGTTCTTCTGGTTCTATTTCTCTCAATTTCAACTGACATGTCAGAGGAGTCATCAAACCTTGGGTCTCTATTTTTAAATAGAAATTGAGTACATTTTTGATTTTCTAAAATCAAATTTGTTTTAGATCTTGGAAGAACATTAAATGATTGTTTCATAATTTTATTTTTCTTTTGTTTAATGCTCTTTTACTTCCAATTGTCATAGAAGTCATCATCAGAATATGAGATTCTTGATTGTCTATTCTGTACTGGACTTCTAGACTTGACTTTGACAGTTGAAATTGATGAAATGGGGTTGTTTTAAGGAATTCTCAAGCCTTTCTAGTTAAAGAAACAATCAGATGTATTATGATTTGTCATATCACATACTGAACAATACTTGTTGAAATAACAATTCTTGTTTGAGTGATTGTTCAAGTTACACATTGAGCAGTATTGGTTGTAATAATCCGCATTTGTATTATGATTTGACATATCACAATTTTCACAGTACATTTGTCTGATCGTTGTTTTTGATGATGAAGCTTCTTGATGCTTAATTGATTTTGACTTTGGCTGTTGTTTTGTTTTGATTGAAGAATCCTTTTTGTTATCAGTAGATTATTTCATAACTCTACTGTGTCTCTTGTTTGAAGGATGTCTTTGCTTCTTTTGAGCCTTTCTTACCTCCAAATCAAATTGTTCAATATTATTTTTGTTGAAAATATCAAAACCTATTCCTTGTTTTGATTTAGGAGGCGAGCTCAGATCAATCTTTATTTTTGATGATTGATTCTTTGGGGATTTTGATTTGAATGATGGTAATGCTAAAGCTTTGCCTTTAGTTTTTATTGAAACCTTGTCTGATTTGCTTGAATTATTTGGAGATTTAACCTCATAATTAGCTTTGATTTCAGCAGTTTATTTCAATGGCAATTTAACATCTCTGTTTAATTTGAGTCCATCTGGGATGAACTTCACAAGAGAAATGATGGCCTTGACTGGACTCTTTTGTTTCTTTACATTGACATGTTTGTCTGAGCATTCTTTTATCTTAATGGGGTGACCTAATCTGATTTTATCCTCATTTGTTTTAGTGTACACATTTGGATTGTTTTGAGGATTTGTAGTCTGAGAAACTAGTGTTTTAGTTTCAGTATATTTAGGTTCAATTAAGTCAGACAAATTAAGACGCTCAGGCATGACAGTGTAGTTGCATTGTATGGTGGTGGACAAGAATTATATCCAATTCCAGTCATTAGGCTCCTTTTGTGAGTCAAGCAACTCTTGTAACTTAGTAGAAGAGAATTGAAACTTTTCAAGTTTCACTTTAGTGGTTGATTGCTCAGCTTTGGTTTTGTTTAACCATTCAATTAACCTCTCATTCTCAGCTAATAGAGTATACTTCTCACCATGAAATTTTTCAATGTCTGGAATTAAAGACTTGATTTTGATTTCAAAGCTTTTCATTTCGTGTCTTAGCATTTCAGATTTTACTTTTTCATCTTTTATTTTAGCTGCTAATTTGTGATTATCTGTACCCTTGTAATTCAGTGAAACATTTTTCACTACATAGATTTGCTTTTACCTCAGATGGCATAGGAGTTGGACTATCATTGATGTGAGCCATGAGTGCATGATTTTGAAATTGTGGTTTCACTTCCTCTGCATACAAGCTCCAGTCACATACTCCATCTTGTCTGATGACAAGTGCGTTTGATGTTGATTGGCTGTTTCCATAGGCTTGATGTGTCAGCTGGTGCTGACTTTGATGATTTGGTTGATGATGATACTGATGCTGAAGCTGACTTTGATGACTTGATTCAAGGAGCTGATGATGAAGTTGATTGAGAGTGTGGTTGGCTGTGTGAGCTTCTTTAGTAGTAGTTGCTGTTTCTTCTGGGTGAATTACATTCCCTTGAGAAGTGGCCAGTCAAACCACAGTTGAAACATTTCAACTTGGATTTGTCATACCCAAGCTTTGTGTTCTCATTCAGGCTTAGCTTTTTACCTTTCCTGAAGAATTTCTTTGCCCTCATCATAATCATGGCCATTTGCCATTGTAAACCCATTTCTTCAATATCATCTGGATACAATTCCTCCAGATCTTCTTAGATTAGATGAGCTGATATGAGTCTTCCTCCCAAGTAAGCTTTAAAACTTGCAACAAAGGCATTGTAAGTGGCCTTTTATTCTTCAGACTTCTGATCAACAGGCAAGTTAGTGGGTGTGGAAGTGGATGGATTAGAGGTAGATTGCTTCTGTGGTTGAGATGAAGCAATAAATCCAGTGGATCTGGATTGATCTCTGGATGACAGAAAGTCATCCTCTTCAGTAATAAAGTCATTTTCCATAGAATGAGTTTCTGATGGAAATTCGTAAGCCTTTATGACTTGAGTTCCACTCAAGTTTCTGCTCCATTCATCCAATTCAAGAGCTTTAATTTTTGCTATCTGATGTCTAAGCTTGTGCTCTCCAGATCAAGAGTGTTTTTCAGCATGGTCACATTTTACTTCCAGCTTTTAGGCAGACTGTGCAGCATCTTCTTGTTCATCTCTTTTTCTTTATAGGTGACCCCCATTATCTACGGATCATTTACTAGTTGGACAAATCTATTAAGTTGTTTTGAGATAGATTCTCCTTTAGTGTGATGAAAGGTTTCATATTGATTAATCAGTTTGTCTTTATTAATCTCAGTAACCTCACTGCTCCCTTCACACATAATCTAAAGTGCACCCATACCCCTTTTGTAGTGTTGTATTTCTCTAATCTTTTGAGTACATCCATTTTTAAAGCCTGATTTAGAATGGAGTAGGCTTTAAGATCAATCTTAATTTTCTTGTAGTTATCATCATCAAGATTAAGATTTGGATCCTTAATGGGGATTCTGACTGTTTTGTACTGTGCAGCTTGATCAGCATTCAAAGAGACTGGGATGTATGGCCCTTTGCATATTGATATCCAATAGTCCGGATCTACACCTGTAATGTAGTTTCTAGACCTTATTTTCCATTGCTTAAACTCAGATTTGTGTTTAAGCATTGGAGGTTTAGAAGCATGACCAAGTTCAGCAAAGTTAATAGAATCCATGTTTAATAAACTGATTTTAGAGTGTTTGAGTATGGTTTAAGTTAATTTCAAGTCCAATGGTTCAAACAGTCCACGGTTTTAGAATATTGTAGGCCTTCTATGAAAAGTAACAGCAGTAGGATTTTTTACTTGCTTTAGCTGTTTACTTTTTGGTTTCTACTTTGTTAATTTTGTGTATTTTGTTTGTGTTCAATCACAGATCTGAACAAAACCAAGTTTTTCAGTATGTTCTTATAACAGAAAAGTGAAAGAAGATGAAGTTTTTCAAGATTTTTGCAGGCATATACTCATTAACAACTTAGACTTGTTAATAAGCAACTCAATCAACAGATACTTCAATTTTCAACCTAGATCTGAGCAGATCTTAGGTTGAATCCGAGAGCCAAAGCTCTGATACCATGTTAGGACCGTGTACGAACGGAGTACTAACTGATTCAACGTGAAACCGAATCAAATAGCGTGGAATTCTATTTGATTGGTGATCCAATCAGGGAGAACGTTAATCAGATCAAACCTAACGATTAGAATATGTTAAGAATGGAGTAGGAATGATCAGAAACGAATCTATGAACTTGGAAGGGACGCTCTGTGCGAACTGGGACGGCTAGGGTTGTGAATTATCGAAGTGTTCTGTTTTTCCACGAATTAAGTGGTATATATAGGTTACAGCTTTCATTCATACGACTGAGCCAAGCGACTGGCTCAGTCGTGCAACTGAGTCATACGATTGATTCATTCGTACGACTGAGTCAGTCTTATGACTCAATCGTGAGATTGACTCAATCACCTGGTTCAGCCACACGACTGAGCCAGTCGCTTGGCTCAGTCGTACGAATGAAAGCTATAACCTATAAATACCACTTAATTCGTGGAAAAACAGAACACTTCGATAATTCACAACCCTAGCCGTCCCAGTTCGCACAGAGCGTCCCTTCCAAGTTCATAGAAAGTTTCTGATCATTGCTACTCCATTCTTAGCGTATTCTAATCGTTAGGTTTGATCTGATTAACGTTCTCCCTGATTGGATCACCAATCAAATAGAATTCCACGCTATTTGATTCGGTTTCACGTTGAATCAGTTAGTACTCCGTCCGTACACGGTCCTAACAAGTGGTATCAGAGCTTTGGCTCTTGACTCTTCATGGATTCAATCTTGTTTTTGAAAAAGTCAATGTTTTTAAGCGAAAAGATCTGTTCTTTCTGCTAACAATCCTGTTTTTACATGTGCATGCTTTCAAAGTTAAGTCTTTTTCGAGTTGCAGCTGTCTAGGGTATTCAAAATTGTGTTTTAGGTCAAATTGTGTGAAAAAGGTTGAAAAATTTCGAAGTCAGCAGTCTCAATCGCACGATTGACTCAATCGCACGACTGAACTCCAATCGCCCAGTTCAATCGCACGATTGGACCAATCGCTCGTTCAATCGTACGATTGTCCCAGTCGCTCTGCTCATTCGCACAACTGCCCTAATCGCCTGCCCAGTCGTATGACTCAGCTCAATCGCACATTGATTGTCTCAGTCGTCCTTCAGTCGCCCATCCTAGTCGCATACACTGTTTGGTTTTTCAAGTTTAAGACTACTTCATTATGGACTCAGAGAACTTTGCATTCTTAGCAGGGAAGGACTCCAGGATCCAGAACCTTTTGCTATTGGAAAATGAGATTGGGAACCATAATAAACCACCTAAGCTGTTGTCTCTTGATGAATTTCCTCAATGGAAGCAAAGGTTTGAGATTCATCTTAATGGAGTGGATACCAATCTATGGAATGCTATTGAAACTGGCTACAATATGCCAGTTGGTGCTGATGGAATACCCCTGACTTTGAGTGGACTAAGTGATGCACAAAAGATTGCTTATAATGAAGAGAAGAAAGCCTGTGCTATGTTGACCCAGTCAATTCCCAAAGACATCTTCCATCAATATTCAGAACATAAGCAGAGCAAAAAGTTATGGGAGGCACTTGAGAAGAGATATGAAGGTAATTCAACACTTAAGTCACTGAAGGCGAAAGTGTTGAAGAAAGAATTTGATAACTTCTCTTCTATTGGGAATGAAAGCTTGGATGATATCATAGATCGCTTCTATCATTTGATGAGTGAGCTTCACACTCATGGTGTTACAAAGTCTAAAGAAGAAAAAGTAGCAAGTTTGGCTGATGGGCTTCCAGAGAAGTGGGATTCATTCATTTCCACTCTAAGATATAACTCAGTGCTCGAGAGTTTGGATATCAATGATTTCATCCTGAACTGAGAGAAGAAGAAGTGAGACACAAGTACAAGACCAAGAAGGGAGCATACACTCAGGATTCGTCTCTCTGCAACGTTACTCCTACTCCAACTGCAAAATCTTCCAGTGCTCCTCTGCAGACTGCCTTTGTATCTAATGCATCATCTCCAACTGGTCAAAGCTCATCGTCTGGTGGTGAGTCAAATGTTTCATCAGGGGTTCAACAAAGTTCTACAGTTGCTCAATCAACGAAGTTAGTGACAGAAAATCTGGGCAAAGTAACTGCGGAAGTGGCTAAGGAGCACATGGACCTACTTACTGATGTGGTTCATTCTTATGATGGTTTGGTCGCAGGAAAGATTGGGAACAGCCACTTGGCTGATGAAGACTATGAGCAGGTGGATGAAAATGAATTGGAAAGAATGGACATAATGTGGGCTCTCGCAAGTGCTGTGTGACGAGCAAAGATGTTTGTGAAGAAGATGGGACAGAATCTGGTTGCTACCAAAGATACTACTTTTGGATTCGACAAGTCTAAAGTCACTTGTTTCAACTGTGGTGAAAAAGGCCACTTCAAGCGGGAATGTGTCAAACCGAAGAAGACTGGCAATAGGAACCCGTTCTCGTCCTTCAACAAATAGGATAAAGAGAAAAAGACAGCTTCAACAAGCAGGGATTCAAAGGCAATGGTTGCTCAAGGTGATGAAGGACAGGACTGGTCCTTCCGATTCCTATCTGATGGTGAAGCCAACATTGCATCTGTTGAAGATCTGATTGAAGACTCAGCGAGTGAGGGGGAGAACTCAGTTAAGCTTGACACTGCTGACGTGGATGAAGACTTAGCTGCTGTTGATCAACTTGTTGAAAATGAATTGAATGCAGAATCCAAAGCACAACAGAAACCTCAGACTGCTTTCATGGCTGGCACGCCTACATCGGCACAGGTAGAATCAAAAGATGAGCTTTTCATTAAACATGCTTGTGTTGAATGTGATAAATAAAGGGAAAGCATAGATCTTAAATTTGCTAGGTTATTAGATCTTAATGATAACTTAGTAAATGACTTAAAATTGTGCATTGAGGCAAATAGAGTGTTAAAACAAAACGAGAGCAGCTATAAGGAGAAAATTGAAGCGTTAAAGAAACAACTAAAAGAAACTGAGGTTGTCGCGTTAACCAAGAAAATGATATAAAGTTTTATTTAAAGACAATTGAGGAAACTAAAAAGGATAGAGCTGTTTTGCAAGTTGAAAATGAGTCTTTAAAGCAAAAACTCCACAGTCTAGCTAGTTCGTCTCATATTTTGAAAAACTTGGTTAAGACGCAATAATGGGGAAGGGTTGGGTTATAAGGTTGTGCCTCCACCACATGATATCCTTTTGAACACCAAACAACGTCCCATTAATAATAATCCAATAAAGGATCATATGGTGTCTACTCCTCTGGTCAGCGATCCGGACACAGCAGTTAAACCTGCTACTCCGGCTACTGATCAGACAACATCAACATCAGGCACAACTGGTACCATCATTGAAAACCGGGTGGAAGATAATGTTCAAGGATCTCTTGGGTTGGGTTCAAAATCTGCTAACACACAACCTAAGATTTCCAAAACCACTCAATTAAACCGGTTAAGCAAGATAACAACCATCTTCAAAGACAAAACACCCATAACGTTAAACAAGTAAAATTTGTCAAGGAAGATGAAAATCAAAGGAGTGGCCCCAAAAGTCATTAACTGAAGTTTACTCACCACCCCACAAGAGATCTCCTAGTCCTGTTGAAAGGAGATCATGCTATACTTGTGGGCAACGCGGTCACATCTCCTCAAATTGTCTACGCTATCAGACACCCAAAATTAAAATTGAACTAGACAATGAAGTTAAACAGTTTTCAAAACAGAGATCTAAGACTCCCGTTAGATCAAAAACTTCTGTTAGGTCTAAAACACCTTCTAGGTCCTTTACCTCTCCTCAACACCGCAGACAACACAGACAAGTCACTGGCAACTCTGTGATGCCTGAGGTGAAACCTGTTTTAGAAACTAAACCTAAGGTTCAAACTGTAAATCAGTCATCGGTTTACCACAAACAATCCTTTCACAAGGATGGTTTGTGGAAAGCCAAAACAACTTATATGTCTGAAAGCATTGATAAGCCGAAGGATGAGATCTCACCAACTGCTAAAGGTCAGTGGGTTGAGTTTGTGATGTGTGATGCCTCTAGGAAACCCAAGCCAGTCAAGGCTTGGGTCCCCCTCCTTAACTAATTATTTTCTATTATGTGCAGGTTGTCCGCTATAGTGTTTCTACCAACACAAGGATAGTAGATAGCGGAGCATCCAGGCACATGACAGGAAATCAGTCTCTCCTTTACAATGTCAAACAAATCAAAGGGGGACACGTTTCTTTTGCTGGAAACAAAGGAGGATACATTACCGCACAAGGAGAAGTAGGTAATGCAAAGGTAAGATTTGATAAAGTTAATTTCGTTCAACAATTGGAAAACAATCTGGTTTCAGTGTCTCAGATATGTTACAAGGGCTTCAAAGTTATGTTTGACAATCGAAAGTGCTACATTCTAAAGAAAGAGATGGAAATTCCATAGGAGCAGGTATTAATGTCAGCATCTAGGTACAATGACCTGTATGTTCTAGATATGTCTAATACTTCTACTAGTAAGTCTACAGTTCAATGTTTTTTGTCTAACGCAACAGAGAAGGATTCCATCTCATGGCACAAGAGAATGGAACACATTAATCACAGGAAGATAAATCATCTGATTCATAACAAGTTAGTTGATGGAGTTCCTATAAAGAACTTCAAACTTCCTAATTTTTATGCCTCATGCAAGAAGGGAAAGCAGACCAGGAAGTCTCACAAGACCAAGCACGTCAATTCTATCGAGATGCCCCTGAAGATTTTGCATATGGATTTATTCAGTCCTGTCAGCAGGAAGAGTATCGCCTGAGACTGGTACTGCTTTGTAGTCACAGATGACTACTCATGGTTTTCCTAGGTGATGTTTCTGAATGTAAAGTCAGAAACTTTTGAGTCGTTCAAGGTGCTCGTTACTACACTGGAGTCTCTCTACAAGCTGAAGGTTAGGAAGATTCGTTCAAACAATGGAACTGAATTCAAGAATCAGTGGATGGATGCTTTCTGCAAAGAAAAGGGAATTGTTCATCAGTTTACCTCTGCATACACACCACAGATGAATAGAGTTGCTGAGCGGAAGAACAGGAGCTTGATCGAGACTGCCAGGACTATGTTGTCAGATTCAAAGCTGCCAGTGCAGTTCTGGAATGAAGCTGTTGCCAACGCATGCTACACACTTAATCGTGTGTCAGTAGTCAAGAGGCATGGGAAGACTTGCTATGAGTTGCTTCAGAAACGTAAACCAAACCTGGAGTATCTGGAACCATTTGGCGCTCCATGTACGCTACTAAAGAAAACTCCAGAGGGCAAGTTCAGTGAAAAAGCAGATCAGGGGATCTTTCTTGGATACAGCATACCAGACAAACGAGTTTACAACAACTCAACTGGTCAGGTCGAAGTATGGTGCAATATCGACGTTCAACGATTCACCATCCCCCCGTTGGAAAACGTCCATCCTCGTTCTTCGACTATGATGGCTTTTTCAAATCATTCAACCTTCCTCAGATAGATTTAGATGAAGAGATTGTGACTCAGATGATGCACGATGTTCTAAACACACCGAATCTGGATACTAGCAATACAACACCAGCAAGTGGTTCATCGGGATCTTCAACAGCTGATCAGAACGAGAGTGTTGAGTCATCAGATGATAAAGAAGCAGCTAAGACAGGCATTGAGCCAAATGTTGATCAAGAGGAAAGCTCATCAGCTGCTGAACATGCGTCTAGAAATACGGATACTGAACCTCCTGTCACAAATCTGGATAATGAAGTTGTCCTCCCTACGACACCTGTGACTAGGATCAGTACGAATCATCCGCCGGAGGCTATTATTGGAGATCTACACTCCGGCGTGCAGACGAGAAATCAGTTGTATTCTACAGATTACGCTGCAATTATGGAAAAGGGCTATGTGAATGATGGGGCCTTTAAATGCTTTGTATCTCAAGTCGAACCCAAACACGTAACCGATGCCCTGAAGGATGAGGCCTAGGTCAATGCTATGCAAGAAGAGCTACTACAGTTCAGGAAGCTTGGAGTGTGGACACTCGTTGACCGGCCCAAAGGCGTTAAGGTGATAGGCACCAAATGGGTGCTACGATGCAAGAAGGATGAACAAGGTGTCGTTATCAGAAACAAGGCACGGTTGGTTGTTCAAGGCTTCAGACAAGTCGAAGGAGTCGACTATAATGAAGTCTTTGCACCAGTGGCTAGAATGGAAGCAAATCGCATCTTTCTAGCATACACATCTTACATGAAGATCAAAGTCTATCGGCTAGATGTAAAGAGTGCATTCCTACATGGGGAAATCCGTGAAGAGGTCTATGTCAGTCAACCCGAGGGATTCGAAGATCCTTATCATCGGGACAGAGTCTACAAGTTGGACAAGGCTCTGTATGGGCTACATCAGGCTTCTCAAGCTTGGTATGAGAAGCTCTCCACCCACCTGCTGAAACACGGGTTTCGCAGGGGTGTGATTGACTGCACGTTGTTTATCAAAAAAAGAGATGGAGATTTACTTATGGTGCAAATTTATGTGGATGACATTATCTTCGGTTCGCGAAACGAAGATCTATGTAAAGAATTCGAATCTATGATGAAGGGAGAATTTGAAATGAGCGCCATGGGAGAAATGAAGTTCTTCCTGGGATAACAGGTGGATCAGACACCTACTGGTATTTTTCTGCATTAGACTAAGTATGTCGGGACATTCTTAGTCGCTTTGATATGGATAATGTCACTGCTGTCGGTACCCCACTCGCCACAAATCATGATGTGGCTCCTGATGAGAATAGGGATTTGGTGGATACCACTATGTATCATGGGATGATCGGATCTCTCATGTATCTCACTGCCTCACGTCCAGATATCATGTATGCCACATGTTTATGCTCCAGATATCAAGCAAAACCGAAAGTAAATCATCTGATCGGGGTGAAAAGAATCTTTCGTTATCTGAAGGGTACTCCAACACTGGGGTTGTGGTATCCTTATGACGATGACTTTGAGCTAATATCGTATAGTGATTCAGACTACAGCGGCTGCAAGATGAACTTCAAGTCTGCATCAGCAGGGTGTCAGTTTTTTGGAAGGCATTTAGTCACGTGGCAATGCAAGAAGCAGACCTCGATTGCCTTGTCAACCTGTGAAGCTAAATACGTTGCTGCTGCAAGCTGCTGCTCTCAGATTATCTGGATCCAGTGCGATTGACTCAATCACCTGGTTCAGTCGTGCGATTGGCCCATTCGCATGGTCCAGTCGTGTGACTGAATCAGGATACTTAGTTAAATATATTCTTGAACCTTTAATGATTCAAAACTATGTCTAACAACTCTAAACCTATATAACATGTTCATATATGCGTGTAACAATAAATAATATTAATAGATATAACATTAAACAACCAATAAACATTCATAGAAGAGTTTTTCATTACATTGATCAAACATTACATATATGTAACAAAATGAAAGTCTATTACATCGAAGCTCACTAGAACTAGAACTAGGGACATGTATACCAACATACCAATTGACTGGGTGGTCCAAGAATGATATTCTCTATTGAGTATGAGTCAACAAGGATCGAAT
The DNA here is from genome assembly GCA_024085815.1 of Flaveria linearis. Classification (NCBI taxonomy): domain Eukaryota; kingdom Viridiplantae; phylum Streptophyta; class Magnoliopsida; order Asterales; family Asteraceae; genus Flaveria; species Flaveria linearis. The sequence goes on along the minus strand of CM044008.1, from coordinate 43,497,582 downwards.
ATAAAGATTGAGTCAGTGATTAAGTAGCGGAAATACAAAATCAGAGAACATTAAATACTGTTAAACATACTCATAAATGCTTGTGTATTGATTGTAGAACAAACAAGTTACATAATGTTTTAGGGCTTCTTGAACAGTGAAAAGATAGCCTTAAAACATCGAAACTCGGGTACATGGTTTGTGTCAATCAATACATGTGACAAACTTGGGAAAAACTTACATATGATGGATATTCTATTCTATTTATAGGCTGACATAAAGCTTGTACAAAAAGACTAAATTACCCTGACATCTATACAGAATACTAGTCTAAGAACAAAAGTTTCTTCATCCGCATTAGTTGTTGAACATCCACATTGACTAGTGTGGATGCCTTGGCTTCATCAGCATTTCTTTATTCTTCATCAGCATTAAGTGTTTGGTTATCAGCATTAACAAATGCGGATGAACAAACACTTATCAGCATTTCTTCTTGTGCATCCGCATTGACTAATGCGGATGAACAAATACTTAACAGCATTTGTTCTAATGCATCCGCATTAACCAATGTGGATGAACAAATACTTGTAGCATTTGTTCTTAGCTATCCACATTTGTTTATGTGGAAGAACAAACACTTGTTAGTATTGTTCCTTAGTCATTCGCATAGACAAATTCGGATACCCAACACTTGGTCTTCTCCTGCATGCCTTCTTGGACTTGTGGGAATATGCCAACAGAACAACCATCACCCATCACTTGAATTGGCATGTATAATCCTTTCAGGGTCTAACAAGGTTTTGGCCGAATCAATGGGGAGGGGAGGCCCCTCGGGCCCCTAGCCCGACTTATCCAATTTCATGTCATCTTGTTCCGCTTGTCATTCACTTTTTACGTTTTTAAATTATACGCGATTCTACGATTCTAACGAACTATTATATGACCTATATGATATAGTTTTCTTTATATATATATACACACACACACACACATATATATACATACATACATACATACATACATACATATATATATACACACATACATATATATACATATGTATATACATACATATATATACACACACACAAATATATATATATATATATATATATATATATATATAAAACTTAGGTTCTTTAGTCAACCTAAGGACAAACCGACCGCATAAACCCTAAAGTTTCACTCTTTGTTAGTCTGTGACCCAGTCCATGACCATAACGTCACCCTATGTGAACATTAGTGTCCAACACCCTGCACCAGTCCTAGGCCCATTAACATCTGTTGGGCCCATTTGCACACATCAAGCACAGAACGTTCAATTTTTAGTACTTTACGTGTCCATAACTATCTAACACACTTTTCATATAACAAGTTAACACTAGGTTAACTCATAAGTCAAAGTCCATGTCTATTCATGATAAGGTCAAAATGGTCAAAGTCAAAGGTTAACACACCTGATTTGACAACGATTGTCACAACATCTCCCGGTTGAGAGAATTTCGTCCCGAAATTCAGCTGGAGTTATCAGCTGCAACGTCTTCCACGAACAGGTGAGGATACTTAGTTCGCATCTGGTCTTCTTGTTCCCAAGTAAACTCAGGACCTCGAATGAAGTTCCATCGTGCTTTCACAATGGGAATTCTGCTACGCTTCAGTGTTTTTACATGTCTGTCCATAATTTCCACTGGCTCCTTAACAAAATGAAGCTGGTCATCCACTTGAATTTTGTTCTAGTGGCACATGTAGTTTCTCGTCAGCAAGGTACTTTTTGAGTTTGACACATGGAAGGTGTTGTGAACTCCGCTTAACTCTGGTGGTAATTCCAGCCGGTATGCCACAGGACCAATCTACTCGGTGATCTTGAACGAACCGACATACATGGGTGCTAATTTGGTTCTTTTGCCAAAGCGAATGGTCCCCTTCTAAGGAGACACCTTTAATAGCACATAGTCCCCAACAATAAACTCTAGCGTCCTTCATCGATTGTCTGCGTAACTCTTCTAACGATATTGAGCTGCCTTTAACCTATCCTTGATCTAAAACACTTTGTCGGTAGTCTCCTGGATAATTTTGGGTCTAGTCATTGACATTCCCCAACCTCCGCCCAGCACACCGGCGACCTGCACTTACGCCCATACAAGACCTTAAAACGGTGCATACTTAATACTTGTATGATAACTATTTTTATAAGAGAACTACACCAATGGAAGGTGGGTGTCCCAGTTACCACCATAATCAATTGCACAGGCCCTCAACATATCCTCCAACGTCTGAATTGGGCGCTTGCTCTGACTATCGGTCTGAGGGTGATAAGTCGTACTCATATCAAGGCGCGTCCCTAGCGACTTCTACAGACACTGCCGGAATCTCGAAGTGAAACGGGCGTCACGATCATATATGATTGACACTGGTACCCCATGTCTTGCCACAATCTCGCTGATATAGATCCTTGCTAATTTCTCCATTTTAAAGTCCTCCCGAAAGGCCAGCAAGTGAGCAGACTTAGTCATACGATTTACAATGACCCAAATCGAATCGTGTCCAGTTCTGGTCCTCGGTAGCTTCGTAATAAAGTCCATTATGACGTTATCCCATTTCCATTCTGGGATTTCAAGCTATTTTAATAAACCTGATGGTCCCTGATGTTCTGCTTTAACCTTTGAACAAGTTAAGCATTTGCTCACATGCGTAACAATATCCCGATTCATTCCAGGCCACCCATACAAGTCTCTAAGGTCATGATACATTTTCCACACGGGATGTACCAAATACCTTGTTTTATGAGCCTCATCTAGCACCATCTTCCGTGTGTTTCCTAAAGACGGAACCCAAATTCTCTCGATGAAGTACAACCCACCATCGTCTTTTTGCACAAACTGCTTGTCCAACCCTCTCAGTGCTTCCTCTTTTCATTCAATTCATTTATTGCTTGCACCTGAGTAGAAATGATAGAAGTTTTAATACTTGGATGAACCGTCATACTTGCTGCCTGAACACGTACGGGTTTAGCTCGTTCTTTTCGACTTAAGGCATCGGCAAGTACATTAGCTTTTCCTGTGTGGTACCGGATTTCACAATCATGTCACTGAGTAACTCCATCCAATGCCTCTGCCTCATGTTAAATTCCTTCTGGTAAAAAATATGTTAAAGACTCTTATGGTATGTGTAAACAACACACTTTGAACTGTACAAATAATGCCTCCATATTTTGAGAGCAAAAACTACCACGCCCATTTCGAGATCATGGGTAGTGTAGTTTTTCTCGTGATTCTTGAGTTGTCATGACACTGTACGCAATCACCTTATCCTTTTACATGAGCACACATTCCAAGCCTTGATGTGATGAGTCACAGTACACCACGAATACCTCCAACCCTTCCGGAAGTGTTAATATTGGAGCGTTACACAACTTGTCCTTTAAGGTCAGGAATGCCTCCACTTGCTTAACACCTCAAACAAAGTTTTTATAATTTTGAGTCAATTGCGTAAGAGGTTGCGCAATTCTTAAAATTTTTTTGAGAAATCGTCGATAGTAACCTGCTAGACCCAAGAACTGTTTGATCTCCGAAGGTGTTTTGGTGTCTCCCAGTCTTTAACAGCCTCAATCTTACCAGGGTCCACATGAATTCCCTCCTCATTTACCACATGCCCAAGGAACTTCACTTCCCGTAACCAAAACTCGCACTTGAAGAAGTTGGCATACAACTTCTCTCTCCTCAACAGGTCTAAATTTGTTCTCAATTGTCCTTCGTGATCCTCTTTCGTCTTAGAGTAGATTAAAATTTCATCGATAAATACTATGACAAACTTGTCAAGATACGGCCTACACACAAGATTCATTAAATCCATGAATACTGTTGGTACGTTCGTTAACCCGAATTGCATGACTAGGAACTCATAATGTCCATAGCGAGTACTAAAAGCTGTCTTTGGCGCGTCCTCCTCGTTTACTCTAAGTTGATGATATCCCAAACGGAGATAAATCGTTGAAAAGTACTTGGACCCATGTAGTTGGTGAAACAAATCATCTATCCTTGGCAAAGGATATCGGTTCTTAACCGTTAGTTTATGCAGTTCTTGGTAGACTATGCACATTCTGAAAGATCCATCCTTCTTCTTGACGAAAAGTATCGACGCTCCCCATGGTGAATGACTAGGTCATATGAAGCCTTTATCTAAAAGTTCTTGAAGCTGCCTAGACAACTCTTGCATTTCTGACGGAGCCAATCAATACGGGGCCTTAGCCACAGGCGCCTCATCAGGGCACCAAATCAATTCGGAAGTCCACTTGTCGTGAAGGTGGCAATCCTGCCAGATCCTCCAGAAATACTTCCAGGAAATCTCGTACCACTGGTATGCCCTCAATCTTCTTTGCCTTAGTCTTCATACTCATAATAAGTCTCTTCTTCATTTCCGGCCTCTCGGGCTAATAACTCGATCGGGATAGGCCTGCCTGCCTTTGATTTCCGATTGATGAAGAACTGGCAAGCACCCGGAAGCACTCACCATCCCTATAGTGCAGTACACTTCGAGCGTCTCACCACCAGGACCATTTGCAGTAATAGGTCCATTCCTGACATTCTCATTTTACACTGGTGCTTTGCCACCATTAGCCCCTTCTTCACTTCATGGTTACTGTTGTCCCCATCATTCCCATTACAATTGTTCAAGATAGGGTTACTCACTTGAGTAACACTCGTAGGTATCAATGCAGCTAGCTGTTGGGCAACGTCCCCTACCACGCGGGGCGTTACCCCAACCACCAGCATCCCTGCTACGCCCAAGCCCCCTAGGAACCTCGCCTCCTCGGGAGGCACTGCGAGTAACTCTTCTTGGTGGCGTGTTCTAAATATAATACAATCCACAAATAGTTACGCATATTAACTACTATGAAATAATAGTTTAATACTCAAATATGCTATATTAGTACAAGTTGTAGCACAGAACCATTCAATCCACATCTACACATTTCACATATTTATGTCATACAATGATCGATCACATGTCTACACATACAAATAAATTCATACAGATTTAGGCCTCCAATAACACACCAATAATAAGTCCCAATAATTGTCCAAAATGATAATAATATTAATAATATGGTTTTAATTATCCAAATTCCAAAAATTCAAAATCATCACACTAAGTTTAATGATCCTAGAATAAAAGTATTCAAAGTAATAGGATAGTAGAAAAATAAAGATAATCAACATCTGCATATCTCATTCGCAGCTCAATCCAAAGGGAAGTCCCATGTGCACGTAACCACCATTCCTCCAGTCATACGACGTGCAAACTCCTTCTTGCCTTTCAAGGCTGAAAGGGCAGGCGTGTTGTCTCCATCATCTCGAATAGTGGGTGGATGCACGGCTGCGTCTCGTATAAGCCCCATGTGTCTCTCTCAAATGCTAACAAATCTCGGTGAGTCGGGTGGTGTCACGGGTATGCTTCTAGCAACTCCTCGGGGTATCCGAGCCAATGCGCTCCTGGGTGCTCCAAACCCATATAGCCTAAAGGTTGTTAGGACCGTGTACGTACGGAGTACTAACTGATTCTTCGTTATACCGGATCAAATAGTGCGGAATCCTATTTGATTGGCGATCTAATCAGGGAGAACGAAATCGAGATCACTCCTAACGATTAGAAAACGTTAAGAATGGAATAGGAATGATCTGGGACGCTCTATGAAGTTGGAATTGACGAACAGGGCGCTCTGGGTCGACTAGGGTTATGAATATTCGAAGTGTTACGTTTTCATGAACTAGGTGGTATTTATAGGTAAGGGTTTCTCATTCGGGCGACTGAACCATTCGCATGGTTCAGTCGTGCGATTGAGCTATGCGGTTGATCCATACGCACGACTGAGCCTTCAATCGTACGACTGGTTCAATCTCATGCTTCAGTCTTCCGACTGATCCAGTCTCATGGTTCAGTCGTGTGACTGAGCCATTCGCATGAAATTATTCATGCGTATGGTCCATTGGCATGGCCCATTCGCGTGATAACTTCATCATGTTAAGTTTGAATGTCTTAATCATTACAACATTATGCATACCAATTCAAACAACCACAAACCTATATAATTAATCATTACACAACCCATTAATGAAATATATAAACATTATAATATAAACAACTAAATGTATTTCATTAATCAACATTCAATTACATATAATCAAGACGTTACAAAGATATTACATTCAGCTCAGAATCTTGGGACACATGTATCAACAAACTCCCCCTTAGACCTAGATTCCTCTAATGTCTTGCTTTACCCATAACCTCTTCGTACTTCTTGAATTTCTCCTCTCTGGTTACACCTGCATGTATTTCAAATACAAAGCAGAGGCGTATGACGTGCTGATACTGGAGAGCTTGCACGATATCCTGCGAGTCATAGAACAGTGGCCACTTGTAGAGTGTATAAACATTATTAGCCGACAAGTTCGTAAGCCACATCGGGTCAAATACCCGGATGACATCCATCTGTCCATCTCTGTTCAACACTATGACTGCTTCAGCTGTTCGCCAATCGTAATACCACCATTTGAAATGTGAAGTGATGTCCTGAGGCATTTCCCTTAGAGGGATCTTCGACATGGTGTGCGGAGGACGTCACTTCAACACAATCTTTGGCTTCCCGGTTCGTGGATCAACTTCAGACCTTCGAATGTACCTCGTAGGTTGCTAAGGCCTGAAGTTCACCCACCGGGTGTGGTACTCTCTCTTTAACGCAGCTTCAAACCAACCTGACATTTTTCTCGGATCAGCATACAGCAACTTCAGCTTTGCCAGTTGGTTGAGCTCAAAACCAGGTAGAGTCTTTAGATCGTGTGGGAATCTAAAGTACTCGATACCTTTCTCCCTCTTAACTGCATATGCGTTAAGATCTTCAAAATACGCCCAAGATATGATCTTACCTGACACCTTCTGATGTTTCTTCACTCTATAGAGTTTGGTGTAGGCATCAGACATTGGAGCATCTCTCTGGGCACGAAGCTCTGCAAAACAAGCAGCCCACTCAGCTTTTCTTTCTTTAACTTCTTCTTCAGTAGCTCGGGTTGTATCCTCTTGTTTGTCATTATCTGCTTCCATCTTTTCCAGAGTGTCAAATGTCTCACTAACTAAGTTGTCATCCAAATTTGGAATGACGTGACCTTCAGTGTCTGTATACTCTGGATAATGTTGATCAGTGATGTCCTCAATCTCAATCTCATCTATATCGTTTAGCTCTTCATCACTGTCAAAATGGACTTCAGGAGCATCTTTCACAATCTCATCGGCGTTAAGCTTGAATATCTCAGCCAACTGCTCCTTTGTGAAGCCATGAATAATCTCACCCTCCTCAGGGGTATACTCAACCGATCTTCTCACGATACCCTGCAGATCAAGGATCATTGTTAACTGACTCTTGACCTGTTATAGGGGTTCGACATTGTATTCATCGCGTTGGAAGTTTGGATCTGCTTGATTTAAAACATGAAACACAATATCTGTTAGTAAATAATCAAGCACAATCATTAACAAAAGATATAAACATTCATTACATAAATGTTACATAATTTCAAATACAAAAGTCTATTAAATACATAAACATGAATAACTAAACAGTACTTTTATCTTGAATCTCAGGAGTTTCTTCAGTTGGAGCAGACGAAGAGGGTCCTTGATCTTGACGATGTTTAGTGCGTCTCTCGTCTACCGCATCATCGCTATGATCTTGACAGGATCTTAGCCTCTCGTTTGATCAATCAGATTATGTTTGCAGCGGATTTAGCACATTAATTAGCGATTAATGCAAGAACATAAAAGATATTGCATGTAAAAGCACAAGCATAGAGAGAGAAAAGAGTTTTGCGAAATAATAAATGCTCTATTTCTTCGCACGTTTCGGCAATTAAAACAGTATGGTTCCCCATCCTTTTATAGGCGGCAAAAGGATGGGCTGATGTCCTTTTTCTGACATCAACTGAATATTAAAATTACAACTGACAAAACATAAAACTACTGAAGATGTCAACAGCTGACATCTTCTTACAAAAGTTTCCTAAGTACTGACAAAAGTAAAACTACTGAAATCCTACAACGACTGAAGAACAAACTCTTCAGTCGTTTATAACTACTGATACTATAACAACTGAAGAACATGCTCTTCAGTTGTTGTACAACTACTGAAACAAATAAACTACTGAAAAGGAAAAACCATCACAACAACTGAAGAGGACTTCTTCAGCTGTTGTGACAAACTCTGAGTCTTCAGTACTTGGTCTTCAGACTTGGCTTCAGATGATGTAACAACTGATGACTTCAGTAGATATCATCAGTTGTTGTCTTCAGTCTTTGTCTTCAGACTTTGTGCTTCAATAGAAGGTCTTCAGTTCTTCAGTTCTTCAGCTTTTGATTCTTCAGTACTTGTCTTCAGTACTTGAAGTCTTCAGTACTTATAAGATCAGTACATACTTCAGTACTTGGCCTTCAGTACTTTGGAGTCTTCTTCAGCTGTTGTTCTTCAGTTCTTTGATCTTCATACTTTGTTCTTCAGACTTTGTCAGAACAGCTGATGGTTGGAGCTAAGATGCTCTCGAGTCTGACATTCAAGCAAGAGAACACAATAGCTGATGGGAGTCTTCAGCAGTTGTTGTGATGTCATGTGGGACTTAGAGGTTTTCCTGATCTTGGCTCATTGGTTCTTTTGGTCCAACAAACTCCCCCTGAACCAATGCAGCCAAAACCTCTAATTATTGGTTGTCCCACTTATTGGTGGCATAATGATTGGTCTATTTCCTTCTAGATCAGATTAGAAGTTGACCCAGATAAGCACTGGCCTGAGAGGTAGTCTCTAGTGTTTGTTTGGCTAAGTATGGATGGGAGCTCTGTCTTGGGGAATTGGACACAGAGCTGTTGTCCCATCCATGAGATCTACCTCCCATGTACAAGCCTGTAGGATTCTCTGGTGTAGGCTTGGACAAAGATCATTTGTTCTTCTTTGGTCATGCCCTCATCCCCACCATCGAACAATCCTTCACGGCCGTACGTCTCTGAGACATACTTGACCTGTTTCCTATTTTTGAGCTCAATTGTTGTGATTTGCTTATAAGCAAATTCATCTGGATGTCTGCCTTCTAGCAACAAGTTGAGCTCATCTCTGTGGAAGTTCTCAAGCTTCTTATAAACTAAGCCTTTCCTCACCATCCTGTCCTCCAACATCATTTCAGTAGGTAGCTTAACTTTATAAGCTTTCTCGAACTCATCCACAATTTCCCAGGGTGTTACTACAAGAGCCAAAGTGATTACTTCATCTACAATCCTCTTCACCTGGCTCTTGTACCTCACAGGAATATTGTTCTTTGTGATCCTGTGAGCCACCCTAGGATCAGGCCAAGTCCTCACTCTCTCTTTGTTATATTGCAAGGTTTTTTTGAGAGTGAAGAGTCTCAGAGCTTCTTTCTTCATATTCATGATAGAGGTAGAGGCAGCATATGCTTGGTCAATAGACTTAAGCATCTTAGCATCATGAAGTTGCTGTGCCTCTTCCTCTATCTTCACCCTCACAGTTTCCATCTGTGAGGTGGGGTGATGGTTTGGGTTTTGGCCTTTGGTAGAGGAATGACTGCTGAAAGAGGCAGTCTATCCTCCTCATCCCCCTCCTCTTCTTCTTCTTCTTGCAGCCTCAACACCCTTCTCTTCTTCTTCAAGGGTGGATCATTGGCTGCGGGTTTTGGTGGTGAAGGGGTTGGTTTAGTGGGTTGTGGTTGGGTTGTTGGTGGGGGAATGTTGGCAGGCACTGCTAGTAACCTAGAGATAAGGGCTGGTTTGGTTTGTTTTACTACCAGTGTCCTGTTCCCAGCACCTGCTTCAGAGAGGGCCTCTGCGACCAGTCCCTTAGTGAAATCACCAGCCGAACAGATCTTGGTGGTTATTGCCAAGAGTCTGTCCCTGGTCCATGCTTTTATATCAAGGACTGGCCTGCCCAGATACTTCGAAATGAATCTACTCATAGCCTCGAGTTTCTTTTGATCCTCTTGGCTATAAGTAGACCATCGGTATTCTATCTCCCTAGTTTTCATTTTCCTGATCTCCTGATCTAGCAAGGCAGTGTCCTTGTCAAAGCCTTGCCTGAATAGCTGAGCAATGGCAGGATCCATTGATTTGCTGTGTTCAGCATCAGCCTCCTTGACAAGGGCTGCTAGATCAGAGTCAGCCACCATCTTTCCCTCCTCTCCCTTTTTCTTATCAGTGAAACTGAAATCCTTTTGGATGTCAGCCACTTCTATTTGCTCAACCTCCCTCTCTTTCCTCTTCCCTTTCTCCCTCAACTTCCTAGTCTCCTCAACCAACTCCCTCTCAACCACCACCTCTTTCTCTGCCTCTACCTCCTCCTCACCCCTCTTCCTCTTGACTTGCACTGATGTCTCCCCCTTTTTGGGTGCATTGGTTGGGGTTTGACTATCAGCAAGTGCCTTAGAAATGGCAACCTCCACCATGGGTTGGATGTATGTGGGAAGCCTCTCATCAAGGGTTTGAATGACTAAGTCTTTAAGCATGGGTGTGATGAGAGGTAGGGATTTTTGGAGGATAGCATCTAGCTGCTCAGGGGGGTTCTGACCCTGAGAGCTAGTGCCAGAAGCAGGGGCTGGTGGCCGAGTTTATGGGAGTGGCTCAGTGTTTATGAGACCTTCGGGTGAAGGTGCCATCTGTGGGGTAGTGGTGGCAGATGGGCTTCTATCCTGAGTCATCTGAGCAAGCAGCTCTTTGAGTCTGCTTATCTCATCCTCTAGGATAGTGTTTTGAGCTACTACATCGTAGAAGAAGCTCAGGTCATCATCAGCATGAGCTGAATCACCTGACCTCCTGACAATGTCAGGATGTACATGCCCTGAGTGTGGCTCAGTAATGGCATGTGCCCCTTGTTCATGGTACTGGGGACTTCTAGCCTCCGGATTGGATCCATCATCGGCAGTTGCCTCTGGTGTGGTCTTAGTGATGTTACCAGCTTCACCCTGCTCAGATGTTGATGCAGGGGAAGTGGCAGCCTCACCAGAATGTCCTATCCCCTAGCCACACTGGGAGATTGGACTGATTCTCTGTGCTGTGGGCTCCCACCGGCACTTGTATCCACCCCCTCTTCGGTTGGAGTCTCCCCAGTTGTAAAAGGTCTCTGGGGAGAGGGTGAAGTGCTCAGATGGGTCAGCACTTTGGCGATAACCAATGTAGGGCTTTGTGGGGCGGTCTCATCAAGAGATGGGCTGGAAGCAGTGTGCACATGGGGAGGACTGTGCTCTTCAATGGCAGTCTTCTCAAGTGAGAAAGACCCCAGTAATGTGGTTGCCCCAAAATTGGTTGCATCAGGCTCCTGTTGAGAGGAAGCCTGTGCGGTTGTGGTGGGTGGAGTCGTGGTACCTGCTGGGAGAATCGAACCAGCAGGCACATCCTGCCTTTGTGTTGCAGGGGCATCCTCAGGGGACTCATCTCCCTGAGTAGCCTTTTTGGGCTTCTTTTTGCTTTTGGTTTGGTGGGGACTTTGGATTTGGAGGTGGAGGCTGTGGGTTCCTGCTGCGTGGGTTTTCGCAGCCGGCCAGCCTGTTTGAGTGTTTGGTCAGTGTTGTGCCTGGAGTATACCTCGGCTAGAACAGCCATGGCAGGGACCCCAGTGCCAACTAGTCCCTCAGCCTGAAGCTGGTTCTCTATTATGGCCATAATGAACTGAGGATACAAGATCCATCGGTTAGAAATAGGTTTTGTGGCCATATCCTTTATTTTCAAAAATAGTATATCAGTTAAGTTTAACGGTTGTTTTTCAAGGATAGAGAACAATACCTGTTGCCACCTTGTGGACATCTGGTCCCACGAAGAGGTTTTGGGAGCCAGACACAAGTTCACCATGTGGAAGATCAATCGTTGAGGGTCAGGGAAGTGTTTCTTCAACAAGGTGGAGGCGGAGAGGTTACTCTGGTAGTCGTCGGATGTGAATGAGAGATCCAGGGCACCTTTGGGGTAGGAAGTTGGGTGGGTGGCATCCTCCAGCTCTAGGGTTTGGCGTAGGGTAGCTGGAGTGATAACCACGAGGTGGCCGTTGACGGAGGACCGGAGAGAGACTTCGCCATCCTGCTCTCCGGTTTGGATGGTTACATTTGTCCAAAACTCCGCCAAGGAGTCGGTGTATATAGTGGGGTTCATGAGAAAAGCTGTTTTGTAGGGTGAGTCGTTCATAAGATCGACGGCTTGGTGAAACTTAGGCCATAATGGCGATTTTGTGAGATGGGCGACACAGTTGTGTCGAGGTTTCAGTTGCATGGTCGCCATTAATGGTGTATGGGAATTTCAGAGGTTTTGAAGGATTAGGTCAAGTGAGGAGTAAATGCTCTGAAGATGGGGTATTTATAGGGTAGGTCAAAGGTTGAAAGAAAACTACTGAAGGTTTTGTGTTAGTTATCAGTTGTTGTAACGACTGATGACGTGGTTTTAACCTTCAGTGGTTGTAACATCTGAGGACTTGGTGTTGGTCTTCAGTAGTTGAAACTACTGAGACTTTGGTTTTGTCCTTCAGATGTTGTAAACGTCTGAAGAGTTACTGTCAGTCTTCAGTAGTTATGAACCACTGAAGACCTAATATTCTTCTTCAGACGTTGTAACAACTGAAGACTTGGTGTTAGCCTTCAGTAGTTGTGAACTACTGATAGCAGTAGTTATGAACTACTGAAGACATGGTATTGCTTCAGTTGATGTAAACAACTGAGGACTTGGTGTTAGCCATCAGTAGTTGTGAAACTACTGAGACATGCTTTTGTGCTTCAGTTGTTTGGGTATGAAACAGCAGCTGTTGGCATCAGCTGAAGAGTAAAATTACTCATCAGTTGTTTCCGTCAAATTAGTTGTTTCATGCTGACCTCCACATTTACTCATCAGCTCTTTGGCTGACTTTCAGATGTTTCATTGACCCTTCAGCTCTTGTGAGTATTTATGCCTTCAGCTCTTGTGATCAGATGTTCACAAGTGCTGATGAAATACTCCAGAGCTGGTGAACAAATTTTGTTTTCAGTACGTGTAAGACTACACATCAGTACTTGTGAGCAAAATTTGTTCTTCAGTACTTATTTGTTTGAAAATCATACATCAGTAGTTGTAATCCACCTCACTACTTCAGTTGTTTTCAATAAATAATGTACATCACTACTTTGAGTCATTTTAGTCTTCAGTAGTTGTGAAAGAGCTGAAGACTAAATTACTCATCAGTACTTGTATTTGACCTAATGCTCATCAGTAGCTGTGAAGTAAAAGCATCAGCAAAGATCAAATCAGTCAAGCTGCACCATACCAAGCCTTAGTACCAAATTTTGGAATGTGGCACTATCTAAAGGCTTAGTAAAGATGTCTGCAAGCTCATCAGCACTAGGCACAAACTTAGGATCAATCAGACCTTTCTCATAGCAATCTCTAATAAAATGATGTCTGATCTCAATATGTTTGGTCCTAGAGTGCTGGACTGGATTCTTAACAATACAAAGAGCTGAAGCACTATCCATTAATAATGGAGTCTTAGTCTCAGTAATGCCATAATCCAGAAGTTGGTTCTGAAGCCAGAGTATTTGAGAGGTACAACTTGCAGCAGCAATATACTCAGCTTCAGCAGTGGATGTAGCAATGGATGTTTGTTTCTTACTCTGCCAAGAAACTAAACAATTGCCTAGGAATTGGCAACCACCAGAAGTGGATTTTCTGGTGACTTTGCATCCTGCATAGTCACTATCAGAGAAAGCAACTAATTTGCAAGAATGCCCAGCTGAATACCAAAGACCTAGTGATTGGGTACCTTGCAGATATCTAAAGATCCTTTTGACTGCAATCAAATGGGATTCTTTAGGTGCAGCCTGAAATCTAGCACAAGCACATGTTGAAAACATGATGTCTGGTCTAGAAGCTGTAAGGTACATCAAGGACCCAATCATACATCTGTAAAGGGTTTCATCAACCGCTTTACCTTTCTGATCTACATCTAGTTGTGTGATGCTGCTCATGGGAGTAGAACAGGGCTTACAGGTTTGTAAATCAAACTTATTCAACAACTCTTTGGTATACTTGGACTGATGGATGAAGATTCCATCATCCTGTTGTTTGATTTGCAAACCCAGAAAGTACTGTAATTCTCCCATAGCATCATTTCAAATCTTAGCTTCATAAGCTTTGTAAATTCATCACACAACTTTGGATCAGAGGATGCAAAGATGATGTCATCAACATAAATCTGAACAAGGAGCTTATGTTGTCCCACAGTCTTGATGAATAAGGTTTTATCAATGGTGCCTCTAGTGAACTTATTCTCTAGAAGAAAGGTTGAGAGTGTCTCATACCAGGCTCTAGGTGCTTGCTTCAGCCCATAGAGAGCCTTATCAAGCTTGTACACCCAATCAGGATGTTTACTGTCCTCAAAGCCTGGTGGTTGACACACATAAACCTCTTATTTTATTTTCCAATATAGGAAGGCACTTTTGACATCCATTTGATAAACCTTAAGACTGTGAAAGGCAGCATAAGCTAAGAACAGTCTGATTGCTTCCAGTCTGGCCACAGGTGCAAAGGTCTCATCATAATCGATGCCTTCCTCCTGTGCAAACCCTTGAACAACCAGTCTGGCCTTGTTCTTGACAATTTGGCCCTTCTCATCTGTTTTGTTCCTGAATACCCACTTTGTGCCTATAGCACACTTATCTTTGGGTAATGGAACAAGCTCCCACACTTGCTGTTTCTTGAATTGAAGAAGCTCAAGCTGCATAGCTTCCACCCATCCATTGTCTCTTAAAGCAATATGATAGTTCTTTGGCTCTTGCTGACTGATGAAGAGAGCATAGAAGCAGAAGTTGGACAATTGATTCCTGGTTGAAACTCCAGCATGGATATCACTAATGATCTGTGATGTGGGGTGATTCTTGAGCTCTTGATAGCCTATGATATCTGTGCAAGTGTTTGTAGACCCATCAGCAGCAACAGATGGTGATGGAGATTCCTGAAACCATGTAGAGGATGGCAGCTCAAACGAAGTAGAGCAAGCAGAAATCTCATCAGCATTTGTAGTGGATGGAGCTGCTGAGGCTACAGGAGCATCAGGTTCAGTGGACTCAGGCAGGTTGTCACTGATCCTGAAGAGGTGGGTACTGACTACATCATCATCAGTACCACCGGTGGAGATCTGCTGACAGGCTCAACAGATGGAGGTTGATAAGGAACATATTGCAGTATGTCCAGATGAAACAACTCCACAGGGTTTTGGAATCTTGTCCTTTGGAGATTCATTGAACTTAACATGCAGAGTTTCTTCAACCCCCTTAGTTCTACAGTTGAAGACTCTGTATGCCTTGCAAGTTGATGAATAACCAACAAAATACCCTGCATCCACCTTACTAGCAAACTTCTGGAGTGGGTTGCTAGTGTTGAGAATAAAACAAGGACACCCAAAGGCTCTAAAGAATGAAATAAGAGGGGCCAAATGATGAAGAACTTCATATGGAGTCTTCATCAACCTCTTATTCACTAAAGCTCTATTCTGTACATAGCAAGCTGTATTGACAGCTTCAGCCCAAAAGGCCAGTGGCAACCCTGAGTCAGCCAACATTGACCTTGCTGCTTCAATGAGGGTCCTGTTCTTTCTCTCCACCACTCCATTCTGCTCAGGAGTTCTAGGAATGCTAAACTGCCTTCTAATTCCCTTGGACAGGTAGAAGTCATCAAGTGTGTGGTTTCTAAACTCTGTTCCGTTGTCACTCCTCACACACTTGACCTGTAGGGAATACTGCTTTTCTATATGTAACACAAAGTTCATTATTGTCTTTGCTGCTTCATCCTTGGAGTGCAAGAAGAAAGTCCATACAAACCTGGAATAATCATCCACAATTACCAGGCAGTATTTCTTCTTTGCCATGCTCATTACTCTGACAGGACCAAAGAGATCCATGTGCAGAAGCTGTAAACAGGCAGTGGACTTTGGTTCTTCTATTGAAGGGAATGAAACTTTGTGTTGTTTTCCTTTCACACAAGCAGTGCAGTCATCTTCACACTTGAACTCCTTCTGAGGCAATCCTCTTACTAAACCATGGCTTATAAGCTGATTCATGTTCTTGAAATTAACATGACCCAGCCTTCTATGCCATAGTGTAGACTCTTGAGGAGATGCCTTGGAGAATAGGCAAGGATGGCCTTTTAGATCCATCTTTTTGAAAGATCTAAGGCATACACTCTTCCTGTCCTGTTGGCCTTCAGGAGAGTGTGTTCATCCAATGCCTTGTCAATCAAACTCAGAACTTTGGATGACAGAATCCGACAGTTCTGGCTTGTGAAAAGGGCAACATGGCCTTTGTCACACATTTGACTGACACTCAATAGGTTGTACTTGAGATTCTCCACATGGTTAACATCATCAAACCTTATTTCCCCATTAGAAACAAAGCCTTTACCAACGATGTAACCCTTTGCATCATTGCCAAAGGAAACAAATCCCTTCTTTCCTTGAGAGTAGTCATTAAGAAGGGAGCTGCTTCCTGTCATGTGCATGGATCCTCCACTGTCTACATACCAGATGCTTCTATGGCATGTTGAAGAACCCTGCAAACACAACCATGTGTTAGTTTGTCTTGGAGACCCAAACCTGCTTGGTTTTGGGTCTGTTCTCAGCTACAGGTGCAGCACTAACAGGTGTGTTGTGTGTCACAGCTTGAGGTGAAGAAGATGGTACAGAAGAGGAACCCTTTGGCTTGGACTTCCTTTTCTGTGGTTTCAACACAGGGCATCTAAGTGGATGACTCTTCCCACTAGCTGCTGAACCATCATCACCAATTGTGTCTGATTCTGTGATAAGGCCTTCAGCTCTTCAGACACATTGGAGTTTGCTGATGATGAGTTCCTATGTTGTACCATCTTTTTCTGAGCAACCTCAGCTGTTGCCTGAGTAATCCCTACCTTCTTTTTAGATTTAGCTTTGGGCTTAGGGATTTCAGGCTTGGATGTTGCTAGTACAAACTTGGTTTCAAACTCATTCTTCATTTTATTGATGCTCTCATTAATTTTCTCCTTCTGCTTGAGTTTGGACCCCCTTTTGTACCAGCAATCATCAGTAAGATGATTGAACAAGCCACATATCTCACATGGCTTTTTCTTCATCTTATGCTGATCATCAGCTGAAGAGGATTTAACTGCTGAAGACTTGTTCTTCAGCTGTTTGTCATCAGTACTAGCAGTTTTCTTCCTAGTGCCTGCTTTCCTGGTATCCTCTCTAGCTGTCTTCAAACCTTTCCTACTGTTAGTTTTCTTCTCTTTAGTGCTAACAGTATTTGAGGTTTGAACTTCAGATGTTGTCACTTGCTCTCCAGTACCTTCAGTACTTCTAGTGACAACACCTGAGTTGATCAGCCTTTTGGTCATGTGACAGTCAGCATTTGAACCATCAGCTGTTGTAGCATCAGCTGATTGGTTTTGGCAGGAGGAAATGCTGACATCTATCTCTGATGATGCTGATTCAGAGGATAGTAAGTCACATGATGAGAAGGATTGGTTATTGCTCTCCCCATCAGATTCAACTTCTGCTCTTGAAGTGAAATCTGTAGGAGGAGCAGTGTGATTATAACCAATGCCAAACTTCACATTGAAAGCTGATTGCTTGCTAAGAAGCATTTCAAAACCCTTGCATGATTGCACCCATCGATCACACTCAACTTGGGTGGTTGCAAGAGTTTCCTTGAGGTCTTTGTACTTTTCTAGAAGTACATCTTCCCTAGCTTTGTAATCTTTGATTTGGCATTTAAGCTTGTAAATCTCATCATTTTTCACTTTTAAAACAACCTCAAAATCAGCTTTTCTTTTGGAAATTGTTTGCTCAAGCTCAAGATTTTTATCTATTAAAGCTACATTTGCTTCTCTAATAGAAGCAAATGCTGCTATGCATGATTCTGAACAAAGCTTGGCTTTTGCCTCAGTGGATACCTGAGATGAGGCATTGGATGATGACCCTTCAGCAGAATCAAGGGCCATCAGAGCAAGATTTCCAAAAGGTTGGTCACCACCATGTTGACCAGCACCTTGAAGTAGTTGATCCTGACCAGATAGCTCTTCTGGTAGACTACTCCAGTCAACAACAGTTGGGGTGAAAAAGCTTTGTTGTTGAGGTTGTGTGTGGTGATGAGATTGGGAAGAATGAGGCTCTGGAAGAGCATGAGGTGGTTGAGCCGGGTGTGCTTGAGTTTGACTAGGCTGAGGCATGTAGTAACAGGGGTAAGGATATGGCATATGACCCTGTGGCACAAAATAAGCAGGTGGTGCCTGTGCCTGATATGGATAGCTAGAACTGGAGGAAGGTTGCCCTTTGTGCTGTGAGCTATTGCTGGGAAAAGTCACAAAGGGTGCAGATGAGTTAGATCCAGATGATCTACACTCTCTTGCAAAGTGTCCAAGCCTTTGGCACTTGTGACACCTCAACTTGCTCTTGTCAAAACCAACTTTGGTTTTGCCAGAGAGTCCTGGGAATTTCCTACCAGTTCTCTTGTAGAACTTTTGAGAGCGGATATTTATCATTGCCATTTGGTTCAAAATATCCATCTCTTCCAGATCATCATCTGGAATGCCCTTCAAGTCCTCCATCAGAAAACACAAGTTGTCACCACCACCTCCTGAACTACTAACACCAACAAAAGCTTGTTCTGAGTTGGTAGAGAAATCAATATGCTCATCATAAGAACTTTCTGATGAAGCATATTCTGACTCATGACTTATCAAGGCAGCATTACCTTGGACAAAGTCATCAGCAAGTTTGCCAGAAGATGACAACTTCCTCTTTTGCTCTACCTCTCTCTCAAAAGTGAGCAATTTCCCATGAAGTTGGGTGAGAGATAGAGTGTCCAGGTCAGCACTGGAGCGTAGGACAATGGTATATGTGTCCCATCTCTCAGGCAATGACCTAAGGAACCTGTTGTTCATCTGGCTTTTGGAGTACTCTTGTTTGACCATCTTCAGCTCAGAGATCAAACAAGAGAACCGCTCAAACTGCTGGGTCAGAGTCTCACCCTTTCTATATGAGAATGTCTCATATTGTTGGGCGAGGATTTCCCTATTATTTGCTAAGACCGAATCAGTTCCTCCAAATTGTTCCTTTAGAGCAACCCATAGGTCATGAGCAGACTCATGATGCAAGAGCCCTGAATATATCTCATTAGGAATGGCCATGGCTAGAATTCCATGGGCTCTAGCATCAATTTCGAACAGCTTTAGATCTTCGTCCGAATATTATTCAGGTTTCTTCGCAACCTGTTCATTAGATTCCGGGACGCTCACCATAGGCTTGTATGGCCCATGCACCACTGACTTCCAACAACCAGCACTGTTGACAGCCAAGTGGTGTAGCATACGTCTTTGCCATATGTTATACTCGTTCCTAACCAGCATCGGAGGCTTGGTTGCGGAACCAGTGTTGTGAGGATCATTAGTTGGTGTAGTCATCTCAGGTTTTAGTCAAAAACAAGTTTAAACACGACAAACGTAACTCAAAACCACCAAAAAACCTCAAGATTTTGGCCAGAAACAGCAGAAACTCACTCTCTATGGCTAATTCTTGCAAATTGCTAATTCGATCAAACAGAGAGATCAAAAGAGCAGTTTCAAATGATCAATAGTGAAATCGATCAATGATTAACCTGCTCTGATACCATTTGACAGGATCTTAGCCTCTCGTTTGATCAATCAGATTATGTTTGCAGCGGATTTAGCACATTAATTAGCGATTAATGCAAGAACATAAAAGATATCGCATGTAAAAGCACAAGCATAGAGAGAGAAAAGAGTTCTGCGAAATAATAAATGCTCTATTGCTTCGCACGTTTCGGTAATTAAAACAGTATGGTTCCCCATCCTTTTATAGGCGGCAAAAGGATGGGCTGATGTCCTTTTTCTGACATCAACTGAATATTAAAATTACAACTGACAAAACATAAAACTACTGAAGATGTCAACAGCTGACATCTTCTTACAAAAGTTTCCTAAGTACTGACAAAAGTAAAACTACTGAAATCCTACAATGACTGAAGAACAAACTCTTCAGTCGTTTATAACTACTGATACTATAACAACTGAAGAACATGCTCTTCAGTTGTTGTACAACTACTGAAACAAAATAAACTACTGAAAAGGAAAAACCATCACAACAACTGAAGAGGACTTCTTCAGCTGTTGTGACAAACTCTGAGTCTTCAGTACTTGGTCTTCAGACTTGGCTTCAGATGATGTAACAACTGATGACTTCAGTAGATATCATCAGTTGTTGTCTTCAGTCTTTGTCTTCAGACTTTGTGCTTCAGTAGAAGGTCTTCAGTTCTTCAGTTCTTCAGCTTTTGATTCTTCAGTACTTGTCTTCAGTACTTGAAGTCTTCAGTACTTATAAGATCAGTACATACTTCAGTACTTGGCCTTCAGTACTTTGGAGTCTTCTTCAGCTGTTGTTCTTTAGTTCTTTGATCTTCATACTTTGTTCTTCAGACTTTGTCAGAACAGCTGATGGTTGGAGCTAAGATGCTCTCGAGTCTGACATTCAAGCAAGAGAACACAATAGCTGATGGGAGTCTTCAGCAGTTGTTATGATGTCATGTGGGACTTAGAGGTTTTCCTGATCTTGACTCATTGGTTCTTTTGGTCCAACAGATCTCCTGCTGTCTCTCCTCCTTCACCTTCCTCATCATCCTTGTTCTCGTCATCATCATCACTTTCATCACTATCATTGTCGTCATCCTCATCATCATCGTCCTCATCATCATCATCATCATCATCATCATCATCATCATCATCATCATCATCACCTTCATCATCACCTTCCCCTATCTTGAGGGGCTCACTCTGATTGCCTTTCAGCTTTAGCAATAGAGTCTTGTGAGCCGCCTCCAGCTTCTCCATCTTCTCATCAGTCTCAGCCTCGTGTTGAAGCAAGCCTGTGATCTGATCAGTCTGTGAAGTGATCACCTGGGCTAGTGAAGATGTCAACTCCCTCAATCGCTCAATCTTAGTTGTTTGTGTAGAACTTTGCTCTTGCAACTGTAGAATCTGAGCAGACTTGGCCTTGTCGGAGGCTAGCAACTGGAGCACCATGCTGTTCAGTGCAGCAAGTTGCTCAGCCACAGAGACCGGTGGTATGACTGAGCTCGTGGGTACAGATGAGGGTTGGGTTTGGTGAGTGGTGGTTGTTGTGGTAGCTGTGGTGAATATGGGAGGCGATGGAAATGATGTAGTAGGGGGTACAGTGGTGGTGGTAGTAGATATGTGAGTATGAGATGGAGGTTTAGTAGTGGTGGTGGTTGATGTGGTTGCTGTGGTGGTGGATGGTGTGGTGGCTGTGGTGGTGGATGGTGTGGTGGCTGTGGTGGTGGATGGTGTGGTGGATATGGTGGTGGATGGTGTGGCTGTGGAGGTGGTTGTAACAAAGGTGAGACGTCTTTTCTTCTTCTTTTGACCATGGGGTTGAGCCATCCTTTTCTTCCTCGTTCCCGTTGAAGTGGATGCTCCCCCTACAACCCTGCTGGCTGACTCCGGTGCATAACTCGGATCAGTGGCTATCTCTCCTGAGTCTCGTGGGCCTTCACCGACCGCCCTTAGCCCATGTTCTGTGGGAACAACCTTGCTTCCCACAGTACGTGTCAAGGGCTCCTCTTCAGACTCCTCTTCCTCCACATCAGGAATAAAATCCTAATGGAAACCAGCAGACTCAGTTCCGTCGTGGGTGGATGGTGTAGATGGTATATCAGTGGTAGTGGCCCTAGATGGAACAGGGCCTGTATCTCCACCATCACCACTGTCATCATCATCAGAATCATCTGATGGTATCGCAATCACCTCCGTATCAGATTCGCTGTCATCATGACGCCATTTGCGTCTCCTCGGTGCAACATAATCAGCCCGGGCCAGATGCGCAATCAACCTCTTCATCACCGGCTTCACCTGCTTGCCTCTGTAAACCTTCATCCTCCCAAGAGTGGTGTCATCCATAATCTCCAACACCACTGCATCACTCCTTTCCTTGGGAAGATCGGGCAGCTTCTCATCAAATATAAGCTGTAGAAATCGGGGATACATGCAAAAACCTTCCTTCCCCTTAGCCTCTAAGTTCTCGATCAGGTACATGAAGATCATGTTGGAGAAGCTGAAGGGGTGGTTTAGGACCATTGCCACGTAGGCATTCTGGATTTGATCAGACAGATCATCAAACCCACCCCTCCTGGATGCTATACACTTAAGTATGACGTGTGCTAGGTGCTTGTACTGGGGGCTCAGGTTGCTCTTGTTCAGCACACCCGAGTTTATGTCCCCGCAGTACCCTATCCTCGGGAAACATCCACGAACAGTAAGAGGGTGCAGCTTAAGTGGGTGTTCCTCGTCGTCTCCAAAACCTAATACCCTCCTTATATCAGCAGATGTAATCTCAATCTCCCTACCGAAGATATTGCTTCGGATGCGGTAGGGTTCCCTTGATCGGTCTACAGTAGCTCCCTCCCAAAATGACTGATGAATAGATTGATAGGGAGTACAGGGTGTAGATATAGCTCTGAAAATCCGTGACCTTCTCAAAAAGTCGATAATCCCTTCAAACTCTCCACCATTTCTCGAGGTGGAATCCAAGTGAACACAAATGTTCTGCTTTGGATTTATGGTCCACCTATTAGCCATATTCCTGTAATCAATAGCAAACACACGTTAGAAACATGTAAAACAGAGTTTGACTAAATCAGAAAACAGTTTAGTTCAATCATGCGATTGCACTGTGCGACTGGGTTCAGTCGGATGGTGTGTCATGCGATTTAGTCTAATTGGGAGACTGAACCTGCGATTGAGTTAGTCGACCGAATGACTCATTCGCATGATTCATTCGGCCGATTGACTGAATCGTCCCTTCAATCGTGCGATTGAAGTTCATTCTGGAGTCCAGTCGTATCACACACTCAATCCATTCGCATTATTCATTCGGCTGATTGAATGAGTCGCCCCTTTCAATCGGGCGATTGAAGTTCATTCTGAGGGACCAGTCGCATCGTAGACAGACTGTTCCATTTCCAACTCAGATTTATCAAATGGCTAAATTAAACATTAAGTTCATGTTTATTAGACTCGCAATCATGTATCTAAACCACCTAATCCATTGATTTTAACATTGTATGTGATTAAGGCAGTTTATTATGCAGCTTTGTTTCGGTTCAATATTTAGGTCAAATATCCGTGTATTTCGAACCATCTTTGACAATTTTGATCATCTTTTGGTCGCATATTACCTGTATCATAATGTCACAATGTCAGTAATCGAGTAGACAGAGGTTTGATTTCAAATGAAATTTGGGCAGCGTAACGGTGCGAATTTGAATTTAGGGCGAATGAGGTCTGCGATCGACTGAGGGTTCTATTTATACTAGAACTCAGTTCAATCGGCCGACTGGACCTATTCGCTCCACTCATTCGCCCGACTCAAACTCAGTCGTACGATTGAGTCTATTCGCATGATTGGCCTATTCGGTCACATTCAATCGGCCGATTGAGCTCATTCGCATGTCTCAATCTTACGATTGTGTTCAATCGTATACCCCATTCGTACGACTGGGTCAGATCAGATTCAGTTGTGCGATTGGGCTATACTTGAGCAATTTTTGTCAAGTTATGGACCAACCCTTAGCTTTCTTAACCAATTGATAAAACATTATAATCTTTTGATCATCTCAGACATGATCACTTTTAAAAGCAACACATTCACTGATCACCTCAGATGTGATCCATTTATCCACCCGATCACCTCAGACGTGATCCATTTATCCACCCGATCACCTCAGACGTTATCCTTTTAACCTTTCAGAAACAATTTGTTTAAGTAAACGTTAAGCACATTTGGTGATGTTAACAGAGAACAATACACACAGTCCGACAATGACACATTATACTAAAAATTGAAAAATCTTAAAACTACGAATAGAATGAACATGTTTTTGTGATTTTTGTTAGGGCAGGTTTGTATAGCCTATTAGCATTATCATTATAGCAGGAATAGACTCATTTGGAATCAGACAGGCATATACACCATTACTTGGAACCTTTGATTAGTATTCAACTTTACACACTTGCATATCACAGCTTTCTCACTTATCTAAGACTTCTAAGATCTAACTGGGAATCATGCTTGATATGATACGTAACGTACTTTGATTATCAACTTCAGTCAGTGCATACACGACGATTGTCAGTATACTTGTCCACTTAAATCCATACACACACTTTTGACATGCATTGGTAACGAATTAAGTTATATTATTTTAACCAACATTTGTGGATCCCAAGCTTATATGGTAATCAGTATTCCTTAGAGGACTTTCGAGCGGTCTGTAGATATTTTGACAAGAAGAAACTATTCTTAGAGCTTTCAAAGAGAAGCCAAACCTCAGGTCAGTGCCATCGCACAGCAGAGAGGCGGCAAACGACATTGAATTCTAGAATATGTAGGTTATGCTTATCCTCAGGTCAGTGCCATCGCACAGTAGAGAGGCACACAACCTATCTCCTTATTAGAGCATTTCTTATTTTTCTTTTTCACATAACGCACCAACAACATTTTGTTATCAGTATGATTGCGCTTGTATTCATTTTTTTCTTTTGCTCTTTTTGCAGTCACACGCGCACCTTTGGTGGCGTTTATTTGCTCGTTGTCCCTTATCGGAAATGGCTGATTGTGTTAACCAGTGATAAGATGGGAACCCACAGTTGATTGAACCATTTAGTTTAGGTTGAGTCTACCAATGGCATCTACTCGTCTAATGTGTTGAATCTACCGACACATCGTATCGTGAACTAGCACCTCCCTAGATCAACTTTCTCCGTGTAGTTACAATACCAACCAAGCAAACTATCATCTTCCCATTTTGTTAGACTTAGACTTCTCGGATTTATAATTTTTCTGTGATTTAATTTACTTTGCAGAACCGAAAATCCTTTTGGTGTTCCAAGTAACTCGATGCCTGTGTACTATAACTTTCCATAATTTATCGAGTGACATTTCCTGTCTTTTTGTCTATGCCTTTTCAGCTTTACTTACCTTCCCCCTTTTTTTTTAAGTAAATGAATACTGAAATAAATCTCCCCCTAAAATACTAAAATAGAAAATCTTTTTGTGTTTTTGGATTTTATATAACAAGAAACAATAAAAATTAAAGAATAAAATAAAATGAACAGAAAATAAACACATAAATACGAGTCGGACTATGTATCTGCTTCTTCCACAATCACATCACTTTTCTTTTTAACGCCGTTGACCTCTAGCAGATAGAAAAATCTAGGTTTATCAAATGGTTTGGTGTAGAGGTCTGCTTCTTGCATTGCCACGTGACTAATCGCCTTCCAAAGAACTGACACCCTGCTGATGTAGACTTGAAGTTCATCTTGCAGCCACCATAATCTGAATCGCTGTATGCAGTAAGCTCAAAGTCATCATCATAAGGATACCATAACCCTAGTGTTGGAGTACCCTTCAGATAACGTAAAATCCTTTTCACCCCAATCAGGTGATTCACTTTTGGCTTCGCTTGATATCTAGAACATAAACATGTTGCATACATAATATCTGGACGCGAGGCAGTGAGGTACATAAGAGATCCGATCATCCCACGATACATAGTGGCATCCACCAAATACCCATTCTCATCAGGAGCCACATCATGATTTGTGGCGAGAGGGGGTACCGGCTGTAGAAACATTCTCCATATCAAACCGACTCAGAATATCGCTGACATACTTGGTGTAGAGGACTAATCAAGGCTCGGCAAAACAATTGAAGTCTGAAGGAAGTCAAATTCTGAAGATTGCTTGAGCGAAAGCCAGACTCATGCGAAATCAAGTTTCCACACGAGAAGCAGCCTGTGCGAAAGCTTCTGTCACGCGCAAGTCACTTCCACGCGAGAATAAGAAGTCACGCGAAAGCTACAGCTGCGCGAAATACCTGTCGCGCGAGAACTCACTGTTTAGTATAAATAGCTAGATTTCGTTTTGTAATTAATCTCTTCATTCATTATCATACTTTTCTGTGTGAAATCGCACAAGACCTGTAATAGGTTGTTTGTTTTAATCGAAGAAGCATTTCTTGTTCAATCCAATCTTCTTTTCTATCCAATCACGTTTACATTCCGCATTCACGTGATTGAGATCGTGCGTTATTGTTTTCTTGGGAGCTTACAGAGGTTTTACAATTGGTATCAGAGCTTTAGGCTCTTGAACCACGATTTGGAGAAGAATTGGATTGAGTTCTACTCGATTTTTGAAGAATTCATCATTGATAACTTTAGATTTTGAGATGGCAATGTTATGCTGCTCGATTGTGAAGGATTTGGACTGATTTGGACCGAATTGAACTGAATTAGTGGACTTTAAGCTTAATTTTGAGTAAAATTGATTTAAATTCATTAAAATTGGATTAAAATGGGTTCAATCAGACATATTCATTGATTTGGAGGTGGTTATCGCTTGAACTAACTGTTGGAGACTCAATTCTGCACGAAATTGACAGTTTTCGCTCGATCTGTAAGTTTTCGCGTGCGAAAACAGGGTGTTTTCGCTCAGACAGTTAGATCACCTTTTTATGCGATTTCGCGTGAAAAGGTAATTTGGAAATTCGCACGCACTGCTATCTCGCGCGAAAGATTGTTACGCGCGAAATCACTTTTCGCACGATTTCATTTTTCGCACGAAAACTTGATTTTCGATTTTCTGATCAACATGTCTTCATCAACACCAAATTTGAAGCTTCTTATGCCAGAGAAAATTGAGAATCTGTTTGCCGAGTTTATCTCTGATGATCTCTTGGATGGAGTGTTTGCTGAAAAGGAAGAAGTTGAATGTAAGATGGAAGTTGAGAAGGAAGAAAAGGAAGAACCAGTTGAAGCTATGATAGCATTCATGGTGAAAAGGGATGAAGAGCCTGAAGGAGAAAGCTCAGAACCAAGGGTATATGATGATCTATGCAAAAATTCATGTGTTGAGAAAGTTCAAAGATACAGAGTTCACAATGAGAGCCTGATAATGGAAGTTGAAAAACTTCAGTATCAAGCTCGCAAACACAAGTCAAATGAAAAGATTTTTAATGAAAAACTTGAAGGTTTAAACAAAACAATATATAATTTAAAATTAAATCTTCATGATAAAGAATGTACCAATAATGACTTGATAAATAGAAATAATGAACTCGCTTTAAAAATTAATAGACTTAACAGTGAATTAGCCACAGCTAAATTGACTGTTGAGAAATTTGAACTTTCATCAACTATGGTTGAAGGAATAATCAAGTCACAAATGACTCAGAAGATCAAAGGAGGAAAATGTGGTGTTGGATTTTCTAACATTGCTCCTCCAATTAATCATGATTATTCATGTTTACCTTCATCTGATAACATTTGTGATTCTGATATGGTCTATGGGACTGGTTTCTCTCCATCTCTAGACCTAAAACCTTCAGTCAAAGTAAATTTATCTGTTGATCCTATCATAGAACCCAAACCTAAACAATCACCTGAAAATTTTTGTGCAGATAAATTGAAGGTGGATGGGTTGGTTGAAGACTGTGAGAGTGAAAATAAAAGTGAAAATTTGAAAAATAAAATTGTGGATGATTTCAGATCTAGTTGTAATCAAACTTTAACAAGAAATGAAAAGATTGTTGATCTGAATGTGCCAATATTAAATATTAAAAGTAAATTGAATGCAAATCAAAGGGCAAATCAGAAAGAAAAATTTGAAAAAGATTTTAAAAGTAGATTTGTTTCAAAAGGTTTAATTGAAAATGAAGAACATATTTTTAAAGAAACGAATTCTCGATTCTTTAAAAATAAACTTCATTATAATGCTAACCTTGTGAATCAAGATATTTGTAGCCCAGATTTGCAAGTGAAAGCTCCTTCTCCAGCATCCATTCGCATATCAAAGTCTGGTCCTCCTCCAGCACAAATTCGAATAACAAAGCCTGGTCCTTCTTCAGCAGAATCAAAGACTATTCCTATTCCAACACTACCAATTCCAAAAGTCAAAACTGCCAAATCTCCAATTCAAAGTGGTCATAATTCCTCGGTTTCCTCGAATCTGCAACAGATGAATGTGCAATTGTCAAACGAGACAAAGATTCGAGAGACTGTGGAGAAAGTTAAACCTAGTCAATATGACTTTGGTTTTTATGACAATTTTCATAATTGTCATCCACAGTTTGTTTTCCACACACAACAAAAGAGATGCTTTCAGTGTGGAAACACAAATCATTTGGCAAATAAGTGTCCGTTTAGACAAAAATCATTAAGTAAACAAAGATTTCATAATTCTATTTCTCATAATAGAAAACTATTTTTCACTCGTGGAAAATTTTCAAATAATATGAAATCAAAGTTTGTTAATGATTTTAATGTCAAACGGGATAAGAAATTGACTAATGATGTAAAGGAAAATGTCAAGATTAAAAGCATAAATGAAAAGAATGATGTGCAAAGCAAATACAACAATATCAAATCATTTTGTCTAACTGCAACACAGAATATGCTCAAGTCATGTTTGACTTGGGTACCAAAAACTAAGTAACTTTGTTACTTATGCAAGGACAACCGCTAAAGGCTACTGAAAGTTTATGGCATGCAGACAGCGGTAGTTCAAAGACATATGACAAGAAACTTACAATTGCTTCAACATGTTTAGTCATAAAACGGAGAAACTTGACAATAAACTTTGAAAAATATTTATGGTCTTAGGGGGAGTCAAGATTGGATCAATAAAAATGAATTTTCATGATTAAATGAGAAATGATTTTACAAAGTTCAAAAAGAGTCTAAGTACTTTCTAAAGCTTAAATACAAATAGACTAGGATTATGTTTGATGTGTCAATAGGCTTTGCTTTCAGAACTGAAAAGATCATAATTGAGTGATTACACTTGACTTAAAGAAATATGATTTAGTGGGGAACATATCAGGATTATGTACCAAAAATGTTCTAACACAGACTGAGAGATATAATCTTGTCATACTCAAGCCTGTATGTGATTGATTCAGTGATTATCATAACTATATATATATAAAGATAAAACTACAAAAAGAAACAAAGGAGAAAAACACAAAAAGAAAATAATTGAGCAAAAGATGCCAACAAAGGCCATATAGGATATAAGATGCCAAGAAGCACAACAAATCAAAAGACATGTCTAAAAGACATACATACTATATGGTATATATTTTCAATTTTGAGAATAGTTTTTAACTTTGGAAGGCAAAATCGAAAGATGGGGCGTGTAAGTCCGGATGGCTTGTAAGTCCTAAACATCTTGAGAGGGCAGACGTAAGTCCGGATGGCTGTCAGTAAGTCCTTAAACTTGTTAATATTCCGGGTTAAGAAATATTTCTCATGCTAGTTATGCTCAAATAGTTACATTTAGGAATACAATAAATGGTATCACTGATCATCAATGCATGGTTTAAGTCAAATTGGGGTGACTTGAAAAATCTCGATAGTGTCTTGAAGGATAAAAATTACTTTACAGAAGTTCTGATTGTGGGATCCACTGACTTATATTAAATCAACACAAAACATGAAATATATCGCTCATTATGTTTCTGAGTAAAATCTGAAGTATAAGTTTAAAGGGACAAAAGATATTGACAATCAACTTAACCAGTTTATTTTAAATAAAGCTGGACAGAGTCTTGACTTGATAAAGAACTATATGATCTCATTTTGAAAATTCTTTCAAGAAAAGGAAGATTCCAGTCCATGCTCCTGTTCCTCCCAACTCGTTAAAGCATCTACTATCATGGAGATGTGAGAAGGATTCCAATCACACTGTGATCAGATGCACTGACAAGTCATTTCAAATTATTGATCCAGCAGACTTGATGAAGTTTGGCAAAGACGACTTACTCAAGCTGTTACACTGCCCTATTTCAGCTGATGAGCTCATACAAGAAATCAAATGTTGATCATGACTAAGATTGTTTCACCGAGCCTAGGGGGAGATTGTAGAGGACTAATCAAGGCTCGGCAAAACAATTAAAGTCTGAAGGAAGTCAAATTCTGAAGATTGCTTGAGCGAAAGCCAGACTCATGCGAAATCAAGTTTCCACGCGAGAAGCAGCCTGTGCGAAAGCTTCTGTCACGCGCAAGTCACTTCCACGCGAGAATAAGAAGTCACGCGAAAGCTACTGTTTAGTATAAATAGCTAGATTTCGTTTTGTAATTAAGCTCTTCATTCATTATCATACTTTTCTGTGCGAAATCGCACAAGACCTGTAATAGGTTGTTTGTTTTAATCGAAGAAGCATTTCTTGTTCAATCCAATCTTCTTTTCTATCCAATCACGTTTACATTCCGCATTCACGTGATTGAGATCGTGTGTTATTGTTTTCTTGGGAGCTTACAGAGGTTTTACACTTGGTTTGATGTAGGAAAATACCGGTTGGAGTTTGATCCACCTGTAATCCTAGGAAGAACTTCATTTCTCCCATGGCACTCATTTTGAACTTTGCCTTCATCACAGATTCGAACTCTTTGCACAATGCTTCATTCCTAGACCCAAAGATGATGTCATCCACGTAGATCTGCACCATAAGCAAATCACCATCCTTTTCCTTGATGAATAATGTACAGTCAATTACACCCCTGCGAAAATCGTGTTTCAACAGATGGGTGGAGAGCTTCTCATACCAAGCGCGAGGAGCTTGATGTAGCCCATACAAAGCCTTATCCAGCTTGTAGACTCTGTCCCGATGATACGGATCCTCAAATCCTTTGGGTTGACTGATATAGACCTCTTCACGGATTTCCCCATGAAGGAATGCACTCTTCAGATCCAACTGATAGACTTTTATCTTCATAAACGATGCATAGGCAAGGAAGATCCGAATTGCTTCCATTCTTGCCACTGGTGCAAACACTTCATTGTAGTCGATCCCCTCGACTTGTCTAAATCCCTGAACAACCAAGCGTGCCTTGTTTTGATAACAACACCTTGGTCATCCTTTTTGCAATTTAGTACCCATTTGGTACCAATCACTTTAACTCCTTTTGGCCTGTCAACAAGGGTCCAGACTCCAAGTTTCTTGAACTGGAGTAGCTCTTCTTGCATAGCATTGACCCAGGCCTCATCTTTCAGGGCGTCACTGACGTATTTAGGCTCGATTTATGAAACGAAACATGAGTAAG
Source organism: Flaveria linearis (assembly GCA_024085815.1). Classification (NCBI taxonomy): domain Eukaryota; kingdom Viridiplantae; phylum Streptophyta; class Magnoliopsida; order Asterales; family Asteraceae; genus Flaveria; species Flaveria linearis. The sequence goes on along the minus strand of CM044008.1, from coordinate 43,466,389 downwards.
CTCCGTCATTGACATAACCCTTTTCCATGATTACAGCATAATCAGCAGAGTATAGCTGATTTCACGTCTGCACACCGGATTGAATATCCCCAATGATAGCAGTAGGGGGATGATTCACACTGATCCTAGTCACTGGTGTGGAAGGAACCACAACCTCAGAGTCAAGATTGGTGACTACAGGTTTAGTATCTGGATTTCCCAATGCTGGTTCAGCAGCTGATGACCCACTTTGTTGATTAACATTGTGATCAAGGTCTAGTTCAGCTGCTTCTTCATCACCTGATGAGTCATCACTCTCGTCTTGAGCAGGAGTCGAAGAACTTGAGGCACCGCTTGCAGGTGTAATGTTGCTTGAATCCAGATTAGGGGTGTTGAGAACATCATACATCATCTGGGTAGCAACTTCTTCATCTAACTCAAACTGAGGAAGATTAAAGGATTTGAAAAAGCCTTCATAATCGAAGAATGATGATGGACCTTTTTCAGCAGGGGGGGTGGTGTATCTCTGAACGTCTACGTTACACCACACTTCTACCTGACCTGTCGAATTATTGTAAACGCGTTTGTCTGGTATGCTGTATCCTAAGAATATTCCTTGATCAGCTTTCTCATTGAACTTGCCATCCTGAGTCTTCTTCAACAGTGTACAACGAGCTCCAAAAGGTTCCAGATACTCCAAGTTAGGCTTGCGCTTCTGAAGCAACTCATAGCAAGTCTTGCCATGCCTTTTGACTACTAACACACGGTTAAGTGTGTAACAAGCATTGGCAACAGCCTCATTCCAAAACTGGACCGGAAGCTTAGAATCAGCTAACATGGTTCGCGTAGTCTCGATCAAGCTTCGATTCTTTCGTTCTGCAACTCCATTCATCTGTGGCGTGTATGCTGAGGTGAACTGATGAACAATCCCCTTTTCCTTGCAGAAAGCATCCATCCACTGATTCTTGAACTCTATGCCATTGTCAGAACGAATCTTCCTTACTTTCAGGTTGTAGAGTGACTCCAGTGTGGTGACGAGTACTTTCAAGGATTCAAATGTTTCTGATTTAGCTTTCAGAAACATCACCCAGGAGAATCTTGAGTAGTCATCTGTGACTACAAAGCAGTACCAGTCTCCTGCGATACTTTTTGTGCTAACTGGACCAAAGAGATCCATGTGTAGCAACTCCAGGGGCATCTCTATAGGATTAACGTGCTTGGTCTTGTGAGATTTCCTGGTCTGCTTGCCTTTCTTGCATGAGACACAGAAATCAGGAAGCTGGAAGTTCTTGACAGGAACTCCATCAACTAAGTTGTTATGAATCAGATGATTCATCTTCCTATGATTAATGTGTCCCATTCTTCTGTGCCACGAAATGGAGTCCTTCTCTGTAGCTTTAGATAAGAAACATTGAACAGTAGAAGAACTAGTAGAGGCATTTGACATATCTAGAACATATAAGTCATTATATCTAGATGCTGACATTAATACTTGTTCCTCTGGAATATCCATTTCTTTCTTTAGAATGTAACATTTGCGATTATCAAACATGACTTTGAATCCCTTGTCATAAATCTAAGACACAGAAAGCAGATTGTTTTCTAACTGCTGAACAAAGTTGACTTTGTCGAACTTTACCTTTTCATTACCTACTTCTCCTTGAGTAGTAATGTATCCTCCTTTGTTACCAGCAAAGGAAACATGTCCCCCTTTAATTTTTTTGACATTGAAAAGGAGGGACCTATTTCCCGTCATGTGCCTGGAAGCTCCACTATCTACGATCCATGTATTTAAAGACGCACTATAGCGGACAACCTGCACATAAGAGAAAATAATCAGTTAAGGAGGGGGACCCAAGCCTTAACTGGCTTGGGCTTCGCAGAGGAATCAACCATCATGAATTCGACCCACTGGCCTTTATCAGTGGATGGAATCTCAATGTTCAACTTGTCCTTACTTTCAGACTCATCAGTTGTTTTGGCTTTCCACAAACCATCCCTGTGAAAGGATATTTTGTGATAAACCTTAGACTGATTCACAGTTTGAGCATATGGTTTAGATTCAGAAACAGGTCTCGCCGCTGGCATCACAGACTTGTCAGTGACTTGTTTGTGTGGCCTTTGGCGTGGAGGAGACAAAAACGACCGAGAAGGTGTTTTAGACCTAGTAGGTGTTTTCGATCTAATATGAGTCTTAGATCGCTGTTTTGAATCTAAATTCACTTTGTTATTCAGCTCCACCTTAATTCTTGGAGTCTGATAGCGAGGACAATGTGTTGAAATATGACCGCGCTGTCCACAAGTATAGCAGGATCTCCATTCATCGGGGCTAGAAGATCTCTTGTGGGGCGGTGAGTAGGCCTCAGGAATGGGCTTTTTGGTCTCAGTCTTTGAACATTCACCTTCTTTGACAAACTTAACTTGTTTAACATTTTGGTTTATTTGTCTATGTGGCTGAATATTATCTTTTTTAACTGATTTAACATGAGTGGTTTTAGACATCTTGGATTGTGTGTTATTAGACTTTAAATCCAACCCAAGAGATGTTTGGACATTCTCTTCCACCCGTTTCTCAGCAGTAACATTGCTCGATGCTGAGATTTTCTGATCATCATCCGGAGAAGCAGATTTAACTACTGTGTCCGGATCACTAACCAAAGGAGTTGTCACCACATGATCTTTAATTGGATTATTATTTATTGGATGTTGTTTAGTGTTCAACAGGATCTCATGTGGTGGTGGAACAACCTTGTAACCCAAGCCCTCCCCATTGTTGCGTTCTTTAACTAAGTTTTTCAAAATATGCGAGGAACTCGCTAAACAATGTAGTTTTTGTTTTAAAGACTCATTTTCTACTTGTAAAACTGCTTTGTCTTTTTTAGTCTCTTCAATGGTCTTTAAGTAGAATTTAATGTCATTTTCTTGGTTGAACACAACGACTTCAGTTTCCTTTAATTGCTTCTTTAAAGCATCTATCTTTTCCTTATAACTGCTCTCATTCTGTTTTAACACTCGATTTGCCTCTGAGCACAGTTTCAAGTCATTTACTAAGTTATCATTGTGTTCTAACAACCTAGCAAATTTTAAGTCAATGCTTTCTCTAAATTTATCACAATCAACACAAGCATGTTTAGAGAATAATTCATCCTTAGATTGTACCTGTGCAGCTGTGGACGTTCCAGCCATGAAAGCATTCTGAGAAGCATGTTGAGCTTCAGATTATGAATTCAGCTCATTCTTGACAATTTCATCCACTGCATCAAAAGTCTCTTCCAAGTCAGCAGCATCAGTATCAGCTGAGCTCTCCCCCTCACTCGCTGAGTCTTCGTTCAAGTCTTCCACAGAAGCTATGTTCGCTTCACCATCAGATAAGAACCGGAAGGACCAGTCCTGTCCTTCATCTCCTTGTGCTACCATCGCTTTAGAATCATTTCCTGTGGATGCTGGCTTCTTGTCTTTATCTTGCCTATTGAACAAGGAGAATGGATTCCCGTTCCCAGTCTTCTTAGGCTTCACGCATTCTCTTTTGAAATGGCCCTTTTCTCCACAGTTGAAGCACGTGACTTTAGACTTGTCAAAACCAAAGGTTGTATCTTTAGTAGCCACGAGATTCTTCCCTGTTTTCTTCACAAACTTCTTGGCTCTCCGGACAGCACTTGCAAGAGCCCACATAATATCCATCCTTTCAAGCTCGTTTTCATCTACTTGCTCGTAGTCTTTATCAGCAAGGTGGCAATTCCCAATCTTACCCGCCACCAGACCATCATAAGAGTGCACAACTGCAGCAAGTAGATCCATGTGCTCTTTAGCAACCTCTACTGTTACTTTTCCCAAATTTTCTGTCATCAACTTAGCAGATTGAGTAACAATTGTACTTTGTAGAATTCCAGATGCACCATGAGACTCATTTGCAGATGATGAGCCTTGATCAGTAGATGATGATGCATTAGAGACAAAGGTTGTTTGCAGAGGAGCTCCAGAAGACTTTGCAGCAGGAGTGGAAGTAGGAGTTACATTGTAGAGTGATGGATCTTGAGTATACGCTGCTCTTTTCGTCCTGTACTGGTGACGCACTTCTTCCTCTCTCAGTTTTAGAATAAAGTCATTAATATCCAAGGTCTCTAAAACTGAGTTGTGTCGCATAGTGGAAATGAATGAATGCCACTTTTCAGGTAGACCATCTGCCAAGCTTGAAACTTTGTCTTCCATTGATGTCTTTACCCCATGAGTATGAAGTTCACTCATCAAGTGATAGAAGCGATCGATAATTTCATCCAAGCTCTCATTCCAATTGCAGAGAAGTTGTCAAACTCCTTCTTCAACACTTTACCCTTTAGGGACTTTAGAGTAGAATTCCCATCATACCGCTTCTCAAGAGCTTTCATCAATTTTTTACTTTGCTTGTGCTCTGAGTATTGGTGAAAAATGGCCTTGGGAATGGACTGGGTCAAAAGAGCATATGCCTTCTTTTCGGCATTGTAGGCAACCTTCTGTGTATCAGTAAGTCCACTTAAAGTCAAAGGAACACCATCAGCACCCACGGGCATGTTATAACCAGTCTCAATAGAGTTCCATAAGTTCGGGTCCACTCCATTTAGATGAATCTCAAAACGTTGTCTCCATTGTGGAAATTCATCTATAGTCAATAGTTTAGGTGGCTTGTTATGGTTCCCTATCTCATTTTCCAGTAAAAGCAGGTTCTGTATCCTTGAGTCCTTTCCAGCTGACATTGCAAAGTTTTCCGAGTCCATTATGTTATAACTTTAACTTTTTAATGAAACTGCTAATGCGATTGGGGAGTGCGACTGGGATGCGACCGACACTAGCTGTATGCGATTGGACTCAAACGTACGATTGAACAGGTGACTGAGAGACTCGGGCGACTGAACAGACCGAACGACTCAACTGGGCGATAGAACTGGGCGATTGACTCACTCGGGCGATTGGACGAAGCGACTGACTCAATCGGCCGAATGAATGTGCGACTGGACTTCAGTCGTACGATTAAGATAATCGTGTAATCGTACGACTGAGACTGCAGAAATCGAAATTTTTCATACTTTTGACCTAAAACGTGTTTTATGACACCCTAGACGGCTGAAAGTTGAAAAACACTGATTTTTCAGAACATGCACACGTAAAGACTCGGTTTTGGGCAGAAAGATTGAATCTTTTAGCGAAAAACGTGGACTTTAACACAAACTTGATTGAATCAACAAAGAATCAAGAGCCAAAGCTCTGATACCACTTGTTAGGACCGTGTACATACGGAGTACTAACTGATTCTTCGTTATACCGGATCAAATAGTGCGGAATCCTATTGGATTGGCGATCCAATCAGGGAGAACTAAATCAAGATCACTCCTAACGATTAGAAAACGTTAAGAATTGAATAGGAATGATCGGGGACGTTCTATGAAGTTGGAATTGACGAACAGGGCGCTCTGGGTCGACTAGGGTTGTGAATATTCGAAGTGTTACGTTTTTCCACGAACTAGGTGGTATTTATAGGTAAGGGTTTCTCATTCGGGCGACTGAACCATTCGCATGGTTCAGTCGTGCGATTGAGCTATGCGGTTGATCCATACGCACGACTGAGCTTTCAATCGTACAACTGGTTCAATCTCATGCTTCAGTCTTCCGACTGATCCAGTCTCATGGTTCAGTCGTGTGACTGAGCCATTCGCATGAAATTATTCATGCGTATGGTCCATTGGCATGGCCATTCGCATGATAACTTCATCATGTTAAGTTTGAATGTGTTAATCATTACAACATTATGCATACCAATTCAAACAACCACAAACCTATATAATTAATCATTACACAACCCATTAATGAAATATATAAACATTATAATATAAACAACTAAATGTATTTCATTAATCAACATTCAATTACATATAATCAAGACATTACAAAGATATTACATTCAGCTCAGAATCTAGGGACACATGTATAAAAAGGTCCTCCTCATAGACCTCGTCACCGCCCTACGTCCACCTGTAGCTAAGTCTCAGTTCACTGGCACCGTCGGGAATGCAGGCTGCTCCTCGTGCTCAGTGTCAGATGAGATCTCGATAATAGAATCAGGAATAGGATGAGCACCGAAAAGTCATGACGTAGAAGAAAAAGTATAAGTACTTTTTCTCATATGAATACCGAAAAGTCATGACGTAGAAGAAAAAGTATAAGTACTTTTTCTCATATGAATAAAAGATCTAGTAGCACATAGGACAATCTACCATATACAAGAACTTAACACATATAACGTACACATGTATAATGACGCACACATAATCCTATAATGCATACTACATATGGGTACTTAGGTTATAGTCTAGGTCGAGTAATCCACCTAATTCTCTATAACCAATGGCTCTGATACCAATATGCTACACCCCCGCTGATAGCAGAAACACGAGGGTGCGACGGACGGAATCGTCATAACACATTGGGGGTCTAAGAGAATCACTATAAGGCGTTCTCCGTAAATGGGTCATGATGACGCCCGACACATGCAAACAAGTGTCAAGGACAATCACTCCATTACGAATAACCAAAATGAAATATGTCCACCAAAAGTTCCAACAAAACAAACATTCCAAAACACGATTAAACAATCTAAGATCCAACAAACACACCATCAAAACATCCAGTCATAATTAATCCAAAAGTACCATAAATAAACAAGACCAAATAAAAGTCCAAAAATAGTCTAATGCTCCCGAGAGAGCGGTCTCATCTAAGAAATTTGGAGGATTAGGGTTTGCTAGAATGAAAAGAAAAGAGCAAGGGCCTAACCCCTATGGGGTTTGGCCGAATCAAGGAGGAGGGGAGGCCCCCCGGGCCCCTGGCCCGACTTGTCCAACGTCATGTCTTCTTGTTCTGCTTGTCGTTCACTTTTTGCATTTTTAAATTATACGCGATTCTACAATTCTAACAAACTATTATATGACCTATATGATATAGTTTTCCTTTTTTATATATAACTTAGGTTCATTAGTCAACCTAAGGACAAAATCCATCAAGGCTCGGTTCCTAACGTACGACCGCATAAACCCTAAAGTTTCACTCTTTGTCAGTCTGTGACTCAGTCCATGACCATAACGTCACCCTATGCAAATATTAGTGTCTAACACCCTGCACCAGTCCTAGGCCCATTAACATCTGTTGGGTCCATTTGCATACATCAAGCCCAGAACGTTTAATTTTTAGTACTTTACGTGTCCACAAGTATCTAGCACGCTTTTCATATAAACAAGTTAACACTAGGTTAACTGACAAGTCAAAGTCCACGTCTATTCATGACAAGGTCAAAAATGGTCAAAGTCAAAAGTTAACACCCTTGATTTGACTACGATTGTCACACTATGGTGTGTGAACACATCCCCACATTCTCTTATGAGGGTGACTTTAATTAATTAGCCACATCAAATGGAAATCCTTGTTTAATGAGTTCCTTTCTTCTGCCCGTTCATCCGTTTTAATTAATGGTTCACCATCGGTTGAACTTCAATGGTTTTAGGGGTTTCGACAAGGTAACCCTTTATTTCCATTCTTCTTCATTATTGTTATGTAAGCACTCTCATGTGAACTAAAACGAGCTTAATTTTTCTATCTTATCCATCGTATTGGAATGTCAAATATGATCCCATTCTCTCACATTTTCTGTAAGTTGAAGATGTTATATTTATTGGTGAATGGTGGGTGTCAATAGTAAAAAAAAAATTAGTAGAATCTTGCTGGGTTTACTTGGCCTCGGGTTTGTGCGTAAACATCCAAAAAAGCTATATGTTTTGCATTCGTGTGGAGGAGGCATGACTTAACAAAATGGCAGCCACTTTTGGTTACAAAACTAGGAACTTTCCTTTTTAATACATGGTGCAAGTTGACGCAAGCATGAATATTCTTAAGAATTGATATCCGGTGGTAAGAATGTTGAATCACGGTTACCACAGTGGAAAGCATCTAATCTGTCAGTTGGTGGTAAGGTAACACTCATTAAAGCAGTCATGGATTCCCTTTCTAAATAATGTAATCTAAGCATTAAAGAAGATTAGAAGGTCATTTCTTTGGCAGGGGAGGTGTAATGGCTAAAAGAAGATTAGTTCGGTCTCATGGAAGAGGGTCCTTGCTCCTAATAAAGAGGGTAGTTTGGAAATATCTACTTTAAAGGCTACCAATATACGTCTTTTATATAGATTGTGTAGGAGGTTTAAAAATAAAATAAAGAATGATTTGATGGAAATTAATATGGTCAATTCACCACACTTCTAAGGTGTTTATTCCTATAAAACATTTTAATCTCGTAACATGAAAGAGCATATTCGAAATTCATTCAAATATACTTCAAGTTAACATTGATCTTAAGAGTTTTTAATTGTGTTGGTGGGGAATTGTAATCAAATTCATTTTTGGGTAGATACATGGCTAGATGGTATGCCTTTTATGGAGAAATTCCCCTTGTTATTTGCATTTGGAAGGCGTAAGATGGTATTAGTTACAAACATTTTTCAACTAATTAATGGTACATAATATAGTTTTGGATGTAATAACACTAGAGAAAACTTTAAAACTTAATAACTTGATGTGCTTGATGGGGTTAGCGCAATTTTCGGTTGCAAAGATCATTGGCTGTGGGGAAAAGATGGTGACGGAGAGTTCTTAGTTAATTTACTATCTCAAAGACGTGTACTCGCATGAGAATGATGTTTCTAATACTTTTCTTAGAATTATTGGGTTCCAAAGAAGGTTAATATTTTTAGTTGAAAGCCCGAGATAGGACGTACACCTACAAAAGATGCTCTACCTTGAAGCAAAATCACAATTTAATCAAAATCATGTGTCCTTTGCAAGGAACAGGATGAGTCCCTTGATTATTTGTTCATATAGTGTACAATTGCTAATTATGTTTAGAGTATTGTTAGCCTTCCTTATATAAATTCTCACAAAGGGACCTTTAAATGTTCACAATTCAATCTCAAGTAATGATCTCAAAAAGTAAGTTGGTTCTCGGTTAATATGGTTGCATGTTGAAGCATTTGAAAGGTAAGAAAAAAAATACTATCTTGAAAAATGAGAAGGTCTATTTGGCCAAATTGGTTTGTGGAGTAAAATCCTCAACCTTATTATGAGTGGGGAGTAACCTTATTATGAGTGGGGAGTAAATCCAATAATAAAATGTGAGAATGCTAAGTGAGAATGCTAAAAGAATTTAAAGAGAAGATTTGACTTTAAATAATAGTTTTGTACTAAGACTTTTTATCTAAATGTTAGGTTTGTATTTTCTTCTAGTTTCTATTTGTGGTTTTAGCTTCTTGCTAGCCATATAGTAATAAAAATTGGTTGTTTAAAAAAAATAATAATAACCACATCACATATAAGTACATGAAAAAAATTAGTATATTAATAACAAAGCAACCAACAAAAGATATGCTAACACGTTTTAGCTATTGAATCAATTATTTGATTGACGAGACATTCATGGAAATGGTGGGATGGAAGTGACTCTTGACGTCTTGAGTAGGAAATTATTGGTAGCCTTGATTACTGAGAACATCATCGAATGGTGGAACACCCCCATAATTCTAATAATTGTTGATTATGGATGCCAAACACCCCTTGACTACCAAACCGTTCATGATGATAGAGAAATCGAAAATGAATGGAACTAGATGTATATATGAAACACAAACAACTTGTTTAAATTAACCAAACCACAATTACTATCATTAAAAACCAACATAAGAAACCTAGGTTAAACAAAGTTAATATGTCCCTTAGACGAACCCATTACCCGAAGGTGATTACACAAGAAAGTAGCTACTCATTGGCTTGCTTGAATCTTTAATTGCAACAAAATCTTGATTAAGCCCCAATTAAGAATGGTAAAATATTGATGTTTTTATGATGAACCTAAGACACTCCTAGTATGACTTGCAACGAACTTCAAAGCGTCTCGAATGAACGCTAACGAATTAAGACTATCTTTATAAAATGTAAGAGAAGAGAATTGATAGTGTCCGAAAAGTCATGATATACTTTAGCATACTAGTACTCTAAATACCAGTGATCGAATCAGGATAATTTTTCTATAGTATCAGCATTGTCTAATTTTTAGATACTAATAATTGAAACGTTATAATTTTATAGGTTACTAAAAATCAGGTGAGGTTGGATCACAAAATAAAAGTCATTGTCATTATTAAAACACAATAAAAAGTACAATGGCATTAAAATATAGGCAAATTTGATTTTAGTGATCTAAACTATTACTAATTGTTTGATAATAATCCATACTATTAAATCTTTATATATCTTCACCCAAATAAAGATTCATAGATTTAAATTACTCTTAAATCTTCAAGTAATTACACAGTGCAAGCACAAGTCTACTAGTATATACTACACACCATATTCCCACATGATAAGATGAATTACTTTGTTTTTTTAACAAATCTTACTCTTAGGTATAAATATTAAAAACTTAAAGATTAATCAATTACCTCTAACTTCTTTCAGTTATATTATGTTTTCACCTCCACTAGAATAAATAATTATTCTTCAGCTTATCGAAATTATGATTATTTTACCTCTTCTTGTTTCACTTTTCTCCCTAGCTTCACGAAGCACTAGACATATTTATTTGACGAAAAACAAGATCATATAGATAACTCACTTCCTATACATCATCGCACATTGTGTCTAAAATAATAACGATGACAATAAAAATTATAACTATTATTAACCTAAACTAAATTTGCATATGAGATATAAAGACAATATAAAAAATCTTTTCATGGGTAATATAGTAAGACCATGTATAGCGGTTTATTTAATTAAAATGCACTAGGCATATATGAATATATTAAAGTCTATTTTTTTTGAACGGCCAACGAATAATTTTTAAGCCCGGTCACCCGGGTAAACCCATTGACGAAAGGCCACCCATGCCCGCGAACACAAACAGCGTTGGTGACCCGGGTCGCCCACCATTTTAAGAGAAACCCATCACCCAAAGGCCCACTCTGATAAAACCCTTGGCCCACTTGGAGCTTATTACACCTAGTAAAACTCCAACGCATGACTTCCATTTTATAAAGTCATGGGGTACCTCCTAAAACAGTTGATCTAAAACTTATTGGCTTAAAGTCTATTTAACCATGTGTAGTGATTTTAAAGTTGTTAAAAATGAGAAAAAAATTGATTCACTCATATCACTTTTAACGACTGTTAAAAGTTTCACTAAACATCAGTTGAAAATCCTTTTTATTAAAATGTAATGATTTTACGCCTCTTTAAAACATCATATGTCGAATTTCATATAGGGTTGTAAACGAGCAGAGCCGATTCAGGATGGGTTCGAGCTCGAGCTCAAAGCTTATCGAGCCGGCTCGGCTCGGATCGAAAATTTTAACAAGCTGAAAACACGGGCTCGAGTTCGGCACGTGAAAAGCTCGAGACAGCTCGTGGTGCGGTTCGTTCGAGCCGGCTTGATTTTAAAAAAATCCTTATTTTTCACAATAATTTATATGAAAACATAAAAAACATATATTAGGGTTTTTACCTTTTGTTGGGTACTACGTAGTTAAGGGAACGAATATCATTATTTTGAATATAAACAATTTACTATCAAGTTATATTTTTTTAAACAATATACTTAATGTTTCTAAAAATAATCTATTTTATTTTAAGAAAACGTTTTTAAAATCCTAATATAAAAATAATAACCTTAATAATAGTAGTAGTAATTATTATTATTATACGCATCGAGTCACGAGCCGAGCCAACCAACCGAGCTCGAACCGAGCTAACCCTGACTCGAGTTCGGCACGTTTAAAATTCGAGCCGAGCCGAGCCGAGCCGGCTCGCTTAGATACGAGCTTTTTTCGAGCCACGCATTTTTCAAGGTTTTCTCGAGTGAAATTCAAGCTGTGAAATTTTTATACAGCCCTAGTCTCATAGCTCACGGGAAATACTCAAATAAACACACGCTCTAAAAAATGTCATTTTTGTTAAAAAAATCTAAAAATGCGGAAGCAAAATCTCAGAAATGTTTAGATTCCTCCCTCTCTCTCTCACACACTAGTAATACCAACTGCTGATGATTCAAATACAAAAATAAAAAGTAGGGCTTTTCATCTGGCGGCGTTATCTCACGGTGCCACTCCCAAACCTACATCACCATCATCATCATTATCATCATCATCATCATCTTCTTCATCCTTATCTGTAAGTAAGTTTTCTCTTCAAATCTTGCAACCTTTACTCTTCTTTTTCTCTTCATTAATGGAACCATCAACACTTAACTAGCGATCCCAAAAAAACCCTCAAAAGTTTTCAACCAAGAACCGAAATTTCCATCGGAACACTGCCCCCTTGATCTATTGCTGGTGTTCATCACTAATACGCGTCGATCTTTTGTTTGATTTTTGTAATTTTCTGGCTTTGTGATCTATATTGGCGTTTGACGGTTTTTGTGGATTTTCTTTAGAATAAAATTGCCATTTTTTTGTTATGAAATTTATTTTATATAACTCAGGGTATGTCATTCTGTTTAAACTGCTAGGTTTGGATCTTCATTTGGAGTATACATGTCATTGCATTATTTAGGGTTTTTGAATTTTGAACATTAACATATATCCAACTTTAAATTTTGTTGTGGCTTTTACTACTTGTTATACCCTTTGAGCTCGCATTTGATCTAGAAAGGTTTTAAGATGGTAAAGTTTTCGGAGTTTGATTTTGGTTTCATAGCTTCTTTTGGAAGAATATCATCAAATAAGGTGGTATGATTTGGGTTTTAAAAGGTTTATCTTGTTGGTGCGTATGCGATTTAAGTTCCAATAATTTAGCAAGAAGAAAGTCACTTTCTTCAAATACTAGCTGTTCTTTTTGTGTTGTTCTCACTTCTCTGAGTGCTTGGTGTTTCCCTTCTGTTAGATCATAGCTAGACGGTCACTTAACCGGTATGTAAGGAGTTGATAGAGTGCAGTTGGACTCGCAATCTTTTGGTTAGAGGGTCAGCGTAGAATTTCTTCATATGGTTAAAAAACTTTCATCTTCTTAAAAGAACACATGTTTCTTCTAAAAATGATCCTCTTAGGATTCTTCTATGTAGCAAATTTTAGCAGCTTGAGGGTCGGTGGACCCTCGAGACCATCATTGCTCTTGGTTATTATATTGGTTCAATTGGTTGTTGAAGGACTTGTGGTTTAGGATGTTTAGTTGGTATATCAATTTTAGCATTTCTATATTTAATTCATTATTGCAAGAATGAAGTCATGAACATTGGGAAACATCATATATATATGTCTATATCATTATTACTATATCATGTTATCTTTATGCTAATCCTAGTACGGAAAAGTAGCATCTATGTTCCGTAATTGTTTATCTATACACAAGAAATTAGTAGAAAATGTGTGGTATGCTTCATTTGCTTATTGATTTAGGTTTGAATTAAGCAGCAATGGGAGAAACTACCTTTCGAGAGTAGAGTTTATTGGTTGTTTATTTGTTTCTAATAATAATGTTATTGTTGTTTTTTGCTATAGCAGGTTGGTCTAGTTAAGGAGATCAAGATACATAGTGATATGATGTATATAGTAATTTATCTGCATAACTTGGTATTGATTGATTTTGAATCTGACTATGGTGTTCTAAATACCGGACAAGATGATTATAAATATTTAAAATCATATTTAAATAGGTAAATACCAAATTAATCTGCCTTCACTCTTCTTATAGGTGAACTAGGATTGATGATGCCTGGGCGCTTGGCGTTTTGAAAACAGTAGCATAGAATGTTTTGGCTATCTTGGGTTTTTATAGAAAATTTATAGATCACCCAATAAGTTTTTATTGTGGTCTTTACTTGTTGTACCCTTTGAGCTAACATTCGATCTACAAAGGGTTTTAAGATGGTAAGTTCTTTTAGGGTTGGGATTCGATCAATTGCTTCTCCAAGATGGATATTATTTTACGTTTTATGTAGGCGGCCTGCGGCTCATTATCATGTAATGATTTCTAGGTAAATTACTAGTTTCCCCGCTCCCACCCTTTGGGGGCCATGTTCTCCCTTTGGTTATAACTACGTATCATTCTTTTACAGACCCCACTCTTGACCATTGTTGACCAAAATTGACCTAGATGTGCATGAGTCGCCGCCTCAAAGCCAAGGGCGGCTCGTTATCATGTAATGATTTCTAGGTAAATTACTAGTTCCCCCGCTCCCACCCCTTGGAGGCCATGCCCCCCCCCCCCCCCCCCCCCCCGGGGGGGGTGTTGTCTAGTAGTTGTTCGTTCTTATTTTTTAATAAAATCAGCAGTCAGATTTCAAGCTCTTGTAAGGATCTTATGAAACTCAAAGCATTCCCTCCAAAAACTTGTGTTTAATACTACGCCAGCGATTGTTAAGACCATTCAATTTCAAGCTCTGTTTAATATAATAACTTGTCTGTACATCTTGTTATTCATTGATTTTGAGTATTACTGTTGGTGTCCATGTACAGGAGAAGATGATTATAAATATTTAAAATCAGATTTTAGTTAGGTAAATACGATATTTATCCGCCGTGACTCTATTTAAGCGGAACCAGGATGGATGATGCCGGGCATCGTGAAAACGGGCGCCATAGAGTAGATTACTACAAAGGTGTTCATCCTCAGGTGAAAATTTAACATCTTAATAGTCTTAGTTTTTTCGGAAATTTTCTATATGATATGTTATAATGTCTTGGATATGTTGTAGTGGAATGTGATGCCTCAATACCAAGTGAAGGATCAAAGTGCCATGATGATGAATAGGAAAATCATGCACATTATTACTGAAAGAGACACCGCCATTGAAGAGCGGGACCGCGCGTTATTGGAAAAGAAGGCGGCATTAGAAGAACGTGACATGGCAATCCAGCAGCGGGATACAGCTATCACTGACAGAAACGATGCGATTAGAGAAAGAGATAATGCAATTGCCGCCTTACGGTTCCAGGAAACCACTATGAACACCCACCTCCAACGCGGTTCAAAGCGTGGTCATCACAACCACCACCATCATGCACAGCCGTCTTACATGGTGGACCCACATGTATCCGAAGCACTCCCGATAACCGCTGTTCCAGCTGAACCCGTTCACAAGTCAAAGATAACAAAGGAGCCCAAACCTCGTGGTGGCGGCAGTTCGTCAAGGTCTAAGAAACAGAAGAAAGTTGGTGAGGACTTGAACAGGAACGTAACCACAGACGGTTCAAAAGCCGAGTGGGATGCTCAAGAGCTTGGGTTTATGGACCAGATCAGTTTTGACGAGTCAACAATGCCGATTCCAATCTGCTCGTGCACCGGTGTGGCAAGGCAATGCTACAAATGGGGTAGCGGCGGGTGGCAGTCATCATGTTGCACCACTACTATATCCATGTACCCACTGCCCCAGATGCCTAACAAACGCCATTCTCGAATGGGTGGGCGGAAGATGAGTGGAACGGTTTTCACCAGATTGATCAGTCGACTCGCTGCACAAGGTCATGATCTGTCTGCGCCCGTTGACCTAAGAAACTATTGGGCGAAGCATGGCACCAATCGCTACATTACCATCAAGTGAAATGACGGTTTTACCCTTTACCAAAATGCATAAGCAGTTTTTTGGGTAGAAATATTGTGCTTTGCTTTTGATAAGGGAGTCTGTTTAGTGGTGAAACAATGTAGGTTTTTCTTCTTGTTAGTTATGGGTTGTATGCAAGTGTTTTGCTGCATCGTTACTGTTGTAGCTGGGCTGTTTTCTGTTTAATATAAATCTCTAGCCCAACTTTTCAAGGATTTTTCTTCTTGTGTATTTGACCTGACCCGATCTGAACCTGTGTTTTGCTTGAATCAGAACAAACGGGCTGAAAGATCCGGGTCGTTTACCTGTGGCCTGATACTTCGAGTTGCTTTCTGTGGGTTTGGTTTTGTGAAGCTTTGATTCTCGATATGCCTACGCGAATGCCTTTGTGAAATGAAACTAATAGTAGAAATTATTTGAGAGTTAAATAAGCTTGTGGAGCATATTAGGGTTCGGCAAAGAGTGCTTTAATTGAGTTGGAAGGGTTGAACCAGAGACAAAGGGTTAAACAAGTCTAGCTGCTCTTTAGCGCTCAAGATTGGTTTTCTAAAAGCTTAGCACTCAAAGATCGGTTTCCTAAAAGCTTAATCGGTATCGTACTTGATAAACAAGCCCGACCTTTAACTTCGCTCACTTCTGTTGAGTTGATTAGGCTTACAAGTCTATATTGGATAATAAATATTAAAACGAATAAAAATATTATTTATATAAACTATAGCTATACACATAATTGTGATAAGTTGATAACATATATTACAATTACATATGACAATTAATAAGAGAATTTTATAAAAATTAATTAAGAAAATAAATAAACAAACAAACAAACAAACCCTGTATATCCCACTCAAGAGCAGGGTCTGGGGAGGGTAGGTGTAGGCGAGTCTTTCCTCTATCTTGTTAGGTAGAGAGACCGCTTCCAAAGAGACCCCCGGCTCGATAGCAAAAGCCATACTGAAAACAAGACACATGGCATACCGTATACAAGAAATCCTACCACACATAGTATACAGCATACAATAAATCCTACAGCACATAGTATACAAAAAGCCATATCGATTGCAATACATCCTTCAAGTAAATCATACGACACATAGCATACAATATACAATAAATCATACGACACATAGCATACATATATCATAGGAGCAGGAATAATCACCGTTAAAGGGCAGATATGGACTACTTAGACATCAGGCCCCGCAACCAGACTTCCTGCCTATTGGTCGAGCTAAAAGTCCTTAATTTTAATTTTACGCCTCCACTCACTCCTATCCTCGATCATGTGCTCAGAGAGGTGCAAGTGTATCATATCTCGCCTAATTACATCATCCCAGGTCAATCTAGGTCTTCCTCTACTTCTCCTACCCTCTAAGATGATGTTCTCTACTGCTCTAACTGGTGCCGCCATTGGTCTCCTCTTGACATGCCCAAACCATCTTAATCTTCCCTCTCGTATTTTATCTGCGATACGAGCCACTTGTAGCTTCTGTCGAAACACTTCGTTTCTTATCCGATCCAGTCTTGTGTGACCACACATCCACCTCAGCATTCGCATTTCCGCTACCTCTATTTGTTTCTCGTGCGATTTCTTTATGGCCCAGCAGTCTGTTCCATATAACATAGCTGGACGTACTGCCACTCGGTATAGCTTTCCCTTTAGTTTTGCTGGAAACCTCTTATCACATAGTATCCCTGATGCTGCTCTCCACTTGCACCATCCCGCTTGAACACGGTGCGCTACATCGCTGTGTATTTCTCCGTCTTCCTGCAGGTACGAGCCCAGGTATTTGAACCTAGACGTTTGTGGGACCGCCATACCCTGAATACTGATTTGGGTGTCCTCTTCCGCCTCACCACTAAAGTTACAATGCATGTATTCTGTCTTAGAGCGACTTATCCTTAAACCTTTGCGCTCTAGTGCTGCTCTCCACTGTTCAAGCCTGTCGTTAAGCACCATTTTAGATTCCGATATTAAGACAATATCATCCGCAAAGAGCATGCACCACGGAACTGGCTGCTGTATAGACTTGGTCGTCTCATCCAACACTACTGTGAAGAGAAATGGGCTCAGTGCCGATCCTTGGTGGAGTCCCACTTCCACTGTGAATGAGTCTGTGTCTCCGATCGGGGCTCGCACACACGTTTTTGCCCCATCATACATATCCTTGATTATTTTGATATACCTCTCTGGAACCCTTCTAAGTCGTAGACTATCCCAAATTAGTTGACGCGGAATACTGTCATAGGCCTTTTCTAGGTCGATGAATACCATATGGAGGTCCCTTTTCTTTTCTCTGTATTTCTCCATTAACCTCCTTATGGCGTGTATTGCTTCTGTTGTAGAGCGTCCTGGCATAAATCCAAATTGGTTTGACGCTATCTGTGTTTCCCGTCTAATTCTCGTGTCAATAACTCTTTCCCATAATTTCATCGTGTGACTCAATAGCTTTATTCCCCTGTAGTTTTCACAACTTTGGACGTCTCCTTTTTTCTTATATATGGGGACTATGACACTAGTTCTCCACTGGTCCGGCATCTTCCCTGTGTTAAAGATAGTGTTGAATAAATCTGTTAGCCATTTGAGCCCCTTATCTCCCAGGCATTTCCACACTTCAATCGGTATGTTGTCTGGCCCCACCGCTTTGGCCCTTCCCATTTTCTTCATAGCTCTCGTGACTTCGTCTACTGTGATACTTCTACAATAGCAATTGTTTTGTTGTGTTGTTTGGGTTGTATTATCTATCTCAGTTTGTTGATTTGGGTTCTTTATGTTATAAAGGTTATCGAAGTAAGTTTTCCATCTCCCCTTGATGTCATTGTCGTTCACCAAAACTTTTCCATCCGCAGCCTTTATAAACTTCACAATTCTCAGGTCTTGTCTTCTGCTGTCTCTTGCCTTGGCTAACTTAAACATGTCATGCTCTCCTTCCTTCGACTCTAGTCGTTTATACATCTTCTCATACGCCGCGTTCTTTGCATCTGACACCGATTTCTTCGCCTCTCTCTTAGCCTCCTTGTATTTATCTTTTAGCTCTGGGCGTTCTTCCTCATTGTTACAGTGTATAAGCTCTCTAAAACTTTGTTGTTTAATTCGTATCTTCTCCTGTACATTTTCGTTCCACCACCAAGATTCCTTATGATCGACTGTCCTCGTTGTTGTAACTCCAAGCGTTTCTTTAGCTGCTTGGATGATCGTATTTGCCATGGCCTCCCACTTTTGGTTTGCGTCTTCCTGTGGTCCAGGATGTTTCATTGGTATGACCTTATCTCTAAAAATGGTTATGTTTTCGTCTTTGAGCTGGCCCCATTTGATCGTATGTCTAATTCTCTTGTTTTGTTGGACAATTGGTCTCTTCACGCGTATATCCGCCACTAACATATGATGTTGTGTCACAACTGTCTCTCCTGGGATTGTCTTACAGTCCTTCCACGAGCTACGATCTTCTCTCCTCGTCAATAAATAGTCTATCTGCGTGTGTCTCCCGCCGCTGCTAAACGTGATTAGGTGCGATTCTCTTTTCTTAAAAAACGAGTTTATGATTCCTAAGTCATGCGCTACTGCAAAGTCAAGAAGCTCCTTACCGCCTTCATTCCTAAGGCCATACCCGAAGCCTCCATGCACCAACTGGAAGTGATCATTATCCTTACCGATATGTCCATTAAAATCTCCTCCTATGCATATTTTTTCGTGTCTAGGTATGTCACCCATAACGTGATCTAAACTCTCCCAAAACTTTTTTCTTTCCGTTTCTCCTAGTCCAACATGTGGAGCATACGCACTAACTACTGCTACTACTTCATCCCGTATTACTATTCTTAATATCATAATTCTATCATCGTATCTTCTTACCTCCACTACATTATCTTGGAGTTCCTTAGCAACTAAAAACCCTACTCCATTTTTCATTCCATCAGACCCTGAATACCATAGTTTATAACTATTGCACTGTGTTGCTCTCTCACCCCGCCATCTAGTCTCCTGGAGACACGCTATCTGGACCCTACGTTTCCTTAGCACATCAATTAACTCTAGGAACTTACTAGTTAGGGTTCCTACATTCCACGATCCCACTCTTAATCTAAAATCCTTTTTCCTTGTATTCGCACCTCTCGTCACCGAACATGATCTCGGGGCAGCATAATGGCACCTGCTGTCTATATTACCTGACAAGAACTTAATCCAAAATAGCAACAATGATCACCACTTCACACAATGACACGCTATCCTGAGTATAGATTCAAATAAGCCAATGAAACCTATCTAGAGAACAGTTCTAAGATTGACCAGAAATGAAAACAACAAGCCACAAATGCTCAACACACAAACTCAACCAACCATATACCACTTACTTAGCAATTAATATCAAAACACTAACAATTATACAACTAATCAGCAAGTTATAACAACTAATTAATTAGGCACAAACCACAGAAGTACACGGTCAGCAGAGAACTAGACAAGAATTTTATCAGACTCAAGAAGAATCAAGGATTAGAGTAGCTGTTTAAATGTAAGCACCCAAACCAGAAAAACAGATCACACAAGTGGTGCACAAGTAAACCAGTAAAGAGCAACAGAAAGCAACACAGATATCTCAACAGATACTGGTACTCCTAACCCAGCCAATATCAGCCTAAACAAGAAAGTAAGAGAGAGATGGAACAATCTCACCAGATGTGCCCAAGTTAGGGTTCTTCAGATGGTTGAAAGAAAAGTTTGATCCAAGAATCGTCGGTGGTTCAAGAGTCCCGAAGAATCCCCAACAATCGCCCACCAAGAAACTCAAAACCAAGAATCCCCAAGAATCGCCGGTGGTTCAAAGAAGGTTGCAGATCGACCATTGGGAAAACTCAAAATTGCAGATCCGCAAGAATCCCCAAGAATTGCCGGTGGTTGAAACCCAGATCGGTGGTTCTGCGTGCAGATCCGCAAGAATCCCCAAGAGTCGCTGGTGGTTGAAACCCAGATCCGGTGGTTCTCAAGAACAGCTGCAGCAGCGTTGTAATTCGATCGAATCGGAGCTGTAACCGGAGAATCGGAGCTGTAACCGGAGAATCGGAGCTGTAGCAATCGGAGCTGTAACCGGAGAATCGGAACTGAACCGCAAGCTGTAGATCTGCAGCTAATCGGAACTGAACCGCAAGTTGTAACCGGAGAATCGTAGCTGTAACCGGAGAATCGGAACTGAACCGCAAGCTGTAGATCTGAAGCTGTAGCAATCGGAGCTTGCAATCGGAGCTGTAGCAAAATCGGAGCTTGCAAGAATCGGAGCTTGCAAGAATCGGAAGCTGTAGCCGTTACCAACACCAGAGTCAAGAAGAAATAGAATATGAAATTGAAGCTTGCAATCGGAGCTTGCAAGAATCAGAGCTTGCAAGAATCGGAAGCTGATGGTATTCAATCGGAGCTTGCAAGAATCGGAAGCTGTTACTTTTAATTAAGAAAATAAATAAACTTTATTATTTGAACATTGATGACAAATCGAGTTCAATGGCATCTTCTTCATAAACCAGGTATGCCCCTATCTTAGATGAGATTTCAACTGTTGATCATTAGTTTGACGTCTAAGGGTGATGCAACTAAATGAAGAAGGAAACATACTAGCTCGTAAAACCTCTTGACTTGCATGACCGAAGAGCTTATAGGCAACACCTATCAATAAATGCAAGATCTTTATGCTGAAGTGGGATTCAAACTTATGACCTAAAGTCCTAGAACTCATATACACACTAGCTGGTGCTAGTAGATCAAATGGCCACCGATAATAGAATAAATAATTAACAAGTCATTTCAGAACTCATAAAATTATACACGAGCCAAGCTCAAGTTTTAAAAATATCACATGAAACAAGCCAAACTCAAGCTCTTTTAAGTTAAACGACACAGCTCCTCTATAAACTAGCTCGGACCCGCCTTGATTTCTTTATTCCTATGGTTGGTATGACTTTCTCTTTTGTCCTTTTTAATTTTATAAATATTAAATTTTATATACGACTTAAAAAACACAGCTTTTTGATATTTTCAAACAAGAGAGATTCAAGAGGTTTGAAAACATTTTGTTATGTGGGTGTTTGGGAGTGCTTTTAACTTATTAACTTTTAAAAAGTTATTTTATAATGTTTGATAATGTGATGGTTGTGAGGAAAATAAATTAATAAGTCACTTTATACTAACTTATTAACTTATTAAAAAAATCAATAAGTCAATAAGATGTTTTGAGACGCTATTTGACCCGAGTTATAACAAGGTCGGTTCTTTTTGTGAATGCGCATATTTTATACCTTTTCATTTGTTTATTACGGTGGGCCCTCTGTTGCTGGGTCTGTAAGAATTAGGCCCAACACGTGGACACACGCCTTAAGTGTTAATAATTGATTTTTAAAATGGGCCCATCAAAACCTTATCTATGTCGGCCCACTAGGTCTTTTATATCTTAACTAAATTTCTTATTGTTTGTCGCTCTCAAATTATAACACTAACAGGGAATTGTTACCTTGTAGACACGTATTAATAACATTAATTGAATACATTAATACAAGTTAATCTTCAAATTAAACTAATCGACATCAATAAATTAAAGAAATTCTAAAATGATTAATATCAACTAATACTAATATAAAACAAATGTGTTTTTTTATTTTAATTTATTTTATTTATATATTGTTTAGAACAATATATCTTTCATAATACTCAAGCCATCAATCTCTTGTAGAGGGACCATATTATCGACACATCAGATACCATTAGACTACAAACTTTTTGATTTTAATCATGTACATAGCACACAGACTAAATTGTATTATTGATTTAGATAGAATAACCTAAGCACGTTTAGTACATAATTAATTTTAGGATAAAATCACGAAAACCATATAAACACTTTTGCTTGATTCTTTTATATCTAGTGAGGGAGAAATGAGAGCGCTTAATTATTACATAACCGTCTCATGTATCACATTTAAAACTAGTGGTATTTATCGAATTGCAACAAATAATTTGAATTCAAAAATTTTGAAACATGATTCAGATTCAATACGAAAACAAACTAGATTCATAAACCGATTTGAAATTCAAATTTAAATTTAGCATACAAGTAATTAAATCTAATTCTATTATGAAATTACATGCAAATTTGAAAAATCCAAATTAATTTCAAATGTTCAAAACCTAAATTTCCAATGGAAAATACAATTTCGAATAAATAAAAAGAAAAAAAATTCCAAGCGAAGGAACAAGTGGCAACACGTAAAACATTCAAAGTGTCGAATTTTGAATGGGTAAGAGCATTCACAACCAATTTTTTATCTTTATTTATATAATTATTGAGAATCCAAGGATCGCAATTCAGGAATTATCAGTATTAAAATAAATCAATTTAATGATCGCGGAATTATCACTAATTGACGTTTAATTGTTTATAATGATCAATGATGAACACAACCACAGAAACACAATAAACACGAAATCTATAATAATTCAAATGTATTTCATTAACTATAATGTAATGATTACAAAAGAATAATGAATAACTATGAACAATCGAATTCTGTGAATCGAATGATGTTTGATGTTGATGTGACGGCTGCTAGGGTTGCACAATGAACTCTTGATCGCCGTAATATTGATTGATTGTGTTCTTGAGACGTGAAACCTAGGACTCATATTTATAGATGATTTGAGTCGGTTAAGGAAAACACCGGATCTCTCGGGATTTGTTATTGATTGAGTTGACTTGTTTGACTTCTTGGTATTTGCAATCGCACAAGTATAATGTTCTTCCGCAGCAATCTTCTTGTCCGCAGAACATTTGTTCTTTCGTAGATGATTTAGACTTCCGTAGCAAAGTTGTTCTTCCGTAGGAAATTCTTCTTCCGTAGGTGACTTCCCTTCTTGACACTTGATCATCCGCAGAAACATTTGGTCAAGAAACATATCTACGGATTAACAAAGTTGTTCATCCGTAGATGTTTCCTACACTTGGTCAATTTCAGTAAATCCATCCAAGTATATTGTTTTTCCTGTCAAGTCACAAATCAACACACATACATATATGGGGTTAACCTATAGATTCAAATCACATATATATATATTTTGATTGTTACAATTGTTAATTACAAGACTTGATTTTCAAGTACTAAGCCTATACAAAATTGATCTAGCCCTATACAATCTAGACCTAACAATACTCCCCCTTAGGCTTAGCTCCTTGTAATCAGTCCTTCAAAACAGCAAGCTCCTTGACTCTTGCTATCATCTTGTTATAAAAGTAAGATACAACAGTCTTCTGATCATCATACTTGTACTTGATCTTCATCCTGCTGATCTTCTTCAGCGTGTCATAACTCAGACCCAAAACATCTTCTTCTGTAGTGAGTGTTTCCACTACACTATCATTATGCATAATCTCTAATTCATCTTCTTCTGAAATTCTGAGTTCAGATACTTCAGCTATGGTATTACCCTTCAGTAGCCCAGCCTCATGTTTCCTTCTCTTGTGTGCCTTGGCATGCAGTTTATCAATGACTTGTATCATGTGCACGTACAGGCAGAGATCATTTTGGGCTTTTTCATCTGTTAGCTTTGGGAAGAATTTGTCGTGAAGGTATGAAGTGTAACTGGGATGCAGCATCTTTATCTCTACTGGATCAAAGATTCTGATCTTATCAGCCTTCTTCCCATCAGCATTTCTCAGCAATACCATTTCTTTTGTCTTTTCAACATATCCCCATTCTGTGATGGGATAAGTGAACTGATTTCCTTTTATGCTTTCGATGGTATTTGAGTGTTTATCACATCCAACTCTCTTTAGCATGTCTTCATCTACAAGGGATGAAACTTCAGCTGTTCCTCTTTTCCGGCTTTGTTTGATTCTGTTGTGCTCTTTATCATCTTTCTTTGCTTGTGTCAGCACATCATCAATGAATCTGGTCTTCATACCATTTACAGCTGCAGAGAAGTCTCTCCCCCTGAGATGGATTGGATAGTTGGTTATTTGGATGCTCTGCAAGTCCCTTATGTCTTGCTCCGGAAGACTCAACAGAGCTTCCACATCATGGAAGTATTGAATTCTTCCAGATGTTCTCTTAATTACTGCACAATCCCAGTCTGGATCATATTTCCAGGCCATAATCCTGTTTTCTTCCACAGAGCTGGGAGTTGTGATGTGATCATACAGTTCAATGAGAGAGGATTTCTTCTCAGTAATCTCTCGAACTGTTGTTCCCAGAGGCCATACCTTTCCTGGGATTACAGCCCTTGGCTCTCTGATTAGTTTTTCTTTTTCTTTGTGCTGATCTTTTGATTCAACAGTTACTGGATCAGCAGCAAGTTTGCTTTGTTCTTTTGGATGTGGAGCAGTGGTTCTGAACTTAACTCCAGTTTCCAGTTCCACTTTCATCACATGCTCCATCATCCTCCGCAGTTCTCCTGTGGTTCTGCCTTTGAGCTCATGCGGTTTGTAGTTGTGACCCTGTAACCAGCAGGTCATATTATACTTGTTGAGTTTGGCTGTGTCACAGTGGCCCAAATCTTTCCTTATTTTCTCCAATGATTGAAAAGTTATAAAGGCTTCATAATCACAATTTGGGATTATGAACCTTGCAAATTCAAATTCTTTCAATGCATTGGCCATTTCTGTTCTGTTCATCCTCTCAACCATGTCATACGGAAACCCATGGTTGATGAGGGTCATAAACATGCTGGAGTCAGGCCTCTCTTCCAAGATATCAGCAGTTGTTAGAAGGTCATCGGCCTTTCCACCCTTATCAGCAATGGGAGACTCCATCCTTGTTAATTCTTCCCACTCTTTATCACTTTCTTCTTCTTCTCCGGAGGATACCTTCACAGCAGAAACTTCTACTGAAGGTGTAGGAGCAGGAGATGGAACTTTTGATTTCTTTGGGGAGCTTTCTTCTTCTGGTTTCTTTTGTGTGGCTCCAAAGTATTTTCTTTTTCGGGTGTATGAGATCAGCGGCTTAGTAGCTCTACCCGATTGTTTTTCTGGTTCAGCACTTGAATCCACTTTTGTTTTCAAATCAGAGAGTTTTCTTTTCAGGCTTTCTATCTCTAAATCTTTTTGTTTGATTTGCTCAGCCTTTTCATTTTGCTCAAGTTTTAAAGCAGCCTCCAACTCTCGTTTTGTTTGCAACAGTAGATCAATAACTTCATTGTTGGACAGTGCATCTTCTCTCAGTCATTTTAGACTGGCATCCTTCTTCGTCAGTTCTTCATCCTTTTCTTGGATAACACCGTACAGCTTCACAATTCTTTGTTTTCGCTTATTGGATTTAAGTACCAACTTGTTGTACTTAGCAACCAGAAAGCTTTTGCTCACAGGAATGTCACTGCCACTTAAGTCATCTTCATGGTATGCAGTGACATCCTGAGCAGATTCTTGAACTTCCCCATGTTCATCAGCAGGTTGTTCATCTTTCAATGAAGATATTGGCTCGGTATGTGTTGAGGAAGGTTGTTCATCTGTGTGTGTTGGTGAGAAAGGAACAGTGCTGGCTTCAGATAATAATTCTGTGTCTCCTGAGTGTACGGAGTGTACAGACTCAGTCACCTCAAAAGGTTCAGTCCCAGCACTTTCCGGTGATAGGTGTTGTGGAGATTCTGGTTGTGGTTGTATGGGGGATTGGATTTGTTGTGGAGAGAGTGGTTGAGTGTGATGAGATGAAGACTGTGAGGATGATGATGATTGTTGTTTGATAGGTGATACTGGCTGAGTATCTTTGGTGGATGATGATGATATTGGTACAGGTAATTGATGGTGGTGAATTGGGGAGATTGGTTGGGTGTTTAGGCTTGCTGGTGATTGTGGTTGTTGAGTGGGTGATTGGCTGGATGATGCATGTTGTAGTGGTGGTGTTTGGAGTGGTGATTGTTGTTGGTGTTGTGGTGTTTGGTGTGGAGAGTGAGAAGATTGTGCAGAATCAGCAGATGATTCTGCTTCATCTGCCCATGCCAACTCTTGTGGCAGGTCAGCTTGAGGATCTAGAACATGTGCGAACATTGGCATCTCCGGACCCTCATACTTTCCACTAAGTTTGTTCAACACCGATTTGCTCAGGTGTGCTTGAACAAACACATCGCCAACTCTGTTCAACCCTGGAAGTTCTGAGTTGATTATCAGTTGTAGGAATCTCGGGAACATATACATCTTGTCATTCTTCTGCAATTTGACTTGTTCACTCATGCAGTTGAAGATGTATTTGGCGTAGTTGTATGTTCTCCCTTCGAATACCCCAATGATTCCGGATGATATATGCCGAGAGAATCTGTCTAGCCCCGACTTCCTATTTGACATGCATTTCAGGTAGGTGTGACACAAGAATCTGTACGGTTTGCACAGCCTACCCTTCTTGATTTCTCCTTTCTCGTAATCACCGTCGTACCCCATGAGATTGAATACCTTTTCTATGTATTCATTTTCGAATACATCGGGGTGCCCTATTTCTCTATCTCCCAGTTCCAGACATCTTCGTATGGTGCTTTCAGTGATTCGAAGACGCCGGTTCAGAATCTCAGCCACTATTACCTCCTCATCGTTTTGTTCTTCCACTCGTGCTGAATTCCAGAATCCGATTATGTGCGACTGATGGATCACAGGCTCAGCCGTCAAGGCGTAGAAGAGCCTGGATCGTCGGAGATATCTTATGATATCTTGACATCCTTCCGCTGCTGGATCATCAACGTTCAAGAACGCGCACACATTGTGCTCTTTAGCAAATCTATTTGCCATCTGCAAAGAAAATCAAGTTAGAAACCATGTATTTGAATCGTTTGAATGTCAATAACCGATTAAACAGTTCCGTATTGATGTTTAAAACATGATTTACCTTTGCAGTAACAGTAATCAGTTACTGGATAATGTTGAGTTTTTTGAAATTTTGAAAAAGAGGGAAAATGGGCGAATTTCTAGGTTAATCTGAAAAAGTGCTCTGTAAGAGTTATAAATGAATTTCAAGAGTCACAAACCTTATTTATAGTCGAACATAATTAACATCTTTTATTAATTATGTTAGGCTCACATTATGTTGGGCCCACATCCATTTATTACTATGTTGGGCCCACTTCCATTTATTCCTTTTCGTATCCCAAGTGTTTAGAATGCATTATCTCTTCCGTAGAACATCTGCGGAACCCTTGACATCTGCGGATGTCAACATCTGCGGAACCTTAACTTCTGCGGATGTCAACATCTGCGGAACTTTACATTGGATAAAGTTCAAATAATGCATTTGTTTTGTTTTGCTGCTGAATCAGAAATCACATAATACTTCTACGGATGAGATGTATACTGTGACTTCTACGGATGCAGAAATTTCACTGTTACTTCTACGGATGAGAAATATTACTGAAACTTCTGCGGAACTTAAAGTTTGAAAACTTTAAATGTATGATATCTACATAGTAGAATCAAATGTTGATGTTGGACATTGTTGACTTAATTTGCATGGCAATTAAGTACAGGGAAGCAAGTTTCCTGTATCCTGCATTCAAGTTAGTGCTCAAGTTCCAATTCCTTCAAAGTAATTCAGATCAATTATCAGCTTTTATTGTTTTTCATGCATGAACTACTCCCCCTAAATTTGTGATTAATGTGAAACTGTTGCATTCATCATAAATTTAAGTTGTGAACAGGCATGACAGGCATATGACAGTCTAAATGAGAGAAAGTCAGTTGAGATAACAATTAAACATCTGACAAACAGTTACATGCTTGCATATATATATAGAGGGATCATACTATAACTTGGCTTCTGCTGATGTTGATTAGTTGATTCAATACATACCTGATTGCAAGTATATAGATCCACTTAAATTCAAGCATGAGTATTGTATCAACTAGGCATGCTATTTATCATGTTGTGAAGTTTGTTAATCAGTAGCAATCATGAGTCCCACATTTAATTATCATTAGAGTATGTCTTCCGTAGGTGAGGCAAACCACTACATTCCACACTTAATGACTATGTACATTAAATTATAAGTTCTATCTTGAGACAAATTTCAGTCTCATGAATGCTTGGATGTTAAAGCTCTTTGACTTGATGTACAATGGATCACAAGTGATTCCTTGTTAGAGCTGAAATATGATCTTCATAGTCACCAGGTCTTTACTTTTGTAAAACAGAGGTGAACTTTAACCCAGGTCTTTGTTTACACAAAACAGAGGGAGAATGAAGATCACACTTATTAATCACAGTCCCAGGTCTTTGTTCACACAAAACAGAGGGAATATGACTTTGCAAAGATAGAATATTATAAAGTATTTTACATAGTGTGCTTGTGTAAGTGATTTGATCACATCAGGAGAGAACAAACCTTCCTGATTTTCAAATGGAATCCTCACAGACAGTTACCTCATGCTTTTAGTTTGGCATGCTCTTAGCTTTGTTTCCACTCAAGGTGAACCTACTCACAATCAGTATGATATAAGTCAGATTGAGTTTTTGTTTAATAGCCAAGTATAGTCTACTATCATTTCCCATATATAATGCATGTATAGATGTTCGAACAGACACTTAAGTTATCCTTAACGATTACTCTTCACAAAGTCAATCATATGCTTTTGTTGATTTATTCTAAGTTAATCATCCCTAAAGATTCTATCAGAAAATTGAATCTAACAGAATCAAATGCTTTAGTAAACAAATCAGCAAGCTGATTGGTTGTATCTACTTTGACTAACTTGATTAGACCCTTTTCAGAGCAATCTCTCAGAAAATGGTATCTGATTTCTATATGTTTTGTTTTACTATGTTGAACTGGGTTAGCAGTTATAAACATAGCAGCTGAATTATCAATATGAATTGGTGTATGAAGGAAATTGTAACCATAATCAAGTAATTGGTTTTGCAACCAAAGTACTTGAGAGCAACCTGCTGAAGCAGCTATGTACTCTGCTTCAGCTGTGGATACAGATACATTTGTTTGCTTCTTGCACTGCCATGAAACAAGTCTTGGTCCTAAAAATTGACATCCACCAGTTGTGGATTTTCTGTTGTTGTTGCACCCTCCATAGTCACTATCTGAATAGGAGTAAAGGCTAAAGTCTCCATCTTTGGGATACCAAAGTCCCAATGCAGGTTTGCCTTTCAGATATCTGAAAATTCTCTTTACAGCATTCAAATGTGACTCCTTTGGGTCTGATTGATACCTGGCACAAACACAAACAGCAAACATTATGTCAGGTCTACTGGCAGTTAGATACATTAAAGAACCGATCATAGATCTGTACAATCTTTGATCTACGGATTGCCCGCAGGGTCAGGCACAATCTTGTCTATTGTTGATGCTGGTGTCTTGCAGGAAGTGGAATCAACAAGATTGTACTTCTTCAAAATTTGATGAATGTACTTCTCTTGATTAATGAAAATGCCATCTGGTTTCTGATGAACTTGTAAGCCAAGGAAGAAAGTCAATTCTCCCATGGAGCTCATCTGAAATTCAGATTTCATTAAGTCTTCAAAGCTTTGACACAGCTTCTTGTTGGTTGATCCAAATATGATGTCATCAACATATATTTGAACCACCAAAAGATCTTGATGTTCTTGTTTGAGGAAGAGTGTCTGATCAATAGTTCCTCTCTTGTAGCCATTCTTCAGCTGGAATGATGATAGAGTGTCATACCACTTTCTGGGTGCTTGATGAAGACCATACAAAGCTTTATCAAGCTTGTATACTCTATGTGGATAATCAGGGTCTTCAAAACCAGGGGGTTGAGCCACATAGACTTCTTCATCAATTTTCCCATAAAGGAAAGCACACTTCACATCCATCTGATAGACTGTGAACCTCTTGAATGCTGCATAAGCGAGGAAGACTCGTATAGCTTCAATCCTTGCAACGGGTGCAAAGACTTCATCATAGTCTATGCCCTCTTCCTGAGTATATCCTTGAGCAATAAGTCTTGCCTTGTTTCTCACTATGATACCTCTGTCATCCAGCTTGTTCTTGAAAAGCCATCTTGTGCCAATTGGATGTTGACTCGTAGGCAAATCTACAAGAGTCCACACTTTTTGTTTTCTGAATTGTTGTAACTCTTCTTGCATAGCCTCAATCCAGCTGTTGTCTTTTAGTGCAGCTGTAATGTTTGCAGGAACTGTTTGGGACAAAAAGCAGGTGAACAAACAAATGTTTGCCACACCTCCTTTGCTCCTTGTGGTTCTAGCATGCAAGTCCCCAATGATATTGTCTGTTGGATGAGACTTGTGTACTCTGCTTGTTGAGACAGCATCAACTTGAACTGTGGAGTCTAAGTTAGTGAAACCCATCGAAGCAGATGGTGTCAGCTGAGAAGTTGAGTCAATGAAATAATCAAAAGGCTCATGGTCGTTCGGATCAGCTTGTGTTTGATTGGCTGCTTTGTCTTCTTCCGCAGGAAGTTCTACGGAAGCAGCATTTTGTTCTTCCGCAGGAGGTTCTACGGAAGCAGTATTTTGTTCTTCCGCAGGAGGTTCTACGGAAGCAGTATTTTGTTCTTCCGCAGGAGGTTCTACGGAAGCAGTATTTTGTTCTTCCGTAGGAGATATATCACCATCCACGGATGAACAATGTTGGTCAGCTGGCAATGGTTGTTGAATGACTACCTCCTGTCCATCTCTAGCATCAGTAGTTGCACCAGAATTTATATCTGCGGATGAGGGAACATCTACGGATGAATTCACATGTGCTGGGGATGAAGAGTTTGCTTCTCCGGAAGTAGCTTCATGCTGCTGACTTGATCTTTGCTGTGGTCCAGATGACACTTGTGCTCTTGGTGGGTCAGCTGTTAACGGCACTTCATTCACACTTGGGGGCACAAAGGGATAACATGTATCCGCAGCACCTGCGTTGATCAAATAACCAGTGTTAAATGATTCAGTTAATGCATCTATATCAAATAACCAAGATGATCCTTTTACAGTGGTAGTAAACATGGATTCATCAAAAGAAACATTGGGAGTCTCTTCAACTATGTTATGTTCTGGAATGTACACCCTATATGATTTAGAAGTGGATGAATATCCAACAAAGAAACCATCATAGGCTTTTTCAGAAAATTTTCCCAATTGTTCTTTAGTATTTAAAACAGACACATGACACCCAAAAGCTCTAAGATATCCTATAAAAGGTTTTCTTTTAAATAAGAGTTCGTAAGGTGTTTTATTATGTTCTTTGACTATCAAAGTTCTGTTTTGAACATTGCAAGCTGTATTCACAGCTTCTGCCCAGAATGTAATGGGCAGCTGAGAATCAGCTAGCATTGTTCTGGCTGCTTCTATCAGTGTTCTATTTCTCCTTTCAGCCACTCCATTTTGTTGTGGAGTTCTTGGGGCACTAAATTGTCTAGCTATTCCTTTAGTCCTGCAAAAAGAATTCAAATCAGCATTAACAAATTCAGTTCCATTGTCACTCCTAAAAATTTTAACTTTTAAATCAAGTTGATTCTCAATCTTGATCACAAAGTCCATTAATGTTTCAGATGTTTCACTCTTATGTTTTAAGAAAAAGACCCATGTAAACCTAGTGAAATCATTAACTATCACCAAACAATATTGCCTTTTTCCAATGCTCAGCACATTGGTTGGACCAAAGAGATCCATGTGAAGCAATTTGAGTGGTGTAGTGTTAGTGTTGATTGTTTTGGATTTATGAGACACTCTGTGTTGTTTTCCTTTATAACATGAAGAACAGTGATTAGAACAATGAAATTCTTTGTTTGGTAATCCAATGACTAAGTCATTTTTCACCAATTTATTCATGTTCTTCATGTTGGAATGCACAAGTCTTCTATGCCATAATTGAGATTCATCTTCGGACGATTTGGACAGCAGGCATGTCTCATGTTGTGTGAGTGTTGTGTTGTTCATATCCAAGATATATGTGTTGCCTTTTCTTGATGCTTTAAGAAGTATCCAGTCTTCTGGAACTGTAAAACCTGGCTTAAGAATGTAACAGTTAGTGTTATCAAATAGTGTTAAATAATTTTGATCACAAATTTGGGAAACACTAAGTAAATTATACTGCAAATTTTCACAGTAATTTACTTTTTCAAATGTTAAAACACCGTTAGTTACCATTCCCTCACCAACAATTTTACCTCCCTTCTTATCCCCACCAAATGCCACATAAGAGGCATGTTTATGTTTGAAGTCATGGAGAAGTGCACAGTTGCCTGTCATATGTCTGGAACAACCACTGTCAACATACCACTTGTTGTCAGCTCTCCTTGATTGTTCCTCTCTGGCCATAGGAGGAACTTTGTTTTCCATATGTGCCATCAGTGCTTGATTCTCCTCGATCACTTCCTTCTCATACAGGCTCCAGTCACATGTTCCATCCTGAAGTATGATCAGACCTGTCTCCTTAGAGTTGCTTGGTCCTGCTGATGTATTTGTGACTGGTGGGGATGTGAGCTGAGGTTGTCTATGCAGAGATCTTTAAGAGGTTGGCTGCTGATTCTGATAGTGTTGTTGCTGATGATGTTGTTGTTGCTGCTGCTGATGCTGTGGAGTTGATTGTTGATTGCATTCTCTAGAAAAATGGCCATAGAGATTGCACTTGTAACATCTGACCTTAGACTTATCAACTCCAATCTTCGATGTTTTGCTTGCTGCTGCCAGATTTTTATTTCGTCGAAGATATTGCTTGGCTCTGTAAGCAATCATCGCCATCTGCCATTGTAGATCCATCTCTTCTACAACATCAGGAGGGAGTTCCTCCAAATCTTGCTGGCAGATGTTTGCTGCTGTAAGGGAACTTCCAAGATAAGCTTGAAAGCTAGAACTAAAAGCTGCAAAGGCTGCTTTTTGTTCTTCAGAATCCAATATCACAGTTATTGGTTCTGAGTTTGCTGTTTCTGATGATTCTCTTTTCTCTGAAGATTTAGCCTTTTCCTTTTGAGTTTTGCTTTGAGATGATTTCTTAGTGGGTTTGGATGCATAGAAACTTACTTCCTCTTCATCATCACTCAAAGCACAAGAGTTATCATCTTCATTATTAGAGATAAATGCACTTCCAGCATTCTTTGTTTCCTTGAAGTGATAAGGTGAGACATGAGTTCTCACACTCTTGTTTCTTGATTGTTCATCCAGTTCAAGTGCTTCAACTTTAGCAACCAAAGTATCTAGACCAGTTGTCTTGAGATCTATGGTGTTCTTGAACATAGAGACTGTTTGCTTCCAACTTTCAGGTAAAGTGTGGAGCATCTTCTTGTTCAGTTCCTCAGTAGTATATTTTAACTCCAAGATGTTCATCTCAGTAACGAGTTGCATGAATCTATGGAGTTGCTGAGGAATTGACTCACCCTCAATATGATGAAAAGTTTCATATTGTGATCTAAGGGTGTCTTTCCTTATGCTTCTGATCTCGTCACTCCCTTCACATAGAGTGTGAAGTATCTTCCACAGGGAATTGGCTGTTTTATAGTTCTCGCACCTGATCAAGATTTCTTCAGGCAAAGCCATACTAAGCAAGCTGTATGCTTTAATATCGACTTTGACCTTCTTGACATCATCAGGTGGCAAGTCCTTAGTGCTGGTAGGCTGATTTTTGTCATTATAATCCGGTCCAAGAGTGGGTGGAATATAAGGACCTTGTGTGATGGACTCCCACAAGTCAGAATCTGTGTAGTTCACATGATTCCTGAACTTGATCTTCCAGGATTTAAAATCAGCTTTTGTTTCTAACTTTGGTGGTTGATAAGATCCTCCTCCAAAAGTACTCATGTTTAAAGTAAACGAATGAATAAAACTTAAACACGAAAATTGACAGATCTATCAAAGACCCAGATCTAGTCTTCAATTGATTTGAATATAGATCTAAATCAAACATGCAATGCGAGAGTGCTTGCTGAAAAGTCAGTCGTTGATTGAATTGTTTGAAAATCAATTAAACAATTTTAATACTGATAGATCAATTGATCTAAATCAATGAGCACCAATCGCTCTGATACCACCTGAGAATCCAAGGATCGCAATTCAGGAATTATCAGTATTAAAATAAATCAATTTAATGATCGCGGAATTATCACTAATTGACGTTTAATTGTTTATAATGATCAATGATGAACACAACCACAGAAACACAATAAACACGAAATCTATAATAATTCAAATGTATTTCATTAACTATAATGTAATGATTACAAAAGAATAATGAATAACTATGAACAATCGAATTTTGTGAATCGAATGATGTTTGATGTTGATGTGACGGCTGCTAGGGTTGCACAATGAACTCTTGATCGCCGTAATATTGATTGATTGTGTTCTTGAGACGTGAAACCTAGGACTCATATTTATAGATGATTTGAGTCGGTTAAGGAAACACCGGATCTCTCGGGATTTGTTATTGATTGAGTTGACTTGTTTGACTTCTTGGTATTTGCAATCGCACAAGTATAATGTTCTTCCGCAGCAATCTTCTTGTCCGCAGAACATTTGTTCTTCCGTAGATGATTTAGACTTCCGTAGCAAAGTTGTTCTTCCGTAGGAAATTCTTCTTCCGTAGGTGACTTCCCTTCTTGACACTTGATCATCCGCAGAAACATTTGGTCAAGAAACATATCTACGGATTAACAAAGTTGTTCATCCGTAGATGTTTCCTACACTTGGTCAATTTCAGTAAATCCATCCAAGTATATTGTTTTTCCTGTCAAGTCACAAATCAACACACATACATATATGGGGTTAACCTATAGATTCAAATCACATATATATATTTTTGATTGTTACAATTGTTAATTACAAGACTTGATTTTCAAGTACTAAGCCTATACAAGAATCCTCATAAAACATAATATTTCATCGAATTTGTCAAATCATTACGGTGAAAAAACTTAATTAATTATCAACCCTCAAGAAAACTTGTCCGGAGTAAAAATAATTGTCATAAAAAAGAACATTAAATTCTCTTTTTATATTAATTGTTAATCATAAAAATAAAATTTCTAATCACCAGTGCCATTGTAAGGGTGTTGATCGGGTTAGTTATTCAGGTTTACCGGTTTGGATTATTCGGGTTTTTAACTTTGTAAGTCTACCCAACACTTGACCCGTATAATAATTGGTTTAGTTGGTTTTGGATTGTCAGGGTTGGGCCTCGGTTATGAAACAATAAACTTAAATAAGTAGACTTTAATGACTTTTCATTTGAAGTCTTATTAAATTAGCGTACTTAAAAAATAAGTTTACTTCTATAAATTGTATAATGTGCTTAAATGTAGAATTGTATACAAACAATTTACTCAATTAGGGCCATTTAAACAATTATATACAAACAATTTGCTTTATAATGGATGTTGATCGAGTTATTCAGATTTTGAGTTAATTGGTTTGGGAAGTTTACCTGAAACCTGACCATAACAATCGGTTTAATCGATTTGTTCAGTATTTGGGTAATGGGTTTCAACGGGTATGGGTGAGGTCGGGTCGAGTGGTTTAATAGCGTATGAGTAAAATCGATGGGCCTAGGTGCCAAGTAGCTTTAAATGATGCCATCCTCATTATCTCCACGACAACATACCAACAAATATGTATATAAAACTTAGCGATATTAAGTGATTTCTAGTTTTATACGTATAAGAAAATAAATTTATTGTCTTTTATGAGCAAAAACTATTCATACATACTAGTCCAATTAACTTTCACATAATTTATTATGGTGTTTATTATCTTTTAATTATTTTTCATTATCTTTCCATTTATAATCATAATGGGGTTGCGCAAACCAAGAGCCCAAACCATTTAGTCGACAACAAATGTTTGACCCTTCTAGCAAACAATCGTAGTTAGCTAAACCTCTAACAGTTAACCAACAATGTAAGGCCTTATCGAGATAGCCAACATGTATTTAAGGGTCCATTCCATATTTTGACTCACAGCACCTAATAGCTACACATAAGTGAAGTCCATTCCATTTATTGCTTGCGAGACTTTTTATCAGGGCATTCAATTTTATATATGTTTCATTGTTATTTATTATCCTTAGGGTTCTAATTCCTTAAATATAATACTTATCATTATTCCTTTCATTTCATCATGTACATGTTACGCATTATATAAAAATATTATAGAAGAACAACATACAATAAAGGTCCTATTATAGCAAAAATCTATCCTAGCTTAGAGTCAACGTACTAGTCAACAACCAAGAACACTAAACACCGATTACTTTGATTTGGCCTAGAACTAGGTCTTGGCCGAATACTCTTAATAGTCAATAACCTTTAGAGAGCTGAAAACTACCCGTAACCAAAAACCTACATAAGCCCAAGAACTACTTGTGATTGACAACTCTTGGAACCCAAGAACAATTGTCCAACCGAGGACTATGTCATGCCGAGTACTCCATAACACTGAGAACTTGGCCAATCGAGTACCATTGCCAGTTGGTACTAAGGTCGAGAACCCTATTATCCGAATAAACATGATTGATCTATTATTTGTTAAATAGTATAAATCTGAACTATAGGGTTTATGCATGTACTATACTGTTTTAACATGCATCCTCATAAAATCAAAATTTTCATAATAAAAATACTAGCTTTACATATGAAAATGTAGATCAAGAGTAAAACATTGATAAAAGTATGCATATTAACCACAAAATCATCTAAAAAGTATAAAATACGAGAATCTAGAACTCATGTTATGAAGAACACTTGCAAACCCTAGAATTGAGCCCAACAAAATGTTTAATAGGCTTTCCAGAATTGAGCCCAATAAAATGTTGAATAGGCTTACCATGATTGCGGGGAACCGAATCACTCACTTCCACCAAGAGACCTTTAACATAACATGATCGTCCACTTGAAATTCCATTATTTACAATAAATTTATGTTATTCTTGGGCAACATATAGATGGCTTCAAATCAAGTTAATATTTTTAGTGGTTTCCTGAACTAATTTTTTTTTATTACAAAGCTCATGTTGGACTAATCTCTCCCTATCATATGGACGTTCGACATTTTCTACTATACAGCAGCATTTCATGGTGAAGCATCCATGTACTTTAATGATAGCTATTATTGTAGAAATACTTTACTAAGGGTACATATTTATCCTAACTTCTTCCTCTATCTATAATACATGCATGTAACATAACCTTTAACGTTTGAATTGTACGTTCACTATGGTGATAGATCGTACTAATTTACAATCTAGGTATATTTGTACTTGGAACTTACTCTAAACTTGAGAAGTGAAATGACTATCATGACCTCATACAATTGTTACTTGTGCTTTTGCCTTGATAATATCTCTCTATGTATACTTCAGCTATATGCTTAGAGGAGTAATTTTCTCATATGGGAGAAAATGAGCACTTTCAACCAAACCAACTGCATAGATTAATCATAAGCTTTTTTTGTCTTTGATAACTTTGTTATTAGATCAATTTTGATATGTTGCATTTCCATTTGGAAAGTTTTGTTGGTTGAATATTTTCATAGGATTTTAAATACTCACCCTTAACTTGTGGACATGTTAAAACACTTCTCAACATATTTAACAATGTCTTGCTTTATTCCCGACCATCACTAATATTTCTTTAGATCTTATTAGATTTAAAAGTTTCATAAGGATGAATAGAGTATCTATAATTATGAGCTTTATTCAATAATGGTGACTGACTTCGCAAGTATTTATAATCTATAGACGTCTGAACATTTTTTGATTCCTTTTGCATTATCCTCTAAATCCTTAAATTAACCTACGATTTTCTAATGTATATGATTTTCCTTTTTTAATGCTTTTTCTTAAGCCATTTTTGTCAAGGTCTTTAGTTTTGGAGTCACTACCAATGCTATTGATTTCATCTTTATTGACGTGTAATTTCTTTGCGCCTCAACACATCTGGCACGACATTTGCTTTTCAAGAATGATAATAGATTTCCTTATGATAGTCCTTGACCAATTCCATCCATCTTGGCTATCTCATATTAGACTTTTGATCAAAAAGTATTTCAAACTTTATGATTAAAATAGGTAGTTCACTTTATCCAATAAAGATAGTGTCTTTTGATTTTGAGACAATATTTCTATTACTAGCTATTGATCATGAGTTGGAGAATTCATTTCATGGGGTTTCAGTTACCTTGATGATGCATATAGTATAACCTTTCCTTGTTTCATAATTATGTAAAAAAGGCCACTGTCACACCCCGACCGACGACGGAATCATCGGAGCGGACGAGGGAATGATTGATTGTTCATAACACATGGTTGTCTAATAGTGGAAATAATATTAAATCAGATTACAAGATAATATAAGTTCAACATACACAAATACAACAATTGAAACCACAAATAATAATTGTCTTTTATTTTAACTAAGTCCGGGTCTTAAATGAGCACGTAGAAGTCCACTATCTTGCTTAACCTGAAATCATGTGAGAAAATAAGGTCAGCTAACGAGTTAGCTGGTGAGTAATCACAGTTTTGAATATACATATAGATTGATTGATTGATTGAGAATAATTCAATTCACAAGGTAATATTAAGACTTATATGGCAATAGCGAAGCATATAGATAAACCGACACAATATAAACCCCTTGACTTGACACTTGCATATAATAGACTCCACATAAACACCATAGATTGACTAATTGCCTCTGGCATAATCACCACTCGTAAGCCATGTGGGGTGGGTTATCCAAACCAGTAGATCTACCATTGATACCAGGATTGATTGATTTAATTAGGGTTTACTGTCGTCCAGTTTATCTTAGTATGTTCACGTAATTGCAAGTAATAACATAACCTGTCTTGAATTGAATTTAGAATGAAATAACAATAGAATATCATGTTTGAATATATTGTATCACATGATTTCCCCCAAATAAGAAATGATATAAAAGGGAATTTGAATACTCACCTGATTGATGAGATTAGAATCTGGATGTGATAGATTAGACACCAACAAATTCCTTATGATTAACCTAAGGAACGGTGTCTCAAATTAGAATATTAATGATTTGGGAATTTGGGAATGTATTAGGATTCCCGTTGGGTCTTGAATGGTAGTTTAAATTAATTAATTTTATTTGATTTGAATGTCTTGAAATAAATAAACGAATTTGTTGAAAGTGATTATGTCAAGAATTTTAATAGAAATTTATACATATAAGTTATACATATATACAATTTATTAATAAATTGTATATGTATAATTATACATAATTATATATAATCATGTAATTATATATAGTTATATGTATAATTATATACATAATTATATGTATATAATAAATTTATACATAAGTAAGCATAATTATATATTGTATGTTAATTATATACATAAGTTATAAATTGTATACGATTATGTAAAATTATATACATGTAATTTATTCAAATAAAAGTTGTTTCGATAATCGGATAATATATCTATGTATATATATTGGATTCAATCTATTTATTGTATAATTATATTATACACTAATTATAAATTGGTAGAAAATATAATTAGTTATTTTATTTATTTAAAACAATTAAAATAAATAAATAAAATATTGAAATAAATTTCAGAAAATAATTAGGTTGTTTTAAAAATTTCTAATGTTTGTAAAAATATTTTTATGATTTTTAGGAATTTTTTCGGAATTTTAAAGCTTGAAAAGGAGGATTAAAAAATGTGTGAGGTGGCCCGGGGTCGAACCCGGGACCTCTTGGATATAGAATGAACACAGAACCGGTGAACCAAGGCCGTGGCCGCGGCTATAAATGGGTTTTAAATCTTTTAAACACTATTTCAAAACTCCCCCAAATCAACATAAACCCTAATTCGATTTCCCTCCAATTGAACCCCGATTCGATGTTATTACCCATCGAATTTATTGGGCTTTTATTCCCCTTGTAAAATCGAGCAGATTAATGTTTTCAATTACCTGATTGAGTACTTAGTTCGATATGAACAGATGAAGAACAGGTCGCGGGTTTGCTTGAATCCAAAGGATGATCAGACTTCAATGAAATCAAATTAATTGAGCAGATAACTTTGAATGAGGATAATGATCAAATGCCCTCTGTCAATTTTGAAGTATAAAGCTCAGTGGATGGTGTTCGATAGGGTTGCAGGTCGCGATGAAGATGATGATTGATTTCAGTGTTTGTGTTTGTTTTTGGTGAAATTGGCACCTGAATTCGATTAGGTGTTTATAAATGATCGTGTTGGTAGCTTTAATTTGTTTATTATTGTTGTTTGAGTGTATTATTGAGCTGTATCGAATCCGAGATAAAAGTGAAGATCATAGCCTTTTGTTTGACCGATTCAACACGTTTTTATGTTGGAATTCCATTCGAATTGGATCCAAGAAGCTTTCGGTGAGGTTGTGGGGTTCAAAATCGAATAATTTGGTTGATTTGGTCGGGAATTTAGTGGATTTCGATGTAGGAGCTTTGGATTCGAATTTTCCGATGATTAATCGTGTTTAAT
Organism: Flaveria linearis; assembly: GCA_024085815.1. Taxonomy (NCBI): domain Eukaryota; kingdom Viridiplantae; phylum Streptophyta; class Magnoliopsida; order Asterales; family Asteraceae; genus Flaveria; species Flaveria linearis. The sequence goes on along the minus strand of CM044008.1, from coordinate 43,425,380 downwards.
GGGTGCATTGGGTTCGAATCTTGTCCACGAGTGCATTGGAACCGGTTTTGTAAGTTGAAATTGAGTAATTTTATCGTTTTGGCTTCGCCGGAGTTTGGCCGGAGACTCGCCGGAGTCTCGCTGGAAAATCGGGGGGGGGGGAGGCCGTGGGTTTTTTTAAAATTTTACACAATTGGTCCCTGCGGTTTCAACTTTTATATTTTATGTCTTAAACTTCTTATTAAGTTTCCAAATTGACAGAAATAACCCCTGGACTTTATTATTATTATTTACATTATTTTTATTATATTTATTTTGGGTTATTAACGTTAAATGAAAGAATGATATAATATAAACGAGGATTAATCGACGAAATTTTTTTTTTATTTCTGTAAAATACGGGATGTTACAGTCTCCCCTGCTTTAGGAAATTTCGTCCTGAAATTTTAAATCACGAGGAGGCTGAAAGGAAAGATGAGGGTACTTGGTTTTCATTTGGTCCTCACGTTCCCAGGTGTACTCTAGCCCACGTTTAGACTCCCAACGAACTTTGACAATGGGTATCCGACTGCGTTTGAGTTGTTTAACTTCCCGATCCATAATTTCCACAGGTTTCTCAATAAAGTGCATAGATTCATCAATCTGGACTTCGTCGAGTGGAATGTGGAGATTTTCATCGGCAAGACATTTCTTGAGGTTGGACACATGAAACGTCAGATGTATATTGCTAAGTTCCTGGGGTAGTTCAAGCTTGTAGGCCACTTTCCCAATTCGCTCGAGCACTTTGAATGGACCCACGTAACGAGGTGCTAGCTTCCCTTTCTTTCCAAAGCAAATCACTCCCTTCCAAGGTGATACCTTAAGAAGTACGAGATCACCGACATTGTATTCCATGGGCTTACGTCTTTTATCTGCATAATGCTTTTGATGATTTCTAGCAGCGACCAAGTTATCACGAATCTGATGAATTTTGTCTGTTGTTTCTTGTATCAATTCCGGACCAGTAATCTGTGATTCACCAACTTCAGACCAACAGATGGGAGATCGACACTTCCGGCCATACAAGGCCTCAAATGGTGCCATCTGGATGCTGGTATGGTAACTGTTGTTGTATGAAAATTCAATTAACGGAAGATGAGAATCCCACGATCCACTGAAATCAATGAGACAAGCCCGGAGCATATCCTCGAGCGCCTGTATCGTTCTTTCAGTTTGTCCATCGGTTTGGGGGTGATAGGCTGTGCTGAGATTCAGTTGAGTTCCCAAAGGCGATTGAAGACTTTGCCAGAAATGAGAGATGAAACGACCATCGCGATCAGAGATAATATCCAAAGGTACACCATGCCTACTGACTATTTCATTGATGTAAATACGAGCCAATTTCTCGACTCGATAATCTTCTCGAATTTGAATGAAATGAGCCGACTTAGTCAATCGATCAATGATAACCTAGATACTATCATGACCACTAGCGGTACGAGGCAGCTTGGTGATGAAATCCATGGATATGCTTTCCCATTTCCATAATGGAACCTCGGGTTGTACGAGTAATCCAGAGGGACGTTGATGCTCGGCTTTGACTTTGGAACATGTGAGGCATTTAGATACATACAAGGCTATATCCTTCTTCATGCCGGGCCACCAATATTGGTTCCGAAGATTCATGAACATCTTATCTGCTCCCTATTGAATGGAATAACGAGCCTTATGAGCCTCATCCATGATGGTTGTTCGAAGATTATCATGATTCGGAATCCAAAGTCGATTTAGAAAATACAGTAGTCCGTCCGACTTGGTTTCCAATTGGAGTTCAGCACCGCATGACATTCCTCATACATGTTGCCCTCGGTGACTGATTCGTGTTGAGCTTCGAGTATACGGGTCAGAGGTCGGTTTGAATGGTAACACTTTGAAGCATAACTTGACCCTTACGACTTATGCATCGGCTACGACATTAGCTTTACCGGGTGGTAACGAATCTCACAATCGTAGTCATTGAGTAGTTCGACCCATTCGTCGTTGCCTCATGTTAAGCTCCTTCTGGTTGAAGATGTAATGGAGACTCTTATGATCGGTGAATAAAACACATTTAGTGCCATAGAGATAGTGTCTCCAGATTTTGAGTGCAAACACGACAGCACCCAATTCAAGATCGTGCGTCGTATAATTTTTCTCATGAATCTTCAATTGTCTTGAAGCATAAGCGATAACTTTGCCTCGCTGCATGAGAACGCAACCTAGACCTTGTTTTAAAGCGTCACAATAGACAACAAAGTCGTCGTTTCCATTAGGAAGGGTTAGAATCGGTGCCTCACACAACTTTTGCTTGAGGGTTTGAAATGCTTTTTCTTGAACAGGCCCCCAAGAAAAGGCTTATCCTTGTGGGTCAAAGCAGTGAGTGGCACAACAATCTTCGAGAAGTTAGGAATAAAACGTCGATAATATCCGGCTAGACCAAGGAATGAACGAATCTCTGTAGGAGTTTTAGGTTCTCCCCATTTCTTTACTGCCTCGATCTTTGCGGGATCAACGTGAATTCCTTGCTGTTTACTATGTGACCAAGAATTGAACCTCATTAAGCCAGAATTCACACTTTGAGAATTTGGCGTAGAGTTTCTCTTCCTCAGAAGTTCGAGTATTAGACGAAGGTGATTCTCGTGATCGGATTTTGATTTGGAGTATATCAAGATGTCGTCGATGAATACGATCACGATTTTTCTAGGTATGGCCAGCACACGCGATTCATTAAATCCATGAATACCGCCGGTGCGTTGGTTAACCCGAATGGCATCACTGTAAACTCGTAATGGCCATATCTCGTTCGAAAAGTGGTTTTTGGGATATCATCATCGTGCACACGGAGTTGGTGATAACCAGAACGAAGATCGATCTTTGAGAAATGAGTGGCTCCTTGAAGCTGATCAAATAGATCGTCGATTCTGGGTAATGGGTAACGGTTCTTGATTGTGAGTTTGTTAAGCTCCCGATAGTCAATGCACATACGGAATGAGCCATCCTTTTTCTTCACGAATAAGACTGGAGCTCCCCATGGTGATGAGCTCGGGCGAATGAATCCTTTATCTGACAGTTCTTGCAATTGACTAGCAAGTTCTTGCATTTCCGATGGTGCAAGTCGATAAGGAGATTTTCCCATGGGAGTTGCACCAGGTACAAGGTCGATTCGGAATTCAACTTGACGAACGGGAGGAAAACCGGTTAAGTCTTCGGGAAAGACTTCGGGAGACTCTCGAACAACCGGAATGTCTTCAATCTTCCTAGTTTCTTATCTGCCTTCACGATATGGCTAAGAAAGCCACGTAATGCTTGCGGAGGTACTTTTGAGCTTTGGTACAAGACATGAGTTTAAGCCCCTTGTAAGGTTTTTCCCCCGTAGATTTGTAGTATGCTTCCGGTCGGGGGAGGAATACGAATGGTCTTTTTCGTGACACAATCACTTCGGCATGATTCTTTGATAACCAGTCCATGCCTACTATAACATCGAAACTACCCAGTTGCATGGATATAAGATTGATAGGGAAATCGTGCTCGCTTAGATTCAAGGTACAGTCGGGAATAACAGAATTAATTGTATGGGTTTTCCGTCACTAGCAAGTAGGGCTCAAAGTCTAAGGATACAAAGCTTTTATCGGCACCGGTGTCAAAAAGGATCGAAGCGTATTGATTATTAATTTGGAACATACCGTTCACCACATCGTTGCTAACTTGGGCTTGTTGGGCATTGATGTTGAATGCTCGACCTTGAGCTGCAGGGACGGCCTTGAGAAGCTTCGGACATTGGTTGCGAAATGGTTAGGATCCCCGCATTGGTAGCAAGCTCTTGCTTGTGTGATTGTCGGGGTATGCTGAACAGTCCTGTGGTAACTGGGACCCTTGCAGTATTCTTGCACATGTTGAATGTATGGCCGAAACGACCACAGTTGGTGCATTGACGACATTGAACGTTAGCGGGATGGTGATACTTGCAGTTGTTACACTGCGGAAAGGGTCCAGCGTAGGGCTTTTTCATCAGTGGTTGGTTGTTAACTACTGGTTGACGAGTTGGAGGACTTGATTAATTGGCACAGCAGGGGTAATCACAGCAAAGTTTTGGGATTTAGCCTTCCTCTTCTTATTTTGAGAAGGTTCAGGTTTTTCCTCCTTAGGGGTTCAGCTGAGGGTTTCTTGGGCACCTTCTTAGCACCCTTCCTAGTCAGGGTTCCAGCCTTGACATGATTGTCAGTTAGCTGAGCAGCTAACCGGATGGTATCTTCCAAGGTTGCAGGATTCCTACCCCACACCGTGTCTTGAATTTGCATGGGTAGACCACCGATGTATTTCTCGATAGCCCAAGATAAAGGAGTAACCAGGTGAGGAACAAGTAGACTCAGTTCATGAAATCGGTTGGTATAAGCTAGATTTTCTCCACTTTCTTGGGTTAAGTCCCAGAACTCAGCTTCCAATTTCTTAATTTCATTTCTCGGACAGAATTCCCGAGTCATGAGCTCCTTAACTTCATCCCACGTCAATGCTAATGCGGCATCAGTTCCACGGGTTCGTTTCTCACCGTTCCACCAAGTGAGTGCTCTCTTTTGAAGAACACTTGTAGCATAGCGAACCTTGAGATTCTCGGGGCACTCACTATTAAGGAAAGTGTTCTCGATACTCTCAAACCACTGTAAAAGACCAGTGGCACCTTCGGTCCCGCTAAACTTAGTGGATTGCAAGAATTGAAATGCTTGTAAGTACAAGCTCGTGAGGGTTTTGTGCGGCTTGATTTTGAACGGCGTTGCTGCCTTGGTTCAAATGGTAAGCAGTGTTGGGATGACCGCAGCAACTTCACATGCCACTATAGCAGCAATCTTGCGGCCAGAGCTTCTAGATCGGGAGCGTTTTTGACGAGAAGACATGCTGTATAATATGAAAAAAAAACCTTTATGAGAAACGGGTAATTGGTTTTTAAAACTTTTCAAAATGGTAAAATCGTTGATGAGATTGTTTAAAATATCAATGAGAGGTTAGGAGTGTAAACGTTCAGCTCGTAAGCCAAAGCGAATACGTTGACTTATCAAAGTATTTGTGTCCACCACAACCTTAACGAGGACATACGTACCTATAAGCGAATACTAATCTCGAGGGTTCCCAGGTAAGGTAAACGGATCCATCGGTTGATTTGGATTTATATGAATACCTTGGCTAGACAGAACACCTTAAGATACAGGTATCCTACTCTTCCAGCATTGCATGTTCTCGTCATGTGACACGGACTTTGACGAGATTTGAAAACCATGAATAACAAATCAAAATTTAAAATTTGAAAACAATATGATTTAGGCACACAATGCCATATAATATGATTAGAATTTGTATGTGAAAGGTAAGAATCAAAGTATAAGGAAATGTCATAATCACATAATAAGCATAAGTGACACATATATGCCCTATCTAAACATATAGAACATGAGAGGACTCATGTGTAAAGGTACTTAGTTATAGTCTAGGTCATTCCATTTCTAATAACCTAATTCCCTATAACCATGGCTCTGATACCAATCTGTCACACCCCGACCGACGGCGGAATCATCGGAGCGGACGAGGGAATGATTGATTGTTCATAACACATGGTTGTCTAATAGTGGAAATAATATTAAAATCAGATTACAAGATAATATAAGTTCAACATACACAAATACAACAATTGAAACCACAAATAATAATTGTCTTTTATTTTAACTAAGTCCGGGTCTTAAATGAGCACGTAGAAGTCCACTATCTTGCTTAACCTAAAATCATGTGAGAAAATAAGGTCAGCTAACGAGTTAGCTGGTGAGTATTCATATTCCCTTTTATATCATTTCTTATTTAGGGGAAATCATGTGATACAATATATTCAAACATGATATTCTATTGTTATTTCATTCTAAATTCAATTCAAGACAGGTTATATTATTACTTGCAATTACGTGAACATACTAAGATAAACTGGACGACAGTAAAACCCTAATTAAATCAATCAATCCTGGTATCAATGGTAGATCTACTAGTTTGGATAACCCACCCCACATGGCTTACGAGTGGTGATTATGCCACAGGCAATTAGTCAATCTATGGTGTTTGTGTGGAGTCTATTATATGCAAGTATCAAGTCAAGGGGTTTATATTGTGTTGGTTTATCTATATGCTTCGCTATTGCCATATAAGTCTTAATATTACCTTGTGAATTGAATTATTCTCAATCAATCAATCAATCTATATGTATATTCAAAATTGTGATTACTCACCAGCTAACTCGTTAGCTGACCTTATTTTCTCACATGATTTCAGGTTAAGCAAGATAGTGGACTTCTACGTGCTCATTTAAGATCCGGACTTAGTTAAAATAAAAGACAATTATTATTTGTGGATTCAATTGTTGTATTTGTGTATGTTGAACTTATATTATCTTGTAATCTGATTTTAATATTATTTCCACTATTAGACAACCATGTGTTATGAACAATCAATCATTCCCTCGTCCGCTCCAATGATTCCGCCGTCGGTCGGGGTGTGACAGATAAGTTTCAAAACATCTAAGTATATGACCGGATTGACGGATCCGTCCATTAAGGATAATAGTGCAACTTGAGTAACTTTTTCTTTAGTTTTGGAATTACTTACTCCTTTTATTTTCCTCATATAGACTTAGTATCTATCTTGGCCATCTTTGTCAAGAGCAAGACTATCTTGAAGAAGTCTTGAATAAATCCCCTATAGTAGTGTGCTAGACTAAGTAAACATAAAACCTCAGTAGGAGTCTTAGGAGGTTCCCATTTAATTACAACTTTAATTTTGGATGCATCTAACAAACATTCTATCCTCATTGATTATGTGTCTTAAAATTTATACTTCTCCTAACCAAAAGACAAATTTTGAAAATTTCATATATAGTTTCTCTTTTCTTAATTTTTTCAACACCTCATGTGTATGAGAGGCATGCTCTTCCTTGCTACGAAAGTGGATAGGTATGATCAGTAGAGATGATCACTAAACAATCTATCATCGGTCTACTCACTATATGCAGAATATCCTTGAATGTTGTAGGAGAATTGGTCAAATCGAAAGACTTTACTAAAAATTCAAATTACCCATAATGGGTATGAATTCCTATGTTAGGTATGTTCTTTTTCTATAAACTTAACTTGGTGATATCTAGATTGTAAGTTAATCTTAGAGAACCAACTTGAACTTGAAAATTTATCACATAGATCATTAATCCTTGGAAACTTATATCTATTCTTGATCGTTAAATTGTTTAATTCTTGGTAGCCAATGAAAATTCTCAGCTACCATCCTTTTCTTGGAAAATAATACAAAGGCATCTTAAGGAGAAGTACTACGGTGGATAAAGACTTATCAAGAAGATCATGTCATCGCTCCATTAGTTCCTCCAATATAGAAGGATCCCATCAATACAGAGTTTTAGAAATAAGCTCTTGGTACCATCGTTATACACAATGCAAATTTTGAGAATTCTTTTGTTTATATTTTCAATACCTCATATCTTTCAATACCTCATATGTGTTTATATTTTCAATACCTCATATGTGTTTCCTGGCTTCGAGAGTGGATAGGTATTGTAAGTAGAGACGGTCATAAATGTTTTAGCATCGATCTACAAAATCTCACTCCTTTTCAGATGGAATCCTCGGGAAATCATCCGAACAGACATCCGAAAAATCCTATACAACAAGGAGATCCTCTAACTTTTTCTTTCATTGGAATTATCAATGGCATATTCCAAAAATGTATTAAACCATGACTAATGTTTTTATTGCCTTAATAATGGACATAACTTGCTACCATCATCTTTCTCAATGTAGATCTAAGATATAACTCAAACAATCTTTCGATTGCATATGATCTAGCTCTCCTATAGGTGCAAAGCCGCCCCACCCTAATGAATAAGCGGGAGAGGGAGAGTCTGAGATAGCCAAACTAGTTTGTCCAACACATCAAACTTTCTTAAGAGCATATGTAATAAACTTACAGCATACCTTTTATTTATTTAGAAAAATTCATTTTTAGATGATCTTTTAGTTTTCTATTCTTATTTTCTCTTCTCTATTCACTTGGTTTTTCATCTTGATCCTTCTCATTATTGCATAAATTCTCATTTATACAATGTTATGCATTTTGAGTGAGAAATAAATTCTCTAAGATTAGCCCTCAATACATTATGGACTCAATTGATAAACATCCATTCTGTCTATGATGGAAACATGCCTAATCAAAGTATACCTGCAATACTATTAATCATTTCATTAGTTTGAAGAAGGTGAAGTGACTCCTCCATGATTTACTAACTTATGTCATTGAAACAAAATATATTAAAGAATAATTCTTAAAATATTCCCAGGTCATCCTCCTATTAAATTTCTTGTAAGTATTACACCTAGAGGCTGATGCAACCAAAAAGCTCTCAGCATGCATGCATGAAGTACAAGGAAGTTACTTCAGAAGATTTTATATAACTCAGTGAATTATGCTAAGTATAAAATCTTTCGAAGCCAAATGACCATGTCTTCCGAAGCCAAAGATGGAGTCTTCGAAATCTTTAGAGACAAAGTCTTTCGAAGCCAAAGACTGATTTCTTCTAATGACAGAGAAGACATACTTTCTTCGAATCATCTTTTGACAAAAGCTAAACCACTTTTTGCTGCCATCTCTGAAGACTCACCAACTGACTCACCAACTTAGATGAGTTGGTGAAAAGTCCATACTTTTGTCAAACTATAGATTAAGGTCTTTTGTCTATAACTTTCTACTTTTATACTTTTATCCTTTTTATAATATATTAGGATGTGAGCTATGGCATGTCATAGTCACGAGTCAAAAGGCAATCTGCCTTTTGACTGTACATTGGTCTTGTTGTCTAGATTAGTGTTTCCAGCTGGCTTTTAAAGTATAGCAAGCTGTAGGATGTAGTATAAAGTGTCTCAAGTACTTGTCCTTCTAGGTATGCTTTATAACACTTGTAAAAGAACTTGAGAGTAACATACATCATTCTTGAAAAACAATATTCTCTTCTTGTTGTTCATCTTGTTCTGTCTCTTATTACTTGTGTTCTTAGTATCATCATCATAAATTTAGTTCCTTATTTGACCTGTTAATTGTTCTAAGTCTCACCTTATTGTGAAACTGTTACGTTAACCCCTTCTAACCAGTCCTGCAATTGGTATCAAAGCATTTCCGGCTCTTGATTGTAAGATCTCGCCATATAAATCCCTTCAGTTTCATAAAACACTCAACAATTCAAATGGAAGCTCTTACCAAGGCTGATATGGAAACTAGTACCATGACAAAATTTGCACTAATCACTCCTAATGACTTTGATACTTGGTGCCAAAGATTGGAAGGCTACATCAAGTCTCCAGACAGTAGGATGTGGGATCTGTTGTCTCAGGACCTCATGTTCCATGCACCACTTCAGCTGCTACTGGTGGTGGCATGATTCTAAAGGAAGTGGCTGAGTACTCAGAGGAAGATTGGAAGAAAATTGATGTAGATCAGAAGACCATGACCGCTCTCCAAACTGCTTTTCCAATATCGAACTTCTCCGAGCAGGTCTATCCCTGGTTCCTGCTTGGTCTAATGTTTGGGTGCGTATGATGAGTTAATTACATGATTGGTCCTGTGCTTTGCACATATTACAATATTGGTCTCAACTTTTGAGAAATACATATTTAGTCCTTACTGTTTACCAAACCGTAACTTAATTTGTCTTTGACACTAACTTCTGTTAACTCTATCTACAGAGACTTCAAGAAGTGCAAGACTGCAAAGCAACTCTGTGATGCACTGAAGCCTATGTATGAGGGGTCTACTGAAGCAAAAGAAAACACAAAAGACCTCTTGAAGCAATAGTTTTGATAAATTTACCTACAAGATTTATGAAACCATGATTCAACAATACTTCAGGTATGTTGATATTTTGGATATTCTAATTGATGTTTGAGTAACCTTGAGAATAGGGACATTGTGAGGAAGTTCATGTCATGTCTTCCCAGACAATGGACACACTATTGTGTGGTCATTAAGAGAACTGAAAACTTCAAGACCCTGACTCTCATAGAGTTGTATGGTATCCTTAGTGGATACCAGATGGAGATGAACATGCAGAATCCATCTAGTAACTCTTTCAACAATCAACAGAGTTCAGCCCTTCATATGGTTGAAAGGGACTGTAGAGAACCACAACATCATCTCATCTTCTAGCCTGAAAACTTATGAAAGGGCCCTTTCATTACCTTCTGGAGACACCAAGGGAAAGCTACATCTAAGGAAGCCCATTTCAAGAGACAAGCTTTTCTCAAGCCTTTATGTCTGCTGATGAAAGAAGTGGCAACTCTCTCTTTACTCTTAAAGACTTGGACTGTATCTATCCAGATGATTTGGAGCACATGGAGATAGCCTAGCAAATGGCCCTTCTCACTCATAGGGCCAAGAAGTTTACCAGAGGACAAGAAGAAAGTTTCCCAGCAATACAACTAGTGGAGAGTTTGGACTAGAGAAAAACAAGGTGAAGTGTTATAACTCTAACCGAATGTGATAGTTTTTTAGGGAGTGCAAGGCACCAAGGACAAATGGTGGCCAAGCATAATTCAGATCAAACTACACTGATGGAACTCCACAGACTGAGAAGCCCAAGCAGCAAGCTGCAATTGCTGTTGACAAAGGAGGCTTTGATTGGAGCTTTCAAGTTGAAGATGCTTTTCCAAACCAAGCACTAATGGCTGATCATAAAGAAGCCAAGGCATTAGAACATCTTTATACTGCTGAATGTATTGCTAAAGTTAATAGATACAAGTCCTATAACTTGGAAATGAGATCTGACCTTGAGTCCTTAAATATCTTAAAAGTTGATTTTGAAAGAGCTAAAAAATGATTATAAACTTAATATAGAAGATCTAGAGAAAACAATTTAACTCTTAAGCATGAGCATATAAACTACAGGACTCAAATCAAAGATCTCATTACTAAGTTAACTGAATGCCAGGCTGAGCTTATGATCAGCAAAGCAAGGGTAGAAGAATGTGTTCTTGAAGAAGAGACCTTCAAGAACATTATATCCTCATCCTTGCATGCAAAGATTTGTTATTAGAATAAGCAGGGACTAGGATCTCATGAGATAGCTCCTCCACACACTTTTTTATCTGTAAGATCTTCAAGGTGTGAAACTTGTCAAGATGAGCTTTCTTTCATAGACCCATTCAAGAAGATGATAAACATAAAGAGGAGATAGTGAAGGATGGATCTGAGGTGAGTGAAAAGGATCATCCTAAGAAGGGTTACTATTCTCTTGAGGAGGGGAAAGAATCAGAGATGACTAAGTCTAAAAGGAAGAACTTGATCAAGGCAGCCAAAAGATAGTCAAAGAAAGCCCAAGAAATCAAGGCCACCTTCAACTCCCAGCAAAAACAAGTCGTTACCTCTATTGGATTTGAAGTGGTGAAGACTGAAGACTCAACTATGGACTCTAGTACGAGGAGTCCTAGTTCATGTCTAACTCATCCTGGTCAAGAAAAGAAGGTTGATAAAATATGCATAACTACTGCACAGCCTGAACCATCTAGTTCCAAAAGCAAGCCTCACCCTAAGAAGCTTGCTACATCATCCATGAAGATAAAGATGGAATTGGAAAGTGATCAAGCTCAGCCTTTTACTTAAAAAAGACTCTCTGTTAGGACCAGGTATGTACGGAGTACTAACTGATTCAACGTGAAACCAGATCAAATAGTGCGGAATCCTATTTGATTGGCGATCCAATCAGGGAGAACGTTAATCCGATCAAAACTAATGATTAGAACACGTTAAGAATTGATTAGAAGTGATCAGAAACATTCTATGAAGTTGGAAGGGACTCTCTGGACGAACAGGCACAGCTAGGGTTAAGAATTATCAAAGTGTCCCATTTTTTCATGAATTAAGTGGTATTTATAGGTTACAGCTTTCATTCGTATGACTGAGCCATGCGTATGGCTCAGTCGTGCGACTGAGTCTTACGATTGATTCATTCATACGACTGAGTCAGTCTTATGACTCAATCATGCGTATGGCTCAATCACCTGGTTCAGTCGTGCGACTGGCCTATTCGCATGGTCCAGTCGTGCGACTGAATCATGAGACTTAGTTAAACATATTCCTGAACCTTTCATGATACAGAACCATGTCTAACAACTGTAAACCTATATAACATGTTCATATAAGCGTGTAATAATCAATCATATGAATAGATATAACATTCAATAACCAATACACGTTCAACAAAGAGTTTTTCATTTCATATATCAAACATTACATCAGTGTTACAAAATGAAAGTCAATTACATTTAAGCTCACTAGAACTAGAACTAGGGACATGTGTACCAACAAACTCCCCTTGGACCTAGTTCTATCTAATCTTTGACCTCCTTTTTAAACTCTTCATATCTCTTAACTCGTTCTTCTCTTGAAACCCCAGCATGAATATCGAGTACGAAGCATAGACGTATAACATTTTCAAACTGAAGTGCTTGCACGATATCCTGCATGTCAAAATAGTGGCCACTTGTACAATGTGTAAACATCAGCTGCAGACAAGTTTGTGAGCCACATTGGGTCAAATACCCTTATTGTGTAGATTCAGGTGGTTACATTACTGGAGGAGATTCAGGTGGTTACATTACTGGAAGGGGCAGGGTCACAAATGGTAAGCTCAGCATCGAGAAGGTAAACTTTGTTAAAGAGCTTGGGTACAATCTACTGTGTGTATCCCAATTTTGTGATCAGAGACATAACATGCTCTTTATCAAGCATGAGTGGAATGTTCTCAAGCTCGGGGTGGTCATTCATAAAGAGCACATCATGCTCAGAGCCCTTAGGAAAGAGAACATTTACAAGATGGATTTGCTGGAAACATCTCCTTCAGGAGAAGTTTCTTACTTTCTATCTAAAGCAAATAGTGATAAGTCTTTCACCTGGTATAAAATAATATGCCATGTAAACTTTAAAACATGAATAAATTAATTAAGAATGATTTGGTAACTGGACTTCCAAAGAAAGAGTTTACAAGTGATGGCCATTGTGTTGCATGTCTGAGAGGAAAGCAACACAAAGTGTCTCACAAGCCAAAGGAGAGGAACTCCATCACTACACCCCTAAACTTATTACATATGGATCTCTTTGGCCTTATCAGTATAATGAGTCTAGGAAGACCTCTTATTATTAGTGATCATAGATGATTTCACAGGATTCACTTGGGTCTTTTTTCCTTAGAACTAAGGATGAAAATCCTGAGATCTTGAAGAACTTTATTCTGAAAATTGAGAATCAATGTGATCACAAGGTCAAAACCATAATATGTGATCAAGAAACTAAATTCAAGAACCAAATCCTTGATGCATTCTGTGATGAAAAGGGTGTTATAAGACAATATAATGCTCCCTGGACTCCTTAACAAAATGGTGTTGCTGAGAGGAGAAACATGACACTTATTTAAGCGCAAGAACCAAGTTATCTGACTTTAAACTGCTCATCACTCTTTGGAAAGAGTCAGTCAACACTGCCTGCTATGTGTATAACATAGCTTTAGTAGTCAAGACTCATGGTAAGACTCCTTATGAGCTGTGGCATAAAAGGAGACCTTTTATTGGTTTCTTCATATCATTTGAATGTTCTTGCACCATATTAAATGCCAAAGTTCAAGTAGACAAATTTACTGAGGAATCAGATGATGGTCACTTCATTGAATACTCTCCCCAAGCTAAGGCTTATAAAATATACAATATTAGAACTAGAATAGTTAGGGAGTCAGCCAATATGACCTTCAATGAGCACACTCCTAGGATAAAGGTTCTGGTCCTGATTGGTTATTTGATCTTGATTTAGATACCAATTGTTTAATAAATCTTGTGAAGAAGTTTTAGGATCTACATGTAACTTATCAACAAGAGATCTTGACCCAATATTTAAGCTGAGAAGACTAAGCAAGAAAACTATCCCAGCTCTAGTGGTAACTAACCCTACAGATGGAAATCCTATCGGCACAACCATGATAAAGCTGATACATCTGAGGTGCCTATAAAATCTAGCATAGAGGCACATAACTCAAATGAAGGAGTTTCTACTGTAGGAGGAAATGGAGGTGGTGATAGTGATTAAGGATTTCTTGATGCTGATAACCACTCCATAGAAAAGAACATCAATGATGTCACACACTCATTAGATCAAGCTTCTCTTGATAAGTGTGCTAATGTGATGGGTGACACTCTATTACCAGATCTGAATTTCACAAATTTAGATCTGTCCAACCAACTTGCTATGATTCCTCAACTAAGAATCCATAAGTCACATCCTACCACAAGTATCATTAGAGATGTTAAAATAGGGGTGAGAACAAGAGGACAAACCCATGACAAAAATATTAGTCTATACTCTTATTTCTTGTCCTAGATTGAACCCAAGAAAGTTGATGAAGCTTTGAAGGATGGCAGTTGGGTTGAAGAATGCTGGAAGAGCTGCTTCAATTCAAAAGATAAAAGGTTTGTAACCTATGTCCTCTTTCTCTAAGGAAGACCACAATAGGTACCAAATAAGTATTTAGGAACAAGAAGAATGATAGAGGGCTTGTCATTAAGAACACGGCTAGATTAGTTGTTCAAGGATACACACAAGAAGAGGGGAATGACTACACAGAAGTTTTTGCTCCAGTGGCAAGACTTGAAGCTGTTAGGATATTTCTTGCTTTTACCGAATCCAAGGATTTTAAGGTCTATCAACTTGATATCAAGTGTGCTTTCTTATATAGGGTGATTGATGAGGAAGTGTATGTCAAACAATGACCTGGCTTTGTACAACCAGATCATCCTAATTATGTCTGCATGCTTGATGAATCTTTTTATAGGCTACACCCAGATCCAAGAAAGTGGTATGAGAAACTATCTCAGTATCTCTGTCAGCATGGCTTCAAGAGGGGCACTATTGATGGAACATTATTCATTAAATAAATAGGTAATGACTTGATACTGGTTCAAGTTTATGTAGATAACATTATCTTTGGGTCACCTAATGCAAATCTCTGCAAAGACTTTGAGAAGCTGATGAAGAATAGATTTGAAATAAGTGCCATGAGGGAACTCAATTTCTTACTAGGAATTCAAGTGAAGTAGGTTGACAATGACATCTTTATAAATCAGTCAAAGTTTATACAAGACATACTCACTAAATTCAACTTGATTGAATGTGAGGTTGTAAAGACCCCATAGCCAGAAACCACTCCCTTGGACCTGATCTTGAGGGGGAGTGTGTAGATTAACATCTCTATAGGGCTATGATTGGGTCTCTTATGTGTCTCACAACCATTAAGCATGATATTATGTTTGCCACATGCATTTGCCCAAGATATCAAGCCAACCCCAGGATGTCACACCTAGTTGCTGTTAAGAGGATTCTTAGATATCTTAAAGGTGCTCCAAAACTAGGCATTTGGTCTCCAAAGAATTTTGACTTCAATCTGTATGCTTATACAGATAGTGACTATGGTGACTGTAATATGACTGTAAAGTCCATATTTGGGGGATGTCAATTCTTTGGTGGAAGGATAGACTCTTGGCATTGCAAGAAACAATCTTGTGTGTCTGCATCAACTACTGAAGTTGAATACATTGTTGCTGCAAGCTACTGTACTCAAGTGCTTTGGATTCCGAATCAGATGCTGGACTATGGATTCAACTTCAAAGAGACTCCCATGTATTGACAACAATAGTGTTATCTCTATTAAAGAGAATTTTGTGCAGCACTGAAGGACAAAACATATCAACATCAGGTATCACTTGATTAAAGATAATTTTGAAAAAGAATTAATAAACTATTCAAAGTTAACACAAATAAATAATATGCGATCTGTTCACAAAGCTTTTGATGAGCAGAGATTTAAGTATCTTGTATCAGCTATTGGGGTGTTTAACTTTGAGTAGTTTTTCTTAAACTAAACTCAAGATAATTTTTAAATATGTGTATCTAAGTTGTCTATATCATCACCTACATAAGTCCAGTTTACTTTGGTAGAAAATTTTAAATGGTATTCCTTAGAATTCTGGAAACTTTAGATATATTTTCTCTCAAAAGACATTAAGTTGCCTTTAGGAGAACATTATGTATTCAAATCTAATAACTACTTAAGACATTTACCTTCGGAATAAATTTTGATATATCTTTTGAAGCCTAAATATGCTTCTAAGAACTTATATATGTTTTTGAAGGAGAATTTTCATCTAAAAGCAACTCGAAAGATTTGCTCTCTTATGAATAAAACTTATTAGATTTAATCTCTTTTGAAACCAAATATATCTCCGAAGTAAAAATACTCTAAGTATTTTTCTTTCAAAACAATTTTTTAGTAAGCTAAGGAATATCTTCATAAGTCAAACTGGCTTCAAAAGCTTTTATCAAAACTTTCGAAGGCAAATTACCTTCAGAAGATATTCTACTTCCAAAAAAACTACCTTTTTGGGCGCTTTTTCATAGGTAGGACCGACATCCGGATTTAGAAGTTTGTCCTTTTACACTAACTTTATCTTAAATCCAGTTCATATAAATATACCTTTAACGGTTATCCTTCTTTCACTTTCTTCTTCATCTGCAAATGTTCATAACCTAAATTCACGCACAAACCTCCTTTTGTTCTTACCTTTCTTCATCATAAAGCTACTAAAAATGGCTAACATGATCCACGAAACCAACCTGATTTCTTCGTGCAGTTACACAGGCAATACATCAGGTTACTCTGTTAATATTTGAGAAAGATCCGGGTTTCACTGATGTTTTCCATTTCTTGGCTCTATCCAACTATCTCACCACTAACATGTCATTATGGATGGTGACATGACACTGTCTGCCACAGTGCAGGGAAGGATAATTTTCATCACTCCAACCACCATAAACACTCACCTGCGGCTGGATGATTGAGAAGGAGAATTGCCCTTCGTAAAATCTGTTATGAATAACTCATTCATGCAAAGGGGCTATGATGGTGATTACTTTGTAAGAACCTTCAAGAAGGGAAAGGTCTCCTCCCATTAGAAATACCTACTCCATGTGATCATCCACTCTGTATCAAACTTCTAAATAGCCTATGGAATGGTTCAAATTCCTAAGGACCTTTCCTACATAGCCTATGGAATGGTTCAAGGGGTTAAGTTCAGTTACTCTCAATTTGTATATACAAATCTGCTTGCTAACTTGGACTCCTTAGAGTATTACATGTTCCCTAGATAATTTCAACACATTCTTAACTGTGCACTGGGCTCAGAGTTAAGGGGAACAGGTAACATTCTTAAAATGGGACAGATGAAGCCCAATATTTTCAAGACAATGAGAAAGCCTATTATGAGCTTCTCAGGGGTAGAAACATCCCTAGTCCCAAAAATGTTAGAGCTCAATGCTCAAAGTGGCAACTTGGCAACACAAGCCAATGTTGAACCCACACCTTTTACATCTACACCATCCACACAGCCTCAAATAACCCTCACCTACTTAATAAGATCCAAACGAGCCCCTGCACAAACTACTTAGGTTGTGCAGGCCCCCATATACTCACCCACATAGGAAGAAGTGGACACTAGAGCTCCCACTTCTCCTAAGGAGCAAACCACTCCCATCACTTCTTTGATCAGTGCTGAGGTTCCTCATGCTCAACCTGATAAGCTCATAACACCAGCCTTAAGCCTTCACTCAGAGTCTCAAAACTCGTATGAATAACCCTCAGGAGACAGCTACCATCCCCAGCCTTTAGACCTCAATCAACAATCCCAAACCTTGAATTCTATGATGATGAGGATATGGGATTTAGTGAGTACCATGAGTCTCTTTTCTTTATCCCTACTCAAGGAGCGATGAGTGCTCCTGCATCATCCTATCCAGCCTACATCATCCACCCACAACTGAGGTTGATCTCCCTGAACTTGTTCAGGAGATCCATATGGAAGAAGCTCTCACTTTTGCAAGTGATTACATTATTAAGACCTTAACCATGGCCACCCAGCCCATTAACACTTTAACTAAAGGTGCACAAATTTACAAAAACTTGCACTTATTTGATTTCAAAGGTAAGTCATCGGGAATCTCAGGTGGCTACCTTACAAAAGAGGGTCAATGACCAGCAACTTGAGATCATCAATCTCAACGGCAAGCTAGCTGAGAGACTGTCACACCCTCAATTTCCACAAACGGGGTATTCCCCTTAGGCGCGTATACTAGAATCTCAGCCAATTGTTACACTAAACGACACTTTAATTACAAAACATAATTGCTCATTAATATTAGAAATTCCCAAAAACAGAGTTAATAACATAGTCATGAAAAATAATTACGAAAGCGTAATAATTCATAATTCAGATGGTGCAAACATGCGTAGACCAAATATAATGTAATTTGTAGAAAATGTAATTTGTCCATTTGACCCACAATGATGAATGCAGTGATGTGACGATCCTAACCATGCACACCTTAAGAACTTGAAATAAACATGCTAAAGTGTCAACACAAGGTTGGTGAGTTCATAGGTTTTGATAAATAGTAACATATGTAAAAGCAGATACAGTAAACAAAGTAATATAAATAGATAGCTAGTCTATTTAACAAGTTACATAGTGTATGAAGTTTGCAACCAAAGCTGACAATGTAGATGTAGGCCTCGGCTATGGTTACCAAGCCATAACAACAGAGTTTAGGTCAATTAAACACACGCTTGACATGCAGTCGTGCTAGCGCGACTAGCCTGTGTGGGGTTTGTCAAACCCAGTAGATCTACTCAGAATTACCTCGCTAAAATGCATAAATTAACGGTTCGAGAATGAGGACTTAAGTTGGTATAACACTAGTAAACAAATGACATCACAGTAATACTGATCAAATGAAAATACGTATTGAAAAACATGTTTCTCTCCCCTAAAAGAGTATGAGTAAAGTGGAGCTGAGAACTCACATCGAAAGCACAACAACAAAGTAATGCAGAGAACAGGAAGTTAGGTTCCCGAATAACCTGAATTTCAATTAGTATAAAACTAACATTAATTATTAATTACTAACATAAGAGTTGTATGGTTTCATGTTCTACAGCTCGGTTACAATGCAAGCTACTGATTGACTCTCCATTCAGTAGCAAGCGCAAGCATACACACTCACACAAGCATAAACCCAATTACTCACGCTTGCTCCGAATCATGCGTGAAAGTATTCTTTATATATATTTTAAATTACTAGACTTTTTATAATAAGTTCTGAGATTTCATAATACGTAACTTACAAAATCACAAACGCGTAATGACCTAAACGAAATACACAACAACAACAAGTATACATACCTATGATTAGTGGCTTAATCACTATGTACTTTATAACAAAACATTTTTTATTTACATTACTTTAAACCCACCTTACAAAACCAAAACATTCTTGATTTGTGACAACCACCACCTTTCTTCTCATATATTTATATAAATTGATACTACCAAAAATCTTCTGTCATGGTGTACCTACCACCATCTATATATCTAACATACATACAATTTCATATACATACATATTACATACCTAAACACACATTGTCATCCAAATATGCATCACATGCACACAATAACAACGCCACATAATCGCCCACCTTAAACACACATATACAACACGGAATCATACGCCCCCATGTGCCATCCCCTGCCAAACCGAAACACACACAATGCATACATATATACCCGCACCTACATACACAACAAACCCACGTCCACTTTTAAAGAAATCATGACCGAAATCCAAAAACTGGTCGCATGACGCGCACATGGTGTACACAACAAGCAGAAGACACATACGCACGAGAAACACGAACCAACCACCAAGATGGCGACCGAAACCATAATCGAACAATGAAACTGATAGTATGGAATTAAAGGACGTACCGATAGGCGAAGGGCTACAATTTACTACTTGAGTTGTCGGAGTTGCGATGACTAAGCAATGCTGAAAAGGTGCTATGGTGAGGAGAAGGCTGTCGATGGTGAAGAAAAGATACCGTGTGAGGGAGGAAAGGGAGTTAGGATTGTTGGGTGTGTAACTGAGAGGGAGGGGGAGGAGGTTACGGTTTACATATAGATTGACAAGGTAATTTCACTTTGGTAACTTATAGTTTGGGTTAGAGTTAGTTTAATTAGTTTAAGAGTTAATTGTTAATAATAGAAATAATGATTTATCATTTTTATTTATTAAAAGAAATTTAGTAAACAATAATAAAAAAATATGACGTAGCGGGTTAAATACGGAAAGTTAAGGTTGTGACACTAGCCGAAGAATATAGGGTGTCACATCATCCCCTTATTTAGATTCAACAACGACATCAGTTCGGTGATCCGAAACTTGCGTAGAATAGGGTTTTCTCATTTCTGGAATTTCTGAAACTAATCCAAACAAAGAAACGTAAGGTGTCACGAGAGTTGTGACATCATCCTCTTGTTGAAGGGAATTTCATCTTGAAATTTAAAGGAAAGATATCTTAAGAATGATACCTTAAGAATGGATGCTTGATCTTTGAACAATTATGGATACTTCTTCTTCATTTGATCATCGCGTTCCCAGGTAAACTCTGGTCCACGCTTTGAATTCCATTGAATACGCATAATAGGAATCTTACTACGCTTTAGGGTTTGACTTCTCGGTCTATTATCTCAACTAGCTCCTCAATGAAATGAAGTTGTTTATCAATCTCCAATTCCTCTAATGGAACAATGATCGAGTGATTCATCGGCTACACACTTCTTCAAGTTTGAAACATGGAACATGTTATTAACACCACCGAGTTCCCGAGGTAAGTCTAGCTGATAAGCTACTGAGACAAATCTTATGATGATAGGATGTTAGTTATGTTATATGAATGTTAATCTATGCAGATTATGCAAGAAGTCCATGGTTTTGTCATCTAGTTCATATATTGTCAAAATTGATAACTTTTATTCATGAGAATTCAAATTTTGATGAATTGTTGATGTTAAATGGGTGATTATGATTGCTATGAACTAGATTAGATATGTTATTGATGACATTGTGTTGAAATTGATTAAAGATAGATTTTGGATGTTTATTTCCCGAAAGGAAACTTTATTGATGTAAATTGTATGATCTTTTGATATGGTCATGAATTGGATGTTAGGGGTATGCTTCATGGATGATGTCTAATGTGTTAGATTATGATAATTAGGTCATTTCGTTAGTTGATGAATCTATAGGAAATTTAGGTTTTCTTGGAAAATATGCAAGTGTATAAGTTATGTGTCATGATGAATTGAGATTGTTGATTATTATAATGTTGATGTCTTGGTTGTATGAATTGTGAAAAAAACTTAATGTATAAATGGTAGTTAGGACCTATTGTATTCATGTTGAGTATGATGATTGGTGGAGATTAGCATGTGTTGTATGAAAACCTAATTCAGTATGAAGATCATGATGAGACTTAAGAGTTGCAATGTGGCTTATATGAAAAACTTGTATAGTAGTCTGAGATGGTATGATGATTTATGAATTACTATACTTGGCTAAACAACAACTCAACTTAACATGTCACCAATGGGTCAAATGGGTCATATGTATCTTTCTTTTCAAATCACTGGGTCAATGTGTTATTTGAAGCACTTAGGATCTGTTAAACCATTCTGGTTTGGTATACTCATAAACTCGCATGATCTATGTAACCTTTGATGGGTTGTCCTTCTGCATAATGTTAGCTTGCATTATACTACCTGTAGAAAAGCCAGGTGAGTTCATGCCCCACTTTAAAACACTCTCTTTTAGGGAAGATAGCATACTTGTTTACAAATGCTTTACAAACACTTTATATTGTAAGTTGTGTATAGTTTAGCATAGTCTGATATACCTTGGAAGCCCTCAACTAGCGGGAAATTTTGGTAGTACTAATGGGTCTCTGACAAACCCCACCCGTGCGACTCAAGGTCAAATGGGTGCAATATTGTCCTAAACACAAACATTGTCACGACTTGGTATGTTGTAACGGGAGGCAAACAAACGAAACACATGTCAGCTTCGATCATGAAATCATTATGATTATTACTTGTGAAATTAGACTAGCTATCTATTTATGCACATCTTATGTTTTACAACTATTACTATTATGTTAAACGTAAACTCTTGAACTCAACAACCATTATGTTGACTCTTTTAGTATGCTATTCTCAGGTTGAGGTTATCAGCTGCCTTAGGAGCACTCACGAGTCGAGCATGCAATGAAACTATGAACTATTACATTTAGGGTTTACTTTACATTCCATTTTTAAATATGGTTTGGCGCGTGTTTTGCCAATGTTACACTTCCAGTACTTTAGGTTTAACTTTTTTATAAAATGCTTCCATATAGTTTTAAAGTTTTAAACTTTGGTTTGTTTTTAAATGTTTCATATAGTGTCTTTCTAAGTAACTAATGAGTTGTTCCTGGTATGTTCACATGCCTTGTGGTAAAACCTTGCACGTGAAATTGAGGGTGTGACAGATTGGTGTCAGAGCCATTGGTTATAGGGAACTAGGTCGCATACACATTAGTCTATAATCGCATAGTTTGTTAGTTACTCGTTACTTGTCACTTACTATATACTCATTGGCATACACACCACGTACACTGCAGAATGGCATCTTCTTCACTGGCTTTAGGTAAAAGGCATGCACGTTCTGATTCCCATCCTCCTCCTCCCGTACCCGATAGAGGACCTGAGTGGCCTCGACTTCGTTATCCTTGTGAGGCTATAGACTGGGATCAACCATTTGCGCTACCTGAACGCGATGCTCCACGGGATTGGAGTTATTATGCTACCTACATTAACCGTATGCTTTATAGGGAGCGTGTTCTTGAATTACCGTCTAGTAAACCGAGGACTAGATCTACTTTTGAGTTGCCTGCCCCTACTCTTCCTTCGATACCTTATTCTGCTGAGCAGGTGATTGCGGCATTGGTTGCTGCTCTAGATACAGAGAAACGACATACTAATGAGGTGGTATGCGCTCTACGACGCGAGCTATATGAGACTAAGACTATGGTGGCAGAATTGAAAGAGCTGCAATCGAAGTGCTATAACCATCAGTGCACCTTAGCTAATGGTGTGGCTCAGGCAATCCACTGCTCGAATGCTAGGGATGACACTATCCATGACTATGGGGTAAGACTTGGTGACCTGGAAGCCCATTTCACTATGATGCGTATTGCCACGAACCCGAGGAAGAACCTAAAGAGGAACCTAAGGAAATGCAGAGGAAGCCCCGAAAGAAGAAGAACCTATAGAGATGGAGGGAGATAGTGATGGATCTGATGTGTTAGATTGATCTTCACATTCATCTGACTTGGACTACGTGGTGTTTTCTTTTGAAACCTATGTGGGAAGGGTTGCTTCCCACCCAACTAAAAACTGAAAAGTTTGACACTAATTGGATATTTTGTGAGATTCCTTAAAATTTATTTATCATGAGTTATTATTTGGTTATAACTATTGTGGTTGTGGCAAATTCATTATTTTTATTATTTATCATACTTCAATGAGATTAATATGTTGGATGTTACTCATTTTTGTATTTATGAATGTAAAGTGAAATATGGACAAACGTGGAAGTGGACGTGGCAAAGGACGAGGCGGCGGACGTGGACGTGGCGCGAGAGCAGTCAACATGACCCTGCGGAACTGGTTGCCCTAATAAACGAGCACGTGCAGGCGGCAGTGGCTGGTGTACAAGTCGTACAGCCATAGGTAAATAATTCAAGTTGCTTGACAAATACTCTAGTTTCTTGGTTAAGCTATTAAACTAATCGCTTTGGTTTACTGGCACAAATACTCTAGTTTCTTGGTTAAGCTATTAAGCCAATAGGTAAACTGATTGCAATCCCCATACCTATAGTGGAGCTGGAGGGGCTGTGGGATTGGTGCGGTGGTTTGAGAAGATTGAATCATTCTTTGCTAAATGCAAGTGCCCGTTGTCCGATCAAGTGATGTATGCTACGGGAACTCTCAAAGGCGTAACACTCTCCTGGTGGAATGCCCAGTTGTAAATACTAGGTGTCACACCCCGGGCCCAAGGAGGGTGGGACGTCACAGACTAGCAATGGATGTGGCAGCAGAAACAAACCATCATATGAGCACACAAGTAGAGATAATCACATGGCATTATAATACTAAAATGAAATCCGGGACTAAATGGCTTAGCCCTGTTACATCCATTGTTTCATGTCGATGATACATAAATTAAAGTATCATTCACTACAAATTGTTCAAAAGTTCTAAGCAAAGTCTATATAATGCCATGAGGTCTGGGTACTAAGTCATCCAAGCATCTTCCAAAACAAGCTAGACTCCCATCAAGGGTTACCTGAAATATGCTCAAAAAGAAAATAGTGTCAACTAAAAAGTTGGTGAGTTCAAGCGGTTATAGTTTCAGAAAATTAAAAAGGACCTTTAAAGTCCACATATTAAGTATTTGTATCTATTATAGCTGTTGTGGGGTCACAATCAACCCTGCACTCAGTCCCGGCTTGCCTATTCTAAAGTTATGTTGCCGTTAACCCGCAGGGAGAATCTGAGCCTCATAGCGGTGGGCCATACCTGCGGGATGGTCCACATTTGTTTCTCATAAAACCTGTCACATGCCACACGTGGAGGTTCCTCCCTGTAGCGGGAGCCACTGTGTGTGGGGGATTCCCCAAATAGATCTATCTATACAAACAAGCGGTTCACTAAAGAATTATGATTGTGATTCATGTATCAGCAGGTATCATCAAAACCCACAACATAATTTGCATCATATAGTATCACAAATAATTGTTTCAGTTAAAAGAGCATGCTTCATCCTGAAAACGGTAAGTAAAAAGGGATCACTAGAACTCACCTTTGTATCAGTCAGGTTCCAAAAATCGCAGACAGTTTCGAGTCCTAGCACCCTATAATCATGATTCAGGTAATAAGCTACAGATTCCTAAATTATTAGGAACATAATTTAGTGTCATTTATAGTGAGGGCGTACATGCCTTTGTTTCTTAGAGGTTTGGGTCAAAAAGTTTCCTTTTTAGGAAAGTTAAGGTTTTAGCGTGTGTACATCAAGTTTTATGGTTCTTAGAAGTTTATTATCAAATGGATGAGCCTAATATGAGTTTCTGGTCATAAGGTTGCTAAAATTCTGAAAAATGCAGAATTTACACTTTTGGCCCCTCAAGTTTCAAAATTTACATTTTCTACCCTGAAGTTTGTCTTTTTACAAAGTTTGACCCCTGATAAATTCTTAAGCTTCTTAATGTCTATTAGAACCTGTTTGAACCCCAAAATATCAGATCCTGCGTGGTGATGTTTAAAACACAAGTTTCGCGTTATCGGTTAATTATACTTTTGTTAAATAATTCATTAAAATTCGTTTTCAACTTAGTTGATCTCAAAATCAGTTTTTTACCTTTAAAATATTTTTTGTGGCCTGAAACTCTTTTCAAAATCGTCTTAGGTCTCTATATTCTCCTATTTTATAGATTTTTCACCTATACGGGTTCCCGAAATGGGTTCACCACTAACACAATCAGCCTTTGTTAATTTTCAGCCATCAATACCCAAGCTTTACAGCCTAAATCCTACTAAAAGTCAATCTTAAGTCTCAGTTTTCTAACAACATGACCAGAATCGGGTGTTCTAACACTATTTGTACTATCGTAAATATTATATCTATGTTTCGATCATTATTATATCTTGTGTAACCTCAAACCCAAATTGTAAATATGTTTATTTCACTGTTTTTTTAGACAGATTTTCAAGGTTAATCATAGAAACATACGGTTGAGTGTTGCTTGAACACATAATAGGAAGATATACAAGGTAGAATCCTTGCATATCGACCTTAGGCTCGTGGGTTTACAGGTGTGTACCTCATACGCAGATTGAGTTCCAAAGAGGATGAGGTTCGGGGCTGCGAATCTCCTGTTAAACAGTGAGAATGATGGTTGTAGTAAGATAGTGGTGTAAACATTAAGGTTCTGTAAATGGGAGTCCATTAATACTTACCAAATAACCGGTTAGAAAGCTAGGATGAGCACAAGATCTTCGAAAGATGGCTGAAACTTCTTGTTCTCGCGAGGGAAAGAGAGAAATATGTGTGTGCGTGTTCTTGGTGGAGAGAATGGAAGAGAGAAATAGAGAGAATCCGAGAGGTAGAGATTTTTGAGATATGGAAATATAAACGGGTTTGCATGTATAGAATGAAGAGAAAAGTGGAGTGTGAAAGTGGGTTTCGCAGATGGCATCTGGTTGGTGGGTTTGGGCGGCCATGCAGATTGTTTTATTTATTTATGTGTATGTTGTCTTATTATTACTATTTGGTTATTATTATTATTAGTGAGTTTGTTCTACGCAGATGTGAATGGGTATATTTATCCGAATTTTATTTCAGTGTTGAAACACTTTAATTGTTTCTAATAATCATTCGAATGATAGTTTCTTATACAAATACGAGTCCGTACATGGTTAGATACCAATGTCGGATGTATTACAATCATGGAAAAACTAATCAAAAGTTAAATATATGTGAAAATATACAAAAAAAAATCTAGGCGCATTACCACTGTTTGGGCGCATGACAACTGTTTAGGCACATGAGCACAACACAACCATTTTCCAGCAAACTCCTAGACACATGAGCACTGTTCAGGCACATGAGCACTGTTCAGGCACATGAGCACTGTTCAGGCACATGAGCACTGTTCAGGCACATGAGCACACTTAGCCATTTTCTAGAAAACTCCTAGACCCATGAGCACTGTTCAGGCACATGAGCACTGTTCGGGCACATGACCACTGTTCAGGCACATGAGCACACTTAGCCATTTTCTTAAAAACTCCTAGACATATGAGCACTGTTCAGGCACATGAGCACTGTTCGGGCACATGAGCACTGTTCATGCGTATGACTTAGAAAAATTGCCACATCTTTTGTAAGGGTCGAGGAGGGGTTGTTACATTCTCCCACCGTTTAGAAAATTTCATCCCGAAATTTTTGTTTCCGTTAAGTCTCTGAACGGTTGGGTTTGAAGAGGTATGGGTATTCCCTTCTCATCTCATCTTCCCGCTCCCAGGTAAACTCAGGTCCTCGTTTAGAGTTCAATCTTACCTTCACCTTGGGTATGAGACTTCGCCTAAGTTTTTGGACCAATCGATCGGTAATCTCTATAGGTTCCTCTACAAAGTTCAATTTGTC
The DNA here is from genome assembly GCA_024085815.1 of Flaveria linearis. Taxonomy (NCBI): domain Eukaryota; kingdom Viridiplantae; phylum Streptophyta; class Magnoliopsida; order Asterales; family Asteraceae; genus Flaveria; species Flaveria linearis. The sequence goes on along the minus strand of CM044008.1, from coordinate 43,398,125 downwards.
ATTTATTCTTGCTTCTTTCAATGGAAATTCCACGGTTTTGTCAACCAGACACTTCTTCAAATTTGACACATGGAAAGTGTTATGTATGTAGCTCAGCTCCTCAGGTAGACTAAGCTGCTATGCTACCGGACCAACTCTTGCCAGTATTTCAAATGGTCCAATATACCTTGGGCTTAGCTTGCCCTTCTTGCTAATCTCACGGCTCCTTTCCATGGTGCGACCTTCAACATTACTTTATCACCTACTTGAAATTCAAGAGGTTTTCGTCTCCTGTCAGCATACTTCTTTTGACGGTCTCTGGCTGTTTTCAGTCGTTCCTTAATCTTTGCTATTTTCTCAGTGGTCTCCATCATAATATCGGGTCCCATCACTTGACTATCACCTATCTCATTCCAACTCAACGACGACCGACATTTTCTGCCGTATAAGGCTTCATACGGGGCAGCTTTTATGCTAGCGTGGTAACTATTATTATAGGAGAATTCAACTAGTGGAAGGTGGCGATCCTAGCTTCCACCAAAGTCGATCACGCACGCTCTCAGCATGTCTTCCAAGGTCTGAATAGTTCTTTCACTCTGCCCGTCAGTTTGAGGGTGATATGCCGTGCTTATGTCAAGACGAGTCCCTAAAGCTTGTTGGAGAGATCTCCAGAATCGTGACGTGAAACGACTATCATGATCAGCGATGATCGAGAGCGGCACTCCATGCCAAGTCACTATTTCGTCAATGTATATCCGGGCTAAGTTTGACATCTCATAGTCTTCTCGAATTGGTAAGAAATGGACTGATTTGGTAAGTCTGTCTACAACTACCCAAATAGTATCGTAACCGCGAGGCGTTCTTGGTAGTTTCGTGACGAAATCCATGGTGATGTTATCCCATTTCCATTCTGGGATTTTGGGCTGCTGTAGGGTTCCCGATGGTTTTTGGTTTTCAGCCTTTACCATCGCGCAGGTTAGACATTTGCTCATATAGGTGGCGATAGATTTCTTTAGTCCAGGCCACCAGAAAAGTGCCTTTAAGTCCTGATACATCTTATCACTCCCCGGGTGAATCGAATATCTAGACTTGTGAGCTTCATCCAAGAATATAGTCCTGACCCCGCCATGATTAGGTACCCACGTCCTTCCTTCGCATTTGTATAGCCCATCATTGTCCATTTCCAAACGCTTCTCCATCCCTGTTAACATCTCACCCGTCAGGTTATTCTCGTTGAAGGCTTGCCTTTGTGCTTCCTTAATCCTAGCAACGAGGCTTGTGTACACGTCATCCTTAGAGCACGAACGTGAAGAGGTTTCTCCCGTTCCTTTCTACTCAAGGCATCAGCTACCACATTTGCCTTGCCAATAGGATGGTAGCGGATCTCACATTCGTAATCACTTAGTAACTCTACCCATCTTCTTTGGTGCATGTTCAACATTTTCTGGTTGAGGATGTGCTGCAGGCTTTTATGATCGATATAGATGATGCACTTAGTACCATAAAGGTAGTGTCTCCATATTTTGAGCGCAAACACCATGGCACCCAGTTCTAAATCATGTGTCGTATAATTCCTTTCGTGCTCATTCAGCAATCTGGATGCGTACACGATCACTTTCTCCCGCTGCATTAACACGCAGCCAAACCCTTGACGCGAGGCGTCACAATAAACTATGAAGTCATCGGTTCCCTCGGGTAGGGTAAGGATAGGCGCGCTACATAGTTTTTCTTTTAATAGATTAAAGGCTTCATCCTGTTCCCGTCCCCATTCGTAGGTCACATCCTTCTTGGTTAGCATGGTTAGGGGCTGCACTGTTCGAGAGAAATCCTTGATAAAGCTCCTATAGTAGCCAGCCAAACCAAGAAATTGTCTGATTTCGGTAGGAGTTTCGGGGACCTTCCAGTTTTTAATAGCCTCTATCTTTGATTTATCCACCTGGATTCCATCCTTATTCACTATGTGACAGAGAAACTGAATTTCACGCATCCAAAACTCACATTTGGAAAACTTTGCGTATAATTGCTCATTCTTGAGTAGCTCAAGGATTATCCGGATATGTTTCTCGTGTTCTTCTTTACTCCGAGAGTAGATCAAAATGTCGTCAATAAAGACGATCACGAACTTGTCTAAGTACGGGCGGCACACATGGTTCATGAGATCCATGAATGCTGCGGGTGCATTAGTCAACCCAAAGGCATGACTAGGTATTCATAGTGGCCATATCGGGTTCTGAAAGCTATTTTCGGAACGTCCTCTTCCTTTATTTTAGTTGATGATACCCCGATCGCAGGTCTATTTTAGAGAAGTAATTCGCCCCCTGCAATTGGTCGAATAGGTCGTCGATTCTGGGAAGAGGGTACCGGTTCTTCACGGTAAGCTTGTTCAGTTCCCTATAGTCGATACACATTCATAGTGTTCCGTCCTTCTTTTTAACAAATAGCACCGGAGCACCCCAAGGCGAGACACTGGGTCGTATAAACCCTTTGTCAAGCAATTCTTGGATTTGTAACATCAGCTCTTTCATTTCGGGTGGAGCGAGTCGGTAAGGAGCTTTGGCCACCGGTGCGGCGCCAGGTATTAGGTCAATCTGAAATTTGACTTGTCGGGCTGGAGGGAGTCCTGGTAAGTATTCTGGAAATACTTCTAAGTATTCAGACACCATAGGTATGTCTTCAATCTTCTTTTCCCCTTTGGCTTTTATCACATATAGTATAAAGGCTTCGTGTCCTTTCTTAAGGCTTTGAGTAGCCATCAGGTGGGATATCATAGGACACAGTGGGTGGTTTCTTTCTCCATGGACTACTAACATCTCTCCGCTGGCTATGGGTATCTTAAGCAAGCGCTCATCACATATAATTTCATCCCTATTTTTAGCCAGCCAATCCATCCCTACTACTACATCAATACCTCCTAACTTAATAGGCATCAGATTTATAACAAAGGAATTACCCTCTAGAATCAACTTGCAATCTTTAATAATTTCATTAGTTTCTATTATATTACCGTCAGCTAGTTCTACGGTGTATGTTTCGGTCAAAGTGCAAGCAGTCAAATCAATCAAAGACCTAAAAGTAGTAGTAACAAAACTGGCGGTTGCTCCAGTATCAAATAGCACAGTAGCAGGGTGATTGTTTACAAGAAACGTACCGTTCACCACGTTGGGTTCTTTACGGGCACCATTGGGATCCATCACAAACGCTCTTCCCGTGGGCTTGTTGGGTCGAGTGTCTTTGTCTCTTGCTAGCTTGGGGCATTTGTTCCTCATATGACGTGGATCTCCGCACTCATAGCATTGCTTTCCCGGCTTATAGGTACAGTCCTTAATCAGGTGACCATATCTTTTGCACCGAAAACAAGGCATGGGATTGCACTCCCCCTGGTGATGAACCTTGCATTTATCGTAGAAGGGGCTTATGCCTTGATACAACCTCCTAGCCTTTCCGCCATGGTCACTTCGCTTTGCCTCTTCTTCCGATCGCTTGCTTGAACCACTACTGCTGCCGGCCACCTTCCTGTTATCGAACCACTTCCTCCTTTCATCCACAGCCGGCTTTTTACCCTCGGTTTTCTCATGCTCTGTCCACCCAGCTCTAACTAGGTCGTCGGTCAGACTGCTGGTAAAGTCGACTGCAGCCTGTAGAGTAGTAGGTCTGGAAGACCTAACCATGCCCCTCACCCTTGGGTGTAACCCCCAAATGAAACGGGCTACGCCTTTGGATTCGGGCATCACTAAGTGTGGTACCAATCGGGACAATGCCAGGAATCGGTTGATGTAGTCAGTGTAGTTTGGGCCTTTCATCTCCAGATTCAGAAATTCAGCCTCCAGTTTTTCTAGCTGCTTGATCGGGCAGTACTTGTTGGTGATCAGTTCCATGAACTCAGACCAGTTCATTCTACCAATGGCATCTCGACCACGAGGTTGGATGATGGTTCTCCACCATTCAAGTGCCGGTCCTTTGAGAGATTGAGAGGCGAATCTCACCATGTGCTCCAGCTTACATTCGCTTATGTCTAACACTACTTCGATTTCATCCAGCCACCTATATGTTTCAATTGCACCCTGGGTGCCATAAAAGTCCTTTGGCTTGCAAGCCATGAAGGTTTTATAAGAGCACCCATTCCTGATAGCTTTAGCTTCCTCACGGTTGCCTTCATCGTTATTGGGTCCGTTAGTCTCGTTGGTATTTCCCCGATCGGCGTTGAGCTGGGCAATGATCGTTGGGATAGCATTGGCGATCTGCTGTGCCACCAGGTTGGCAATCCTTTCATTATTCTCCTGGTGGGCGTTCCCCCCAGGTGGTGTTCCTGGTGGAGTAGGTGGTTGGTTCCTACCTCGGGTAGCATCTCTCCTTCCCGTACGAATTCCTCGTCGTGGCGGCATTCTGATAGTATCATGGATAAGTTTGTTTAGTATCTCGTACATTTTGTTTCTAGTATCACATTGTATCTCATAATTCCTACTACGCACTACAATCACACACTTAAGTTTCATTCAAAGCATACAATGATAATTATCAATAAAGAAATATCAATCACACATCACAAGGATTCTCACATGTTTAAATAGCATTGCCCTGCAAAATGGTGTCATCAATCAATTGTTTCATAGATAATCTCAAGCATAAATCAACCATACATAATAAATAGTGTCATTGTTTCACAAATTGGAAGGTGTCATCACCCCCATAAATAGAAATAGTTTCTTAAATAGATAGATAGATTGTTTCTCAGATAGTTTTGGCAGACTACTGCCACGCATCCCAAATACCAGCCACGTTACCCCTGCCATTTCTTCTTCAACCAGCCGAACCATCCTGAGCTTTTCTTCTTCTGCTCCTGCTCTAGGCGCTGAACATTATGGGACGCCATTATTGCTTGGAATTGGGCAGATTGGGAGGTCCGCGTGGCGTGTTGTAAGGTCAGCTCATGACGCTGGATAGTCCTCAGTATCTCACTCAAGGTAGGGTCTGATGGGCCAAAGTCGCTAGCCCGCCGGCTAGACTGGGAGTGTTGGTCTCCAGCGAACACGCTAGGGCCATCATGCATGCTATGCCTGGGTGGCATCCAGTACTCGTCATGAGACAGACGTCTAGGTGACGCAAGCATAGAAGGTGCTTATGTAGGGGTTCTGGTATGAAGAGGTGGAGGAGGACGCATCCTAAAAGAAACAGAAGGTCCTGGCCTAGCACTCTTCCTAGGCCGAGTGACTATACGTGCACCCATAGTCCTAATAGGTGGAATAGGTGAGAGAGTGGGAGCTACTACATGTGGCGAGTTGGAGCGCGTTCGGCTCCTAGCAGGGGATGTAGGTGACGACTCCTTAGATGGCTCAGTGTCATCAGAGGTCGCGGATAACCAGCAGGAGCAGTCTCATCAACGGGATGTCCCAACAGGAGCAGTCTCATCAACGGGATGTGCGGGTGCTTTACCTCTTTCAGCCATAATATGATTATCCTGTAAAAATAGTCATGAGTAATTTTGTTTCTCATAGCTCATGATCATAGTAATAGTACTAGTAATGGTAGTCATGACAGTTGTTTCTCATAGAGTTAGTATCTATTAGTAATTGCATCTGTAAGCAGTAGTATCCCATAGAGGTTGTATCCATTAGAATAGTATCAGTAAGCAGTAACATCTCATAGAAGTTCAATTAAGATTTAATTTTGACTATGTTAAAAGAATTCCTCGAGTCATCTAATCCAAAGGTCACACTTAGGCTTCGTGCTGGAATTTACGCGTCCGATAAATTCATGACTACGTTGATCAAGTGTAATCATCAATTTATCTAACCCGCTTACCCCAACATTTACCCAAGCAAGGACAGTCCTACAGTCTTAGGGTTGTAGCCTAGGGTCTACTAAGGTATTCCCGATTTCTCTACAACCTGTGGCTCTGATACCAATCTGTCACACCCCGGGCCCAAGGAGGGTGGGACGTCACAGACTAGCAATGGATGTGGCAGCGGAAACAAACCATCATATGAGCAACAAGTAGAGATAATCACATGGCATTATAATACTAAAATGAAATCCAGGACTAAATGGCTTAGCCCGGTTACATCCATTGTTTCATGTCAATATTACATAAATTAAAGTATCATTCACTACAAATTGTTCAAAAGTTCTAAGCAAAGTCTATATAATGCAATTAGGTCTGGGTACTAAGTCATCCAAGCATCTTCCAAAACAAGCTAGACTCCCATCAAGGGTTACCTGAAACATGCTCAAAAAGAAAATAGTGTCAACTAAAAAGTTGGTGAGTTCAAGCGGTTATAGTTTCAGAAAATTAAAAGGGACCCTTAAAGTCCACATATTAAAGCATTTGTATCTATTATAGCTATTGTGGGGTCACAATCAACCCTGCACTCAGTCCCGGCTTGCCTCTTCTAAAGTTATGTTGCCGGTTAACCCCGCAGGGAGAATCTGAGCCTCATAGCGGTGGGCCATACCTGCGAGATTGTCCACATTTGTTTCTCATAAAACCTGTCACATGCCACACGTGGAGGTTCCTCCCTGTAGCGGGAGCCACTGTGTGTGGAGGATTCCCCAAATAGATCTATCCATATAAACAAGCGGTTCACCAAAGAATTAATGATTGTGATTCATGTATCAGCAGGTATCATCAAAATCCACAACATAATTTGCATCATATAGTATCACAAATAATTGTTTCAGTTAAAAGAGCATGCTTCATCCCAAAAACGGTAAGTAAAAAGGGATCACTAGAACTCACCTTTGTATCAGTTAGGTTCCAAAAATCGCAGACAGTTTCGAGTCCTAGCACCCTATAATCATGATTCAGGTAATAAGCTACAGATTCCTAAATTATTAGGAACATAATTTAGTGTCATTTATAGTGAGGGCGTACATGCCTTTGTTTCTTAGAGGTTTGGGTCAAAAAGTTTCCTTTTCAGGAAAGTTAAGGTTTTAGCGTGTGTACATCAAGTTTTATGGTTCTTATAAGTTTATTATCAAATGGATGAGCCTAAATGAGTTTCCGGTCATAAGGTTGCTGAAATTCTGCAAAATGCAGAATTTACACTTTTGGCCCCTCAAGTTTCAAAATTTACATTTTCTACCCTGAAGTTTGTCTCTTTACAAATTTTGACCCCCGATAAATTCTTAAGCTTTTTAATGTCTATTAGAACCTATTTGAACCCCAAAATATCAGATCCTGCGTGGTGATGTTTAAAACACAAGTTTCGCGTTATCGGTTAATTCTACTTTTGTTAAATAATTCATTAAAATTCGTTTTCAACTTAGTTGATCTCAAAATCAGATTTTTACCTTTAAAATATTTATTTTGTGGCCTGAAAATCTTTTCAAAATCATCTTAGGTCTCTATATTCTCATATTTTATAGATTTTTCACCGATTTGTTAATTTTCAGCCATCAATACCCAAGCTTTACAGCCTAAATTCTACTGAATGTCAATCTTAAGTCTCGGTTTTCTAACAACATGACCATAATCGGGTGTTTTAACACTATTTTGTACTATCGTAAATATTATATCAATGTTTCGGTCATTATTATATCTTGTGTAACCTCAAACCCAAGTTGTAAATATGTTTATTTCACTGTTTTTTAGATAGATTTTCAAGGTTTAATCATAGAAACATACGGTTGAGTGTTGCTTGAACACATAATAGGAAGATATACAAGGTAGAATCCTTGTATATCGACCTTAGGCTCGTGGGTTTACAGGGGTGTACGTCGTACGCAGATTGAGTTCCAAAGAGGATGAGGTTCGGGGCTGCGAATCTCCTGTTAGACAGTGAGAATGATGATTGTAGTAAGATAGTGGTGTAAACATTAAGGTTCTGTAAATGGGAGTCCATTAATACTTACCAAATAACCGGTTAGAAAGCTAGGATGAGCACAAGATCTTCGAAAGATGGCTGAAACTTCTTGTTCTCGCGAGGGAAAGAGAGAAATATGTGTGTGCGTGTTCTTGGTGGAGAGAATGGAAGAGAGAAATAGAGAGAATCCAAGAGGTAGAGATTTTAGAGATATGGAAATATAAACGGGTTTGCATGTATAGAATGAAGAGAAAAGTGGAGTGTGAAAGTGGGTTTCACAGATGGCATCTGGTTGGTGGGTTTGGGCGGCCATGCAGATTGTTTTATTTATTTTATGTGTATGTTGTCTTATTATTACTATTTTGTTATTATTATTATTAGTGAGTTTGTTCTACGCAGATGTGAATGGGTATATTTATCTGAATTTTATTTAAGTGTTGAAACACTTTAATTGTTTCTAATAATCATTCGAATGATAGTTTCTTATACAAATACGAGTCCGTACATGGTTAGATACCAATGTCGGATGTATTACAATCATGGAAAAACTAATCAAAAGTTAAATATATGTGAAAATATACAAAAAAAAAATCTAGGCGCATTACCACTGTTTGGGCGCATGACAACTGTTTAGGCACATGAGCACAACACAACCATTTTCCAGCAAACTCCTAGACACATGAGCACTGTTCAGGCACATGAGCACTGTTCGGGAACATGAGCACTGTTCGGGCACATGAGCACTGTTCAGACACATGAGCACACTTAGCCATTTTCCAGCAAACTCCTAGACACATGAGCACTGTTCAGGCACATAAGCTCTGTTCGGGCACATGAGCACTATTCATGCGTATGACTTAGAAAAATTTCCACATCTTTTCTAAGGGTCGAGGAGGGGTTGTTACACTAGGTCAGGTGATGGCTAATGATCTACCCTGGGAAAATTTTAAGACGATGATGACTGAGGAGTATTGTCCCCATGACGAGGTACAAAAGTTTGAAGCTGAGCTGTGGCAACTAAGAATGCAAGGATCCAAAATTGAGGCCTATACCACCAGGTCTGATGAACTAGCGGCATTGTGCCCCGGGATGGTGAACCCGATGCATAAGAGGATCGAGCTATATCTACAGGGTTTGGTTCCTGGAAGTCAGAGCATAATTACTGCCTCTAATGTTAATACACAATGTCCCTAGTTTATTGTACTTTAATGTTTTTGTCTTTCACTTCTTACACATATGTAATTCAAGAACAGTATTGTAATATGATACGTGTTTGGATGTTATGATATGTGTTTGGGTGTTTATTTAACTTTGATTATATCATATTCCTATAACATTCATTATTACATGCTGAATGAACATTATATGTAGGTTTGAGGTTGTTGTGCATAGTTATGAGTCAACAATGATTCAGAAATGTGTTTGACTTAGTCTCATGGCTATTCATGCCAATGGACCATGATTATGGACCAGACGCATGAGCGGACCATGCTTATGGACCGGTCGCACTACAGAACCAGGTGACAGGATCAGTCGTACGACTAAGACATAAGATTGGCTCAGTCGCACGACCGAACCATTAGTGGAGTTCAGTCGTGTGTATGAATCAATCACATGACTCAGTCGCACGACTGAACTATGTAAATGGCTCAATCGTACGACTGAACACTGAAACCTATAAATACCACATAATTCGTGGAAAAACATAACACTTCGAATATTATTGTACCCTAGCCGTCCAGAGCGTCCTAGTTCTTCCATCCAACTTCAAAGTTCGTTCTTAATCGATCTCTACTCATTCTTAACGTTTGTTTAATTGTTGGATTGATCAGGTTGTCGTTCTCACTGATTGGATAGCCAATCAAATAGGATTCCACACTATTTGATCTGGTTTCACATTGAATCTGTTATTACTCCGTACGTACACGGTCCTAACAAGTGGTATCAGAGCCTTGGCTCATGATTCTTCGTGGATTCGATTGGTGTTCTCGTTAAAATCAACTTTTTAATTCAAAATATTCGTGTTTTGACTCAAAAAGTGTTTTTGAAGTGTGCTTGATTCAAAAGTTTCAACCTTTTCGACTTACGGCAGATTAGGGTTTGTGAAATATCGTTTTTTGGTGTCAAATTGATCAAAGTTTCGAATATCTCATTCACAGCAGCTTCAGTCACACGATTAATTAAATCGCATGACTGAATTCCAAGCGCACGATTCAACCGCACGACTGGACTTAGTCATGTTGCTCATTCGCATGATTAAGCTAATCCACACGGTTGAACTCATTCACACCCGTTATTCGCACGATTGAACTCAATCGCACGATTGAACTCACTCGCCCTCTCCAATCGCACAATTGAACTCAGTCGCACTCTCCAATCGCAAGATTGAACGCAGTCGTACTCTTCAATTGCACGATTGATTCTGTCATATACAAAATTGTTCAAGTTTGAGACCATGGAAGATCAGAACTCTGCGTTTACTGCTGGTAAGGACTCACGGATCCAGAATCTATTACTTCTGGAAAATGAGATTGGGCATAATAACAAGCCACCAAAGCTGTTAACTTTAGATGAACACCCGCAATGGAAACAACATTTTGAAATTTATCTGAACGGTGTTGATCCTAACTTGTGGACAACTATTAAGACTGGATATACTATACCAGTTGGTGCTAATGGGGTAAAGCTGACCTTGGATGGTATGAATGAGGGACAAAAGGTTACACATAATGCTGAGAAGAAACCCTAAGCGTTATTGACACAGTCAATTCCTAAGGATATCTTCCATTAGTTTTCAGAACATAAGCAATCGAAGAAGTTATGGGAGGCTTTGGAAAAGATATACGATGGTAATGCAAACTTGAAGGCGATAAAGGCTAAAGCTCTCAAAAAGGAATTTGATAATTTTTCACCATAGGAAATGAGAGCTTGGATGATATTATAGATAGGTTTTATCATCTGATGAGTGAATTGCATACACACGATGTTGCTACATCAATGGAGGATAAAGTAGCAAGCTTTGCTGATGGTCTGCCAAATTAATGGGATTCGTTTGTGTCTAATCTGAGACAGAATGATACTTTCGCCACGTTAGACATCAACAATTTTATCTTAAAGTTAAGGGAAGAGGAACTACGGTTGAAATACAAGTCTAAGAAAGGATCTTACACCCAGAATCCTTCATTCTATAACGTTGCTTCTTCCCCAGTTTCATCTGGAGCACCTCTTCAGACAGCATTTGTTTCCAACATGTCTGGAACTTCTCAAAGTGTCTTTTCAGGAAGTGAATCATCAGGTTCATCCAGAACCAAATATAGTATCCCTGACTCAAATCCTACTAAGCTGAAGATTGAGAATCTGGGAAATGTTACTGTTGATGTAGCAAAAGAGCATATGGATCTTCTTGCTGTGGTTGTACACTCGTATGATGGGTTGGTTGCTGGTAAGATAGGAAATTGTCATCTTGCAGATGAAGACTATGAGCAGGTAGATGAGACAGAGTTGGAAAGAATGGATATCATGTGGGCTTTGGCAAGTGCTGTTAGAATGGCTAAAAAGTTTATGAAAAAGACGGGTCGGAATCTGGTCGCCACCAAAGACACGACTTTTGGTATTGATAAAACCAAATTTGCATGCTTTAACTGTGGTGAAAAGGGTCACTTCAAAAGAGAGTGTAAAACCTAAGAAGAAAGGAAATTGTAACCCTTTTCCATCAATCAACCGTTAGGACAAAGAGAAGAAAGTGGCACTAACAGGTCATGATTAGAAAGCATTGGTTGCTCAAGGAGATGAAGGACAGGACTGGTCCTTCAGATTTATGTCTGATAAAGAAGCAAATATGGTACTAGTAAATCTTGATGATGGGTCAGCTAGTAAAGGAGATAACATAGCTGATGATACTCATTCAGATGTTGAAGAAGCTATGGATGCCGTGGATCATTTGGTTGAAGATGAATTGACTGCTGCTAGCACGGAATCTCCAGTCATTGAGGAATCCAAGTTTGCGTTTATGGCTGACACCTCTAGCTCTCCACAGGTAGATTCTAAAGATGAACTTTTTGATAAACATGGCTGTGCTGAATGTAATAAATTTCGTGAATGCATAGACTTAAAAATTGCTAGGTGTTAGATCACAATGACAGTCTGGTAAATGATTTGAAACTATGCACTGAAGCTAATAGAGTGTTAAAACAAAATGAAAGCAGCTTTAAAGAAAAACTTGATTTGTTAGGAAAGCAACTTAAGGAAACCGAGGTTCTTGCCCTAAATCACGCAAATGACATTAAGTTCTATTTATCAACAGTAAAGGAAACTAAGAAAGAAAACGCTATTTTCCAAGTTGAAATTGAATCGTTGAATCAAAAACTTAACAATCTAGCAAGTTCCTCACATATTGTTTAGAACTTAGTCAAAGAAAGAAACAGCTGGGAAGGGCTTGGTTATAAAGTAGTGCCACCACGACATGCGATCCTTTCGAATACAAAATGTCGACCAATAAATAATAACCCTATCAAGGATCATGTGGTGACTACCCCTCTAGTCAGTGATCTAGATTCCACAGATGAAACTGTGCAATCTATTACTGAACAGAAGGCATCTAGTTCTGGCACTGCAGATGGGGCTTTCATTGAAAATAGAGATGATGAGAATTGAAATGCTATTCTTGGGTTGGGTTCAAAAGTTCATGTGTTAAAATCTAAAAATTCAGAACCAACTCAGTCCAGATGTGTTCATCATCAAAATCTCAACAAAATGAAAGTAAAAAGTAATCAAAACGTCAAACCAATCAAATTTGTCAAAGAAGGTGAAAAACCTAAAGTTGAGAAGAAAGAGACCAGCCCCAGATCCTACTCTCCCCCACACAACAGATCTCCCAGACCAGTTGAAGGGAGATCCTGTTATAGTTGTCGAGAACGAGGACATATTTCTCCTAATTATCCTTACTATCAGACACCAAGAAGAAAAATTAAACTTGTTCATGAAAAGAATCCTAGATTTTCTAAAAGAAGATCAAATACCCCTCTGAAATACCAAAAGCAACATAGACAAGCTCCTAGCAAAGCTGCGTTAACTGAGGTAACCCCTAGGGATGAAAGCAAACCAAAGATTCAAACTATAAACCAGTTGTCTGTTTATCACAAACAGGCCTTACACAAAACTAGTTTATGGCAAGTAAAATCAACAAGTGCGTCTGAGAGTGAGGTCAAGATGAAGAAAAATGTGTCTTCATCTTCCGAAGGATAGTGGGTGGAGTTTGTAATGTGTGATGCCTCTAGGAAACCCAAGCCAGTAAAAGGCTTGGGTCCCATTCTTGATCTAATCATTTCTGTTTTTGTGCAGGTTATCCGCTATAGCTCTATCACTAACACCTTGATTATTGATAGTGGGGCATCCATGCACATGACCGGGAATCTTTCTCTCCTTTTCAATGTCAAAAAATCAAAGGGGGACATGTATCTTTTGTGGGAAATAAAAGAGGTTATATCACAGCTCAAAGTGAAGTGGGAAATGAGAAGGTAAAGTTCGATAAAGTCAATTGCGTTCAACAACTGGAGAACAATTTACTCTCAGTTTCTCAAATTTGCGACAAGGGCTTTAAAGTTGTATTCGATAATAAGAGATGCTACATTCTGAAAAAGGATTATGTTATCCCTGAGGAGAAAGTTCTAATGTCAGCTTCAAGATATAATGATCTGTATGTCTTGGATATGTCAAAAGCCTCTACAACTGAGTCTGCTGCTCAGTGTTTCTTGTCCAAAGCCACAGAGAAGTATTCTATTTCTTGGCATAGGAGAATGGGACATATTAATCCTAGGAAGATGAATCATTTGGTTCAAAATCAACTGGTTGAAGGCGTTACAGTCAAGAACTTTTAGCTTCCAAATTTCTATATCGCATGCAAGAAAGGGAAACAGAGCAAGAAATCTCAAAAATCTAAGAAAGTTCACTCTATTGAGATTCCACTAGAGCTTTTGCATATGGATCTGTTTGGCCCTGTCAGTACTAAAAGCATTGCAGGACATTGGTACTGTTTTGTGGTAACTGATGATTATTCTAGATTTTCATGGGTTATGTTTCTTAAAGCAAAGTCAGAGACATTTGAGTCATTTAAACAATTGGTTACTACACTGGAGTCTCTATATAAGCCGAAAGTAGGGAAGATTCGTTCAGACAACGACACTGAATTCAAGAATCAGTGGATGGAGGTTTTCTGTCAAGAGAAAGGGATTGTTCATCAATTCACTTCTACCTATACTCCACAGATGAATGGAGTTGCTGAATGCAAAAATAGAAGCTTAATTAAAACAGCAAGGACGATGTTGGTAGATTCAAAACTACCTGTTCAATTCTGGAATGAAGCAGTTGTTAATGCATGTTACACTCTCAATCTTGTATTAGTTGTCAAATGTCATGGTAAAACTTGTTATGAGTTGCTTCAAAGGTGTAAACCAAACTTGGAGTATCAGGAACCATTTGGAGCTCCTTGCACGTTGCTGAAGAAAACTCAGACTGTCAAGTTTAATGAAAAAGTGGATGAAGGAATTTTTCTAGGATACAATATACCTGACAAACGAGTTTACAACAACTCTACGGGTCAAGTTGAAGTGTGGTGCAATGTAGATGTGCAAAGATACACCACCCCCTGCTGGAAAAGGTCCATCACTTTTCTTTGATTATGATGGATTTTTCACGTCCTTCAATCTTCCTCCTGCTTATTCCGATGATGAGGTGTCTGCTCAAATGATGTATGACGTCCTGAATACTCCTAATTTAGACTCAAGCACTAATGCTCCAATCGATTGTGCTTCTGGGGCTTTAGAGGAAGATCTACAAGTCAGTGATCACTCCTCTGATGAAAGTACACCTGCAGACGATAGTGAATTGGCTGAAACCTCTAGGGCAAATGATCAACCAGTCACAGATGAACCAGTGATTCCTAATCTGGAAAATGAAGTAGTCGTGCCTACAACTCCAGTTACAAGGATTAGTGTGAATCATCCCCTAGACAATATCATAGGGGATCTTCTCTCTGGGGTTCAGACAAGAAATTAGCTGTACAAAGCTGATTATGCAGCAGTGATGGAAAAGAGATACATACATGATGGGGCATTTAAGTGTTTTGTTTATCAAGTCGAGCCCAAGTATGTAAGTGATGCCTTGAAAGATGAGGCATGGGTAAACACTATGCAAGAAGAACTTCTACAATTTAAGAAGCTAGGGGTGTGGACACTAGTGGACAGACCAAAGGGTGCAAAAGTAACCGGCATAAAATGGGTTCTTCATTACAAGAAAGATGACTAGGGGGTCATTATCAGAAATAAGGCACGGTTAGTAGTTCAAGGGTTCAGACAAGTCGAAGGTGTGGACTATAATGAGGTATTTGCACCAGTGGCTAGGATGGAAGCAACTCGAATCTTCCTAGCCTACGCATCCTACATGAAGATCAAGGTTTATCAATTGGATGTGAAGAGTGCATTTCTACATGGTGAAATCCGGGATACAGTATATGTCAGCCCGAAGGTTTTGAAGATCCTTATCATTGGGATAGAGTATATAAGTTGGACAAGGCTTTGTATGGGCTACATCAAGCCCCTCGAGCCTGGTATGAGAAACTCTCCACTCACCTGCTGAAACATGGCTTTTGAAGGGGAGTGATTGACTGCATGTTATTCATCAAAGAAAAGGATGGTGATTTACTATTGGTTCAGATATACGTGGACGACATAATCTTCGGTTCCAAAAACAAAGCTTTATGTAAAGAATTTGAATCTGTGATGAAAGCTGAATTTGAAATGAGTGCCATGGGAGAGATGAAGTTCTTTTTGGGATTACAGGTGGATCAGACACCTACTGGAATCTTTCTATATCAGACTAAATACGTGGGGGACATTCTGAGTTGGTTCGATATGGAAAATGTAACGATTGCTGGTACCCCTCTTGCCATAAACCACAATGTGGCACCCGATAAAAATGGGGACTTGGTAGATGCCACCATGTATCATGGAATGATCGGATCTCTAATGTATCTCACAGCTTCTCGTCTTGATATCATATACGCCACGTGTCTCGGTTCCAGATATCAATCAAAACCAAAAGTCAACCATCTTATTGGGGTGAAGCGGATCTTTCGTTATGTGAAGGGTACTCTAATACTCGGGTTGTGGTATCCTCATGATGATGACTTTGAACTTACAGCGTACAGTGACTCAGACTATGGTGGATGCAAGATGAACTACAAGTCAACATCTACGGGGTGTCAATTTTTTAGAAGGCGGTTAGTCACCTGGCAATGTAAGAAGTAGACATCTGTTGCTCTGTCAACATGTGAAGCTGAATACGTTGCTGCACTCAAATCATCTGGATTCAACAGCAAATACGGGACTACAATTTGCAATTTACTAACACTCCTATTTTTGTTGATAATTCTGCTGCCATAGCTGTAACTAAAAATCCGGTACAACATCCCAAAACCAAACACATAGGCATTAAATATCACTTCATACGTGATTGTTTTGAAAAGATTTAATCGATGTCATTTAAATTAACACGGATACCTCTATAGAAAAGCTTTTGATAAACCGAGATTTTATTATCTTTTAGATGTTAATGGCGTCAAAAAGAAAGAGGATGTAATTTAGTAGTAGTCGAGTTCATAGTCCGTCTGTATTTGTCTTAGTCCGTCTGTTGGCTACTGATGATCTCCGGGCTAACTAAATGAGACAATTGATGGCTATGAATGCTAAACAGGGCAACCAAATCGACAGGCTGACAGAGAAGAACGAAGCCCACGAGCGGGTTTTAGTTTGAGCTCACAAGGCCCTCCAAGCTCAGAATGAGCTAGTTCTGGCATCCACAAAGAAGATAGAGGATTTGGAGAAGAAAAATAAGAAGATAATGTTGATGTTGGAAGGTAAAAGGGAGGAGACTTTAAAGATAAAAGGTTATGGAGATGATGGTGACGATGATGATGATTCAATGATGACGAATCTGATGATGAGGGTGATGAGGAGGAGGCTGGTGAAAGTGAAGAGGAGAATAAGAAAGAATATGATGAGGATGATGAGCCTGATGCTGATGCGAACGCATCAGCCTCAAATCAATCTGCGAGGGAGAGGCGCACAAACCGAGGAGGTTTCTTCATAAAACTGAACTTGACTCAATCTCTAGAAGACGGAAGGTGGTGTTGAAGTGGAGACCTCCGAGGACAATGTCAAAGATTCCGTTGAGAGAAATGCCATAGGATTTCACACCTTATTTTAAGTGGTGGTATACGATTGGAGGATGGGAGAAGCAGTTATTGTGCTGAACAGAGATAGTAAGATTGAGACAATCACGGTATTCGACCCAATGTGGCTTACTAACTTGTCGGCAGAAGATGTTTATACTTTATACAAGTGGCCGCTGTTCTATGATACACAAGACATTGTACAAGCTCTCCAGTTCCAACATGTTATCAAACTCTGCTTTGCATTCAAGATTCATGTAGGAGTCATAAAAGAGGAGAAGTACAAGAAATTTGAAGAGCATGTGAAGAGTGTTAGACAATAGGGTAAACTAGGTCCAAGGGGGAGCTTGTTGATACACGATGTCCCTAGTTTATTGTACTTTAATGTTTATGTCTTTCACTTCTTACACATATGTAATTCAAGAATAGTATTGTAATATGATATGTGTTTGGATGTTATGTATGTGTTTGGATGTTTATTTAACTTTGATTATATCATATTCTTATAACATTCATTATTACATGCTGAATGAACATTATATATAGGTTTGAGGTTATTGTGCACAGTTTTGAGTCAACAATGATTCAGAAATGTGTTTGACTTAGTCTCGTGGCTATTCATGCTAATGGATCATGATTATGAACCAGACGCATGAATGGACCATGCATATGGACCAGTCGCACGACAGAACCAGGTGACTGGATCAGTCGTACGACTAAGACATAAGATTGGCTCAGTCACATAACGGTACCATTAGTGGAGTTCAGTCGTGTGTATGAATCAATCGCATGACTCAGTCGCACGAATGAACCATGCAAATGGCTCAGTCATATGACTGAACACTGAAACCTATAAATACCACATAATTCGTGAAAAACGTAAACTTCGAATATTATTATACCCTAGTCGTCCAGAGCGTCCTAGTTCATCCATCCAACTTCAAAGTTCGTTCTTGATCGATCTCTACTCATTCCTAACGTTTATTTAATCGTTGGATTAATCAGGTTGTCGTTCTCACTGATTAGATCACCAATCAAATAGGATTCCGCACTATTTGATCTGGTTTCACGTTGAATCAGTTAGTACTCCGTACGTACGCAGTCCTAACTTCTAACCCCACTACCTTCCAGCAGGCTATACAGTTAGCTCACAAACTGACCGAGCAGGCAGTGGAATAGGGTAATTTACTTAAACGGGGCGCGGTGGCAAGCGTACCTGATAACAAGCATAAATGGGTTGGTTTAAGTAACAAAGGTTCATCATCAAACAGTCAGCCTCAGCAGCAATAGCAGAAGAAGTTTGATAACAACTGGAACTTCAATCAAGGATCTTCATCAGCACAAGGACAAGGAGGATACACGGGGAAGTATCCTAAATGTAACCAATGCAACTTCCATTATGCCGGCAGGTGTGATAACTTCAAGTATTAGAGATGTGGGAAACTATGACACATGGCCAAAGACTTTCATGGAGAGTTGATGAAGAAGCCATAACAACCACAAGAAACACCTAAAGGATGCTTCAAATATAGGAAAGAGGGCTAATACAAGAGAAACTGCCCTCAATTATTGAAGAATGGCAATATAAATGGTGGAAATAACAACAACGCAGGCAATGGGGATAACAATGGCGAAAAATATGGTGGAGCCAAGGGAAGAGCTTTTGTCATAGTTTCAGGGGAGGCTCTAAACGATCCTATTATTGTTACTGGTAAATTTCCTATTAATGGTTGATATGCTACTATACTATTTGATACTGGAGCCGTTAGGAGCTTTATTTCCAGTAAGTTTAATAGTCTTTGAGTGATATGCCTTCTACGTTGGAATCCACGTATATTGTAGATATATCCGATGGTAAGCAAATTTATGTTACACACATCCTTAAGGGTTGTAAGATAGAACTGGCTTGGCACACATTCGACATCGATCTTATGCCGATTCCACTTGGGAGTTTTGATGTAGTTGCAGGCATGGATTGGCTTTCCGAGAAGAAGGCGGAAGTCATATGTCGCGAGAAGATTATACGTATTCCTATTGGTGGAGAAATCCTTTTGGTTAAGGGTGAAAGGAGTTGTGAAGTGATAGGCATCATATCATTCATGAAAACGCAGAAATTGCTACGCAAAGGTCATCATTCTATTGGCCCTGGTAAACGACAAACAACAAGAGGAGAGGAAGATAGAGGATATCCTAGTAGTTTGTGATTTTCTAGTGCTGTTTCCAGAGGACCTACCTAGATTACCACATCATCGTCACGTGGAATTCTAGATTGAATTGACTACCAGAGCAGCTCCAATTGCAAGAACACCTTATCGATTAGCAGCAAATGAGCTACAGGAGTTATCGACACAGTTTTAGGAGCTATTGGATAAGGGAATTATCTGACCTAGCTCAACACCTTAGGGAGCCCCTGTCCTTTTTGTTAAGAAAAAGGATGGCAAATTCCAGATGTGTATTGACTACAGAGAGTTGAACAAAGTCGGTCAAGAATCGATAACCTTTACCTTGTATTGATGACCGGTTTGATCAACTCCAGCGATCCAGTTATTATTCCAAGATTGATTTGAGGCCTGGTTACCATCAATTGAGAGTTCGAGAGGAAGACATCTCAAAGACTGCATTTAGAACTCGTTATGGCCATTACGAATTCTTGGTCATGCCATTTGGGTTGACTAATGCACCAACGGTATTCATGGACCTCATGAACCGAGTGTGCAAACCCTATCCCTATCAGTTTGTTATTGTGTTTCTATTCTAAGACCAAAGAGGAACACGAGGAGCATCTATGCTTAATCTTAGAGTTACGTAAGAAAGAACAATTGTACGCTAAATTCTCTAAGCGTGACTTCTGGATTCGAGAGGTACAATTTCTAGGTCACATTGTTAATAAGAAAGGAATCCATGTAGATCCTATGAAGTTTGAGGTAATAAAGAATTGGTCAGTTCCCAAACCTCCTAGTGAGATACGACAAGTTTTTGGATTGGCAGGATACTATCGATGCTTCATTGAGGGATTTTCAAAAATCACTCAATCACTCACTGCTTTGACTTATAAAGGTACTATGTTTAGATGGGGGAGAGAGTCAAGAAACAGCCTTCCGGTTATTAAAACAGAAGCTTTGTAGCGCAACGATATGAGCATTACTAGAAGGAAGTGATGACTTCTTGGTTTACTGTGATGCTTCTATTCAAGGGCTCGGTTGTGTCTTGATGCCACATGACAAGGTGATAGCCTATGCCTCGAGACAACTGACGGTGCATGAGAAGAACTACATCAGCCATGAGTTGGAGCAGGATGCAGTGGTTTTTACCTTGAAGATCTGGAGACATTACTTGTATGGTACCAGACGCACTATTTACACCGATCGCAAGAGTCATCATCATATCTTTGAGTAAAAAGATCTGAATATGAGACAGTGATACTGGGTAGAGTTATTAAATGACTACTATTATGCTATTAAGTACCACGTGAGGAAGGCAAATGTAGTTGCTGAGGCCTTAAGCAGAAAGGAAACTGCTAAACCCAGATGAGTGCGAGCTTTACAGCTTATGATTAGCACACAATTTCCTGAACAGTTCAAGGAAGCTTAGACAGAAGCTTTGAAAGTAGAGAATGTTGAATCTGAATCATTACGCAGGATGGATAAGTAATTCAAGGTGAAAGCCGATAGAATCCGTTACTTCATGGATAGAATTTGGGTACCTTTCTACGGAAATCTAAGAGACTTAGTTTTGAGCGAGGCAGACAAGTCTAAATATTCTATACATCCTAGTTCTAAAAAGATGTATCATGATCTGAACGCGCACTATTGGTGGCCTAATATGAAGGCAGATGTAGATACTTGAGCAAGTGTATGACCTGATCTAATGTGAAGGTTGAGTATTAGAAGCCATCTAGGTTACTGCAACAACATGAGATTACTGTGTAGAAGTGGGAACAGATCTCCGATGGACTTTATTACCACATTACGCATGACTTATAGTGGGTGTGACATGATATGTGTAATTGTGGATAGACTGACTAAGTCTGCTCATTCCTGGCAATCAAAAATAGGCAAAATGGATAAACGAACCTGGATCTACTTGAAGGAAATAGTATCTAGACACGGTGTACCTAATTTAATCACTTCGGATCGCGACGTCCGCTTTACCTCCCATTTCTGGCAATCATTATAGAAATCTTTGGGTACGCTCTTGGATATGAGCACTGCTTATCATCGTCAGACTGACGGACAGAGCGAACGTATAATTCAAACTCCAAAAGACATGCTACGTGTTTGTGTCATATGTTTTGAGAACAACTGGGAAATTCATTTGCCCTTTGTGGAATTTTCTTACGATAATAGTTATCACACCATTATTACGGTGGCACCATTTGAGGTACTGTATGGGCGAAGTGTAGATCACTAGTTTGTTGGATAGAAGTTGGTGATAGTTAATTGATTGGTCCCGAATTGGTGAATGAAACTACCAAGAAGATTGTACAAATACAAAATAGTATAGCTGCAGCGTGAGACTGACAGAAAAGCTACGCAGATAAGCGAAGGAAACCTTTGGAGTTTCAGGTCGGCGACAAAGTTTTGCTAAAAGTCTCACTGTGTAATTCGATTCGGCAGAAGAGGCAATCTTAATCCAAGATACGTTGGACCCTTTGAGATTCTGAAAAGAATAGGTCTAGTGGCATATCCATTAGACCTGCCTGATTTGTTGAGTGGAGTTCACAATGTATTTCACGTCTTAAATCTAAAAAAGTGTTTATCTGATGAGAGTTTGGTCCTACCACTCGAGGAGGTGCAAGTAGAAGATCAATTACGCTTTGTCAAAAAGCTGGTTGAGGTAATGGATCGGGTGGTCAGGACCTTGAAGCAGAGCAAGATCCCTATTGTAATGCTTCGTTGGAACTCAAGGCGTGGACCGGAATTCACGTGGAAACGTGAGGATCAGATGAAGCATAAGTATCCTCATCTATTTGACACGATGACCACAACCAGTGAAGGTACTGATTAAAATTTCAGGACAAAATTTCTTTCAACATGGGGATGATGTGACAACTCACCCGTGTTGGACCAAAAGAACCAATGAGCCAAGATCAGGAAAACCTCTAAGTCCCACATTACATCACAACAACTGCTGAAGACCTTCATCAGCAGTTTGACAAAGTCTGAAGAATCAACAGCTGAAGTTCAAAGATCTGAAGTACAACAGCTGAAGATCCCAAAATACTGAAGATAAGTACTGAAGTCTAAAGTACTGATAAACACAAGTACTGAAGACTTCAAGTACTGAAGACAAGTGCTGAAGATCAAAGTCTGAAGAACTGAAGAACTGAAGATCAACTGCTGATACACAAAGTCTGAAGACAACGACTGAAGACATCAGCTGATGACAACTACTGAAGTCATCACTTGATGAATCATCTGAAGATTAATGTCTGAAGACCAAAGTGCTGAAGCTTCAGAGTTTGTCACAACAGTTGAAGAAGTCTTCTTCAGTTGTTGTGATGGTTTTTGCTTTCTGTAGTTTTATATTTTTCCTTTCAGTAGTTTGTACAACAGCTGAAGAGTTTGTTCTTCAGCTGTTATAGTTCAGTAGTTGTAAACGACTGAAGAGTTTGTTCTTCAGTCGTTGTAGCTTTTTCAGTAGTTTCCTTTTCAGTACTTGTAATAGGTATAACACTTAGGAATTTTGTAAGAAGATGTCAGCTGTTGTGACATCTTCAGTAGTTTGTGTTCTATCAGTAGTTACTTAAATAACTGTTAAATGTCAGTGGAATCTGACAACAGTATGGGTCTTTTGCCTATAAAAAGGCAGTGACCTGAATGTATTCCACGCCGAAACATGTGAAATAAACAGAATATTATTCCTTTTATGCAGAATTATTCTCTCTCTACATTTACTTTACATGCAATATTCCTTATGTTCTTGCATTAATTGCTAATTATCATGCTAAATCCGCTGCGAACACAATCTAATTGATCAAATAGAGGCTGAGATCCTGTCAAATGGTATCAGAGCAGGTTAATCATTGATCGATTTCACTATTGATCATTTGAAACGGCTCTTTTGATCTCTACGTTTGATCGAATTAGCAATTTGCAAGAATTAGCTGTAGAGAGAGAGATTCTGCTGTTTCTGGCCGTAAACTTGAGGTTCTCTGGTGGTTTTGAGCTACATTTGTTTGTTTAAACTTGAGTTTGACTAAAAACTGAGATGACTACACCAACAAACGATCCTCACAATACTGGTTCCTCAACCAAGCCTCCGATGCTTGTGAGGAATGAGTATAACATATGGCAACGGCGTATGCTTCACCACTTGTCTGTCAACAGTGCTGGTTGTTGGAAGTCAGTGGTGCATGGACCATACAAGCCTATGGTGAGCGTCCCTGAATCTAATGAACAGGTTCCTAAGAAACCTGAACAATATTCGGACGAAGATCTAAAGCTGTTCGAGATTGATGCTAGAGCCCATGGAATTTTAGCCATGGCTATTCCCAATGAGATTTACTCAGGGCTGTTGCATCATGAAACTGCTCATGACCTATGGGTTGCTCTGAAGGAACAATTTGGAGGAACTGATTCGGTCTTAGCAAACAATAGGGAAATCCTCGCCCAACATATGAGACATTCTCATATAGAAAGGGTGAGACTCTGACCCAGCAGTTTGAGCGGTTCTCTTGTTTGATTTCTGAGCTGAAGATGGTCAAACAAGAGTACTCCAACAGCCAGATGAACAATAGGTTCCTCAGATCACTGCCTGAGAGATGGGACACCTATACCATTGTCCTACGCTCCAGTGCAAATCTGGAAACTCTATCTCTCACCCAACTTCATGGGAAACTGCTCACATTTGAGAGAGAGATAGAGCAAAAGAGGAAGTTGTCCACCTCTGGCAAGCTCGCTGATGACTTTGTTCAAGGAAATGCTGCCTTGATAAGTCAGGAGTCTGAATATACTTCATCAGAGAGTTCTTATGATGAGCATATTTATTTCTCTACCAACTCTGAACAAGCTTTTGTTGGTGTTAGTAGTAGTTCAGGAGGCAGCAGTGATAACTGGTGCTTTTTGATGGAAGATTTGAAGGGCATTCCAGATGATGATCTGGAAGAGATGGATATTTTGAGCCAAATAGCAATGATCAATATCAGATCTCAAATGTTCTACAAAAGAACTGGTAGGAAATTCCCTGGTCTCTCTGGCAAAACCAAAGTTGGTTTTGACAAGAGCAAGTTGAGGTGTCATAAGTGCCAAAGGCTTGGACACTTTGCTAGAGAGTGTAGATCATCTGGATCTAACTCCTCTGCACCCTTTGTGACTTTCCAAGCAATAGCTCACAGCACAGAGGGCAACCTTCCTCCAGTTCTGGTCTTCCATCGCATGCACAGGCATCACCTGCTTATTTTGTGCCTCAGGGGTATATGCCATACTCATACCCCTGCTACTACGTGCCTCAGCCCAGTCAAACTCAAGCACCTTCTGCTCAACCACCACAGGCTCTTCCTGAGCCTCAATCTTCCCCATCTCATCATCAAACACAACCTCAACAACACAGCTTCTTCACCCCAGGAGTTGTTGACTGGAGTAGTCTACCAGATGATCTATCTGGTCAGGAACAACTACTCCAAGGTGCTGGTCAACATGGTGGTGATAGTCCTTTTGGAAATCTTGCTCTGATGGCCCTTGAGTCTGCTCAGGGGTCATCATCCAATGCCTCATCACAGGTATCATCTGAGGCCAAAGCCAAGCTTTGTTCTGAATCATGCATAGCAGCATTTGCTTCTATTAGAGAAGCAATGTAGCTTTAATAGATAAAAATCTTGAGCTAGAGCACACTATTTCCAAAAGAAAAGCTGATTTTGAGGCTACACTAAAAGAGAAAAATGATGAGATTTACAAGCTTAAATGCCAAATCAAAGATGGTAAAGCTAGGGAAGATGTACTTCTAGAGAAGTACAGAGAGCTCAAGGAAACTCTTGCAAACACCCAAGTAGAGCGTGATCGGTGGGTGGAATCATGCAAGGTTTTGAAATGCTTCTTAGCAAGCAATCAGCTTCCAATATGAAGTTTGGCATTGGTTATAATCACACTGCTCCTCCTACAGATTTTACTTCAAGAGCAGAAGTTGAATCTGATGGAGAGAGCAATAACCAATCCTTCTCATCATGTGACCTACTATCTTCTGATTCAGCATCATCAGAGATAGAAGTCAGCAACCAATCAGCTGATGCTACAAGAGCTGATGGTTCAAATGCTGACCGTCACATGATCAAAAGGTTGATCAACTCAGGTGTTGTCTCTAGAAGTACTGAAAGTACTGGAGAGCAAGTGATAACACATGAAGTTCAAACCTCAACTACTGCCAGCACTGAAGAGAAGAAAACTGATAGTAGAAAAGGTTTGAAGACAACTAAAGAAGAGGTCAGGAAAGCAGGTACTAAAGGGAAGAAAACTGCTAGTACTGATGACAAACAGCTGAAGAACAAGTCTTCAGCAGTTTCATCTTCTTTAGTTGATGATCAACATAAGCTGAAGAAGAAGCCATGTGAAGTATGTGGCTTGTTCAATCATCTTACTGATGATTGTTGGTACAAAAGGGGTTCCAAACTCAAACAAAAGGAGGAAATTAAAGAGCTAATAAATAAAATGAAAAATGAGTTTGAAACCAAGTTTGTACTAGCAACATCAAAGCCTGAAATCCTTAAGCCCAAAGCTAAATTTAAAAAGAAAGTAGGGGTTACTCAGGCAACAGCTGAGGTTGCTCAAAAGAAGATGGTGCAACATAGGAATCCATCATCAGCACGTCTCAATGTGTCTGAAGAGCTGAAAGCTTTATCACAAAGTCAGACACAACTGGTGATGATGGTTCAGCATCTAATGGGAAGAGTCAACCATTTAGATGCCCCTGTGTTGAAACCACAGAAAAGGAAATCCAAGCCAAAGGGTTCCTCTTCTACACCATCTTCTTCACCTCAGGCTGTCACACATAACACACCTATTAGTGTTGCACCTGTAGTTGAGAACAGACCCAAAACCAAACAGGTTTGGGTCTCTAAAACTAACTAACATGTGGTTATGATTGCAGGGTTCTTCAACATGCCAAAGAAGCATCTGGTATGTAGACAGTGGAGGATCCATGCACATGACAGGAAGCAGCTCCCTTCTTAATGACTACTCTCAAGGAAAGAAGGGATTTGTCTCCTTTGGCAATGATGCAAAGGGTTACATCATCAGAAAAGGCTTTGTTTCCAATGGGGAAATAAGGTTTGATGATGTTAACCATGTGGAGAATCTCAAGTACAACCTCTTGAGTGTCAGTCAAATGTGTGATAAAGGCCATGTTGCCCTTTTCACAAGCCAGAACTGTCGGATTCTGTCATCCAAAGTTCTAAATTTGATTGACAAGGTGTTGGATGAATATAATCTCCTGAAGGCCAACAGGACAGGAAGAGTGTATGCCTTAGATCTTTCCAAAAAGATAGATCTAAAAGGCCATCCTTGCCTATTCTCCAAGGCATCTCCTCAAAAGTCTACTCTATGGCATAGAAGGCTGGGACATGTTAATTTCAAGAACATGAATCAGCTGATAAGCCATAGTTTAGTAAGAGGATTGCCTTTGAAGGAGTTCAAGTGTGAAGACAACTGCACTGCTTGCTTAAAAGGAAAACAACACAAAGTTTCATTCCCTTCAATAGAAGAACCAAAGTCCACTGCCTGCTTGCAGCTCCTGCACATGGATTTCTTTGGTCCTGTCAGAGTGATGAGCATGGCAAAAAAGAAATACTGCCTGGTAATTGTGGATGATTATTCCAGGTTTGTATGGACTTTCTTCTTGCACTCTAAGGATGAAGCAGCCAAGACTATCATGAACTTTGTGTTATTTGTAGAAAAGCAGTATTCCCTACAGGTCAAGTGTGTGAGGAGTGACAATGGAACAGAATTTAGAAACCACACACTTGATGACTTCTACCTGTCCAAGGGAATTAAGAGGCAGTTTAGCATTCCTAGAACTCCTGAGCAGAATGGAGTGGTTGAGAGAAAGAACAGGACTCTCATTGAAGCTGCAAGGTCAATGCTGGCTGATTCAGGATTGCCACTGACCTTTTGGGCTGAAGCTGTCAATACAGCTTGCTATGTACAAAATAGAGCTTTAGTGAATAAGAGGTTGATGAAGACTCCTTATAAGTTCTTCATCATTTGGCTCCTCTGATTTCATTCTTTAGAGCCTTTGGGTGTCCATGTTTTATTCTCAACACTAGCAACCCACTCCAGAAGTTTGCTAGTAAGGTGGATGCAGGGTATTTTTTGGTTATTCATCAACTTGCAAGGCATACAGAGTCTTCAACTGTAGGACAAAGGTGGTTGAAGAAACTCTGCATGTTAAGTTCAATGAATCTCCAAAGGATAAGATTCCACAAAACCCTGTGGAGTTGTTTGATCTGGACATACTGCAATATGTTCCTTATCAACCTCTAGCTGTTGAGCCTGTCAACAGTTCTCCACCTGGTAGTACTGATGATGATGTAGTCAGTACTCACCTCTTCAGGTTTAGTGACAACCTGCCTGAGTTCACTAAACCTGATGCTCCTGTAGCTTCAGCAGTCCCATCCACAACAAATGCTGATGAGATTTCTGCATGCTCTACTTCATTTGAGCTGCCATCTCCTACATGGTTTCAAGAATCTCCATCACCATTTGTTGCTGCTGAAAGTCCTACAAACACTTGCACTGACATTATAGTCTATCAAGAGCTGAAGAATCACCCCACATCTCAAATCATTGGTGATATCAATGCTGGAGTTTCAATCAGGAGTCAATTGACTAATTTCTGCTTCTATGCTCTCTTCATCAGTCAGCAAGAGCCAAAGAACTATCATGTTGCTTTAAGAGACAATGGATGGGTTGAAGCAATGTAGCTTGAGCTTCTTCAGTTCAAGAAACAACAAGTGTGGGAGCTTGTTCCTTTACCCCAAGGTAAGTGTGCAATAGGCACCAAATAGGTATTTAGGAACAAAACAGATGATAAGGGCCAAATTGTCAAGAACAAGGCCAGGCTGGTTGTCCAGGGGTTTGCACAAGAGGAAGGCATTGATTATGATGAGACCTTTGCTCCTGTGGCCAGACTGGAAGCAATCAGACTGTTCCTAGCTTATGCTGCTTTTCACAGTCTTAAGGTTTATCAAATGGATGTCAAAAGTGCCTTCTTATATGGTAAAATAAAAGAAGAAGTTTATGTGTGTCAACCACCAGGCTTTGAGGACAATAAACATCCTGATTGGGTGTACAAGCTTGATAAGGCTCTTTATGGGCTGAAGCAAGCACCTAGAGCCTGGTATGAGACACTCTCAACTTTTCTTTAGAAAATAAGTTCACTAGAGGCACCATTGATAAAACCTTATTCATCAAGACTGCGGGACAACATAAGCTCCTTGTTCAAATTTATGTAGATGACTTCATCTTTGCATCGTCTGATCTAAAGTTGTGTGATGAATTTATAATGCTCATGAAGCAAAAGTTTGAAATGTGCTATGGGGGAATTGCAGTTCTTTCTAGGTTTGCAAATCAAACAACAGGCTGATGGTAATCCTTATTCATCAGTCCAAATACACCAAAGAGTTGTTGAATAGTTTGATTTACAAACCTGTAAGCCTGTTCTACTCCCATGAGCAGCATCACACAACTAGATGTAGATCAGAAAGGTAAAGCGGTTGATGAAACCCTTTACAGATGTATGATTGGGTCCTTGATGTACCTTACAGCTCTAGACCAGACATCATGTTTGCAACATGTGCATGTGCTAGATTTCAGGCTGCACCTAAAGAATCCCATTTGATTGCAGTCAAAAGGATCTTTAGATATCTGCAAGGTACCCAATCACTAGGTCTTTGGTATTCAACTGGGCAATCTTGCAAATTAGTTGCTTTCTCTGATAGTGACTATGCAGGATGCAAAGTCACCAGAAAATCCACTTCTGGTGGTTGCCAATTCCTAGGCAATTGTTTAGTTTCTTGGCAGAGTAAGAAACAAACATCAATTGCTACATCCACTGCTGAAGCTGAGTACATTGCTGCTGCAAGTTGTACATCTCAGATACTCTGGCTTCAGAACCAACTCTTGGATTATGGCATTACAGAGACTAAGACTCCATTATTAATGGATAGTGCTTCAGCTCTTTGCATTGTTAAAAATCCAGTCCAGCACTCTAGGACCAAACATATAGAGATCAGACATCACTTTATTAGGGCTTGCTATGAAAAAGGTCTGATTGATCCAAAGTTTGTGCCTAGTGCTGATGAGCTTGCAGATATATTTACTAAGCTTCTAGATAGTGCCACATTTCAAAACTTGGTCCTAAGGCTTGGTATGCTGCAGCTAGAATAATTTGACCAATACTGATGCTCTCAGTTCACAAATACTGATGAGCATTAGTATGCAAAGGTCAAATATAAGTACTGATGAGTAATTTAGTCTTCAGCATTTTCACAACTACTGAAGACTAAAATGCTTCAAGGTACTGATGTACATTATTTGTTGAAAACAACTGATGTAGTGAGGTGGATTACAACTACTGATGTATGATTTTCAAACAAATAAGTACTGAAGAACAAATTTTGTTCACAAGTACTGATGTGTAATCTTACATAAGTACTGAAGACAAAATTTGTTCACCAGCTCTGGAGTATTTCATCAGCACTTGTGAACATCTGATCACAAGAGCTGAAGGCATAAATATTCACAAGAGCTGAAGGGTCAATGAAACATCTGAAAGTCATCCAAAGAACTGATGAGTAAATGTGGAGGTCAGCATGAAACAACTGATTTGACGGAAACAGCTGATGAGTAATTTTACTCTTTAGCTGATGCCAACAGCTGCTGTTCATACCCAAACAACTGAAGGACAAAACCATGTCTTCAGTAGTTTCACAACTACTGATGACTAACACCAAGTCCTCAGTTGTTTACAACAACTGAAGCAATACCATGTCTTCAGTAGTTCACAACTACTGATGTCAGTAGTTCACAACTACTGAAGGCTAACACCAAGTCTTCAGTTGTTATAACGTCTATAGATGAAAACTAGGTCCTCAGTAGTTTATAACTATGAAGACTGACAACAAGTCTTCAGCCGTTTACAACATCTGAAGGACAAAACCAAGGTTCAGTAGTTTCATCTACTGAAGACTAACCCAAGTCCTCAGATGTTACAACCACTGAAGGTTAAAACCACGTCATCAGTAGTTTCAACAACTGATGACTAACACCAAAACCTTCAGTAGTTTTCTTTCAGCCTTTGCCATACCCTATAAATACCCAACCTTCATAGCTTTTCATTCTCACTTGACCTAACTTTTCAAAAACCTCTGAAAATCCCATACACCATTAATGGCGGCCATGCAACTCAAACCTCGACACAACTGTGTCGCTCATCTCACCAAATCGCCATTATGGCCTTAGTTTCACAATGCCGTCAATCTGATGACCGATTCCCCATACCAAACGGCATTCCTTCTCAACCCCACCATATACACCGATTCATTGGCGGAGTTCTGGACGAACATCACCGTCCAAACCGGAGAGAAAGATGGCGAGGTCTTTCTCTGGTCCTCCGTCAACAACCACCCAGTGGTTGTCACTCCAGCTATTTTGCGCCAAACCCTAAAGCTGGAGGATGCCACCTTCCCAACCTCTTACCCCAAAGGCGCCCTCGATCTATGCTTCACAGCCAACGACTATCAGGGCGACCTCTCTGCCACCACCTTGTTGAAGAAACACTTCCCAGATCCCCAACGACTAATCTTCCACATGGTGAATGTGTGTCCGGCCCCCAAAACATCTTCATGGGACCAGATGTCAACAAGGTGGCAACAGGTATTATTTTCTATCCTTGAAAAACAATCTTTAAACTTAACAGATATTTTCTTTTTAGAACTCAAGGATATGGCCACAAAACCAGTTTCTAACCGTGGATCTTGTATCCTCGGTTTATAATGGCCATCATCGACGACCAGCTTCAAGCTGAGGGACTTGTTGGCACTGGGGTCCCTGCCATGGCTGTTCTAGCCGAGGTATACTCCAGGCACAACACCGACCACACACTCAAACAGGTTGTCCGGCTGCGAAAACCCACGCAGCAGGAACCCACAGCCTCCACCTCCAAATCAAAGTCCCCACCAAACCAAAACCCAAAAGAAGCCCAAAAAGGCTACTCAGGGAAATGAGTCCCCTGAGGATGCCCCTGCAACACAAAGGCAGGATGTGGCTGCTGGTTCGATTCTCCCAGCAGCCACCACGACTCCACCCACCACAACCGCACAGTTTCCTCTCAACAGGAGCCTGATGCAACCACTTCAGGGGCACCCATACATCTGGGGTCTTTCTCACTTGAGGAGACTGCCATTGAAATGCAAACTCCTCCCCATGTGCACACTGCTTCGAGCCCATCTCCCACTGAGACCGCCCCACAAAGCCCTACACTAATAATCGCCAAAGTGTTGACCCACCTGAGCACTCCACCCTCTCCCCAGAAACCAATTACAACTGGGGAGACTCCAACAAAGAGAGGGTGGATACAAGTGCTGGTGGGAGCCCACAACACAGGAATCACATATCCAATCTCCCAGTGTGGCTAGGGAGATAGGATATTCTGGTGAGGCTGCCACTTCCCCTGCATCAGCACATGAGCAGGGAGAAGCTGGTACAAGCAATAAGACCTCACCAGAGGCAACTGCCGATGATGATCAAATCCGGAGGCTGGAAGTCCCCAGTACCAAGAACAAGGGGCACATGCAACTACTGAGCCACACTCAGTGCATGTACATCCTGACATCGTCAGGAGGTCAGGTGATTCAGTTCACACTGATGATGACCTGAGCTTCTTCTTTGATATAGTTGCTCACAACACTATCTTAGAAGATGAGATAAGCAGACTCAAAGAGCTGCTTGCTCAAATGACTAAAGATAGAAGTCCATCTGCCACCATTGACCCACAGATGGCACCTTCACCTGAAGGTCTCCAAAACACTCAACCACTCCCACAAACTCAGCCACCTGCCTCTGCTTCTAGCACTAGCTCTCAGGGCCAGAACCCCCCTAAGCAGTTAGATGCTATCCTCCAGAAATCCCTGCCTCTCATCACACCTATAATCACAGAAATTGTGATGAAAACCTTTGATGAGAGGCTTCCCACACATATCCAACCCCTGGTGGAGGTTGCTGTAGCCAAGGCGCTTGCTGATAGTCAAACCCCAACCAATGCACCCAAAAAGGGGAGACATCAGTGCAAGCTAAGAGGAAGAGGGGAGGGAGGAGATAGAAGTAGAAAGAAAGGAGGTGATTGAGAGGAAGAAGGTTGAGGAGACAAAGGGGAAGGGGAGGGAGAAGGAGGAGAGAGCTGAAAAAGAAGTGGCTGAAATCCAAAAGGATTTCAGTGTCACTTATCAAAAGAAAAAGGGAGAGAAGGTGAGGGAGGATGTTGATCCTGATCTAGCAGCCCTTGTCAAGGAGGCTGATGCTGAGCATAGCCGATCATTGGACTCTGTCATTGATCAGCTGTTCAGGCAAAGCTTTGACAAGGACACTGCCTTGCTAGATCAAGAGATCAGAAATATGGAGAGAAGAGAGATTGAGTACCGATGGACTACTTATAGCCAAGAGGAAAGACAGAGACTTGAGGCTATGAGTAGTTCACTTCGAAGTATCTGGGCAGGCCAGTCCTTGATGTCAAGGCATGGACCAGGGATAGAATCTTGGCAATAACCACCAAGATCTGTTCGGCTGGTGATTTCACCAAAGGACTGGTCGCTGAGGCCTTCTCAGAAGCCGGTGCTGGGAACATGACACTGCTAGTAAAACAGACAAAACTCTCTTATCTCTAGATTGCTAGCAGTGCCTGCCAACATTCCCACACCAACAAACCAAACACAACCCACAAAACCAACCCCTTCACCATCAAAACCCGCAGCCAATGATCCACCTTGAAGAAGAAGAGAAGGGTGTTGAGGCTGCAAGAAGAAGAAGAAGAGGAGGATGAGGTGGATAGACTGCCCCTGTCTGCAGTCATTCCTCTACCCAAAGCCAAATCCAAAACCCTCACTCCCACCTCACAGATAGATACTGTGAGGGTTAAGATAGAGGAAGAGGAGCAGCAGAAGTTTCATGATGCTGAAATGCTTAAGTCAATTGACCAAGCTTATGCTGCTTCTACCTCTATCATAAATATGAAGAAGAAGCTCTGAGACTCTTCACTCTCAAACAAACTTTCCAATATGACAAAGAGAGAGTGAGGACTTGGCCTGATCCTAGGGTGGCTCACAGGATTACAAAGAAAGACATTCCTGTGAGGTACAAGAGCCAGATGAAGAGGATTGTAGATAAAGTGATTACAGTGGCTCTTGTATTAACACCCTGGGAAATTGTGGATGAGTTCGAGAAGGCCTATAAGTCTAAGCAACCACCCGAAATGATGTTGGAGAATAGGGTGGTGAGGAAAGGCTTAGTTTATAAGAGGCTTGAGAACTTCCACAAAGATGAGCTCAACTTGTTGCTAGAGGGCAGACATCCAGATGAATTTGCATATAGGCAAATCACAACAGTTGAGCTCAAGAATGGCAAACAGGTCAAGTTTGTCTCAGAGCTGTACGGCCGTGAAGGATTATTTGATGGTGCGGCTGAGGACCTGTCCAAATAAGAATAAATGATTTTTGTCAGAGCCTACACTAGAGAATCCTACAGGCTCGTACGTGGGAGGTAGGTTTCATGGATGGGACAACAGCTCTGTGTCCAATTCCCCAAAACAGAGCTCCCATCCATACTTAGCCAAACAAATATCAGAAACCTCCTCCCAGGCCAATGCTTATCAGGGTCAACTTCTGATCTGATCCAGAAGGAAATAGACCAATCTTTATGCCAACAATAAGTGGGACAATAAATAATTAGAGGTTTTGGCTGCATTGGTTCAGGGGGAGTTTGTTGGACCAAAAGAACCAATGAGCCAAGATCAGGAAAACCTCTAAGTCCCACATGACATCACAACAACTGCTGAAGACCTTCATCAGCAGTTTGACGAAGTCTGAAGAATCAACAGCTGAAGTTCAAAGATCTGAAGTACAACAGCTGAAGATCCCAAAGTACTGAAGATAAGTACTGAAGTCTAAAGTACTGATAAACACAAGTACTGAAGACTTCAAGTACTGAAGACAAGTGCTGAATATCAAAGTCTGAAGAACTGAAGAACTGAAGATCAACCGCTGATACACAAAGTCTGAAGGCAACGACTGAAGACATCAGCTGATGACAACTACTGAAGTCATCAGCTGATGAATCATCTGAAGATTAAAGTCTGAAGACCAAAGTGCTGAAGCTTCAAAGTTTGTCACAACAGCTGAAGAAGTCTTCTTCAGTTGTTGTGATGGTTTTTGCTTTCAGTAGTTTTATATTTTTCCTTTCAGTAGTTTGTACAACAGCTGAAGAGTTTGTTCTTCAGCTGTTATAGTTCAGTAGTTGTAAACGACTGAAGAGTTTGTTCTTCAGTCGTTGTAGCTTTTCAGTAGTTTCCTTTTCAGTACTTGTAATAGGTAGAACACTTAGGAATTTTGTAAGAAGATGTCAGCTGTTGTGACATCTTCAGTAGTTTGTGTTCTATCATTAGTTAGTTAAATAACTGTTAAATGTCAGTGGAATCTGACAACAGTATGGGTCTTTTGCCTATAAAAGGCAGTGACCTGAATGTATTCCACGCTGAAACATGTGAAATAAACAGAATATTATTCCTTTTATGCAGAATTATTCTCTCTCTACATTTACTTTACATGCAATATTCCTTCTGTTCTTGCATTAATTGCTAATTATCATGCTAAATCCGCTGCGAACACAATCTAATTGATCAAACTAGAGGCTGAGATCCTGTCAACCCGAAACTCACCCGATTTCCTTGTGCCAATGCAGTAGACCACTGATGTAACACAACCATGTAACAAAATTTTCGAAACGAAAATTCTTTCAACATGGGGATATTGTGACAGCCGGTAATTTTCCGTTACCAAACTCTGTTAGTTCATTAGGTCTTGCGTACATGTGTCGTGAGCACACACTACTTGTCGTTGAATGTTGGTGACCTAATAATAATTAATAATGACTACCAGATAATAATTTAGTTAATAATGTTAATTATTAGTTTATGGTTACTACCAGATAATAATTTAATTAATAATGTTAATTATTAGTTTATGGTTATGTGATTCATGAATTTTAAATATTAATTATGAATTTTACTTTATAACGTGCCAACGTGTTATATTGGACTTGTGTGTTTTATTGATAGCTAAAAATATATGGTTATTATTTGATTAATAATACTTGTGTTTTGTAGTTAAAATTGTTAAAAAGTAGTAAAAAGGCTAATTTTTATAAAATATAATTAAGGAGGGATTAAAGGATAACTTTTAAATAAGTAAAGTTTAACAAAACCCAAACCCTAGCCGCCAACCCCATAATGACCCGAAACCATTACCAAGCCCCCCCATTCACTGCGATTTCTAGTTCTAGCACCATGTGCACCCGATTGTTCTTGGATTTGATCATTACAACATGTTAGCAAGTCCAATTCTTGATTTCTACGCGATTAAAGGCTAGGTTTGATTGATTTTTTCATAATTTCTGATAGTGGATGAACCCTAGTTTGAAATTGATGAAGAAAAGTTGAAATTGATGATGGTTTTATGAGGATATGATGTTAGTTATGTTATATGAATGTTAATCTATGTAGATTATGCAAGAAATCCATGGTTTTATCATCTAGTTCATATATTACCAAAATTGAAAACTTTTATTCATGAGAATTCATATTTTGATGAATTGTTGATGTTAAATGGGTGATTATGATTGTTATGAACTAGATTAGGTATGTTATTGATGAAATTGGGTTAAACATGATGAAAGGATATATTTTGGATGTTCCTTTCCTGAAAGGGAAACTTTATTGATGTAAATTATAAGATCTTTTGATTTGGTCATGAATTGGATGTTAGGGGCATGCTAGGATGTTCATGGATGATGTCTAATGTGTTAGATTATGATAATTAGTTCTTTTGGCTAGTTGATGAATATATGGGAAGATTAGGTTTTCTTGGAAAATATGCAAGTGCACAAGTTATGTGTCATGATGAATTGAGATTGTTGATTATTATAATGTTGATGTCTTGGTTGTATGAATTGTGACAAAACCCAATGTATAAAATATAGTTAGGATTTAATTGTATTCATGTTGAGTATGATGATTAGTGGAGATTAGCATGTGTTGTATGAAAACCTAAGTCAGTATGAATATTATGATGAGACTTAAGAGTTGCAATGTGGCTTACATGAAAACTTGTATAGTAGTCTGAGATGGTTTGAGGATTTATGAATTACTATACTTGTCTAAACAACAACTCAACTTATCATGTCACCAACGGGTCAAACGGGTAACTGGGTCATATGTACATTCTTTTCAAATCCCTAGGTCAATGTATTATTTGAAGCACATAGGATCTGTAAAACCATTTTGGTCTGGTATACTCAGAAACTCGCATGATCAAGGTAGCCTTTGATAGGTTGTCCTTCTGCATACTGTTAGCTTGCATTATACTATCTGTTGGAATGCCAGGTCAGTTCATGCTTAACTTTTTATACACCGCTTTTAGGGGAGATAGCATACTTCTTTACAAATGCTTTATTATTGTAAGTTGTGTATAGTGTGACATAGTGTGATATATCTTGGAAGCCCTCACACTTGCAGATCGTTAATATTAGTAACTAGCGGGAAATTTTGAGTAGTACTACTGGGTCTAACAAGCCCCACTTGTGGGACTCGATGTCAAACTAGTGAAATATTATCCTAAACATAAACATCGTCACGACTTCATATGTTGTGACAAGAGGCAAACAAACAAAACACATGTCAGCTTCGATCACAAAATTACTATGATTATTACTTGTGAAATTAGACTAGCTACCTATTTCCATAAATATCTTATGTTTTACAACTATTTGATTATGTTAAACGCAAACTCTTGAACTCACCAACCATCATGTTGACTCTTTTATTATACTATTCTCAGGCCGAGGTTAGCAGCTGCCTTAGGAGCACTCACGAGTCGAGCATGGATTAAAACTATGTACTAATACATTTTGGGTTTACTTTACATTTTTTTCAAAAATGGTTTGGAGTGTGTTTTGCCAATGTTACACATCTAGTACTTCGGGATTAACTTATTTATAAAATGCTTCCACATTGTTTTAAAGTTTTAAACTTTTTTTTTAAATATTTCATATAGTGTCATTCTGAGAAACTAATGACTTGATCCTGGTATGTTCACACGTCTCGTGGTAAAACCACGCATGTGGCATTTGATGGTGTGACAATTGTCCTTCTGGTTGTCGCACCATTTCAACCACCATTTTTATTCTTGAGCTTTGGGTAATTACTCTTGAAATTCCTGGTTTGATCATACTTGTAACAACATTTTTGTTCGTCCTGTTGTGATGGCTGTTTGGCTGTTATGTTCACATGATAGTTTTTGGCAGTGTGGCCAAACTTACCACACCTTTCACAAGTATTCTTATTGTAGGGCCTGTTGTGGTATTAGTTGCATTTTTTGCACTTGGGCAGTGTCCTGGTATAATCGCCACCAAGCTGAGACGATGAGAAAGATTGGTTGAATGGGCGAGAGTTGTCAAACTTACTGGATTGTTGTGGATGCTGCTGAGAAGTATTCTGCCTGTTGTTGGAACCAGACTCCTACTTTCTTTGTTGCTACCATCAGTAGTAGTTGATGCAGAACCGCGCAGGGTAGCTTACCCTGCGTGACAACCTGGTCTGTCAGTTGTGGGCCAGTCTATTTGCTTCCTGTATAGTGTTGGGTCGTGAAGCAGTGACCATGCTCTGGATTTCTAGAGTTAATCCATGCAGATACCTTTCAATCCTCAAGAAAGGAGGGTTGACCATGTTGGGGCAAAGAGTAGCAAGCTCACGAGAGCGAGTAGTGTATGCCTCGATCTCAGAACCTGACATCTTCAGGTTCCAGAACTCCATCTCCAGTTTCTGCACCTCATCATGAGAGTATGATTCCTCTTTCATCAGGCTTTTGAAATCATCCCTTAGCGATCTCCACACCTTACATTTGCACTTAAGTGTTACACCAGGACAAAGCAGCTCGTACTTAACCCAACTTGCCACCAGGCAGTTGCACATTTGTAACACCCAGATATTTAAAAAGATATTAAATGAATAATAAAAGTAGGAAATGAAAATTTAACCCAAGTTGAGGTGTTAAAAGTGTCAAAAGGACAAAAGGTTCAAAAACTTGGTGTAAAAGGTGGGCATGGCCGCCCTCCCTCCCTTCACAACCTTTTCATACGGTTTTTAGAGAGAGAAAGAGGAGAAAATTCGGGTTTTTTGAAGAAGAACAAGAAAAAAAGCCGGATTTCAAGGTAAGAATTTGAGGGTTCATGTGTTCATGTTGAGTTCTTGTCTCGGTTATGTGATAATGTATGTTGTATGTTCGGTTGTGTGTTTTTTGGGTTTTAGGTGTTGAACTTGTAGCAAATGGGTTTTGAAGAAAGTCATACCCAAGAGACTGCTAAGGTGAGTTCTAGATCACCTATGTTACATGTTTTAACTGATGTTGGGGCTGCAAATGTATGTATGTATGTTTTTATAAAGTTGGGTTTTTACACCCGTATGTATATTTGAATGTATATATGGGTGAGTGTGATTTTGAGTGCATTTGATGATATGGTTATGTTATGTGTATGTTTTAAGGTGCTTAGAATGTTAGAACTAAGTTTAGGACATGTCATATTAGGATTTGGAACTGATTATGAATGTTGTTAGTATGATAAGTCTGCTCATGCGCCTGAAATTGGCCCATGCACCCAACAGGATAAATTTACCAAGTGTTCCCATGCGCCTAAGGCTTCATGCGCCTAAACAGTACCCAATGCGCCTGAAATTTTCTTAGAAAAATTCTAAGTGTAGTTCATGCGCCTGAACAATGGTTCATGCGCCCAGGATTTCTGACTAGGAGCCTAAGTGTTGGGGCTCATGCGCCCCAATAGTGCCCATGCGCCTGGACCTCCCATTCGCCCAAGTGATCTCATGCGCCTAAAAGGCTCATGCGCCTAAGTGTTAAACTGTTAAGTGTTTTGATGAGGCGCCTGCATAGTTGAAATGCGCCCAGACAGGGCTCATGCGCCCAAATAGTGTTGGTGCGCCCGACACTTAGAATTAAATGCAGAATTTTCATGGGAGTTTGTGCATTTAGGGTTTTGACCAATGTTGACTAGGGTTTATTAATGCTCATGATTATGCTTGATTATCATTATGACCTTTATTATTATTATTATTGTTATCATTATTATTATTATTTTGATTATTATTATTATCATTATTATCATTATTATTATTATTATTATTATTATTATTATTATTATTATTATTATTATGTTTGTCTTCTACTATGTAACTTTATGTGGTATGCTTATGACTGTAACGTAAAGTATTATAATTAACGAAGTGAAAGATTAATGATGAAGAGAAGTGGAACAGAAATGATTAATGAAAGTCTTGCAAGCAAATGTATGGAGGTGCACGGCCTTGTTGTCGTTAGCTCAACTGTGATGCGGGTTAGCTACCTCGAAGGATGCACACAGGGTCAATATTTGAGATTGACAATGAGGTGAGCGACTCTGTGTCGCAAAAGAATCGGAAGACATGCAATCCTTGAGATTGCTAATGAGGTGAGCGACCCTGTTGTCGCAAAAGACTCGGAAAGATAATGATAAAAGTACGAAATGAACGATGATGAAGATAATAATTATATTACCTAAGTGTACATACGATGTGTGATCACATATGAAAGTTAAGAATGGTTTTGAATGAAAAGAGAAGTATTTTATTTATAAAAACTAGAACTCACTCAGCAACGCTGACTTTTATGCATTTTCAGTTGGTAGGTAATTTGTTGCTGAGGATGGCACGCGGGGAAAGCTACCCGGCGGGGCAAGACTGACATCCATTCTTAATAGAAATCACTGTTGTTTTGTAATGCAGTTAAACTATTCTTTTGTAATCTGATTAAACCAAGGTGTATTACTTAACAACAGTGTTTATAATGAAATGAATGGCTTTTGTTAAATTAATTCCGCTGCTTAAATTTGTATTATGTAATGTTTTGTGCAATTAATGGTGATGAGTGACCAACTGTGAGGTGCTCGGGAACGGGGCCTTACAAGTTGGTATCAGAGCCAAAGTTTAAGTGAAATGGGTAAATATTTTCAAAAGAAACCTAAACTTAAACTGAAAATGGGATGGAAGGAGGGATGTCAGCCCGAGTACCTACGTGCCATCAGGTATTTCTTTTCTTATAGTTAACTTGTATTATATGTGTGTGCTACTTGACTTATGTGTTCTTAGTAGATTTAGATACTGATGTAGTCAGGATGGGAAATGCTTGGGGTGTGAAGAGTAAAGTAAGTGGTTAATCACAACTGGCTACTGTCATTAGGGACTTACTATACTTAACATAAACTGAGCTATTACCTTGAATGACTGTGTTAGTGTTTGAATCTTATAGCATCTAGGAAATGGCTGGACGGAAGTCTTCCAAGGCTTCTAGAGGCAGAGGCCGACCGCGTGTGATGAGGAGCAGTGCTAAGGCTCCAGAGACGACTCATGAGGACCCTGAGGTTCATGGTCGGAGCGAGGAGAATGAGAATGCCAGCCTGAACGCCTCAGCTAGGGAGGCGATTGCTAATGAAGTACACCAGGTCATGCAGACAGTTTTACCGTCTATGGTGACTGAAGTCATTAGGGCTGTGAGAAGCGAGGAGAGAAAGGAGAAGGGGAATAGGAAGGGACCAGCGAACAAAGGAATTAAAGGGGAGGAGGAACGACCAGAGCCTGAGACGGTAGTGTCTGACGAGGAAGGGGATGATGCAGTAGGGGTGACGACCAAGGGATGCAGTTATGGGGCATTCCAGAGGTGCAAGCCCCCGACTTTTGATGGCAATGGCAATGCTGCTGCCGCTCAGCGATGGGTGAGGGAGATGGTAGCAGTATTGCAGATAAGCGAGTGCCAAAATGAAGACCAGAAGGTGAAGTTTGCGACTCACTCTTTTGTTGACTCAACACTATGTTGGTGGGACAATATCGTCCAAGTTGTGGGTTCCAGGGCCATCAGGAAAATGTGATGGAAAGAGTTAAAGAAGCTGGTAATCAAGGAGTTTTGTCCTCATCGAGAACTGGACAAGATCGAGAGGGAATTCCTGCAACTCGAGGTGGGAACCATGACCCACAAGCAGTACACCACCAAATTCAATGAGATGGCGAGGCTGGTGCCGGATCAGGTGACGCCGGTGTCTCGAAAGATTAACCGGAACATTCAGGGATGCCAGCTGACATTCACAGGCACTTGATCGCTGCTCGATCGAACACCTTTAGGTCGGCAGTGGATTTGGCTGGGAGGCTCTATGATGAGTGGGAAGTGATGATGGTGGAGGTGAAGAAAGCCGGTGGTGGTGACCGGAATTGGTATAGGAAGTGGTTCGGGCATGGTGGTTTTACCCCGAATAACAAGAAGATGAGGACAGATGACCGTAGGATGGGGTCATCAAGCTCGGGACCGAAGAGATGTGGCAAGTGCGGGAAGGAGCATACGGGAGAGTGCAGGATTAGGCTCAATGTGTGTTTCTAGTGTGGGAAGTCGGGCCACATCTATAGAGACTGTAAGGCGCTGAGGTGTTATACCTACGGTAAGGAGGGCCATATGAGCAGGGACTGAAGGAGGCCGAGGGCGGAGAGTTCCGGGGCAAAGAAGACGACTGGAACTGAAGGGCAGAAGGCGAGCGCCAGAGCTTTCACCATGACCAGGGAGGAGGCTAGGACGGACCTTGATGTTGTGTCAGGTACGTTTCTAGTAGATCAAACTCTTGATTCTGGTGCTAGTAGGAGTTTTATTTCTGCTACTTTCTGTGCTAAACTGCCTGTTAGTAGTAAATGCATTGATGAGCCCTTTGACGTAGAAACTGCTATTGGTAAGTCCACTAGAGTTACTGATGTGATAGAGGACTGTGCCATAGAATTAGAAGGTCATAGATTTGCTGCTAGGT
Source organism: Flaveria linearis (assembly GCA_024085815.1). Classification (NCBI taxonomy): domain Eukaryota; kingdom Viridiplantae; phylum Streptophyta; class Magnoliopsida; order Asterales; family Asteraceae; genus Flaveria; species Flaveria linearis. The sequence continues at coordinate 43,355,979 of CM044008.1, read as the reverse complement.
TACATGTGATGCCCCTAGGTGGATTTGATGTGGTACTAGGGATGGATTGGTTAGCAACCTATGAAGCGAATATTGTGTGTCGTAAGAAGATGATTAGACTGACGGCGCCTGACGGAAGTCCGGTGACAATATACGGCGATTAGGTTACGATGATTCCGAAAGTGATTTCGATGGCGGTGGCGGGAAAGTGCATGAGGCGTGGATGTAGCGCTTATTTGGCCTACGTGAAAGATATGGACACGTCAACACCCCAATTGTCCAATGTACCGGTGGTGTGTGACTTTCCTGATGGATTTCCAGAGGACCTATCAGGTGTGCCACCGGATCGCGAAATCGAATTTCAAATTGACTTGATACGCGATGCCCAACCTGTTGCTAAGGCACCGTATCGGTTGGCTCCGACTGAGATGAAGGAGTTAATGGAGAGACTGCAAGAGTTGCTCGATAAGGGTTTTATCAGGCCGAGTATCTCTCCTTGGGGTGCTACGGTCTTATTCGTGAAGAAGAAGGACGGTAGCATGAGAATGTGTATCGACTACCGTGAGTTGAACAAGTTGACGATAAAGAATCGGTATCCGTTACCGAGGATTGACGACTTGTTCGATCAGCTCCAGGGTGCCAGTTGGTTCTCGAGGATTGATCTTCGATCTGGCTACCATCAATTGAAAGTGAAGGAGCGGGACATTCCTAAAACAGCTTTTCGTACGCGTTATGGACACTATGAGTTTCTCGTCATGTCCTTTGGTTTAACCAACGCGCCAGCTGCTTTTATGGATTTGATGAATCGAGTGTGTCGGCCGATGTTGGATAAATCAGTGATTGTGTTTATCGATGATATCTTGATTTATTCAAGGAGCGAAGAAGAGCATGCCGGTCACATTCGAGAAGTGTTGGAGACTTTGAGAAAGGAGAAACTGTATGCTAAGTTCTCCAAGTGTGCTTTTTGGCTACGCGAGGTGCAATTTATGGGTCACGTGGTAAATGCAGAGGGAATTATGGTGGACTAGCAAAGGTTGAGGCTGTGATGCAATGGAAGTCACCAAAGACGCCATCCGAGATTCATAGCTTCTTTGTATTGGCGGGCTACTACAGAAGATTTATTCAAGACTTCTCCAAGATAGCCACACCTTTGACTAAGTTGACTCGCAAGGACGTGAAGTTCATGTAAGGTCGAGAGTAGGAGGGTGCCTTTGAGGAGTTGAAGACGAGACTAACACAAGCTCCTATCTTGACATTGCCCAAGGGAAGTGAAGACTTAGTGGTATATTCGGATGCATCCTACTCTGGGCTAGGTTGCGCATTGATGCAACGTGGAAGGGTGATAGCCTATGCATCCCGACAGCTAAAAACTCACGAAGTCAACTATCCCACGCACGATCTAGAACTAGCCGCGGTGGTTTTCGCATTGAAGATTTGGCGGCACTATCTATACGGGAAGAAGTGCACCATCTTCACAGACCATACAAGCTTGAAGTACTTCTTCGAGCAAAAGGACCTGAACATGAGGCAGAGGCGATGGTTGGAGCTCATCAAGGATTATGATTGCGAGATCCATTATCATCCGGGCAAGGCCAACGTAGTGGCAGATGCACTTAGCCGAAAGGAGAGACCCGAGCCGATCCGGGTGAAGGCGTACCAATTGATCATGACCTCCGATGTGATGGTGCAAGTCAAGGAGTTTCAAGATAAGGCATTGAAAGAAGATCATCTTAAATCTAAAAGGATGAGGGGCTTGGTCGCCGAATTGAGGGAAAACACTCTCGGTGTTAGGACCCGACATGGGCGGATATGGATTCCCCGTTACGGAGGGTTGCGGGAAAAGATTCTGGATGAAGCTCACAAAACCCGATACTCCATTCATCCCGGTGCTACTAAAATGTATCAAGGCTTGAAGAAGGACTATTGGTGGCGGGGCATGAAACGCGACGTGGTGGAGTACGTGAGTAAGTGCTTTACTTGTTTACAAGTGAAGGCGGAACACCAGAAGCCGTACGGGAAGATCCAACCGTTGGATATACCCTAATGGAAGTGGGAGCATATCACCATGGACTTCATTACTAAGCTACCTCGCACGTCGAGGGGATGTGATACTATTTGGGTGATCGTCGACCGACTAACAAAGAGTGCCCACTTCCTACTGATCCGCGAGACGTATTCATCCGAAAGATTGGCGGATCTATTCATCAAGGAAATCGTAGCTCGTCATGGCGTGCCGGTGTCTATCATGTCGGATCGTGACACCCAGTTTACATCGAAGTTTTAGAGGAGATTCCATGATGCTATGGGGACGAGGCTACACATTAGTACAGCATATCATCCTCAGACGGACAGTCAGTCTGAGAGGACGATACAAACGCTCGAGGACATGCTTCGAGCATGCGTGATCGATTTTGGAGGAAGTTGGGATGATCACTTACCGTTAGCAGAATTCTCATACAACAACGGCTATCATGCCAGTATTGGCATGCCTCCGTATAAGATGCTATACGGTCGGAGATGTAGGGTGCCCGTATGTTGGGGAGACATTGGGCAAAAAGAGTTAGGAGGTGTTGAGGTCATCGAGGCTACGACTGAGAAGCTAGAAAGAATCAAAGCCTTCATGAAGGCGGCAAAGGACAGACAAAAGTCGTATGCCGACAAAAGGCGAAGGCCGATTGGATTCAACGTGGGTGATAGAGTAATGTTAAAGGTCTCGCCTTGGAAGGGAATCATACGCTTCAGAAAGCGGGGCAAATTAAGCCCGAGGTATATAGGGCCATTCCGAATCATTGCTTGAGTGGGAGAGCTGGCCTACCGGTTAGAACTACCCGACGAGTTGACTGGAATTCACCCGACATTCCAGGTATGCCATCTGTGGAAGTGTTTGGCAGACGAGGATATCGTTGTACCACTGGAAGACATCGAGGTAGACGAGCGACTCAATTATGTGTAGCAACCAGTGGCGATCATTGATCGTAAGGAGAAGAGGTTAAGGAATAAAGTGGTTCCTCTTGTGCGTGTACAGTGGAAGCACAGGAAGGGATCTAAGTCTACGTGGTAGACTGAAGAAGAGATGAGGCAGCATTACCCTCATCTGTTTGAGGAATAATAGGTTTTGGGGACGAAACCTATATAAGGGGGTGGACTTGTAACACCCGGATATTTAAAAAGATAATAAATGAATAATAAAAGTAGGAAATGCAAATTTAACCCAAGTTGAGGGGTTAAAAGTGTCAAAAGGACAAAAGGTACAAAAAGTTGGTGTAAAAGGTGGGCATGGCCGCCCACCCTCCCTTCACAACATTTTCATACGGTTTTTAGAGAGAGAAAGATGAGAACATTCGGGTTTTTTGAAGAAAAACAAGAAAAAAAGCCGGATTTCAAGGTAAGAATTCGAGGGTTCATGTGTTCATGTTGAGTTCTTGTCTCGGTTATGTGCTTATGTATGTTGTATGTTCGGTTGTGTGTGTTTTTGGTGGGTTTTAGGTGTTGAACTTGTAGCAAACGGGTTTTGAAGAAAGTCATACCCAAGAGACTGCTAAGGTGAGTTCTAGATCCCCTATGTTACATGTTTTAACTAATTTTGGGGCTGGAAATGTATGTATGTATGTTTTTATAAAGTTGGGTTTTTACACCCGTATGTATATTTGAATGTATATGTGGGTGAGTGTGCTTTTGAGTGCATTTGATGATATGGTTATGTTATGTGTATGTTTTAGGGTTCTTAGAATGTTAGAACTAAGTTTAGGACATGTCACATTAGGATTTGGAACTGATTATGAATGTTGTTAGTTGATAAGTCTGCTCATGCGCCTGAAATTGGCCCATGCGCCCAACAGGATAAATTGACCAAGTGTTCCCATGCGCCTAAGACTTCATGCGCCTAAACAGTACCCCATGCGCCTGAAATTTTCTTAGAAAAATTCTAAGTGTAGTTCATGCGCCTGAACAGTGGTTCATGCGCCCAGGATTTCTGACCAGGAGCCTAAGTGTTGGGGCTCATGCGCCCCAATAGTGCCCATGCGCCTGGACCTCCCATGCGCCTGGACCTCCCATACGCTTGGAACTCCCATGCGCCTGGACCTCCCATGCGCCCAAGTGATCTCATGCGCCTGAAAGGCTCATGCGCCTAAGTGTTAAACTGTTAGGTGTTTTGATGAGGCGCCTACATAGTTGAAATGCGCCCAGACAGGGCTCATGCACCCAAATAGTGCTGGTGCGCCCGACACTTAGAATTAAATGCAGAATTTTTGTGGGAGTTTGTGCATTTTAGGGTTTTGACCAATGTTGACTAGGGTTTATTTAATGCTCATGATTATGCTTGATTGTCATTATGACCTTTTTTATTATTATTATTATTGTTATCATTATTATTATTATTTTGATTATTATTATTATTATTATTATTATTATTATTATTATTATTATCATTATTATTATTATTATTATTATGTTTGTCTTATATTATGTAACTTTACGTGGTATGCTTATGACTGTAATGTAAAGTATTATCATTAACGAAGTGAAAGATTAATGATGAAGAGAAGTGGAATGTAAATGATTAATGAAAGTCTTGCAAGCAAATGTATGGAGGTGCACGGCCTTGTTGTCGTTAGCTCAACTGGGTCAATCTTTGAGATTGACAATGAGGTGAGCGACTCTGTGTCGCAAAAGACTCGGAAGACGTACAATTCTTGAGATTGCTAATGAGGTGAGCGACTCTGTGTCGCAAAATACTCGGAAGACGTGCAATCCTTGAGATTGCTAATGAGGTGAGCAAGCCTGTTGTTGCAAAAGACTTGGAAAGATAATGATAAAAGTACGAAATGAACGATGATGAAGATAATAATGATATTACCTAAGTGTACGTACGATGTGTGATCACATATGAAAGTAAAGAATGGTTTTGAATGAAAAGAGAAGTATTTTATTTATAAAAACTAGAACTCACTCAGTAACGCTGACTTTTATGCATTTTCAGTTGGCAGGTAATTTGTTGCTGAGGATGGCACGCAGGGAAAGCTACCCGGAGGGGCAAGACTGACATCCATTCTTAATAGAAATCACTGTTGTTTTGTAATGCAGTTAAACTATTCTTTTGTAATCTGATTAAACCAAGGTGTATTGCTTAACAACAGTGTTTATAATGAAATAAATGACTTTTGCTAAATTAATTTCACTGCTTAAATTTGTATTATGTAATGTTTTGTGCAATTAATGGTGATGAGTGACCAACTGTGAGGTGCCCGGGAACGGGACCTCACAACATTTCGAACACTTATTCAAGTTTCTCGAACCATATCAGGAGACCTACAGCTCCTTTAATTCCCGTGAATAGGTTGGGTTTGCAGTCCATAAAGGACTTGAAAGTACAAACCCCTTGACCTGCAACAGATTTAGGAAATGACTTTGGAATTCCAATGAATATGATAACTTAACAAGAGTGACGTAACGTTAAAGTCAGGAATGAATATGATATTGCTTACCGATCAGAGCGGGCTATGGGTTAGGGTTGTGGTTACCAATGCATCAGCCACATGCTAATTGATTAGTGCGATCAGTTCCACTGGAGTCATGTTAAGTGTACCACGATCATGACCACGTCCGCTTCACGTTTAGACATTGTTAACAATGACCACATACTAATATAAGTAAATATGCAACATATCAACTTCATTTAAGTATAAGCAATTAAAATAATTTAGCACACACACAACTAACTATTCAAGAGAGAACCAAATCAAATCAAAGAAAGGTGTGGGATAATAATTTTTGACAAAATAAATTGTAAGTAAGTCTATAATAAATCAAACCAAATATCAAAATTTAAAAACATCAGTCGGATGGGAAACAACCCTTTCCATCTAGGTGTGAAATAAATGAAAGTCTGAAGAACAAAGATATGAATAAACTAGAAAATCAATGAGAATCGACCGATCCAACGTTGTTTTCCTGCTTGTCCTTGATCTGGTTTTCGAGACTCGATCAAAAACAAGTTATTATATCAGTCTTAGCTACCTTTATTGTGTAAGGGTAAGTAAGGTCGTCTCCTCAGGCAATATGTGGAAAGTGTTTTACGATTTCAACTCGATTAACTAAAAGACTCAAACTTTATAACTAAAATTTAAAACCTTAAATGAATCAATTATCACAAATGAATAAAGAAAGAAAATTTAAAACAAATTTAGTTAAATAATAAGAAACAATCACTTTCGGGTTTCCAATTTTGCAAGATCAACAATTGGTACATCTAAATTAGGGTTCGTAAGAAACAATTCTTAAATATCTTAACTTTTGATCAAAGTGATAACAAATGAACAAGCTTTTAAGATTTTTTCATTCATAATGTTACCAATTTACCTATATTAAATTATCTACTTTTCTTAATAAGCTCACGATGTAAGGAAACCGAAAATTGATAATCAAGCAAACAACTTTATTTATAAGCAAATTGTTTAAATCAACTAAAACATAATGTTTCATTCAATAATTCAACATTCATTACAGAAACCTAATCAAACATACCAATTTTCTCCCTTTACAAGAATTGTACTCCCGAAAGCAATTAAGAGAACCTAGCCACGCATCATCTTCCTTATGCCTTCAATCTTGAGTTGGAGAATGTTTGTGGATGATTTGGAGAGTCTTGGAACACCAAAAATCACCTAAAGTTCGTCACTTTTCATCTCCAAGAAGTTTCAGATCGAATTAGGGTTGATTTGGCTTAAATAACTTGAAATTACATAAAATTTGGGTGTTAGTTTAGCTACCGGCATATGATACACCAAGAGCGGCGTGTCATACGCCGCCCTCAGCTTTCCTACGCCCAACTTTCTGAAATTTTTGTCAAATACGCCCATAAATACGCGCCAATACGCCGACCGGCGTATGATACGCCCGTACCTGGTGTATCATACGCTGTGTTCCTATAAAATTTTGATTTTCACATGTCAATTTTCACAAGCTTTCCGTTGATAGGTTGTGGGCCCCGTAACTCTTTTCCTAGCCCAAATTATGCCCATTTTAAGTTACCATGGTCTTAAACCTTCGGTTTTTGCATTTCTTCACTTCTCGGGCTCCGATTCCATCCCACTTCTTCCATACTCTTCATGTTTCACCAAACTTAGTTCCGGTTTCCCGTTTTGCATCTTTTGGTAATTGCACATTTGGACCTCATGGTTTCATCCTGTGCTTATTCACCTTAAAGTAAGCTTCCTTAAGCTCCAATTCCCTACACATCAAAACAAACCCAAAGTAACTTTGTTCCATATTAGTGATGATGTAAAATCATATAATTAGATCAATTAAACGTTGAGTTGTTATCACTCAATCACATCCCCACACTTAACATTTTGTTTGTCCACATACAAACTTCCATACACAATTCACCTTAATAAATCAAACATGCTAAATTATCACAATTTTGTATAAGTTAAGGTCCCAAGGCATACTTAGTTTTAAACTTTTATCATGTAAGATCATAACCCAACATGCAATATGAATTATCTTTTAAGCTTAGAATCTTTAGTTGGCATAATTTCACCATCTGCTTCAAATATTCATGTATTCACATTCCTCACACTAAACACTCCCTCAGTTTAATTTGTGGACTAGTGATTATATACCAGTATATCTGGAACTCTCAAACCAAGAATGAACATTTTCATTAAAAGCTCGTATAATAATCATATCGCCATCAATTAACACAATTTAATACATAAATCAAGAGGTCTTTCATGGTTGTAATATTAGGCAAAGGTTTAAGGTGGAATAGAATAGGGATTTAGAGTGGCTAACGGGTAATGAAATCCAAGTTAAACATGCTAGATGTCATGTTTATCAATTTCAATCCTCTAATATCAATCATATCATAGAGTTCTCACACTATTTTTGTTGCTACATATTTTGGTCAATTTGACCTCATATTTAGCTTTTTCTTTTTTTTTCTTTCGTTTTTCATATATATATATATATATATATATATATATATATATATATATAATGTATATAACCAGATTCAAATCAATCATACTATTATTGAACTAATACTTAACAATACTTCTAGACATGACATGGATTGGATTTCATCACTCGAGGTTTCATAAAAAGGCTAAGGCTTTGTAGGTTTATTGTTTCGGGTTATTCAAATGACAAGTTGGGGCTCAACATGGTGTCTAAAGGAACTTATCAAGGTATGAAATTCAAAAGAAAAGGTTTAAACAAATGGTTCATTCCTAATGCCTCTATCACATTCATGCACATATTGGTTCATGATCTTGACACACATCAATTACACGAGTTCTAACTTAAATGCACATTATGGTTTTCCTCATTATGAAAAAAAATATAAAGCAAATCAACATATGCTATGAGTTGCTCAATTAGGCTCAAACTCTCACGGAAACGGTGGAAAAGGGTTACAAATGTGAAACACATATGTCATCTACCATCCGGTTCGTTACGCCTCCTAAGAATTCTACCTAAAAACTCATGATGGAAATGTTTTTATACCATTTTAAAACAAGTATGTCATGAGATCTATACATGCACAAATAAGTGATAATTAGTCATGTATGAAAAAACTTTTAGGTTTCATGCATAATTAAGCTTATTTGAAGATTTATTTATTTATTATTTTTCAAAACAAAGGTCCATTTATTTCATTTTTTCCCTTATCCCCACACTTGAGGTACATTGTCCTCAATGTATGGTGGTCACAATTGGTATTTTCATAACATAGGAAAGTAGATCTTTAATTTTATTCCTATTATTGTTAAACAAGACAATTCATTACGAAGGTAGACTAATATGCCATATCCTAACATGTTATCAATCAATTTCAATGAAAGCATGAAAAGAATATTGTTCAAAACCAAAGTAGCGGAAAGAGCACATGGACATGATCACAATCATTATCAGAAACCTTCATCACCCGCTTGTGCCTCCCCACACTTGAATGCTTGCGTCTCGTGATTAACTATCAAAACAAAACAAAAACACACAACTAATATAAGAATTAAAACACACTTTTGTAGGATTCACGGTTGCATTTAGCCTATGCAACAAGCCTTTAAACCCCTTGGTAGAGCCAAGTGGATGAGTTGTAGTCTCATGAGGGTTTCTAGTGAGCACACCCACAAAGTTCTCAGGTTGCTTCCCGCAAGCGATAAGTTTTAGGTCTTCAGCCGGACCTTACCTGAGACCACTAAGGTGGTCTAAGTGCACATTTGCCTACTGAGTTTCCAATAAACGCTCAAAAGTTGATATGCCAGCTCCACAGTTGCTTCCCATTTATAGGCAAGTAAATTAAGAAATTATTACGTATCCACTTTATATTAAATTGCCCGACATCATGCATTCCCATTTTTCTAATCTTTGTCCTTACACCCTCTTCTCCAACTTTGTTGGTTGGTATAATCAATAGATGAAGTTGGTAAGGACAAACTTGGATTACATGAATCATTGACTTCCCAAAAGTTCTTGCGTCTTGAGTTGAGGCTGTATACCTCTTTTCTCGCTCTAGAGGATTCATCAGTTCTTCTTCCACAACATCATCATAGCCATCAACCATCACTCGTTCTTCACATGGCTCTTCAACAAACAAGGGAATTTGTGTGGTATGATCTCCATGGCCTTATCCTCAACTTTTATAGATGGTGAGATGGTCTCTTCTAATTCTATTTTCAGTGATAATGCGTCACACTTGATAGTTAAGTAGTAAAATCGTTCCTGATCTGAAAGATGATATTGTGATAACAACTTTTTGATCTTGGGCAATATCAACTCCAATTGAGTAATACTTTCTTCCTCCTCAGATTCAAAATCATTTTGAAATGGCATAACATTCTAGATAATATTCTCTTCTTTAGGAAATTGACATTGATTATTATTACAACATTGATAAGTATTTGAGTGGTTCAAGCATCCATTAGATTCTCCTTGATTATGCCTGTTAACATCCACGTATGTTGCCTGAGAGTATTCTTGATCATAGTCATTATGATCTTCCTTGTAACTAGAGCTTTGTACTGTCTCTTGTTTATAATTATTGCAATACAAATCTTCCTCAAAGTTAGTTCACCTCTGATTGATAATATCCTTCATAATATGGAGAAGATGGCCCGTAGTACTGATAAGATGATTGTACATCATCATAATACACATCCAATAAATATAATTTTCTTCTCGCATCTTCACACTTTTGCAAGTACTTAGGGCAATGATCTCATGTATAAACTGGACTTTCGCAACGTGTACATGAATAATAAACTCTATTCATGGTGAGGTTTAAGTACTTGGGAGTAACCTACAAAACATAAAATACCTAGCGTAGCAGCGCACAAATCAAAACAAAATAAAAGAAAAGAAAACTAAAAATTTACAAAAAATAACACTTTGCGCACTAATTCCCCGGCAACGCCGCCATTTTGATCTGGTTTTCGAGATTTGATCCAAAACAAGTTATTATATAGGTCTTAGATACCTTTTTGGGGAGCCTTGGAAATCCAAAAATCACCTAAAGTTTGTCATTTTTCATGTCCAAGAAGTTCCAGATCGAATTAGGGTTGATTTGGCTTAAATAACTTGAAAGTCCACAAAATTCGGGTTTTAGTTCAGCCACCGGTGTATGATACGCCCATGGTGGCGTATGATATGCCCCCTCAGCTTTCCAACACCCAACTTTCTGAATTTTTTGTCAAATACGCCGACAAATACGCCGCCAATTCACCGACCGGCGTATGATAAGCCCATACCTGGCGTATCATATGTTGGGTCGCTGTAAAATTTTGATTTCCACATGTAACTTTTCAAGAGCTTTTCGTTGATAGGTCGTGGGCCCGGTAACTCTTTTCCTAGCCTAAGTTATGCCCATTTTAAGTTACCATAGTCTTGATTTCCATTCCGCTTCTTCCATACTCTTCATGTTTCACCAAACTTAGTTCCGGTTTCCTGTTTTGCATCTTTTGGTAATTGCACATTTGGTCCTTGTGGTTTCATCCTGTGCTTATTCACCTTAAAATAAGCTTCCTTAAGCTCCAATTCCCTACACATCAAAACAAACTCAAAGTTTCGTTCCATATTAACAACAATGTAAAATCACATAATTAGATCAATTAAACCTTGAATTATTATCACTCGATCAGTCCTCGGGCTTCTCCTTAAGTTCTTCTTTAGGGTCCTCGTCTGATGCGTCCTCTGGTTCCTCTTATGGGTCTTCTTTAACTGGCTACTTCACTGTATTCAATGGATTGAATTGACCTTCCAGATTCTTAAGTCGCTATCCATACGCCGCCATGTCCACTTCATCACCACCCACATGCTCGATTAGGTTAGTGACAAGGCCGTCATGATTGTTATGATGATCAACCAACACATTGAGCAGTCTCTTCAATTCCTTGATTTCTACAGTTGCTTCCCGGGCTACTTTCTTCAGTGCCCTATTGTCGTCCCACAACTCAGCAACGCACCTACGATCGACATGCAAAGTGGCTGCCGTAGCATCCATGGCCTGCTCAGAAGGACATGAAAGGGGAGGTAGGTAGGGGTGTAAGGGTTCCTAGCTGGGGCGGACCTCATATGAGGCTGGCGTTAAGGAGGTAGAGGAACATTCTTCTCCTGGATTAGCATAGTCATATAGTAAAGGTAGTATTCCCACTTATGAACCAGTGGGTACTGGGGTAAGGCAAGAGGTTGGTTATAGCCAAACTCCTCATTATTATTATGATGCATGGGCCACTCATACGTACCTGTAGGTGGAGGTATAGAATCATAGTAAATGGGTCTCTTTCCCCGAGAAGAAGAAGGTGCAGAAAAAGATGAAGCCATTCCTACAAAGAACCGCTCACAAGAATAAGCAACAACAAGCAATCCAGCATGGCAAAGCAAACAAAGCCAACTAATAAGCTAAACGTGTCCATATGCATGTAACTAAGGCATCAGTCTATAGTCTAAATACAATGCAAATTTATTTTAGTTCGCTATAACCATTGACTCTGATACCAATCTGTCACACCCTTAATTTCCATAAACAGGTTATTACCGTTAAGCGCATGACATAACAGCTTCTCAACCAATTGTTATACCAAATGACACATTAATTACAAAACATAATTGCTCGTTAATATTAGAAATTCCAAAAACAGACTTAATAACATAATCATGAAAAATAATTATGGAAGCGTAATAATTCATAATTCAGATGGCGTAACACGCGCAAACCAAATAAAATGTAATTTTCAGAAAATGTAGTTTGTTCATTTTACCCAACAATGAGGAACGTAATGCCCTCGTGATCCTAATTGTGCGCACCTTAAGAACCTGAAAGAAACAAGCTAAAGTGTCAGCATAGGGTTGATGAGTTCACAGGTTTTGATAAACAATAACATAAGTGAGAGCAGATACCTGCACCTACGTATAAGGCATCCACCTCTGCACCTCAGGATGGGTCAAAACATCCTGAAGTTGCTCAAGAAGAGGCTGCTCATCGAAGTCCAACTAACATTGAGCCTCTTGCTACTGAGAGACCCATATTATCCTAGATCTTTGCTACTAATCTACACAGATGCTATGTCACTAAAGATCAAGGAGGTCAATGTGACATCCCGTACTTTTAGGTTAACATCGTTACTGTAACCCCAACTTCTCTCTAGCATTTTAAAACAAATCAAAGTATTATTATTCCATGATAACAATTGTGATTCTAAATACTATGAATAACTAGTTCTAAATAATAATATACTTTAAATCATTTACTATAAATAATAATACTTAAGTAATTTAATGTAATTTATGTAATCTTGGGGGACCATTATGCAACTTCTAACACCAACTCTTATATACAAACCCGTAAACCTCCCCTTGTGTAACCCTAGCCCCCAAAATTGAAACTCCTATATCTGCTGGCCTCCACCCCCCGTAGTGCACCATCTCAACCTCCAGAAAAACTATTTTGTAAGGTATGTATCTTCTGGTTAGTTGTGAATTCTTTATGTTATGGTTCGGGAGTGTTCTGTTGTGTTCCGTTTCGGTTTAGTGCGGTTACGTATGCTTGTATATGGCTGCGTTTATCGGTGTGATCCATGATGAATGTTTCTGTTATTTGCGTTTCGATGGATTTATTGTTCTTGTGTTCATCATGCGTCTAGCGTGGGTTATATGGGTGGGTTCATTGTGTTCGGTTAGGTGTTCATGCGCGTGTATGCATGATAGGTTGCGGTTATGACGTGGACGCATAGAGTTAGGTCTTAAAAGATTCTGTTTGGTGTGCTCCGTTAGTTATGTGTACAGATATATGTATGTATGGGGTCAATCGGGTGCATGTATGTGTATATATAATCATGCATGTATTTGTGTATTACATTCATGGCAAATTATGCATTGTAATAGGATGCTTAGTTATGCCTAAATGTACGTATGTCTGTGTGCGCTTGTTGGCATGGTTGTGTTTATGCGTATTATCATATGCGGGTGCTGTTATGTTCATGGATTGGGTGTGGCCATGGCATGTATCTATATTGTGTGTGTTCTATTGCAGGTTCTTGTATGGCACATGAATATTGATTTCTGTGTACTTATATTATATATATATACGTATATATATACACACATATACATATATATATACATATATATATATACATATATATATACATACGTATATATATATATACACACATACATATATATATATACATATATATATATGTATATATATACACACATATAAATATGTATATATATGTGTATATATATATATATGTATATATATGTATATATGTATATATATATATATGTGACATCCGTCACCTCAAGGTCCGTCATTTAACACGAAATTTTGTTAAATATCCTTAGAGCATTCATTCCTCACCCTCATAGACTATTTGTGAGGACATCATAGTTGTTTGGTTTTCTTTTACAGTTGTCATACCATTATTTGCAACATTATCGCCCAAAACGCTCACGAATGTCACGACCGACATCACTAACTATATTATGTTATATAATATAAACATAATATAAACATCATTAATAACAACATATTCAGGATACAAACAAAATTAAATACATCCTTATAATTAGTATAACGCGCGTGTTTACGTCGTTTTCAACCGAAGCAAGTTTAGCGATTCGGGAGCTAAGTGCAGGGACTAGACTTGACAAATAGCCGGCTGGGTATAAATACCCATTTCCCAGCCATTATTCACATTATCTTCATCTTCATCGCTTCTTCTCCTTCTTCTCCACTTTCTCTCTCGAACTAACACCAAAATCGGGCATGTTTGTTGCGTTTTCGTCGTCAAATCTTGGTTATCATCGTGAATACTCACTCCTAGCAGGTAGATAACCTCGTTTGACCCGTTTCTTACTCGATTTAACTTCTGCGTTTTCTAGGGTTTCGGGTGTTCCGGTTCATCCGAGCACATGAGGTCGTGTGGGCTTGTGTGTTGCGTTCCAGTGTGTGTTTCTTGTCTAGGCATGTTAGATGGGTGTTTCTGGAAGTTCTTTGAGTGTAAAACGAGTGCTCGGAGCAGCTGGACACTGCTCTGCACTTCAACAGTCGCGAACTTACTGTTCAGGCGACTGGGTCTGTCATGCGACTGAGTCCATACGACTGAGTCTATCGTGCGACTGAGTGGTGCGACTGGGGTGAGTCGTGCGACTGAGTCCATGCGAATGTGTGTGTTGTGCGATTGAGTCAATGAGGATGGTTGTGTGTGGCTGTGTGTGTCGCACGACTGAAGACCCAGTCGTACGAATGAAGACCCAGTCGTACGAATGAAGCTGATTCGTACGACTGAGGGTTAAATCGTGCGAATGGAAGGTTGAGTCGTGCGATTGGGTGCTGTGTGGTACAACTGAATGGTTAGTCGCATGAATGGGAGTTCAATCGTGTGAATGAAGCTGATTCGCATGACTGAAAGTTGATTCGTGCGAATGGAGTGTCCAGCGTTGCGTCTAGTCATGTAGTGCAATGGGAGTCATTGTGTGTTAATTCTTCATGTGTGTGGTGTGTGTAGTCATGTGATGTTAAGGTAACATCGACACGGTTGCCATTGATAATGAAGATCATTGAGATTAACACTTTTACACTCAATAATGTTATATCAAGACATATCAACTTAACATTTTACAATTAGCTACAAACAATTCCTAACACAAGTGCTTACCAAGAATTTCTTTAACGACAATAACACTTTTTCCCAAACATCATCGACAATGGCAACGTTTCTAGTGATTGGATCTACATAAGATCTATTGCGCGTGTTTGTGTGCAAGAGTTACCCACGACCGAACCGATACGACCCGACCCAACTAAACAATATGATTAACATCAGACGAATTATTAATGCTTAACATAACTGTCAATAGGTGATTGACCGTTCATACATACATACAAGTTTGGGAAGTTTCATCATACATACTTACCACTTAACAAGTGAGTTTCGTGGACCCTTTTTACGTTTATACAATTGTTTCAATCTTCATGTAGAGTGCATGCTAGGACTGGTTTGCATTTAATATTACATGTGTGTTCCTCTATACTTGTTACTTGTCTTTATACGAGATTCTATATATATGTGTTTGCTATCTGATCATCCTGAGGAAGACACTATTGCTCTTAGTCTTTCTCCATGGGATACCATTATACTAGAATCTTACATTGTATGCGCACGACATCATATCATTAGGACGAGATACCTAAACAGAAGGGAACCTCGGTGATCACGCGTAGCGTCGATCTCGGATACTAAATCCGACCCTTAACATGGTTATGCCTGAAATCCTGAAAGTATGAAGGATAGGCAACTATCATTAGACATATTGTGCTTACGTGTTTGGAGTTTACTTGTTACTGCATACTACCATTGGAATACTAATGGCTCATGGACATGAGGACATTACACGAACCATGCTTGATGAGTGTTGACAATACTATGATGTTAACTTGGGGTCAGTGGAGCTAGGGTGACCATGCAAAGCAAATTACCATTACGGGTGCACACGTAATACTAATTCGCCGTGCATGAGAAGTCTGGCAAATCTTACCATAAGGAAACGATCAAGAGTATCACAAGTTCTCTATTCTATACCCTAGGGTGTGCTAGGATCATAATTCTAGTAAGACCTCGTTAAGGGTAGCAAACATTGCTAACACTTGCTATTACATAAGTCCTGTCCTACTTAGAGCCTTCGTGGTATTTCCAATCATGACATTGATTCTTCCTTTTGCAAAACATTCCTCCACTTAGCATTTCAGTAACTAAGAAACTGATTGAATGCTTAAAATAAAGTGGACTTCAAGAAATGTAGAGGAGCGATGACACTCTACACATACATTATGTTATTCATTGGGATTATGCTAAGGAAAATTAGGATGTCATGTAACCGGTTTAAGCATCATTCAAGGTATGTCGTGGATGTGGTGGGAACGCTGCGGGGGAACCTATATATAAGCATCCTCGGTATAATAAAAATGTGCTTAAACTGGGCTACGTGACGATCTTGATGGACCGAAGCATGTGTTATTAGAACTTGATAAGTGGAATCATACGTGTATCTTAAAGTAATTAAGGTTTATATGTTTACTAAAGTTTACATGTTTACACCTTTCTATGATTAGAAGATGCCGCCTCGAAGAGTCACACGTAGTACCAATCAAGGTGAGACCCTACAAGGCAGAGGTAGGGGTAGACCATCAAGAACAGGTGGTGCCCCAGCTGGCAACAATCAGGGGACTGACAACCCTGACATAGCTGCTATGATTGCTCAGCAACTAGCTGCACTGATTCTGACTATTGTGACTCAAGTGAGCGACACTCTTCTGAATCATCATCTCCACGGGGATCATGATACTAATGGTCAACATAACCAAGGAACAGGGGATGATATTAGGATGGGTGGAACAACTGGTACCGACACTGGGGTTGATAATACAAGACGGGGATGTTCCTACAAGGAATTTGTGGCCTGCAAACCCCGAGAATTTGATGGGAAAGGTGGGGCGATAGCCCTGACCAGATGGCTTGAAAAGATGGAGGTAGTGATTGACATCAGTGAGTGCCTCGACAGTCAAAGAATCAAGTATGCCACATGTTCACTGCAGGGCAAGGCATTGACCTGGTGGAACACCCAGGTTCAAGCTAGAGGAAAAGAGTAAGCAATGCAAATGACTTGGGATGAGTTCAGAGCCTTGATTACTGAGGAATACTGCTCTCTCAACGAGATGCAGAAACTTGAGCAAGAATTCTGGAACCATGCCATGGTTAGAGCTGGACACGCAGCTTACACTGATCGTTTTCATGAGTTGGCAAGACTTGTTCCACACCTTGTGACTTCGGAATCAAAGAGAATCGAGAGGTACATTTGGGAGATTGCGCCTCAAATCCGGGCAATGGTGACAGCAGCTGCTCCTCCTACGATTCAGAGCGCAATTCTGAAGGCTGGCGCTCTAACTGATGAGATGGTGAGAACAAGAGTTTTGGGGAAGGGAGCAGAGAAAAGGAAAGACGTTGGGGAAACGAGCCGGTCGAGCACCGGGAAATTTGACAAGAGGGCAAAGACTGTTAGAAACTTCGTAGCAGTAACTCCGGGCAAGAGAGAATATGTTGGCCCACACCCCAAATGCGACAAGTGCAACTATCATCATCCCCCAGAGATGCAGTTTCGGGTGTGCATGAACTGTAGGCGCCCGGGGCACCTAACAAGAGATTGTAGAGTTGCACCGAATCTGGTTGCACCCGTCAACGCAGTTAACCCTGCCGGGAATGCCAGAGTCTGTTATGAATGTGGGAATCCAGGTCACTACCGGAACATGTGCCCCAAACTGAATAGGGCACCGGGTCAACAAGGGAATAATCAGCAGCAAGTGATGACTATAGCTGGGAATCAAGGCCCGGCTAACCAAGGGAACTCGCTCAGGGACGTGCATTTGTCATTGGAGCTAACGATGCTCGTCGGGAACCAAATGTTGTTACGGGTACGTACTTGCTCAATCACCACTTCGCATCCATATTGTTTGATACTGGAGCAGACAATAGTTTTATATCTTTTGATTTCGCACACATGCTGGCCTTGAACCCCAGTAGACTAGAAACTAGCTTTTCAGTAGAAATGGCCAATGGTAGAGTTGTACAAGCAGATGAGATTATTAGACAGTGTTCCATGATATTGGAGAACCATGCCTTCGACATAGACTTAATACCTTTCGAGTTGGGGAGCTTCGATGTGATTGTGGGAATGGATTGGTTGTCGAAACACGGAGCCGAAATTGTTTGTCGGGAGAAAGTAGTACGAATCCCCATGCCAAACGGGGAGGTACTTAAGATTCAAGGAGAACGACCGGGAAGAACTCTGAAGCTTATCACCTGCATGAAGACGTGACGATGTTTACGGAAGCAGTGTTACACATTTCTGGCCCATGTAGTGGAAAAGAAAGAAGAAGGCAACAAGTTGGTGGATATTCCTGTAATACGAGATTATCCGGAGGTATTCCCTGGTGACTTGTCGGGTTTACCTCCCCCATGACAGGTGGAATTTCGTATTGAGTTGGTTCCTGGAGCTACGTCGGTAGCAAAAGCACCATACCGGTTAGCGCCATTAGAAATGCAAGAGTTATCTAGCCAATTACAGGAGCTATTAGAGAAGGGTTTTATTCGGCCGAGTCATTCACCATGGGGAGCACCGGTCTTATTCGTCAAAAAGAAAGACGGGTCGTTCCGCATGTGTATCGATTATCACGAGTTGAACAAGCTGACTGTGAAGAATCGATATCCTCTTCCCAGAATTGATGACTTATTTGATCAGCTGCAAGGAGCTTCTTATTTCTTCAAGATTGATCTTCGTTCTGGATATCATCAATTACGGGTTTTCGAGGATGACACACCGAAAACAGCGTTTAGGACTTGTTATGGTCATTATGAGTTCTTAGTCATGCCATTCGGACTGACTAACGCACTGGCTGTATTCATGGATCTGATGAATCGGGTGTGTAAACCATACTTGGATAAGTTCGTGATCGTATTCATTGACGATATACTTATCTACTCTCGATCGAATGAAGACCACAAGAAACACCTTCGGGCTATACTGGGTCTGTTACAAGAAGAGAAACTTTTCGCTAAACTCTCAAAGTGTGAGTTTTGGCTTCGAGAAGTGAAATTTTTGGGTCATGTGGTTAACAAAAATGGGATTCATGTAGATCCTGGAAAGATTGAAGGAGTGAAGAAGTGGGATGCACCCCAGACACCTTCAGAGATACGACAATTCTTAGGATTGGCCGGATACTATCGTCCCTTCATTGCGAATTTCTCAAAGATTGCCCAACAGTTAACCTTGTTGACTCAGAAAGACAAGAAGTTTGATTGGGGGTATGCCCAAGAACGAGCATTCCAAACGTTGAAGGAGAAGTTGTGCAACGCACCGATACTGTCCCTCTCAGACGGGACGGATGATTTTGTGGTGTACTGCGATGCTTCACATCAAGGATTGGGTTGTGTGCTAATGCAGAAAGACAAGGTGATCACCTATGCCTCGTGAAAACTAAAGGCGCATGAGAAGAAATATACAACTCATGATCTGGAGTTGGGCGCGGTAGTATTTGCACTCAAGATATGGGGACACTATCTATATGGAACCAAATGCATCATCTACACAGATCATAAAAGCCTTCAACACATCCTGAATCAGAAAGAACTCAATATGTGACAACAACGTTGGGTAGAGCTACTTAGTGACTACGAATGTGAAATCCGGTATCATCCGGGGAAAGCAAACGTGGTGGCTGATGCTTTAAGTCGTAAAGAGCGCGTGAAATCACTTTGTGCTCGAGCTTTGGGATTGACTATTCAAAAGAACTTGAAAGCTCAGATCCAACTTGCACAAAGGGAAGCATTGAAAGAAGAAAAACTTACGGGAGAAGAATTCCGAGGGTTAGACAAACAGATGATTTGCAAAGATGATCGCATACAATACTTCATGGATCGCATATGGGTGCCCAAATGGGGAGACGTTCGTACCCTGATCATGGAGGAAGCGCACAAGACAAGATATTCTGTTCATCCTGGTGCAGACAAGATGTATCATGATCTTAAGGATCTATACTGGTGGCCAGGCATGAAGAGATACATTGCTATGTATGTAAGCCGATGCTTGACGTGCTCGAAAGTTAAGGCTGAACATCAAAAACCATCGGGATTATTACAGCAACCTGAAATACCCGATTGGAAATAGGAGAACATAACTATGGATTTTGTTACCAAACTCCCGAGAACGCCTAGCGGACACGACTCTATATGGGTCGTGGTGGATCGAATGACAAAATCCGCTCATTTCTTTCCTATCCGAGAAGATTATAAAATGGATAAGATGGCAAGGTTGTACATTAAAGAGGTCGTGACACGGCACGGTGTGTCGGTGTCAATCATATCCGACCGTGACAGTCGATTTACTTCACGATTTTGGCAAACATTACAAAAAGCGATGGGCACTCGATTAGATATCAGTACTGCCTATCACCCACAAACAGATGGCCAAAGTGAACGAGCGATACAAACATTGGAAGACATGCTCAGATCTTGTGTAATCGATTACGGTGGTAGCTGGGACACTCATCTGCCATTGATTGAGTTTTCTTATAACAACAGCTACCATACAAGCATTGGATGTGCTCCATTTGAGGCATTGTACGGGAGGAAATGTAGATCCCCAGTTTGTTAGGCTGAAGTTGGTGAGAGCCAGCTTACGAGCCCAGAGATCATTCAAGAAACAACTGATTAAATTTTTCAAATCAAAGACAGACTAAAAGCTGCAAGAGATCGCCAAAAGAGCTATGCCGACAACCGTCGGAAGCCTCTAGAATTCAATATTGGAGATCACATCTTACTCAAGGTCTCTCCCTGGAAAGGGATTGTACGATTTGGAAAGAAAGGGAAGTTAGCCCCTTGATACGTAGGACCATTCGAGATTACAGAAAGAATTGGTCCGGTGGCTTACCGATTGAGGTTGCCACAAGAACTCAGCGGTGTACATGATACTTTTCACGTGTCGAACCTCAAGAAGTGTTTGGCGGACGAGTCCTTACATGTACCAATTGAGAAAATCAAGATCAACGAAAAGCTTCATTTTATTGAGGAACCTATCGAGATCATGGACCGGAAGGTCAAACGCTTAAGGCATAGCAAGATACCGATCGTTCGCGTGAGATGGAACTCCAAGCGAGGACCAGAATTCACGTGGGAACGGGAAGATCAGATGAAGCTTAAGTATCCACATCTATTCGAGGATGACGTTCTTTGACCTAGCACCAGTTGAATTTCGGGACGAAATTCTCTCACCTAGGGGATACTGTGACATCCGTCACCTCAAGGTCCGTCATTTAATATGAAATTTTGTTAAATATCCTTAGAGCATTCATTCCTCACCCTCATAGACTATTTGTGAGGACATCATACTTGTTTGGTTTTCTTTTACAGTTGTGATACCATTATTCGTAACATTATCGCCCAAAACGCTCATGAATGTCACGACCGACATCACTAACTATATTATGATATATAACATAAACATCATTAATAACAACATATTCAGGATACAAACAACATTAAATACAACCTTATAATTAGTATAACGCGCATGTTTACGTCGTTTTCAACCGAAGCAAGTTTGGCGATTCGGGAGCTAAGTGCAGGGACTAGACTTGACAAATAGCCAAACTAGGCTGGGTATAAATATCCATTTCCTAGCCATTCTTCACATCATCTTCATCTTTATCACTTCTTCTCCTTCTTCTCCACTTTCTCTCTCGAACTAACACCAAAATCGGGCACGTTTGTTGCGTTTTCGTCGTCAAATCTTGGTTATCATCGTGAATACTCACTCCTAGTAGGTAGATAACCTCATTTGACCCGTTTCTTACACGATTTAACTTCTGCGTTTTCTAGGATTTCGGGTGTTCAGGTTCATCCGAGCACATGAGGTCGTGTGGGCTTGTGTGTTGCGTTCGAGTGTGTGTTTCTTGTCTAGGCATGTTAGATGGGTGTTTCTGGAAGTTTTTGGAGTGTAAAACGAGTGCTCGGAGCAGCTAGACGCTGCTCTTCACTTCAGCAGTCGCGAACTTACTGTTCAGGCGACTGGGTCTGTCACGCGACTGAGTCAATACGACTGAGTCTATCGTGCGACTAAGTGGTGCGACTGGGGTGAGTCGTGCGACTGAGTCCATGCGAATGTGTGTGTTGTACGATTGAGTCAATGCGGATGGTTGTGTGCGGCTGTGTGTGTCGCACGACTGAAGACCCAGTCGTACGAATGAAGACCCAGTCGTACAAATGAAGCTGATTCGTACGACTGAGGGTTAAATCGTGCGAATGGAAGGTTGAGTCGTGCGATTG